>CM035122.1:156824172-157521672 GCA_020205555.1 Panax stipuleanatus
TGATCACAACCCCTAAACCTTAATTAAAAGTTTAATTATCCTAGCTATTTGATCAATATATATATATATATATATATACACGAGGAGTACTGAAGGGGAGAGGGAATTGAAAAAAAAAGGTGTTCAAGGTTGTTGTTTTCCATACAATTTTACGCCCCTTTAAATCTCTTTATTTTATCTTCATGCATGTGGTGTGATAAATCGAAGGTAGTTAGACCTTTATATATATATATATATCTTTTCTTCCTTTAATTTTAAATGAAATGAAAATTCTAATGCACCTTTTTCTAAATATTTTACCATACTGGATCAGGAATCAAATTTGTTTCTTTGATAACAACAAAAAATAAAAGAGCTAGAAATCATAATTAATTGACACTATATATTAGACCTGGCAAAAACAAGCCAGGGCCCGTGGGCCGGCTCGGCCCGTCTGAAAAAAAACAGGTTATGGGTTTTATTATTTCAGCCCATGTAAAGTTGGGCCATTTTGGCCCGGCCCGTGTCCCGTTCATGTGTTTTTTTTAAAAAAAAAAAACAATGATGCTTGTGAGAGTTGAACACAAGACCTCCAACTTATTAAATAAGAGTTAAACCAACTGAGCTACAACAACTACTTGTTTGAGACTAAATTTTTTTAGATCAAATTAACCTCAACCGCTTATATCACTATTATTCTGTAAGCATATATTTTTAATCAACTTATAATACATTTTATAAACGCAAAAAATGTATGTTTTCATTAATTAAGAAACAAATATTCATGTAAACATACATTTGGTGCGTTGCATTTTATAATACATTTTACATTTATTAAACATACATTTTACATTTATAAAATAATAAAACGTAAAAATATAAATATTACTGTGTATGGGCGTATGACATTTTACATTTATTATAATTAAGATTCATAGCAGATCTGATAAAATATGCATTTTATTAATTAAGATTTCATATGAATTATCAGAAGCAAACTTTTTGTAATTTATAAGAATCGTTTATATATATATATTTATATATATTTAATACTACAATGAAGTTAATATATTACAATAGTGATATAATATATTATAACAATGCAATAATTTATTAGTTTCATTATAATAATATATTAGTTATAATATATTAGTTTCATTATATTATATTATAACAGTGCTATAAAAACATGAAATTAATATCGAATATATTTAATATTATAATAAAACTAATATATGAATAAATGATAACAGTGCTACTGAACAATTATGTTATTATTGGTAAGGTATAATAGTCGTCCAAACGTTAATCATATAAATGTTAAATCCACTTGCCTCTTTTTTTTGTTCCAAAAAAAGAGTTCGATTTGTTTTGTTGTAGCATTAACAAACATCCTTAACTCATGAAGCTAAGGGAACTTGAATTTTGCAAAATTATGACATAAAAAGATTGTGTAAAATAAATTTTGAAAAAAATAATAATAATAAGGCAAAAGCCCGCGAGCCGGCCCGGCCCAGACCGGATTAGGCCACTGGCCGTAATTTTTTAGCCCATAAAAAACCGAGCTATTTTGGCCCGATTCAAAAACGTTCCGCCCCGCCCGTTTACCAAGTGTACTATATATATATATATATATATATATATATATATATATATATATATATATAGGTCTTTAATTAATTAATGGCAGGTAAGTGTTCCAATCAAACAGCTAAGTCTGATGGGAACACATAACACATGTGTTACATCCAAGTAGAATGCGACACTTTTGATTAGATTTGATTTCTCTTACTAATTAAAATTTTCTCCTACAATTATACTACCACTACCATGCCATGAATGCTAGTAGAAAAAATAATTAACCTCTGAGAATTACTAATTACTACTCCCTCCCTCCGTTTCTAAAAGATCGTCGTTTTAGAAAAAAAAATTATTCCAAAATATTTGTCGTTTACAACTTCCAAGAAGAATAAATTATTTACTTTCCTATATTATCCCCATCTTCTCTCATTGTCCCAATAAATTCTCTCCCTTGTATTAATAGTTTTCAATTTCCCATAAAGGGGTGGTGATGAAATTTCAAACAAATTTTCCTTGTATTAAATGACTTTCTTAATCCATGTGTCAAAACCTTAAACGACAATCTTTTAGGAACGGAGGTAATAATTACTAAACTTTTCTTTTCCTGCTCAAATATGTAAATGAAAGGAAAGAAAGTGACAGAGGGAGAGGCCAGGAAGTACTAATTAAGAAAATTAACCTCATCACTCCTACAAATTACATATAATACAGATTACAAGGAATATCCAATTAATTAACTGATTCAAAATTCCATGTACAGATCAGCAAAATGGTGATAGCTGCAGCAGGAGGCACGCACATATATATAGAAAGTGATCACTACTAGTATATATATATATATGTACGTACCGATACGTTAGCTTAGCACGTTAGCTGCAGCAGGAGGAGGCATGCATACTTCTAGTGCTCCACAGTCCACACGCAAGCATGGTGATTCGATTTCATCTTCTTCTTTTTTCTCTCTCTCTCTCTCATGCACACAGATGCAATTAATTAATTAAAAAGAACGGTGACGCGAGATGCAGATGGGAACTTGGGACTAATTGGGAATAAGTAAGGTCAAAATCAAGCATGTTAGCAGCATATATATTAATATATATATATATATATATATAAGCAGATTGATTTGGAGGAATTAATTCGCAACTGAATATCAGATCATATATGCCCCAACACACTTGCACATGCATGCATGATCTTGTCGCCATCAACTTACCATGGATATATTCTTATGTCCCCTTGCTCCCATTCGCATGGGCTCACCCTTCATCTTCTATTTATTTTCCTACCAAATTTTCCTCCCAGGTCCCCTCCCCCTCCCCCTCAACTGTGTTGTACTAAATTTAATTAGATACTATTTCTTTCCTTTCAAAATTAGATATATAATTTGGTTTTTAAAGTCAAACGATGTTATATTAAATTTCAAATTAATGTATTTAATTTTATTTGATACAATTATTATAATTGTATAATATATAACAAAAACTACAATTCAAGAAATTTATTTCATTTTAAATTTTTATGAATTGTACCAATTTTAAAGTTTAATATATTGTCGTTTGATATCAAAAATCTAATTATTATATCTCTAATTTTTAAACGAAGACCGAAGAGAGTATTATATTTCCGTCCCATAAAAACAATTCTCATTTTAACTTGTGTATACATAAAATAACAAGTTTGAGATAAAAGACAATGTTGATCGTAGTATCTCTTACATGTGCGTATAAATAAGCTAGCTACCGTAAATATTCGGAATAATACATTTAAACCATGTTTATCTATAAAAAAAAATATACTTGAGATTAAATTATTTATCTTAATTTAACATTATTTCAGACTATTAGTCCCATAAAATCATTTGATAACTAAAAATAGAGGGACTATTAATCTCACATTCATTATATGATTCATAAAAAGCCTTATAAATGACAAAAAAAATAGTTCATATAACTATTTAAAGTACTATTAATCCTCATCACGGGATAAAATAGTCTAAAAGTGTTACATTATGACAAATAATCTAACTTAAGCATATTTTTTTTAAACAAACATATCCTTAGTATTGATAAGTGAAAAAAAGATGAAGAGTAAAAAAACTTATAACTTGCTATAACAGCACTATAAATTGAGAGAGAAATTATTTTACTATTGAAGAAGAACAGAGTCAACGTCAACTTATAACATAATGTTATTGAAATGAAGGAAAAAACTTATTAATTATAATACCCCTCACATTTTAAATTAGATATACATTGCTTTTTTAATTTGTTTTAAAATTAGAGATATGTTTTTTAATATTGTTCTAAAAGTAGGCTTATATATATAGATGTAAAATGTTTTGTAAACAAAAAAACTTTAAAAGTTAAAGTTGTATTTCTAAATTTGGAACAAGGAGTAATAATAAAGATGGGGAAATAAAGAGTGGTAAAAAAATAGGGAGAAAGTCACAATTTAAAAAGTAAATAAAGAAAATGCTCTACCACTGAGCTATAGACCCTAGTTGAAAGTAGGACTGAACAAAAAACAAATAAAATCGAATAACCGAATCGAACTGAATTATTTTTACCGATTTTTTTGATTATTAGGTTAATTTTAGTAATTTGGTTATAACCGATTTTATTTTTAATTTTCGGTTTTAAATTTGGTTTTTGTGATTATTCGATTAATTTTAGTAATTCGGTTCTTACCGATTTTATTTTTGATTTTTGGTTTAAATTTGATTTTTATTTTTTTGTTATTCAGTTAACCGAATAACCGAAATAGAAAAAGGATTTAAAAATTATAAAGATAAGTTCAGATGACCACCTGGGGTTTGACGTCTTTCCCACTTAACCACCTGTATTCAGTAAAGCTACATTTAAACTCCCGACTTTTTGAGTTGAAGTGAATAAATGCTTTCCGTCTTAACTCCATTACTTGAGTTGGCTAAAGACTTAATTACCCTTCATATATATATTGAAAATGACAGATGAGATAGGGTTTTGTTTCATTTCATTTCAGTTTTATATCTAGGGCTAGAGAGAGGCGAGCGATCGTGGTGAAACAGTCCAAATCTGAGAGAAATAGATTGTGGGTTAGTGTGTTCGTGGTGGAACTTGGAGATTAAAGGCATCAACTTCGTGATTTACTGGGTTCGTTGTGGAACTTGGGGTCTGTGATACCTAATTTGGTGCAGATTTAGGTAAATTTCACCTTGTCTGATAGATTTGGGGTCTGTTCACTTTTTGAGTTGTTTGTTGTATATGCATGCATGTTTTTTTGTGGAATTAGTTAGTATATTTGGTCCTGGATAAATTATGCTCACTATGGTCCCCCCTTTCTTTATTACTATTATTGTCCCCTCTTTCTTTATTACTATTATTGTCCCCTCGTGTCTGCCACTGACTTTGGTCCCCTACATTGTGATTGTTGTTATAATGTGTTGTATATTATTCAAACATTTCTCCTTCATTTGCTTAATGCAGAATATATGTCAGAATTATTTTTCATTATGGTGGGAAGTTTGTTCAAGATCCAGTACATAAATATATTGGGGTAGTGAAGAAATAATAGAGAATGTTAGGTTGGATTACCTTCTTTGCTTAGTTTAAATCCAGTCTCACATGTGAATATTTATTATCTTGTACCGGGATATGAAATTTGGGAGGGTGGGGCATTATATATGCAAAACTGACAGGGATGTCATTGATATGATTGATTTCTTAGTTAATGCAAAGAGTGACGAGGTGCATATATATGGAGAAGAAGGGGAGGGTCCCATACAAGTTGTTGACCCAAAAGTTGTTGAAATTGAAGATGAAACTGTTAGGCAAATTTGTGGTTTGACAACTGATAACATTAACCAAAGTGAAAATGAAAAAGACTTTGGTGTTCAAAGTGAAACAACTGATAACATTAACCAAAGTGGTACTACTAATAAAGGGAAGCAAAAAAATAGATAAAGGGCAGCAGAAAGAAACAGACAAAGGAAAAGGGAAACAAACTGGAAAGCCTAAAAAACAAACAAAACATACAATGAAAAAAATTTCAGACCACGCTGATAATGATATTGGGGAAGAAGCAGAGCATCCACCATGGATGGATGAGGATCTAGAGGGGCCTAGGATGATGATATATTTGAAGAAGGCAAAAAAAAAACAGATGAACCAAAGGTGAATGTGAATGATGTCTTTGTAGAGGATTGGTGGAGTGATGATGATGATGGAAAAGGGAAAGATGCATTAAGGAGGAAGTTTGTTCTGTCAGATGATGAGGACAATTTAGATGGGGATGGATGTATGGAGTTTAATGAGGCAACTAATATGGGTCAGATAGAATTTGAGATTGGAATGAAATTTTCAAATCATGACATTTTTAGACAAGCATTAGTCGAATTTTCTGTTAAAGGGGGGTTTGACATAAAGTATATTCAAAACGACAGAAAAAGAATAACTGCTAAGTGTAAATGTAACGACCATGAATTTTAAACTCTTTATTAATTAAATATGTGATTTAATTTTAACGAGTTAGTTTTGTGAGTTTATTTAAACCTTATGTGGTTATGTGAATTTCTGAAACGATTAAAGGAAGTCACTAATGAGAAAATTAAATTGGTGGACTAACCCTAAGGCTTTAATATCAGAGAATTGATAAGATTATTAATAATTAAATATTCCACTTATTTGATTATAGTGGCATGAATTGAACATAGTGATTAATTTCAATATTGAGTAATTAATCGATAATGTGTTGTTTAATTATTATTATGAATAAATAATAATTAATGAGTAATAGAACTAATAATATAATAATATTATATTTACTTGGTTAATTATTTTATACAAGTATGCGATATTAAACCTTTAATATATGGTATTTATCTATATAATACAATGTGACCTTTGAAATGGCTATGTATATATATAGACTATATAATAACCTTAATTGAATTATGTGAGATTGATAAATTGAATGTGTACATAAGAACATGTGACAATGTAGGGATGGACATTTATATGTATACCATATTACCTTAATATCAATAAACAATTGTTATTGGCCAGACGATTTCAATAAGTTATTAATCGAAGTAATAACAGTTATAGTAATGAGTAATAATAATACTCAATTGTATTATATTAAGGAAAATGTACATGGATTATATGATTGGTATATAAATACCTACTTGATATATTATTTTATTAATTGAGATAACATTGTAACACCTATTTAAATGTGTATGGAATAAATACTTATAACCTATGTATATACTATGTGTATATATATATATAGTATATAACTTGGTGTATATTATTATATGGCTAAGTGTTGGGCATATATATATGATATACACCCATTTAATGTATAACTTAAATATATACTATATGTGTATATATCTAAATATTAGTACTTAGAATATTAGTTACTGAGTAATATGAAAGCCCAACTTCATTCTCTTCCCACACGTAATGTAAGACCCCAAATTTTATGAATAATATTTAATTTTCTTTATATATTATTTTAAAATAGTAAGGTGTTGATTTGATAAATGTGATAAGTTATGGGTGAAATGTGCAAAGTTTACAAAGTAAGCAAGTGGTTATAAAATATTCGTTGTGTCGGGGAATATTCGTTTGGTCGAGAAATATTCTTTTTGTCGGAGAATATTCGTACGACGGCGCAGTCATTGGTGGACCCCACAACGGAATGGATGTCGGATATAAAAAGCGACAGAAGTAACCTTTTTATAAAAATAACGGCAAAACTGTTACTGTTTGTACTGTTGAAACACCCGGTGGTTAAAATATAATAATACGTGGTGTTGCACAGTAGCACACGGTATTGCACAGTATTTTGAATTATTGATTCTTACGTAGGAAGACACTTACTCAATTATTGTTACAGTAATTACTGTTCAATATTTTATATTATTGATTCAATAATTGCATAATATTTTATTGGTTCAATATTGCTACGTTGATATTTTATATCAATAAGTGCTACTTTGCTATTTTATATTATTGATTCAATAATTGTCATTGCACAATATTTTAAATTATCAAATCAATAATTCATATTATTTGAATAATATTATTAGATAGCATTATTGACAATGTCTAAAAATATTCTGTCTATAAAAGGGGTTGATTAATTGCGCGCCAATAAGGAGAAATCCCTATCGGAAGGCCCCCTCTTTCCTGGGAACGACCTGGTTGTCAATATTGTAGTTCTGTAATATTATTTGTGAATAATTAATTTTTGATATATATAATAAGGAAATATTTATTCAATATGGATTTAAACGGAGGAATTTTTAACATGTGACATTTGTTGAAAGTATTTTATCTTGTTCGATAAAATAATTCATTCAAATATATTATTATAATATTACATTATAGTAGTATGATGTGATTATATAATAGTATGATTTTTATAATTTGAATGGTAACATTATTATAGTAAATTCATGGTATAAAAGCTAAACGAGGTGGAAGAGTGCAAATTGAATTTGAACTCTTATGATGCAAACAATGATGTCATCGGAACGATGATGCAAACAATGATGTCATCGGAGCGATGAGGTAAGCAAGGATGTCATCGGAGCGATGATGCAAACGATGATGTCATAAATTATGGTAAAAAGACTATTTTACCCTTACTATGCCGAGCCTATAAATAGAAGGTCATTTCTTCATTATTTCTTACCAATTCACTAAAGCTATAGAGAGAGAAAGTATAGAGAGAATAAGAGAGAAAGAAGAAGAGTATTCTGCTATTACGCTAGTACAATCTCTAAATTTTAAGGTAAGGGGTATTATTTCTTTCGTATTCATGAAGAGAGTTATTTTCTTTCAATACTCGTAAGGGTTGTTATTTCATTTCTTATTATTCTGTTGGAATAATCTGTCTGAGCGGACTACTGCCAGACGGGTGAATCTTCGTATTCAGTTGTTATTAAATTAAAAAAATAATCTGTTTGAGCGGACTACCGCCAAACGAGTGAATAACCCTTCGTATTCAGTTGTTATTAAATTGTGGAAATAATCTGTCTGAGCGGACTACCGCCAAACGGGTGAAAAATTCAATTACAGTTTCGTATATTGTTTCATTTCAGATTCTTAACTCTAAATTTACTACGGTAAGTATTGCTTCTATAATTCCTGAAATGATCAGATATTACTTGAGTTTTGCGCTTCATCTAATATTATTTCACTGGAATATTGGTCTGAACTTTCTTGTGAAATTTTTATCTTTTCATGTCGAGTTACTATTCCCGAGTTACTATTTACGAATTACTATTCACGGTAAAAAAAAATTTATTCTTCCAAATCATCTTTGATTGGATCCAGGTTTTGATCTTCATTCTTGAACTCTGGATAAATTCTCTAATATTTATCCTTTATCTCACTGGATCCGTTATTCACATTATTTTTTATCATCCTCAGTTCTAAATGGTGATATAACTGAATATCTTTGGCCTATAGTGCAAAGATAAAAAATTACATGATGAATATCTTTGGCCTATAGTGCAAAGATGAATGATTGCCTGATGAATATCTTTGGCCCGTAGTGCAAAGATGGACAGGTGTTGAGGTGAACATGACCAACTGATGATATAAATGAATATCTTTGGCCCGTAGTGCAAAGATGGATATTTGATTCGAGATGTATATTGATTGATGTTACAGGGATAAAATATTGATGATGGACTTTTAAATCAAAGAAGATAGTAGACATCATTCTCTATTTAACTCTTCTAATGAATTATTATTTTCCGCTGCGAATATTGATCTAAAACTTGTCGTCCATAATATTTTATCTGATTTATTGAAGGCTAACGATAATTTGTTTTTCATTATCTTAGTCATAATATTCTTTACTGGGCTAGTTGAGCTCACCCTTTTCTTTCATTGTTCTCTTCAGGAAATGAGAATGTCGCGGGTACTAGTCGGAGAATAGAGTGATGGTCCGAGTTAGAGCTGTAGAAGTCCTCACTATTTGTTTTATTTAAAATAGTGTGATAATAAATGTAATGAGGACATAGTTTGAATTTTAATATTTTTTACATGTCTGTATTGAGACTCACAGTTGTGTAGTCGTATTTTGCACGACCGTGTGATATGAAAGATTGTATTTGAATTTTATTGAGTGTATTTGAGCGTATTAGATTAGCAGCTTGGTGATAAAAAAGAGATTAGGTAGTTTAGCAGTAGTAAGTTAGTTTTATTAATATAATATATATATTAGATAGCTTAGGAGATATTATAGGGAATATATAGTTTAGTGGGCGGAGCAGGAAGGATATATATATATTAGTATTAGTATAGTAGCTTTATTAGTTATTCTATTATTTTAGATTAGTTTTAGTAGTTTAGTTTAGTTTTCAATTAAATAAAAAAAAACCCTAGTTGAAAGGGGATCTTGGAGATTGAAGCACTTGAAGGCCATTGGAGATCAAGAGCAAGAAGGAGGACGAATTTTCCGGCAACAGATTCAATTCTTTTTCTTAATCTTATTTTTATCTTTTGATGTGTATTCAATTGTGGATTCTTAGTTTTAATTCAATAATAATGAACTAATTCTTTGTTTAAGATTGCAATGGATCTTATTGTGTAATTTATTTTAATATGCTTCTCTATCAATTATTGTGATCTATTATTGTGAATTGTCTATTATGATTTGGTATAATTGTTTAATTGATTGGCCATTAATTACCGTGATAGTCTATATGAAATTGATTGAGGAGTGTAGATTTAGATCTGATCATAATAGCATGTGTTTGTGATTTCTGCATAGATGGAAATTATGATTCGTGTTTAGGATAGAGCTATTCCTTTACGCCATATGTAATCTTATAGAGAACTTGTGATTAAATCCTTTTTAATTGTAATTCACATAGCAATATAGTGGATTAGTTAATTAGGGTGTCTTGCTTAATTCTATCATCTGTGGATTTGAGTGAGTATGGTATGATGCATCGAGAGGTGGTTATATTTATTTTTGTGTTCTTGATTAACAATTCAGAATAGTGAGAATAATTGATGAGGAGTGTGTTAATTTAAATGAAGCAATAAGTGAAGTTGTGATCTTAAATTTCAGTAATCTTAATTTAACTAGTGGTGATTTAATAGTAGTTTAATTATATAATTTGAAATTCATTCGTTTAAATAAGATTGAGTTGGTTACGGGTTAGTACTTGGTGATTTTTGTTAAATAATTTCTCGTGGGATCGACACTCTACTTTCACTCTATTACTTGTTGACCACGTATACTTGCGTGTTGTGCGTAACTAGATTTTACCCAACACTTGGCATTAAAGGATTTTTCTAAAGGAAACCTTGAAGACTAGTTGTCAATAACTACATTACAAGTATTATAGGATCTAATATCATGGTTAAGTGTGTCATGATTTACAAGCATGCTAGCTAGTCATATGTATCGTTAAATAGTAGAACATGGATTTCACATATGTATACTTAAACCGTAGGAAATGAACTTCAAGTATGGACTAATGTGAGTTAAGGATACACATGTACTATACGCACAAGCATGACTACTTAAACATTATTTAACCTTGTTATGTGATAACATGACTTTAGAAGCATGAATTTGTATTGATTAAAGTATATGTGTGTAGTATACTCGAGTATATATATTAAGTATTGTTTGGTCTCGTTATGAGATAGTATGACTGGAATAGCGGACCTTTGAAGTATGAACTTGTTTAACTTAAGGTTTGCCGGCATGAGAACATATGACTTCGAATTGAATATAGAATGAGAATGCTAGATTCGAATGAGAAAGTATAACTAAATAAGCATATGTATTGGTTTAATGTCAGTAGTTGCGTCGGGACACTTTCAGGTCCGGACAATTTGTTTAAAGTCTGATTTTAACAGTTAACATATTATGATGCTATAAATGGTATGTTTGATACTGAACGTGATCTTATGTGATAAACTTATAAGATAAGTGGATTATTATAAGCGTAGACTTATATTGGTTTACACGTGCTAATTGAAAGACCGACTTATTAATGATAGGTTGTTTCAACGAGTTTAATTAGAGCTAGAACTTATTCGTAGCTGAGCAATCAGGCAAGTATCCTATCCTTGTGTTTACTTTACTCAAGGAACGTTGTAAGCAAGTTTCCTACCTTACACTCTTTGTTGTACAGGTTTCCTATCCTTCTCATATTGTATTGAGTAGGTTATTATCGTATTGACAGTTATTCATTTAAGCTTGAACCTTATTTCTAAGTATGCTATTAGGTGGTTTAATTACTTTACAATTATTCCACATCGATATTATTGATATTCACACTTAGTGCATTTGAGTTCGTACAGTCTTGGACTTGTACATTTTGTAAAGTTCAATAATTCTTGAACTGTGTCAGATAGAGTCTGAACCTTTGTTCGGTCAGACAAGTATATAAAATTTTATAAAAGCTATCCAAACTAATCGATGGTAAGGATTCTTAGACTGAAAGAACACCCTTTATATGATAGAGGAGTACCCCAAGTATCTAGTATAAAGATACAAATAGCAAATCTAAATGTTATGCATATACATAGCGTATGCGAGGTTGATCCCCTCAAATACTAAATCTGTAGCCAGTAACCAAAGGGTCAATTAGCTATTGAATCCATTGGAGTTTTATAGTTCAAAGTTTACTTGACTATCAGTTATTCTAAAAGCAATTGTCATCTTTGCTTCTAATATTCATATTGTTGAATCTTTCTAATATTCATATTATTGAATCCTTCAGATATTCATATTGTTGAATTCATTGTCAGATATTTTCCATTCATCATGATATATCCTTTATTGTTGTATTTAAACTTGCTGAGCAAACTTGTTGCTCATTCTTGCTATATCATGACTTATATTTCAGTTAAGCCTGAGACTTCGGGGAAAGACAAGGACAAGGGAAAGATGTAGTGATAGTTTGCAAGGAGCAGACTTTACGTTTAGTTTAATTCCTATTATTGTAATTTAAACCCTAATGACTATTATAGGGTATGTTTGTTATGATGTATTAAGGTTATCAAATCTTGGGACTAGTAACACCTTTTGAATGAACGACGTACGTTTATTATATTCCGCACTTTAGTTATCGTATGTTGTTTAGAGGTGGATGTTTAGTATTATTTCGTGACGACCAGGACCTGGATTCGGGGGTGTCACAGTAAAGATGAAAACTGTAAATGGAGGATTCATGCATCAGTCAAATAGGGTGAACAAACTTTAAAGATAAAATCTTTTGGGGGGGACCATACATGTGCTGGACAGGATAAGAATCATCTTGTTAACAGTAGATACTTGGCCAAAAAATATATGCATGACTTGAGAGATAATCCTAAGTGGGATTTGCAGGCATGGAAAAAGAAGGCACAAAAAGAATGTAACTCTAGTCTAAGTAAATCATCCCTATATAGAGCTAAAAGAAAGGCTTTACAACATATGCAATGTGATGTAGGAGAGCAGTATAACAGACTGATGGATTATGTGGAGACAGTCAAACAGTTTAACCCTGGAACAGTCTTCAAATTTTGTAGTGAGGGTCTAGATGAAAGACCTGGTTCACCACCTGTTTTTTAGAGGCTTTATATGAGGCTTGCTGCTTCCAAAAATGGTTTCCTAGTTAGGTGTAGACCTATTATAGGATTAGATGGGTGTTTTTTAAA
This sequence comes from Panax stipuleanatus, assembly GCA_020205555.1. Lineage (NCBI taxonomy): Eukaryota > Viridiplantae > Streptophyta > Magnoliopsida > Apiales > Araliaceae > Panax > Panax stipuleanatus. The sequence goes on from CM035122.1 coordinate 156,837,402, forward strand.
GGGGGTCTTTGGAGGGCAGCTACTGAGTGCTATAGGAAGAGATGCTAATGACAACATATTTCCCATTGTAGTTGCTGTAGTTGAAATTGAATGTAAAGATAGTTGGCAGTGGTTTCTTACTCAGCTTCTAGATGATATAGGTGAAAATGAAACAAGAAGGTATGTTTTCATTTCTGATAGGCAGAAGGGGCTAGTAGAGGTGTTCAATACAATCTTACCCAACAATGAACATAGATTTTTTTTAAAGCATTTGTACAACAACTTTAAAATTAAGTTTAGGGGGAATCTGGTTAAGGATTTGTTCTGGAATGCAGCTAGTTGTGGTGACATGTTCTCATTTGAAGCAGCTATAAAGGAGGTGCACAAAGCTGATGCAGAAACAGCTAAGTGGTTAATGGTTGTTGGGCCAAAATTTTGGACCAGATCTCATTTTTCACCCCACTGTAAGTGTGATGTAGTAGTGAACAACTTGAATGAGTCATGAAATAATTACATCCTGGAGGCAAGGGATAAAGGTATAATAAACATGCTAGAGTGGATAAGAAAGAAATTAATGGTTAGGTTTCAGGTAAAAAGGGAAGGCATGGACAAGTATGTAGGGTCACTTGGGCCTAGAATTCATAAAAAATTGGAGATGATTAAGAAAGATTGTAGGGATGCACTGCTTTGAAGTCTGGGTGTGGAGAATTTGAAGTAAAAGTTGATGACAGAACATGGGTTGTGAATTTGAATGAAAGGATTTGTGGTTGTAAGATGTGGCAGCTTAGTGGGATTCCTTGCAGACATGCTATGTCTGCAATATGGGCAAATAGGGAGCAGCCAGAGGCTTATTGCCATCATTGTTATAGCAATGATGTATACTTGAACACATATAACTTTATCATAAAGCCTGTGCCAAGTCACCATAAATGGGTTCATTCCAATTTTACACAGATTCAGCCTCCACTCTATCATAAGCCCACTGGTAGACAAAGGAAACTCAGAAAAAGGTTGCAGATGAGCCAAAAAACCAACAAAAAGCATCAAGAAAAAGTGGCACTGTCACATATGCAAGGTGTTTAACACTAGGGCATAACAGCAGGGCATGTACATTGCATTTTCATCCTAATTCAAAGATGAACAAGGTATATACTTTATGTTTTTCATACCATCAATTGTATTTTTAACATTCATTTATAATAGTTTAACATGTTTTGATTTTCAGACAAATAGCAAACAACATCAGTCAACTACACAGAGTGCAACACAGTCAGACATTCCTACCAGACCACATCAGTCCACTAAAGGGATTGCAACTAATGTGCAACAGATTTCTGTTAAGGTAAATCAAACAAAATATACTACAATTTGTTGTTTGAAACCTTTATTTGGGATAACAAACAAGCTTGTGCATTACTTTTCAGCCAAATCCCAGACCACAAAAGCTGCAGACTAGAGGACAGTCCAGTAAAGGAATTGCTACAACAACTTCAGAAATACCTATTCAACTCAAATCAAGCTCTCAACTTAATCCCACACAACTTTGTCTACTATGTGGAGTAATCAGCCTGCTTCAAGCTCACAGCCTACGAGGAAGAACATAAAGAAGGGGTCCATAAAGAGCAAGATATCACCAAAAAGGGATGAAGGGGGGATTAAGGCTTTAATGTTTTAATGTGTAGTTTTTAGTTCATTTTTGTCTTGTCACTGTTTTTGGCATCAATGGGCAATGTTTTATAGTTGGCAGAATTAACTGTAGGTACAGTCATATACTTTGTCTGCTATAGTTGGCATCAATGGGCAGTGTTTTGACAATGTTGATTGTTCATTTTGGAATTATTTTTGCAATATTGCTTTACTGCACCTTGTTTAATCACCTTGCAATATTTCATTCCATGAAGACAGTTTATACATTCCATGAAACATTACCATTAAACATTAAATATTACCATTAAACATTAAACATTACCATTAAACATTACCTACCATTACCATTACAAATATTCATTTGTTACTAATAAAATACATCATGACTGACATGAAATACAACACAAGTCCAACAACAATTATCATTTTCACATTACTTTCAACAACTATCATCCTACTTGGTATGTTATTCAGTTCACACGAACACTTGCATTTTGTTCCACTCACCAATGTCCCCATTCTGTCATTGTCTTCATTGGGGCCACTGACTATTCCACTTGAGGTTGTTGTAGAAGGCAAACACCATGCCCAAAACTCACATTCATCGCATACAAAATATAACCTCCCATTTGATGGTTTGTTCGAGTCAACAATTCTTACACTTGTCTTTTTTCCACATTTACATCGTCTAGTTATGTAGCGCAAGTCACCATTCATCCTTCCTACATCATTGCTTGACGAAGACATGACTCCTAATTCACATAAACAACACGAAGAATAATATCAAAGAGTAGACCATAAATATATATATATATATATATATATATATATATATGTTCAACTTCACTGAATTCTCTCTTCAACATTGCCAAGTGATTTCAATCCATCTCTCAACATAAATCATATGCATAAGTAAATCAACCGTATAATAGTCTCACAAATCAACTATGATGAAATTACCTTCAGAAAATTGCAAATATATCCAACAAAATATTCGGGAACAAATAGATCTGTGATCTTTTCGAACAAAATCAGATCAAAATTGAGAGATGGATTGAAAAAAAATGAGAGAAGAGGATAATGGATATGCGGATCAATGGAAAAGATGGGTCAAAATTGAGAGATGGATTGAAATCACTTCGTCTGCTAATAGTTTATGTGCATACCTTAGATTGAAATCACTTTTGGATTGAAATAAGGAAGAAATAAGTTGATGTGCATACCTTAGTTGTGAATTTGGTCTTTTAGTAGCTTTCAATTTGGTCTGCTAGTAGCCTTCAATTTCGTCTGCGATGGAGCTGCAATGGGGTAGAAAAAAATGAAGCTGAATGTCTTTTAAAAGCCAAGAGGAAGAAGAATAGGGTATTTCGGACCTTTACCAGTCTTTTTTGACCGTTACACTCCCTTCTCATGCGCTTTTGGCGTCTGACATACACACACAGTTAAGTTGGATGGAAAAGGTGACGTTTTCACTTCAACTCAAAAGGTCGGGAGTTTAAATGTAACTTTACTGACTACAGGTGATTAAGTGGAAAAGACGTCAAACCCCAGTTAGTGATCTGAACTTAACCCAAAATTATAACAGTAGTCACTAGTTCAGAAGTTCTGATCTCTCATCTCTCGACCCTCATCTCTCACCTCTCGCCCCAAATCGATCTCTCAGCTCTCATCTTTCACCTCTCGCCCCAAATCGATCATCCACCTCCAAACCTTGACCAAACCCACTGCACCCCCAACACTCTGACTGCGCCTTCTATCATTCGCACACCGGAAGAAACCGCCTCTGCCACAATCGTCGCCTCCGCATCGAACCCCCTGCTTAAACTGCTTCTACTACTATTTCTTCTTTGATAGTTGATTCTGTCGGTCAAAGTTCTTTGGAAATATAGCAACCCATAAAGAATCGCCAGCTGCTAGCCTGCTACTGCCTACTGGTAATGCTTTTGGAGAAAAAGTTAGAGAGATATATATGAGCAATTGAAAGATATATATGAAATTTTCTATTATATTTCTTGATCATGCCCAAATACAAAAGATATTTCCTTGTATTTTATTATTGAACATTTTTTGTTACCAGAATCTTGAGGCTTTGCTTTCAAGAGTTCAATGTTATCTCTCACCTCTCCCCCTAAATCGACAAGTTGATTGTTTGCAAATTATTAAATTCGATTATTATCCGAATAACTGAGTAATGCTTATCGTATATTTCTGTTAGTATTTCGGATAATAACCGAATGCTCACCCTAGATGAAAGCCATGAAAACCTAATTATTATAGATACCATAATAAGTATATAAACACTGGTTGTCTAACATTGTGCCCTTCCCACCCCTCCCAGTGGGTCCTTTGACAAAGAGCGGCCCAAGAAAGGGAAAAGCAAACATGGCTACATCGCCGTCGCAGCACGGTATCAAGCTCGCCGTTTATCTTATCTCCTCATATTTTGGTGATATAGTCGCTGTAAATATTTCTCTTTCTCTCTTTTCACTACTGATTGCTTGCGATGCATATGCCATAAAAGATTAAACTGCTCTTCAATGTTCTCTTTATAGTCTTTTTATAATTTTTTCCCTGCAAGTAAAAACTGATTCTAATCTATTTATTGAAAGTTTTGGTTATATATTGCAATTATGATTGCAGAAAGTTTCTGAATGTCTTCTCCACAAAGGAACCCTACCGCTCGGACAGATTATCCGATTCACCGAGCTCAGTAAACAGAACGCGGTTAATTCTCTCCTCGTTCTTATCCAACACAATTGTGTTCAAGCCTTTTCTATCCAAATAGAAGGTACTATTTAAAAACCCTAGAAGAAATTCATAAAATCTGACAACTGCATGTTTAGGGGCAACTAATTGCTGTATAAAACAGTACATTCATAATATATATGAATGCAGGTAATTTTGGAGACGCGCCAAGGATTATAACTCAGTATATGGTGTTGTTTGATAACATCATCCATCACATGAGGTTTCCAAAACTTATTGCAATCGTATCTGAGGAGCTGGGTAAAGAGGTGAGTTTGATGTGGATTTTATGATTGAATATTAGAATATATTTTGATAGTTAGGTGTGACTTGTGATTATTGATCAATTGGATTTTGTTTTTGGCTTTGGCAGTGTGAAGAGGTTTTTGAAGGGTTGCTTCAACACGGTAGACTTTCAGTAAATCAAATTGCAGATAGGTATAAGGAGACATCAAGTCTTGATGGAGGCAAGTTTCTTGTGTATGTTTTCATTGTGTTCGATTGCGAAATTATCCTCATTTTAAGTAAAATCCTCACTACAACCTTAAAGCTGATGGTTAATCAAAGTTGTGGAAAAACAGTAGAAAATCTGTAAATTTACATTCTTGATGTGAGGCTTTATTAGGCTGGATATGGGCTAATGGCTTTACTAGTATATTTTTGGTGATACATTATACTGTTTGGTGTATTATTCCAACTTACAAAAGCTGTCATAATTATGTCAGCGCTATTCGTTTGTATACTTTTTTGAAGGAAGAGCTTGAAGCAGTTGTAGGTATATCAATAACATCACCCTAAACTGTATAATCAATGGAGTCTATCTTCAACATTGTGAACTATATGACAAATCTATAGACTTACCTGTTATAGATATGCCTAACTAACTCCCTCTTGGATGACATGTGGTCCGTAAATCTAACATAGAGTCTCTGTTTCCTTAATTACATATGTTTCTTGAAGCCCTTCCCTCTTCTGAGAGTTGGCGAGGAAGTACATGTGACTGTGAGGTTATGTTTATATAAGATAAGAAATTAAAGTATTTTCATGGAGTTTGAAAAGAATATATCAAAAATATGTAACTATGGAAAACGTGCATACAACGACCCATATAAAATTAGTCCCTATTTTCACGTTAGCCGAATTCTGTTGTACGAATTGGAGTTTTTCTGCTATTGATTGGAATGCGGGTTGGTTTCTTTTAAAGAAAAATAGGCATCTTTTTATAGGGGTCAGTTGTTATTTATTATAATGAAATATATAAATATTTAATAATCCTTTTTATTTTTGTTTGATGATTAATGTATTATTAAATCCAACCTTTAAGTTCTATTTCTTCTTCTTGCTTCCCCTCTCTCCCCTCCATTAGTGGAAAGGCATTTTATGCTCTTATTTTCTTGAGTGAGTCAAATTTTCTTTTGTTAAAATTCATTACATTGTTTATCCAGGAAATTCTACAGCTTTGGAAACTTTACACGGAAGTTTTAATAAACTTGTGAATGCCCGATATGTGGAACGTTGTCCTGCTCATGAACCATTTCTGGCTCCACCTGCTGAAGAAGAGACTCCTGCAAAGAAAAGAGGTGCTAAATCCACTAAGGTAGTTGTCTCTTTTGGGCCAAGTGTATGATCTGATGATCTTTTTTATGGTAACAGGGAAACTTGTGACTTGCATAAACAGTAGTGGCTACTTTTGATGTTAGACTGCCTCGTGACTTTTCCCCAAATTATTCTGTCTGGCAGAAAACTCGTATTTCTGTTAAGGTTTCGACTGTGAAATTTTGTCCGGAAGCTGTAGAAAGTTTTGCAGCATGACTATAACTTAGATTAATGATCGATAATTATGTTCCCTTATAAAACTTTCTTGCAGATTTTTATAAAACACTACATTTGGAAAGGGTTGACTTAGTTGAAAATTCACCTTCCATTCTTCTTGTTAGGTGGTGAAGAAACTCTTTAGTGAGGGGTAGATATGACCTTGGTTCAAATCAATAGCTTTTCTTTTTATAGGTGGTAGTATATTGTAGATACTACACCTGAAATTATCATAGTCATCATTAATATTATTGGCTAAGCATATTCAATTTAGTGTCTTAATTTCTTATTTTTATCGTCGCTAATAGGATATTTTCCATTTACTTACTGTCCTGGAAAAATTTACATTTTTTGGATCCTAAATTGGTAAATGAATAATTATTGCAGATGGCAGAAGAGACTCTCGAGGCACGTGCTTTGGCAGAAGCAGCTCCTATGGATTCAGTTAGATTTTTAGTTGAGACAGATATATTGACTGATGTTCCTGGGCAAAGTAGCAATGAAAATCCCACTAGTGTGACAGTTGGAGAGAAGGTTGATCTAATGAATTTACTCGATGATACCTTTTTTAATAAAACAGGCTGATTAATATGTTGTCATTTACAGCGTAAGCAAGATAGTATGGAGTCGGATACAGAAACATGGGCTACTAATAAAAAGAAAGAAGTTTTGTGGCGCGTCAATTTTGAAGAGTTTGTACGATACCTCAGGCATAAGGTCAATCTCTCTGTGAGTTGTTAATGTACAACCAGTGACAACATTCTTTTGATTGCTGAATATTTTTATACTCTGATCATAATGTTAGAATTGATTTCTGCATACTGTAGCGTATATGGATAATCAATAAGACAATGATAGGCCTGATGACCATAATGAGACTCTATAGTTATGCTTGCTATACGCTATTATGAAACTTCTGTTCTTTGCAACACTTTAATTAAGTGGAAATTCAGTCATTTTGCTTTGCAGATGTTTTAATAGTAACTAGAGTTTTGACAGACACTGCAGATTCGTCTATCTGATCTTCTGCATAGTTTTCGGCTCATTTCTTCCATTCCAGAGAACTAAACTGATTATCAAGGTTTCATAAACATGTTGCTAAAATAAGATGTGTAAAGGATTAAGAATAAGAAACACCTGTAATCACAGTTGCAAGTTTTAGTAATTGGCAGACTCTTCATGGTTTAAACCATAGTTGTCATGGCGTCACGACGATGCAGAGGATGACACGGTGCATGTCTTAGCACCTCTGGCTTAATCTTTTGAATACTGACCCATGGGATGACCCATCAATTAAAACAAAACAAAACAAAACTATCGCGACATAAAAGAAACCCTAAAAGGAAAGATCAACTTATTTGCTTCTTCTTCTTCGACACCTCGCGACTTCTTCTTTTTCGACCCATGACTCCATAGCAGGCCCCATCATAGCTCGACTGCGACTCAATCGCACCTCCATCGCGTAGGTTCTTCTTCTTCTTCCCTTTCTCACACATCTGCAGACTCCCTCTCACGGCACATCCATTACAGGCTGTGTTTCTCTCCTTCGTGCTCTCCGTTTCTCTCCTTGCTTTCTCCTTCTTGACTTTATAAGATAAAATTTAATATCTTTGTGGTGGGGCTGATTTTATATCTTTGTGGTGGGGTTGGCTGATATTGATTTTGCTAATATTAAATTATTGATAAAGATTATGAAAACAAAGCTTAATTGTGAAATGTGATCGGTGATTCAACTTTAATAAGTTATGTTAATTATTTATTTTTTGTAGTACAATTTACAAAGTGTAAACACTATTTGTTCGAGTGTTAATGGTTACTGCTTAGTAAACCAGTAATATACTAACACATTAAAGTGAAAATAAAAATGTCAATTTTGTCTTATATTTTTTTTGATTGTATTCCATAGTGTTATATTTTGAGTTTTAATGTATATGAAATTTTATTGCTCAATATATTTGTGAAGTAAAATAAATAATATATAAATTACACATTGTGAACGACTTGTCGCCATACAAACGCCATAGTGGTCGCCATACAGACGCCGTGACAACTATGGTTTAAACTTGTTGGAGGTAATACCATGATAGGACGAGGGTATCCAGAAGAGCACATTTCTTTTAATTTTTTTTTTACAATCTCTCTTTCTTTTTTGGAATATAAAAGTAAAAGAAATGGCTCATGCCTATATCGTACTCTTCATTGGACTTTCTCATTGCTGAATAAATGTGATATGATATCTAAAGGGACTCCTTTTGCTCTCTCTCTCTCTCTCTCTCTCTCTCTCTCTCTCTCTCTCTTTCTCCCCTCTCTGTATGTGTGGGTATGCATGTTTGTGCTGTGAAAAAAATTACATTATTCCTTTTCATAAAATCGTCTTTATTTTCTTTATTAATTGCATGAACTTCAGAATGACCCAGACTCCTCTACTATTTGACCGCCTAAAGAGTCACTAGTTAAATATTGTGTCAGAATATTATGCATTTCCAACAGAACCTACATATATGCAAAAAAAGTCTCCTCAATATTAAACTGTTTAATAAAGGTCATCATGCTCCATATGATGTCTAAAATCATATCTCAAAATTTCAACTCTAAGCATCCCCTAGGCCTTGATTTTTGCGCACCTGCTGAAAATCATGACCTTATCGGACTTGTACCTCTCAACTGGTGTTTTTGTGACATTAACCCATGACTTTATCTTCATTCCTTTATGACTGTGATCTTATTAAACAATCAGCTTGGCCTTGTCTCGTCAAATGCATAAAATTTATATTCTGGTGAATAAGTCCTGATGGTACTTTCACTACGTTGTATTCTCAAAGGAGATCTAAAAAGGTTTTGAGTGACTTATTGGCTTTCTTTTAGCTCGCTAAAGACCCATTTTTCCTTGTCTTAACAGTATTTTGAGAAAGTATCGAGGTCTTCAGCGATGTTGGAGAAAGCCAAAAAAGCTTCCAGCTTTTATGCGTCCACTCTCGTAGGAGTTTTCTATATTCTGCTCTGCCCTCTCCAACTTTCTTCCTCTATTAAAGAACTGTCATGTGTAATCATTTTACAATTCATGCCATTTTGAAAATCCAAGCAAAAACAAGAAGTCTAATTCTGATCCTTGTCAGCATCTGTATGTTATGCTCTCAAAATTATCGGTGTTGCTATATGCATATAGAAAACTTCAATTGTTTAATTTCATAGATTATAGATAATATTTGGAAGTCTGTCCATATATCTGTATTGGTATATATATTTGTGTGTGTGTTTGCGTATGTGTATATTCGTGTATATTTATTAATCTTACACACACAGATATGCTTTTAAGCAATACACAGCCCTATGTTCTTTGGACTATTTTATTCTGTCTATACTTCTTTGGTAGTATGAAATATGATTGATAGAGTCAATCAATAGAGTCTTGCCCCATCTAGCTGAAATTGGCAGGACCATGATATCCAATGATTTTTTGTATGCTTGTTTTAATTAATAGATTTTGAAGTCTTTTACTGTAAATTATATATATATATATATATATATATATATATATATATATATATATATATAGAGAGAGAGAGAGAGAGAGAGAGAGAGAGATAGATAGATAGATAGATAGACAGATAGACAGACAGACAGACAGATAGATAGAGAGAGAGAGAGAGAGAGATAGATAGATAGATAGATAGATAGATAGATAGATAGAGAGAGATTATTCTTTATGAAACCTCACAATGTGCTATACATGATCTATCTGTTTATTATAGCATTGCATTGAAAATGTCCAAGCGCAGCTGGACATTGGTGCTGCCACTGTTTTAAGGGCAGTTCTGGAGGCAACTAGAAGAGCAGAGACTAAAGTGAAAATGGAAAGTTCAGGTGATCCAAGATCTGCTACAATAGTTCTATTCTTTTAACCTTTAAATTATTTGTCCTTGAGGCTTGATAATATATAAAAAATTATTTGCAAGTTCGTTTGCAGAACATTTGTAAATACTCTGTCCATCCTCTAAAGAATGTCACAAGTACTTCTTTCATGCTAGTTAAGAAAGTTGATCTTTGAAAATTAAAGTGAGAGTTTATAACACAATTTTCAATATTTATCTTCTGATATAACATAGACATTATGCTTGTACTCACAGTGGGTCCCATTAAAGAATGTAGTCTCTTTTGTATTACCACTTGGTTGAGTTTTAAAAAATGATATTCATTTGTGGATAGGAGAGAAGTGTACATGTGACAATCTTTGAAGGATGGAGGGGGCAAGTAAAATTGGAGGAGCAGAAACCACATTTAATAAATGAATGTTGCATATGGTAGATTATACGGTGGGCAATGGCTGTTGATAGCTATTAGGATTGAATAGTATGAGGTGGAGTTTTCAGACATGGCTTTTGGGTTGTTGGGTGGGGAGGCTTCACTTCAGAAATCTGAAAGAAACAAAAATTAAGTATTGTTATTCTTGTATTAAAATTTAAAGGACATATTTACTACATGAAGGTTTATATAAAGAACTGCGAAAGCATAAACAAATGATGTCTTTATACTGGTTATTATTATCATAGGCATGGTACTTAAGTTTTCAGGCTTGCAGAGCTTCACCTATTAATAAAAAGCAGTTTACATTTCTATCCATTCGACCGTTAGGTTCCGCTTGGAACTTGGAAAACGTGGAGGAAAAGAAAGGAAAAGGAAAATAATTATAAATGTAAGAAGGGAAAAATTTATCTCAACGAAGATAAATCTAACCATCTATACTTCTAAAATATCTAATACTAGTAACAATGTTAAAATGTAGTATAAAAAATGAATAAGAATGCTCTAATAAAATTTTAGATTTCATTTCATTTTCTTTCCTTTACCCTCGAGTTTTCCAAACTTCCAAGCAGAGCCTTACAGAATAGAGATTATATACAATTTGTTGCATCCCAAATATAATTGAGCTAGGACTTTCTCTTAATATTTGTATTACCATTATTGGCAGTTCCCCTTTCCATCGATGACATTATTCTTGAGGTGATAAAGAGCGAAGAAGGTCGCGGTATAAACGCAGACCGAATCAGAGCATCCCTCGCGCAACTGGGATGTGATATTCCCAGTATAACAGGGATAGATGAAACGTATAGTATTGGTACCATATTGAATTTTATCTAGTCCAGTTTATTTCTTCTATAGACGAAAACTTAGTTTCTTTTGAAATATTACTGAAGCTTTGACTGATTGAATATTGTTTGGTCTTAATTGACACATTTATTTGAGTGACAGATTTAAAAAACATCATTGAACTGGCTCAGAATCAAGAGGTTTTTGTTTTATGTCCTTTCCGGTTTAGTGCTATTTTTTGATATATAAAAAGAGCTAGTTTTACACTTGCAGATGAAAGTCTAATCATATCTCTGATGCTGCAGGTGGAATCTATCGTGCTGAAAAGATATGGGAGGGAGGCTTGTAGGATGTTCAAGTTACTGTCACAGACACCTCGCCTCATAGAGACTGACATGGTAACGAATATTATCTCCAGTAATGAACTGAAATAGGGGAAGGAATATAGATTAGTCTGGCAAGATGAACTTCCAGAGAGTAGAATATGTGACAGAGGACATCCCAACTTTTCCCTGTCGAGGCCATACTTAGTCCTTACTAGGTGGAGCCAGTGAGAAAAAAGTTCTATAAGAAAAAGGGAAACACAATAGGCACTTCACACTTGTGAAAAGGTTCTTCAAACTTCTTCCCTCAATTCTAGTCTTCACATCACCAACCGAAGTCTAAATAAAGAAAGATGTAGATAGAATGTCTCAACAGGCAAGCCAATCTAATCATATTCCTCCAGCTTAAAGAGAAATAAACCTATTTCCAGCAATCAATCCCTTTTACCGCTCCCTTCACAATGGGATCCCAAAAGGAATAAGCATTGAACACACGTTCTTTCATATTTAAGCTGGATTGTTCAAGTTTTTTACGTAGACCTATCCATGATCCTAGATTCAAATATTGGTTTTGTTTCTCTGTGTTTACTCTTTACGAAATTCATAGGCTTTTCTTACCTACTTAACTCACATGGTAATTATAACACGGTTGTTTGCTCTCTATTAATCGCAGCTTGTAGGTTATGCATCATAATGCTCTATATATAAAACAGATTTGTTTAAAATTAAGTTACATGCCTGTGTGCATATGCATGTCCTCATGTCTTATTTATGTGTTATGCTGCATTTGCGCTGAATTTATTAGATTTAGGTAATGTCAAATTTGTTTTCCTACTGTTTTTCAAAATGTAAATGGTGTGTTTGTTTGAAGTCATGCAGCTTGTATGCTTTTTACTGTTGAGAAGAAAAAAGTAGAATGGGTAGTCATTATATTTTTCTGAATAAAGTACGTTTTGAAGCAATAGATCAAATGACTCGAGAAGAGTATGTCGGTATTAGTTCACGGTGTTTGATTTTTGTAGATTTCACATGCTACATTTGTTGAAAAGAAAGATACAGTAAGGATTCTTCATCAGCTATGGAAAGATGATTACTTGCATATGGAGGTAATTTATACCGTCTGTTCTTTTGTGTTTTCTCCTCTGTTGCTTTTCTTGCGGATATAAGAATTTTTGTTGTTGTTGCATATATAAATAAAAGAATAAAGAATACTTTTCTACAATAATTTCACATAATTGCAAGAATCAAATTGTTCAAAAAGAATATTGATGCAAAAAATTCATTCATCTGAGGAACTTGTTTCTTCTTTAAACCTTTTATTGTTTATCTGAACGAGTTTATTACCCTATTGGCTTAACTGCTTAGTAGCGTAGAAATTGAAGAGACAGATAACTTATTAGTATGCTGTCTACCTTATGCTTACCTCTCAGTTTTATGACACTCAAAATAGTTGAAATTTTGTTTTAGCAACATATATTTATAGGAGATAGTCACTTTGTGCATACAAGAAGTACAAAATGTAGATGAGTACCACATTGCATCCACAAAGTACCTTCTTTTTTTCTTCAGCAACTTCTAAGCTCCCGCAGACCCTAGTTTAAAGGTGTTTACTTTGCAGCTCATAGCCCATCTACTAGTCAATTGATGATCACAGATCACAGATTTATGTTTGCTTAGTTGCAGTATGATGGTCACAAGCCTGTATTCCATATTTATGATACTTTATCATTCCTGTTGCAGGTGATGGAAAAGCCAAATAATAAAAAAGATAAGTTCTTGTTGTGGAAAGTAAAAAAGCCTGCACTTTGGGAACATATTCTAGATGACATGTACCATACTGCCTTAAATTTGCGACTACGAATTGCTTACGAACATGAACAAGAAAAGGAGGTTAGTAAAATATGCAAAATTATTCTTTTTCTTGTTAATTTTTTATTAAACTGATTCCCATTATGTGATCTTTGTAGCCTTAATTATTGCTTTTAAAAAACAAACTGTGTTTTCACCTATGTTGGTGGTCATGCACTTTTAACTAGAGTTTCCATATACTCTTAATAACATAGAGAGTACATGTGTTCTGGAAATGGTACTATACCCTACTTATACTATGAGTTTAACACAGTGAAATATTTGTTTATTATTTTACCTATCAATATTTTACTTCGTATTGGATGTTCAAACATCAAAATTGTACTAAATTATGTATAGAACAATCAACTTGTTGATTCGACTTAAATCTTCTATAAAACTTAGTTTTATTGTATTTAGATTCTAAGAGAATTATGAAAATGATAAACTATGTTAAAAAAGTACTACTAATTAGTAATTACAAGTCTTTGTTTTTTTCTTCAAAAGCTAAAAGAATCATATCAATATTGAATTTAAAAAGTGAAACTTGATATTTTATTTTAAACTGAGGAAGTATAATATTTCATTATGACACTGACATGTATAATTTGTATGCCATTTTGTGCAGATTGTCCAGATTCCAAGAGAAAAGCTTGTAGGAGAGTTGGAGAAAAGATACAAGAGACTGAGAAAGATTAGGATTGTTTTAGAATCTTCTCTAGTGAAGCTTGACGATGCTCTCATGCTTTTCCATGACTTCTAAGTGATTGGCAAACATATTTATTTTAGTTTTTTTTTTTAATATAAAAGTTTATGGTTTTCTTTGATCTCAAAATAAGTTATATTGTCGTTGTAGTTATATCATATTTGAATTTATTGTCCAGCAAGCCACTAGATGGATTTTGTTTGTTTGTGTTTTTTTTCAAAATTGAAGTGGGGCGGCCTAAATTGGATAGATAGAGAAATGGAGATTAACTAAAGTGCAAACGGCCTACCAAGTACCAACTCAGTGCAATTCATTTTGTTAGTTCTTCAGTGAGCACGTAGAAATATATGCAACCTTCTTTCTGTCCGCAGGCATTCAATTAGTAATTATACATACAAATATACCAGGTAGGTCTGTATATCAGAACTTGGTATTATTAATATGCCAATGGGTTGCAGGTGCATCATTTTTCAAAAGACTCGGCTGACGGATAATAAGACGGAAATTCCCAACTTCTCTTGTAATCTGGACGAGAAAATGAGATTAACCGTCTTTTTACCAAAAAAGGAGCTGGCTACTTGATTCAAAACCAGCCGGAAACTCAAAACACTTGTAGTAGAAACAAATTTATCATTTACGAGCAAGCACAACTTCATTCTTCGCGACAATATGAACAAAGTTATAGCCGATGGGGTTATAATTTCTTTTCCTTTTTCAAAAGGCAAAGGTAAGAAGGAATGAGGGACACAATTTCAACTGTATGTCAATAAGAACAAAAGAATTGATGTATTTATGTTTTCACACTAAACCACTTCTATATATCACAATGTATGAGGACCACCCCCCCCCCCCCCCCCCCCGTAAGTTTGGCTGAACAACATCTTGTCTGTGACTGTCACAATCTGCTGAGAATTGCTTTCTGCGGTATTACCAATTTATGATTTGCAAAGGCTACTGAGATATGACTCCTTTGTTGCCCCATAATATACAGGAGGTTTCCGGCTTGTAAAAGTAATAAAGTTCAATCCAGAAACAGATCCACCCACAATATAAGAACCCTGTGGCCTGCCATCTTCAAGTTTTTTCTCTGAGCTGTAGGGAGGGTGTGAAACCTTCTTTTCGGTAGTTTGCTCAGGGACTCGTTTAACTTGATGGTTCTCTTCTTGTGTTCCCTCTTGGCCTAGTCCATTAAAGTGTTTTTTTCCTTGGTTTCTTTCGGGACATGCTGCCTTCTCACTTTTCCCTCTTTTGTTTCCCTCAATTTGCATCTGTTTGTAAAATTCCATCACACGCTTCATCCCTGAAAGTTAAACATACAAGTATTTAATAATTATCCATGTTATAATAAAATATCAAGTGATCACCAGAAACCTACAAAAAATGAAAAAGTTGGCCTAATTATAAGTGACCTCACAAGGAGGGCAGGAGATAGATAACCTAGTGTATCATCCATATGTTTGATTAACAATATAATTATTTAACACTTGCACAACCAATTTGTATATTCAGTGAATATAAAGGCTAATGACAGGGTACAAGTGTAGGAGTTTATTAGTAGTAAAAAACAAACAAAGAGGAAGAAGTATAGGAAGATTTTGACTTAAGCTTGTGTTCATTAAGGACCAAGGATATTTTCATGGCCAGCTTGTTAAACTTAGCCAAACTATCTATAACAACATTTACATAGATATAAAAACCAAAAGAACAAGGCGTAAACTTTTCTTGTTTTCTCAAGCTAGCTTAGCTGAAGACATCTTCAAAGTCATTTTCATGTCTTAGTTAATCGAGATGTACAAGATATTTGACGAAGAACTCACGTGTTCGAATTTCATTAGCTGCTTTACAGTCCCAAAATTCAGGTGTCCTGAGAACCTGCAACATAATAACAGATTTACTGATAAAGCTTTTTAATTAATTTTTATTTTTTAAACTGACAGTTAAAATTATTCTGGCTTCGCAAGAACTAGTTCTTACACAAAGTTAGATAGACTGAATGAGATTATGAAATACTCACAACTTATATGCACTAATTATGAATCTCTTTGGAATAAGATAAATGGAAGATAAATTAAACAATATACCGTAGAAAGAGCTACTAAAAGCCCTTCCGGGGGTGAATTCAATATGCATAGGCAGCATAGCGGGCATAGCTAATCAAACAACAACTAGAAAACACTTCAACCAGAAGGTTAAGAGATGCATGACTTCTTACAATAATATCATTATGTAAATTAGGAATTTGATATCAAAATAAACTTCTCTCTCGCTCTCTCTCTCTTTACATTTTTTAGATTGTCGTTTGATAATTATATAGCTCTCATTCAATGTTCTAAAAGGCGCTAGGCGGGAGGCGGCCGGCCGGGAGGGGCCTAGCGCCTAGAGGGCCTAGGCGGAATTTTTTATTTTAAGCCAATTTTAATATTTCATCTTACATTTATCCATTCGAAACAATAATATAAAGCAAAACAATCTATAATAAAGATAATAAAGGACTTTGCTTAAAGTTCAAACATATATCCATATTGCTAATGTCAAATTTCAAACACAAACATGCAATTGTTCAAAGTTCAAACATATCTTTAACGTATTAGTTTTATTCATAAACAAAATTGTTATTAAATAATAAAATTTAAAATTTCAAAAATTCAATTCAATATTAAAACTTAAGAAACTAAACATAAATTTAAGAATTATATTGAATTAAAATAAATATTACAAATGTATCATCATTTATATAATGTAAAGTTGGTACAAATTTAAAAAATTACAACTATAATAAAATTATCCATTTTGACTTAATTTTGTTCACTTCTTATTTTGATTTGATATGCTACAATCTCCATTATGAATATGGTAAATCATTAGAAAAATAAATATATCAAGATCTGATTTGAGTAGTTATTAAAATAAAAAAAATCTCTCTGCCTAGGCCACGCCTAGCCCGCCTAGGCCCCACCTACTTTTCTGGAGGGATTTTCTTGCCGCTTTGGGCCTAGGTGAGGCGCCAGGGGGCTTAGCGCCTAGGCTGGACGTCAAGGGGGGGCCGAGCGCCTAGGCGGACCTAGGCGGGGCCTAGGCGGGGATATTTAGAACACTGCTCTCAATTCTGTACAGACTAGGAGATAACTAATATTCTTTTCTAACAATTGAGAACAAAATTCATTACTCCCAATTTTTTATTTTTAAAAATTATATCAACTACGTACTCCTAATTTCAGCAAATCAAATCAACTCTTCTTTTGGTTGGAAAACAGATACACAAAGAAACATACTATAAACGAATCGCATGGCCTAACAATGAACAAATCAACGTACGCCCAAATTTAAATTGCAAAAGAGACCAAAATAATCGAGAAAATTATTATCATCACTGGTTATTCACGGGTAATTTCTCACCTCAATGAAATGGGGACGAAGATCATGAACAAGAGCACGAATCTTGATATAGGCAGAATCGCGGATGTCAACATCTGTTAACTTTCTCTTTCTTTGGTTCTTCTTGTTATTTTGTGGAGGAAGAAGGGAAGATGGGTATGGAAGTGTTGGGTCCGGTTGAGCTATTTTTGGACTTGGAGGAGGAGGCGACATTGATTTTTAGGTTTCAACAGTAACTAGCTTTGTTTCTCTCATCGACCAATGGGCTAATACTGATTGGCACCAGGGTTTAATGGAACTACTAGTAATAAATTAGGGGTAAATTTATTCCCAATTTATTACTCCATCGTTACAAAAATTAAAAATTTAATTTAAGTTTTAAGGACAAATAATATTAAATTTTAAAATTAATATAACTTATAAAAATTTAGGATTTTCTTAACATGTGTCTTAAGGGCACGTGTCTTAAGGGCACAGTTCAAGAGAATATTTTTTTAAATTATGTGCATATTCTCTTAAAACTTGGTGCAAATATAAAAATCAAGAGAATATACACACAGTTCAAGAGAATATTCTCTTGAACTGTGTACTTAGCAGGGCACATGTTAAGAGGACTCAAAAATTTAGAATAAAATAATTTTAATCATTAGTCATTTTTTATAACCTATACAATTTGAAGTTTAATATATTGTCTTTTAATTTCAAAAATCAAATTGTATCTCTAATTTTAAAACAGAATATTATTTTTTTAGGGATAAATTTTTGAAGGTGATTTTATGAGTCTCAAATTTTTAATTTCAAAAAGTGTCTTAAATGTCATTATAACATTGGTAAGAATAAATTGACTATGTCATAAATTATCATTCAAATATTCATTTTATACTCATTTGACACAAAATTAAAGACCATAGCATTATTTAATTTTTAATTTAAAAAATATTTCAAACGTGTTTTATCATATTGGTTAAATAATTTTTTTTTTATTAATTACGCCATAAAATAGTATTAAAATGTTTTAATGCCACATCATTCACCATGCATTTGAGATTAAAAATTTGGAAAATCCTAACTTTAAACATAAATTGTACAAGAATGGTCAGTATAACTAACATTTTATATTATTTTAAGCAACATGTTATGCTGGTAAATTAAAAGAAAATTAGGATTTCAAATTCAATCTAATTAATTAAACAGTTTTATCATCGTAAATAATAATTACATAATCGCTCACTACAATTAAAATTGATTTCAATTACTGGAAGAAAATTTCGATCCAAGCATAAGTGGTGTTGGTGGCAGGGCAGGAAGGGGGGCGGGGGGGGGGGGGGGGGGGGGGGGGGGCGGGGTTGGGCCTGTTGGAGCTTTAAAGTTGAAGCTTTAAAACATTTAAAAAAGAGGTAAACTTGCAGGAAAGCGCACAAACATCCACTGTTTCTCATATGAGACCAGATGCCCCCATCCAATTTCACCAAGCAATGAGAATTTTAACTCATAAAACTTCTTCTTTGGAGGTTCACCAGCATCTTGAATTATCTCATTTAACACCTGATCGACCAAACAAAAACATGCTAAAACCTTAAAACTAATTTAATTAAGTTTAATACTCCTATCAAAAGACAAAATAATAAATAAAAAAAAGGATCAAATAAACATCATAAAATTTGAAAGGTAAAAATTTAACAGTGACCTATTTGCAATATCATACATAATAACTGGACAGAGCACAATAGTACCTTCAGTGCAGTACCAAGCCTTCCATTTCGTCGCTCACGTGACACCAAGAGAGTGCCATATTTTGAGTTTTTCAATTCCACCCATTTTTTTATTTCTTTGAAGTTTTCTTCAAACAGATCTAGCTGGACATCAGAGTCTGAAGCAGATTTTGGACCTTCAGTCGCAGCAGTCAGCTCTGAAGACTTCTCACCCTGCTTTAGTAATCAGAGTAAAGAAAAGTTATACACCAGCAGTAACAGTAATAAATGCAACACAATGCATACTTAGTTGAGGCCAGAATACATAATCAGTTAACTTAGAAAGAAAAGTAACGAAAGCGCTAAATGAGAGATGCTGGACATTCAACCGAAAAAATTGTGTACATTATGTATCTCTCACATCAGCATGGCAGCACGGTAAATAATTTTATTTAATTTTAGATAAAAAGAGGCACGCTCTATAATGTTGTCCGACAGCATACTAGAATCTACATTGGGATTATATTAATAATTTGATTCTGTTGATCAGCAAGGAAACCTATTGATAATAAGATATATCACTGGCATTACAACTATTAGATTTTTGGGGTCATGCGAAACATGCAACACTTGAAACACGTGTTGAACATTTCTGCAAAAATTCAAGTGGTACAGTTACTAATTTAAAAAGTTCAAGTGGTAAAGTTTAACTATCCAAGAGACTTGAGGATTCATTTGTTTGTGGGGTTTACAGGTGGAAAGGAAAGGGCAATGAAAGGAATTTGTTCTTCCTTACTTTCAATAACAGGGGAAACATAACACAAAATGAGTGTGTCAAAACTTAACATGTCAATTTCTTTACTTCCAAATTGCTTTTAACCTCCTGCAAATACCCACCCTTTTGTTGGGGATTCTGGATTTATTTTAAGCATGCAGAAAACCTACTTAAACATTAATTACCAATATATTTTATTTTATTTTCTCAATATATTAGTATATCGACAACTATTAACAATATATACATTTTTCACAGCAAGGAGGTTACAAGTTTCCCCCCTTTTGTTTGTGTCAGTGTATCAAAACTTATCCACATCTCCCTCTAACATAGAGGCTGATAAATGGGATTTATGCCCGCGAATCGACTATTTTTATACTTAAGAAAATGCTTGTTTTTATTATGTTTTATTGCTTTTATATTGTTTTCTTATTACTTTGATTAATATATGTTTTGTAGGAGTTTACATGTCATTTTCAGCTTTCAGGGGCAAGAAGGTCATTTTGCTAGACACGGCGCTGCAGCGCCGCTTCCCAGTATAAAGCTGGCGCCGCAGCGCCAAGGGCCTTCAAAAGATCTGGTACAAAGCTTCACAAACTGGCGCCGCAGCGCTAACTTAATGACGGTGGACTAGACCCAGCGCTGCAGTGCCGACCAAGGCTAAAATGTTGACGCCACAGCGCTAGCCCCTGTTTTCAGAAGATATTTTGGGAAATGAACTAGCAGCTGGAGAGAGATATATATTCATTTGGCTGCCTCTTTTGAACATATAGAACTCCTTTTATCTGAGTTTTCTCTTTAGAGAATACTCTAGAAAAGAAAGAAGTTTGGAAGCCATATCCTTCACTTTCTTCATTTCTTTAGCTTAGCTTAGTTTGTACATATAGGTAGGGATAGATGGGGATTCCTAGGAGCTCAAGAGCGGCATAGCAACAACGTTTTGGAAGGCATATTGAAGAGAGTTCTTGGAGATTGAAGAAAGTCTTGACAAAGTTTATTCTTTTCTAGTCTTTCCTTGATTTTGCTATAGATGTTGTATATGTTGTTACTTTTGTTTAGTTTACTAGCTATGAACTAAATATTGGCTCTAAGATTGTAATGAAACCCTTGTCTATTTGAATTGAATTTCTTTCTCTCTTTGGTTGGCACCATATGGGTTGGTTCAATATATATGCTTATTGCTCAAATTGCTAAGGAATTAGTGATTGTCTAGTAATCTATGAGAATTGGAAATGAATTGTAGATTGAGACCATTATATGTTGGCATGTGTTTATGAATTGTCTGTATGGACTACATGATTTACCTATAGGATAGGAATATACCTGTATGTCATGTGTGACCTATCGAGAACTTTTGCTTAATTCTTTGCTAGGGATAATTTGCATAGGAATGTGTGGTTATTCGCCTAGCTTGGATGTTCCTTTCTGTCTGTTCTCTTTTGGGTGGATTAGAGAGAATATGCTCATACATACCTCGGAAGAGGCGTATGAGTACTTGTGAGTTCTTGGTCGACAATCCGTTGTGACCATTTAGACCAAAGAGAGAGGGTTATGATATTTGATGAAACATAGCACATCAAGTGTTCGACAGAATGCTAGTGTGAGGTGAAATTATGATCTTAGCTTGAAACGCCTTAGATACCTATCTTTATCCATTTACTTGCTTTGTTAATTAATTTTAACTAGTTTAATTACAAATCTTCCTATTTATTCTGTTCAGACCTGACTTAAGCGATATAAAGTCAATGCTTGGTATATTTTAAGTGTAGTTCCTCGTGGGATCGACTTTTTCTTATGACAGTATTACTTGTTAGACCGCGTATACTTGTGCGTGTTTAGTGATCGCGAAAGCGACCAACAGAGGCACACAACAATTAATAAGTAATCTATTCAAGAAGATGCTAATCAGGGGGGATGCTCATGTACACGTACCATAGACAAAAAAAGACAGGGAAAAAAACTCCTGCACAACCTATAATTCACCTCAAATATCAATACGGACACCTAACCCCCAGAACTCACCCAAAAAATCAACACATAAAACTCCAAGGCTAAGATCCTTCAAAAAGACAACAAAAGAGTAACAAGTTCTTCTTATGTAAAAATACTCCTCTATACCTGATGACCTGCTTCATTATATATTTCTGATAATGGATGTAAGTAGTAGGATGATACACAAACTTCTTCCTCAAGTCAAGGATAAAGCAGAAACTTTTTTGTTTTTTCAATTCGGGACTCGGACTTAGGCTGGTCTCACCCAGTTAGATTAACAGATATGTATGTGGAGAAAAACATTTAAGATTAGAGCCTAAAATTTTATGCAGGGAAGACACTAGGATGAGAGCCTGGTGATTTCTGGTTGGTCTGCGTAGCCATCATAATTGTAAAATGCAATTTTGCACGAAAATTGCATAGCACAACATTAACCCATGGTGAAGGTACGCAGGTTCATCTATTTGCAACTTCAATTTAAAAAGCACGGATGCAGGACGAGCCCACCCAACTTGGTTGGACCAGTATAAGAGGCTTAGGAAGCCTATACTCCGCCCAACTGGGTTTGGATATAAGAGGCTTTGAAAGCCTATACCAAGTAGTAGGTTATTCTAGTAGTTTAATTAAAGTAGATGATTATTAGTATTTGGTTTACTTATTTTGTTTGGCTTGATTACTTCTAAGAATTAGGTTTTATTAATTTTCTATATAAACTCATGTAATTCATCACTCTTCAATTTGAAATTGATTATTTGATTATTATAATTTTAATATTTTATTACTTTGTTATGTTTCTTCTTATTCTCTCCAATTCTTAAAAAAATTATTTCCCATCTTTAAACCCTATTCTAAACATAACCCGTTACCCATTAACCACCATTAGCTTCATCGGTCCCCAGGCTATAAGCCATTTTTGTCTGCATCTAAATGCATTAGAGATTCTAGGCGAAATAGCTTCTATACAAGAACCCACCATCATTCTTTCAACATCTTAGATACGCAACAAATGTGCAATTTTCACTTTATCTCATTCGAATTTAAGAACAGATCAATGCATTTAAACAAAATAGCAAGGTCATACTTTGACACGTTGAATCTCCAGTAAAGCTAATCCTTTCTGGTATAATGCTTCAGCTAACTGGTCAAGTGTGGTCTCCATCTTCTTCTTTATTTTCTATCAACAACGAGAGACATGGCACAAAATATGAATCAGAATTTCCATTATTCTGTAACATACAACAAAAGCAATAAACATGTCAAAATAACCACCAAAAGGGAAAATGAGGATAACCCTTGCAAATGCCTTAATCAAGATCTAACATTTCTTGTATAATAACGGGATTGAAATCCAAGCCCCAGCAATAATGTTTCATGAGATCATTGGATGAGAAGAAAGTAACTAGAAACAAGAAAACACACCTCAGCCCCCTCATCGTCAGGATCACTTTTGAGGGGAAAATATCTTGCTAATTCATCTCTGTCGATGCTATCGACTACCTCATCCGCAGCACCTATAATCTGCAAAGTCAAACATTCTTAAGAGGAACCATAGCTGTGTGATATTAATAGTAGCAATTGTAGTTGTAGTGCTGAAATAGTAGCACAACTAGAAATAGTAGTAAATATAGGTTGCTAGATCACAACTAAAGAGAAGCATCCTTCACCTCATAGAAGCATTTAACAGAGAAAAGTAGTTTATCATATACTTAAAGCTTGCTAACTTTCTATTTTGATTTACAACCCAGATGAACGGTTCACTGTTAGCATTTCAACATCTTTTTCTGTTTCCTTCTTTTTTGGCAGAATGATGGCTATAAAAGGGGACAAAAAATTGCATTTTGCTGCTGTTCTGTTAGTTTCACAACTGCAGCCTCTGGTAATGGGATCTAGTTTTTCTACTGGCAGAGGTTAACTACATTGGGACCACAACGCTAATAGATGTGAAATCCCGCGTAAATAACTTCCACCAACATCCTCCAAACGATGTCTAGAGTACAATTTTCACACATTAAGGTAGTCAAATTGGAGGGGAAAATATAAGTAAATTCCATTTATACCCTTGTAGTTGGCTCATTTACAAAACATGAGCCCCATAAAATTAAGACAAAGTACGGGACCTTATGGTCTTTTCTCCATATTATATCTTTCACTTTTGTACCTGGACAAAAAAATTTAGAACTTAAGACATCCTTTGGAGGACGGAGGGAGCACATGTTTTCAAATGCTCACATAAAATAGATCACTAATTTACAAATCAACTAGATACAATGGGCATCTGGACCAACTAGATGTTTGAATTAAAAGTTACCTCTTCATAGTGGTGAATCTTATCTTCCACATTGTCCTCAGATAGCAAACCCTCCAGTATTTTGGCAAGAAGTGGAGTGTATTTGGGGTACTCTGACTGCCAAGAAATAGATGACACACAACACATTAATTTTTTGAAATAAAGAATAAACAATTTCTATGAGAAGTCAAAGAAATTTTACACTTCGTGACAGAAGAACTAATTTTACACTTCGTGACAGATGAACTCTAATAAAGCAGACAGTTTTAAAGAGCTCAACCAAATCAAAAATGACCAGCAAGTCAAATAAGATCAAGAAACATACTGGTCCCCTTTATCAGTTTATCTGAGACGGGAATAAGGTGTATATAAACTTCTAACATAAGGAAAGGAAATTGAAAATACTTGATTTAAGGACAACAATCAGAGGCTATTACTAAAGGGATTGAGATTAAGGTGGTGTTTGTTTGGGTCTTAAAAGGCTCTTAATAGGTGTGCCTCTGATTCGGTCAGAGACACAACTTGTTTGTTAAAAAATTTATGCCTCTTAATGCTCTTTTAATCGTTAAGATTCAAAAATAATGCTAAACCATTCAGAGCCACATCTGAATGAGTTTTTGTTTTTTTGGACACAAATAACCTTAACAATATTACAAAATCCTTCCTTTATCCCAAATAGATTTCTCGGTTTCCTTCACTCTTCTCCCTCCTCTTCCCATACTCGAACCAAATACTCTTTCCCTCTGCATTTTCTCTCCCCAAAAATGATGATTGCTGCTCCCGCTCTGAAAGATGAGCTCGAACTTGGAATTTTGGAGATGTGGAGACCATTCTTTCGGCCATACCATCTGATCATCGTTCAGGATGGTGATCCCTCTATAAGACCATTAAGATTCGTGATGGTTTCGATTATGAGCTTTATAATCGTAATGATATTAATAAGATTTTGAGTCCTATGGCTTCTTGCATTTCCTTCAAGGACTCTGCTTGTCGCTGCTTTGGTTACATGATCTCCAAGAAGAAGTATATCTTTACTTTTGATAATGATTGCTTTGTGAATCCTCAATTTCATTTCTATTTTTCTATCAGTTACATTTAGATCCTGATATAAAATGGATTTTCCTTGAATCTCATTTGCAAAATTTACAAACTTTTTTTTATTATAAAATTTCTCTTGTATATCCTCAAATTTATTAATTGTTTAATTAGTAGCGGTATCATGACAACAAAATCATGATGGTAATCTTAGTACATTGGATACTTTATATTATCATGTTTTTTGGCAAAAAATTTTTTTAATAAAATTTGCCAAATGGAATTCTTTTTGTAAACAGGAGAATATTAAAGTTTAGATCTTGATGTACTCCGCTTCTTTGTTTTGAGAGTTTATGACGTGGGCAGGATGAATTGTTTGCTCAATATGACCGAGATAACATATTTGACGATGAAGCGGAGTAAAATGAAAGGAACGAAGAAGAGGAACAAGATGAACCGCAATGGGGTGATCAAGACATAGAATTTATGGTTAATCTACGTGAACAAATTGTAATTCAACTCTTAATAACGGTTTGAAGTTTATTTAATTTGTATGGTTGAATTATTATGCTATGTTGATGTTTTTATTGAACATGATACATTTTGTTTCATCATATTGTGGTCAAAATATTATAAATATGTATTTAAATACTATTCAGACCTTTCTGGTTATCAAACAAGTTTTGCTTAAACTGTTCAGAGGGTTAAAATGATAAATACTGTTATTCAGACATTTTGGAAAAATTAATTATCAAACATCATTTTTTCATTCAGGCACAATTCTGGACAGAGGCTCTATATTATTCAGATGTCTAAATTGTTCAAATCTTAACATTCAGTTTTATCAAACACCAACTAAGTATCTAAGAAAACATTAATTTTTTCAAGAGATTAATTAATTAAAACAATGTAGTAGCTCCAGTTACACCACTACATATATATATTTGTGAGAGGCTATGAAAAATAAGTACAGTGTTTTTCTTTCCACCTTTTTTGTTAATAATATATTCATAAGCGGCTAAAAGGCGTGAAGTATCAAGGTAAAGGAATAAGAACTGTATAAAGGTAAAAGAATAGGTACTCAGTAATCTCATCATCACCCTTTATCTAAAAAGTAAAATAAAAAGTAACGTGCACCTCTCTAAATATGATAGCAGCATAAGTTCTACCTTAAGTGAGAGGAATAGATTCTTCCATTCTGAGCGTTCCTCATCAGTGCCTTGGTTTAGACTTGCAAGAACCTTTATCTTGGCATCCCGCACCTGCTTGACCAGATAATACTAACATTAGAAAAATACTAGGATTTTGATGATTAAAATTTTCCATATCATAAAAGGATTGGAAAGTAACTGATAGATTAACAGTGGAATCCATTAGTTGAGTAATGCAACAGCAGCACAAAAAAAATATCATCAAAATAAGGAATACATGAATTCAATTTAGTACCTCAGATTCCATAAAACAAATGACCAATAACACATGTATCTTGTACTTTTTCTGTTATTCAAATTTTATATCTAGTAGTTTCTTTTGTTGTCCAGTACAACTACTAAGATAGAAAATCAAGATTTTTATCACACTTCATCTGTCTATCCATTACAATCGCATCGCAACATCAGTTAGCTTGGACAAAGGACATTTAGTACCTCTGGTTCTGTAAAACAAATGACCAACAACACATGTATCTAGTAGTTTTTTACACGTACTGAACATGCAAGTGCAGCTACTGCTCAAATTTCAATCCCTGCTATATGAATTTCCAGAATTTAAAGTGCTCTCCCTCCACATATAACCCTCCTCCGGGGGAGGTTGAACAGGCAAATGGGTTTTTGTTTAGTGGGTTCTGCAACATGTCTATGAACTTAATAGCCAATATCGCATTAGACCATGTCCTACAAAGATGTGTCAATCCAGTAAACAGGAGACTCGGTTGCCAGCACTGAATTTTATTCAAAGAAATTAGAAAAAAGAATCTACATGATTATTACCCCTATAATGCCGAGACCCAAATTCGATGAACAAAAAAAAAATTATAGTTATGGGGTCTAATTTTCAAAAATGGTCGGTTTTTGTTTCATCTCACTGTCAAAAGTCCAGAACTTTGACAGAAATGTTATACACCTTCTGTCCCGCAAAGACTGGCTTAATTTGACTTTTTTGGTCAAATTGACCCATTTTAGAATCGATAATTAAGCAAATTTATTTGTATTTTTAAATTTTTATGAATTGGATGTTGTAGTAAATTAAACGAAGCTTTTTATGGTTATAATCTCTTTACCTATATTTAAATGAAAATGTGATAAATTTTGGTTCTAAAATTGAATTTGACTTCAAAATTCAAACTAAGCTAGTCTTTGCGGAATGGAGGGAGTATTAGGAAACATAGAGGAAACTCAAACTAGAATGGAGAGGGAAACTAATTTTCCTAACTTTTCCAATTTTTTGATTTACATATCGGCACTTTAGTGAACCACCACTTTCAAGCAGGAAACTAGAAAGTTAGCAAAAACAATAAATAGGAAACGTGAAAAATGTCATCTGCTTCATCTTGGTTATGAGGGAAAAGTGCCAATGAAATTTGTGATTTTTTTTAAGACAACTTCTCAGACTATTAAAAAACCGTACTACTACTTGTCAAAAAGACAGAAAATACGAGTAAAGGACTTTATTTTAATAGAACCCCTTCAACCATTCTCTTTCTACTTTTGATTACCTTACTTTCTTGCAAAAAAGGTGATGTTTTTTTGAAGGATATTGATGCGGGACAGATTTAAGATGAAGAATTAATAGAAAATAAACTAGGATTTAAACTCCACGTTTAAACCACTAGAATCTCTCAAGTGTATCAACTCCACGTATCAACACCAAGATGGATAAAATACCTCTACGGTAAGAATAAAATAATCAACTTCAACATCAATATTATGTAGTCTAAATAACTTGTGAGAATTACATCAATATTTAAAGAGACTCAAACTCTAATTTTACTTGGAGAATAATAAAATACTAAACGACTAAAATACCCGTATCAATAATTCCTAATCACTAATTAATATCCTAAATTCCCACTAATAAATAAAATACATAAATCACAACAACTACTTTTATATTAAACATAATAAAAATTCCAAATAATAAATATAAAAAATCTCTTCTTTGTTCTTGACTTGGAGTCCCCATCAGAATACCTAACTTTTCAATACTAAACAAGTAGATGTAAAATAGAATAATTAAACATATGGAAACTATAATAGATCCAATATTTTACATGCATCTCTATCTCTACAAAGTGACTCTAATAATGCAATCTTTAACAAGAACATTTTATTTTTCATATTATTGTTTTAATAATTCTATTCCATAATACTGTAAATAATAAACCAAAAACTGTGGATTTTGGGTGTAGCAAAACCAAGATATAGACAAGTGTTACCAGAAAACTTGTTTTTTGATATGAATGTTCAAAACATGGAAAACTTCCGTTCCGAAACATTAAATTTAATGATCCAAAACTTATTTTTCTATTTAATAACAAGGGACTAATTACAAATATGTTTTATGATTTTGCAAAAGAGGATTATCTTTATATAGTCACTAGGCCTTACAAATGGCTAGAATCAAATCTAATGGGAGAGGAAGATCTCCTATCTATAACATTACTCCAAAATATCTAGGATATCTACCACCTTAATTATCACATAGATATATCTAGAATGTTTTATCAAAAACCCTAATATTTATAAGAGAATCTAAAAAAATATCAACTACTGACACCAAGTGAACAACTTGTGGGCGTCCAACAAGTGTAACGTAAAATGGGCATGTTGTGACGCTAGCTTAACCAGATTTAACTATATATTTAAGAAAGTTATTCTAGCGTACCATGTTCAAATAAACATATTTCGCACCAAAATTACCTAAAGAAACCAACATCTAACGTACTCATACCATGGCATGTCAAGTTTTCCACTCCCGTCTTCGTTCCACATATTGTATCGAACCGCAATTCGGGTAACATTGATATAGACAAAAATTAGATCATTGGAGTAATGTAAATTTTCTAAATTCCTCAATACCTCCTCTTGTAAACGTTCAGACACACTTTTTGTACATGTTGTTGAAGAACTTTTTCCTTTGTCATCCTCAGGCTGTAAACAGAAAATATACAATTTAAGAAAGTACAAATTCAAATAAACAGTAAACGAGAAAACAGTCAGTCAAGCTAACAGATAAACTAGTGTATTATGGACCATTAGAAGACATGTTTGACAAGAGGTAGTTATGTAAAACATCAAAGTGCAAACCTTAGTTGGTGGCACATTGTAAGAGATCACATAAGATACGGGGTTATTTTCTGGATTATTCCCCTCATCCTGAACTCCAAAGGAAAGCTTTCCATAAGATATTGCACCTAGCAGTACAGATCCTTCAGCAGAGTTCTGCAGTAAATCAAGCACCATGAAGATCAAACTTGGATCAAACTTGTTTTCCATCACCTCAACATACCATTCTCATGAAAAAGAAGAAAACTAATTTAAAGAAATGAAGGACTTAAGTAACACCTTAGGGAGCTTGTCTTTGGGTGGAGGGCCGACATAAAATGCTTCTTTCTCTCTAACATAGGAGATATATTAAATTTAGTATATATGGATATATATATATATATAATGAGAATATTTGAACCAAAAGAAGGAAAACAACAACTAAGTAACAAGGAATGAGCCTACCCTGGAACTAAAACTGAGGATTTAAAGCTGCCATTACCCATCACTGGGCCATCTGGTTGGTCATAAAAGCTCAATGGAATGACTTCCTGAGTTAGAAAATAATTAAATTTAAGAGAGCAATCAAAAAATGATCCAAAATGTATTTGAGTAAATGATCAAAAAATTAACATGAAACAGAAGGGGTGCCTATACTTTCATTTGACAAGATAGTGCATCAAATGTCATATGAAAACAGTCAAATATCATCATCAAGTGGCAGAATATTTAACTAGGCAGAAGCAAGGTTTAGTCAGGGAGCCAGTAATGAGTAATCTGATTTAAAGCTTATAACAAAATTTATTCTAGTAGTGTTGAATTAAATGTAGGAATCAATCGCAAACAATATCAAATAGGGTTGCAGTAATTCTTAATAAATCATCACAAGAATCTTATGGACCACTACCTTCTCCTCTAGACTTCTTTCAATGAACAAAACTAATTGCTTCATTTTCTCCAAGTACTGCACGTTATCGTGCCTACAATACGATAAGAAACACAATATTAGCAGCATAAAATCGAAATATCAATAGTTTTAGATGGTTTGATGGTTGTCCTAGAAACTAGGTTTTAAAAAATAGGACCAGTTTATTAGTTATTAGACTGCATGTGTATATTTTAAGCTTAAAAAAGGTGGTTTTATGGAGAAAGGTACTCATTGCTGAGATATTCTGGCTCAATATCAAAAGCATCTGGGTCACTTCATTCAGGATACGTACGAGAACTACAGGATGTAGGGTATTTCCAAGATATAACCATCAGTCAAAGTAGAAAATGATGTGGGAATACCAGAACTCGTAAACAAAAGCGAGCGTCAAAATCTTGAGCAAGGGGAAGCTTATCCGCGTTTTTTAATCACTTTGTGTCAACTTGAAAAGAAAGTATCATACCTCAAATATAATTGCAACGTGTAGTCACCCTTGGGAAGTTTTGTAGACTTTGGATAAACATCACCAATTCCATATACGCGCTAAATTTGAAAAAGGGAAAAGAAAAATTAGAGGGAAGCACCAGATTTAACAGAAAATAACATGAAATAAAAAATTTTACTTAGTAACATCAGAAGCCTATGATTCAACAAAAGTTTGTTTACTTCTAGCACTTCCAAACTGAACTAAACTTTAATGTCAATGTTTTCTTCTACCCTCAAGAATTGAAAGGCAAAAACAAAAAAGCTTGGACGTATCCTCCAACGCATATGATCCAGCTATCATAAAAAGATTTTGAAATGAGAAAATAGCAATCCAGAAAATAGTGCTTAAGGTCACGTCTAAAAGTGAATTCACCAAGTACTAAAGCATTTTAAGTTCTGATAATATACAAAGGCAGAACCATTTATGTTCCACTTTCAAATACTATGTTATTGTAACTTGTAATGTAAAAAAAAATAATATATATATATATATATATTGCATATGCTATGTTAATGCATACCACTCTTTTTACTTCTACCATATTTAGCCTTTTAAGATGCATATGAATCCGATAAAAAAATAATGGGAAAAAGTAAAACTTATGGCAATAATCAAAGAAAAGAACAAGATCATTACCAAATATACAATTAGCAAATTAAACTCAACAAAATAAAAACAGCAGTAAGTACTTCTAAATGATATAGGACTTTATCTGTATCAAATAAAAAGAAGAAGAGCGTAAATATAACAAGCACTCGAGAGCCTTGAAGTACGTAATCAAGAAATAAATGAGATACCTTATTTGAATCTGAGATCATATAAAACTGAGACTCAAATTTATTATCATAGATCCGATTATTAAGCAAGGGAATTTGAGGCTTTATTTTGGCTCCATCTTCCAATTTAAATTTGTAACTGCAACATCAGCAAAACAACACAGTAATTTCAGAAAATATATGAAATTCCACCATTGAATCAGGAAAAGTAACAGGAATAAACCTAGAACCTACATTAATGTCAATGCTAGTATTTGTTTGCCGGAAGGTAATTTGTCCCTATCCGTTGAAAGAGCATGCAATTTAGCATCAATAGGACGGTACGGGACTCTTATCTGTAAAGTGGAATATGAAAAATGAGAAAACAAAACTAGTCAAACTTGCAGCCCACCACACCACATATCATGATTAACAAAATAGCAGGTACTATTAATTGGAGAACAAGTTTCTAATTCACCTTATTAAGAATTGCAGCAGGGACGAGTGTCTCTGATGAGAGAAGAGCTTGGGCATCAATTCTAACAGGTGCTTCACTTCCGTCAAGTACCACGTCCTCTTTGTTAATGTTGATCCCATGGAAAACAATCTAAGAGCATATTAAAGTGTAATGGTTTAAACCCACCAATGGAGTACAATTGCTGTATTGAACAGTTTAACAAAAGAAAAAGAAATAGATTTCAAGAAAATAAAAGTATGGAAGAACAGAAATGATTTAGATTGTATTTCAGAGTTGAGAGAGGTTGATACAAAGTGTAGCCAAAGTTTACAATTGATTGATATCCCTTTCTTCTACTATAACAGCCTATATATCCTTCTCATACTAACTAACTCTCCCGCTCAATTACATTTTCAAATAACCCTCTTCAATTGGTTATTTACTCAGCTACTTCCTAACCATATTGCCAGCTGTGAATTGCAACTGCTATCAGTGTGACTGATCTGCTGTTCCTTAGCAACACCGGCTCCCTGCACCTTAGAGCATGTGTAACTCCTCTGCTACAGAATAAGTTTCTTTATTTGATTGCTTTCTTACCAACTATAACATAAAGACACAGGTAAAGAGTAAAGACTTTCTCTTGTTTTGTTGCTGTAAAATAATGTGTAAATATTTTACATTTCATTGAAAAAGAAAAATTAACTTTTAAACCATCATCAATAAAAGAAAAACTGAACATTCTCCACATTGGTGTGGCATGCTGATCAGTGTAGCGAATCGCATTTGGTACCAACATTCCAAAATATGGAACACTTCCATTCTGAAACATTAAATTTAGCGATCCACAACTTATTTTTCTATTTAGTAACAAGAGACTAAAACTTTTATTCGACAACACAAGAATGATTACAGTTATGTTTTATGATTTTGAAAATAAGGGGAATCTTTATATAGTCACTAGACCTTACAAACAACTGCTAGGATCAAATCTAATGGAAGACTTATATCACCTATCTATAACATTCCTCCAAATATCCTGGATATCTACAAGCTTATTTATAACATATACTAGAACGCTCTATCAAAAACCCTAATATTTATAAGAAGATTCTAAAAAAAATCAACTAGTGCCACCAAGTGAACACCTTGTCAGCGTCCATTATGAGTAACATGGTGTAGCCTCTTGAAAATACACATTTTACGACACTAACTTAACCAGATTTAACTATACATTCCACGCTTTGTCGGTTAAACGTAATTTCGTACCAAAATGACCCGATGATACATGTTACGTTTCCTACTCCCGTTTTCATTCTACGTCCCGTTTTCATTCCACTTCCCTGATCTAACCGCAATCCGATGACATTGCGTGAAAGGTTTAGTCGGTCCCCTGATAGAACTTGGGGAAAGACTAGTATGATAATGAAAAGTTTTGAGCCGATAAGAATTCAGAATTGGAAAGGAACAGTTAAAGTGGTATGATGTCAAGAATTTTGAGTTGTTGTCATGCTGAAACTTTATAATTGAAATGGAAACAAATGATTATTCAATGAAATTTCAAATAAAATTTAAGAAAATACCTCAAAATCTACAACTGTTGTTTCATGACTTCCTATACCACTTGACCAATATTGTGCTATTGCCAATTCTATTGTTCGGCCACCCTCCACCACAAAGGCAAAGCTCTTGGCAGAAGGAGACGAGAATGTTATAACATTTTCCCACTTTATAGGCCTTTGCAACGGAGAAAGCTGTAAATACCAAGCATGTCAAAGCAAATCTAAATAATGTTAATTAGCTTCAAGTGCATATTGTACCTGCACAGTATCAATGAAGAATCTCCTAGCAGTATCAAACCCTGACGCACGCATGGTTGCCTCAACCCAAGTAGCACCAAGTGGTACCTCAATATATTTCCGTTCAATATGGCCTACTCAACCGGAAATCAAGAAGGAAATAGAAATATATACATTACCTCACAGCACAAAGAAAATCTTTCCAATAAATAATAATAGTTAGCTACTGATCAATACATATAAAGAGAGAAAATGGAGATCAAATGCTACAACCCCTTCTCTCATATCAAGTTATCAGACAACAAAGACTAACAATCGCTCCCAGCTTCCATGATGCAATGCAATTTCAGAAATTATAAACATAAGTTCCATAAAAACTAGCAAACTAATGCTGATGATACATCTTCAATCAACTTTTACTAAACCCTATTTATGTAAACAGTGCCATAAAAATTAAAACATCCAGTTACCATTATTATTCGTCTTTTAGATGTTATTTAAAAATATCCAAGTATAATACAATTCATTACCTTACTGCAGTTGCAGAAGCAGGAATTATTTCGTTTGGGAATGTGATAAAAATATTTTAAGAAAGTTTGAAATGCTGAAAATATAATATTGTAGTATCATAATCATAATATTACTTGCTCAATAATGTTTCTAGATAAAAAATATTTCTCACTATACAAGAGAAACACTTTATAATTATAACTTAAAGGGTTTATTTGGAAGGAAAATATACAGAGTAAAAAAAGACATAATTTTGAAACAAGATATTTATAATAAAATTTATCCTATCCCAAACATTTGCAGCCCAATTTTTCAAAAAATGTGGTAATAGCATATTCTTCACTCTAATCTGCATCCATTCTTCGTAGGAATGACATGTACCTGACTATCTAAAGTCCAAACCCAATTGAGAGGGAAAATGATGAATTCATTTTAGAAAACATTCTTGTTTGTTCAACTATAACAATAAAGTTATAAACATTTGAAAAATGGTAATCTTTTCATACAGAAATATGCCATCTTCAACTGCTTGTCAACCAGAAAGATAAAAAAGTAGTTACTAACTTACTGGTAAAAATAATAATTACACTCGTTGATATTATACAATTGATGAGATATATCATTTACTAAAAACATCATATTATGACACTTCTTCTCAACATGATACAGGCATAAACAGATCCAATTATAGGCAAACATGAATAGATACTACAAATAAAACAATTAGTCTGACACTATTGTAGTTACCTGGCACAAAGGGCATCCCAGTAAATGAAATTAGTGGAGGACGACTTTTCACAGCTTTTGGCTTCGTTATAGTTACTGGAATTCTGAAAAGAGGACCACGCCATGGTTCTTTGCAGTCTATCCCATAGAGTTCATAATAGTGTAAACCATCACTAAGAGTGGTCGGATCCACAAGTATACTGTCAAAGGAAGGAAACAGAAGTTATGATTCTTCGGAATTACAAAACACAAATAGAAAACATTGAATCAAGAAGACGCTGGCTCTTTTATGGGCACTTGGTCACAATGTGATGACATGTGCCTTTTTTAATAAGTTGGTGAACCCTTTCATTAAGTCACACAAGCGTGTGAACAAGAATAATGAGAAAGAGAGAGATGGATGGACCATGCACACTAATATATAAGATTGCTGAAATTTCTAGTGGCATAAATAGGCAAGCTAATATACACTATACATGCACCTGTAGCAACTATGATCGTAAGCCCTTTAACCTAGGGGTGGCAACTTTTAACACGTCACAGTAACCCAACACGAACACAACATACAATTAGAGAGTTAGCGTTGAGTAAGCAGTTTCCATGTCATAGACAGGTTGACATGTTTAACACAAAATTTAAATGGGTCAAACACGTATAATCAACAGGTTGACACGTTTAACACCATTATAGTCATTTGACACGTTTATTTAAACTAATTTAAAAATAAATATAATATTCTTATAATTTACATTAAATATTGAGTTTTAGCTTTCTTAGTTACTTTTCTAAGCATGTTATCTTGCCTTTTGTTAGATATCTATGATTGTGATGAATAAATTATATTATTATTCAATAAATTAATGAATGATGTTTATTTTCTAATTTTAAATTTGTGTGCTAAACGGTTAAACGGGTTGACACGTTTAATACGATTAATAAACCGGGTAGTGTTAGTGTTGAGAAACTTGACACGAATAATTAAATGGTTAGTGTTAG
The DNA here is from genome assembly GCA_020205555.1 of Panax stipuleanatus. Lineage (NCBI taxonomy): Eukaryota > Viridiplantae > Streptophyta > Magnoliopsida > Apiales > Araliaceae > Panax > Panax stipuleanatus. The sequence continues at coordinate 156,873,622 of CM035122.1, forward strand.
TGTTGAACTACTTAGTATAATACCTATAACCTGACAAAACACGAATTTGTGCCTAACAATACACAATTTCCACCTTACTTTAACCATCTCTTGGAATAGAAGTCAATATGAGATTTTCAGCACTAAAAAAAATTCTAGAATTTTATACACAAAGTACATCACTCATTGTTCATTGAAGAATGATAAAAAACAATGTTATCAAAAACACTAACATGAAACACTCCAAAACATAGAACACTTTTGTTCTGAAACATTAAAATTTTAGCAATTCAAAATTTCTTTTTACTGCTTATTAACTGAAACTTTTATTCCACAAGAAAGATTGCAGTTATGTACTTATGTTTTATGCTTTTGCAAATGAGTGAAATCTTTATATAGTTATTAGGCCTTACAAACAAAGGCTAGGATCGAATCTAATGGAAGTCTAGATCGCTCATCTATAACATTCCACCAAGATATCTAAAATATCTACAAACTTAGCTCACATACATAAATCTAGAACGTTCTATCAAAACCCTAATAAATACTTATAAGAAAACGCTAAAAAATATCAACCAATGTCACCAAGTAAACACCAAAGTTAGTTATCACATAGATAAATCTATCGAAAACATAATATTTTTAAGAGAGTTCAAAAAAATATCAACTAATTTCACCAAGTGAACACCTTGTGGACGTCCAATAAGAATAACATGGTGTAGCCTCTTGAAAATGTGCATGTTGTGAAACTAACTTAACCATATTTAATTATATCTTTAAAAAAGTTATGTCAACATAACTTAACCATATTTAACTACTCCCTCCGTCCCATAATAAGTGATATTTTAGAGTTGGGCACAATCATTAAGAAAATAATTGTATAGTATTAAATATAATATCATTTGCCTATAATATCCTTTGTGTTAATAAGGAGAGAGAGAGTTAAAAGTATTTGGGTATTGAAGTAGGAGTAATGAGGGATAATTTTGAAAATATTGTAATTAATGCTCCTCGATTTTCTAAAACATCAAATAATTTGGGACAAATAAAATCACCTAAAACATCACTTATTATGGGACGGAGGGAGTATATCTTTAAAAAAGTTATATCAACATACCACATTTCGGATAAACGTATTTCTTACCAAAATGACTCAAAAAAACATACCCCTATTGTATTTCGTACCATGACATGTGATATTTTCCATTCCCATTTTCGTTTCACATACCCTATCGAACCGTGATCCGGGCTGAAACCCCGTCATGGGAATGTGGGAGAGAGACAAAGAGAGAGAAGGCAACATAACTGCTCATGGCTTGTAAGAATTTCAAAAATATTACACAAGTAAAGGAAGCTACGCTGACTAACTTGAAGTTGCGGCCATTATTAGTGAGAAGGAGATAATCAGGAGCTTTTACCACCTCCTTTCCACTCGAATGTAACTCAATACACTCTTCAAAGGGAACTAACTGTTCCAAATTGCTTGCATCATCATGAAACCTCGGTTCAACTTGCACTGTCCACTGTAAAAGAGATCATGTCAGCCTCTATAAGAAACAACTAGATGCAAGGAAGCTATACATATTCCTTTTTAAGACAATGCAATAGTTTAATCTGATACTAATACAAATAGTTGAGCTCAATGGTATAATAATATTAAGCGTGGGAGATAGGCATGAGGGTAGCAGCGTTAAATTCTACTACATATAGAAGAGTGATCTGTTAATCGATGTAGAAATGAAGATATGGTGGAGTGCAAAATCCATTCTATTGCCAAACATAACCAAAGAAAAGCACAACACCAACCCTTGTTGCAGCACAATTTACCGAACAATGCATGAGTTGTTTTCCAAGAGATTTAGACTTCGTAGCATGAACAAAAACATAGAACTGGTGAGAAAATGGCATGAAAACAAATAGAAACTTCAAATTAGATATTCAATCTGAAGTAAAATAATGTCATCAGAATAAACACAACTTGGGTGAATTCGTGAATTAATTTGCAAAAATCTTGAAGCAATATCTAAAATAAAGAATAGCTTCTACAGTGGCACTGCACTGATGAAAGTTGCCCTAAATAAATAACAAAATCTGCTAAGAAAAGGACAGCTGCAAAGACATCCAAGCTTCATGTTGCAGAACACTACACAATAAGAACATGTCTATTACTTTTTTCGTTCTATATGTTCTCCAGATAGATACTTGGTAGATTCCTTTGATTCTGATTTCAACTTTTAATTTATTGGTCATGATCAGAATTGCATGACAATGAGAAGCTTTAATTGGCCTAACGTTTTAATAAATTTTGATAGTTAATATTATGTTTGGTATGAAATTTTTGTCATTTTGATCATTCCCATCTATGAAACTTTTAGGTCCATTTCAAACAATCATTGTCAAATGGCAGTGCTATAGAATTGGATTTTGGCATGAGATAGCTGAAACACAAAAAAAGAATAACCCTAGTTCAAAGACATTTGACAGTATATCTCCTCTCTTTAATGACCACCAGCCCAATCACATCAATCCTGTGCTATATGTTTTTTTGCTTATACCTTATGTTATCTTGTTACTAAATCTTATTACGACATTGCACACATACAACCATATATGTATCAGTGTTCTAAAAATCCCCGCCTAGGCGCTAGGCCCCCCTGGCGCCTCACGGCCTCACCTAGGCCCAAGGCGGCAAAAAAATTCCTCCAGGAAATTAGGCAAGGCCCAGGCGGAGAGGTTTTTTTATTTTAATAACTACCCAAACCAGATCTTAATATATTTATTTTTCTAATGATTTACCATATTCATAATGCAAGTTATAGCAAATCAAATCACAACAAGAAATAAACAAGATCAAGTCAAAATGAATAAATTTATTATAGTTGTAATTTTTTGAACTTGTATAAACTTCAAATTATATAAATGATAAGACATTTGTAATATTTAGTTTAATTCAATATAATTATTAAATTTATGTTTAGTTTCTTAAATTTTAATATTGAATTGAATTCTTGAAATTTAAAATTTTATTATTTAATAGCAATCTTGTTTATGAATAAAACTAATACGTTAAAGATGTGTTTGAACTTTGAACAATTGCATGTTTGTTTTTGAACTTTGACATTGGCAATATAGATGTGTTTAAACTTTAAGCAAAGGCATTTATTATCTTTATTATAGATTATTTTGCTTTATATTATTGTTTTGTTTGGATAAATGTAAGATAAAATATTAAAATTGGCTTAAAGTAAAAAATTCCGCCTAAGCCCCCCCCCCCCCGGTCGCCCGCCTCCCGCCTAGCACCTTTTAGAACATTGATATGTATACACAAAATCACAAATATACAAGGATAATGATCATTCCCACCAAGGAAACTTCTAGGCCATTTCAGACAATCATTGTCAAATGGCAGCTATAGAATTGGATTTTGGCACGAGATAGCTGACATAAAAATTTCTTTAACCTTAGTTCAAAGACATTTGACAGTATATCTCCTCTCTTTAATGACCGCCAGCCCAATCACATCAATCTTGTGCTATATGTGCATTTGCTTTCACTGTTATCGTGTTACTAAATCTTATTACCACATTGCACACATACAACCATATATGTATACACAAATAATAAACAATATGGCAAGAGAGTGAATTTTTTGTTGAAAATGGTGATAGAAGTTAAATGATGGAAAGCAGCTTAAGGTGATTATAGTAACACAAGTTGAATGTAACCAAGTTAAGAAGCTCGTTTATAAAAAATAACTAACTTAGCTGATCTATTGTCTCACCTCAGTAGATTGATGACAATAACCCGCGTCCCTTAGGTAGATGCCCCGTGAAGTTGGGCCTGCACTTAAAAGATGCAACATGTGTCATAATATAATTCTATTTGCACGCTACTTCAAATCAACTAGACTAATAAAAATATAGAGACTTCAAGAGGGATTTATTGCTAGATACATATGAAATGTATAGAATGTTCCAAAGAGTCACAAGGACTCAACCAGGGCAACGGAAACATTCAATTGAATTAAACTCCATAGAAAAACCACAAAAAAAAATCTTAATGAGTCTTCTGAGGAATAATGACAAGCAGAACACATCATGGTCCAAAGCATATTTCATAAGCCAGAAGGCCAATATTTTAAACTAGAACCAGTGATGCATTACAGTCTCTCACCCTACCTACAGCATCTGCATTTGTGTCTATGCAAGTGTGGTTGATTGGGCTGGTCAATAATTGCCAGAAGCAAATATATATATATATATATATAGAGAGAGAGAGAGAGAAAGAGGGAGAGAAACCCACTTGATTTACCAACTTGATTGATCTTTATCTTATACCAAACTGAGGGGACATCATGTGACTTCTGAATGTATTCATGTGCCCTGTCATGCAATAAACTATTAGAATATATTCCAAATTTCATACCGTCCAAACTTGCTAGAGTAAATGAACAAAAGGAAAGTTAGAACATGTAACTTGTCAACTTGCATAAGCCCTTGTCCAGCTGATAATTTATCTTCCGGTAAACCACCCACAGGGATAGATGTATTCTCAAGAGCCCTTCGAACACTATACGGACTCACAGGAATGCCCTCAGCCTACACAAACAACAATTTCACTAATCAATGGTAGCATAAAAATGGCATAAAGAGGAAGAACAAGGGGTAAAAGCATATAAGAGTAACCTTCATTGCACTGACGAGCAAAGCTATTCCTCCACAAGCAGATGGAGAAGACATTGATGTTCCATTCATTAACATGCGTTTTTGAAGAGTCCATGTGGGCACAGGAGCCACGGCGCCACCAGGAGCACTTACACTAACACCAAGATCCCCATCAGCGGTTGGTCCTCGGCTAGACCTGCATCCCTTTCAGCTAATTTATGTAACTTAAACACAAACCAAATTTAAAATCTTTAAAAAGTACTCATGCTTCAGTCAATCAATAACGTAAAACAAATTAAACACCAGAAGCTCAGCATTTAGCCATGTACTATAGAGAGAAGGATCATACATACCAAGTGTACTCAAGCCCTTCAGAAGGAGGTTCAACTACACAATGAGCACCAGCAGCCATAGCAGGGGAGACATAAGCACCAATACCTATTATGCTTGAAGTGGTACCACCAGGTGCACCCACAGTGGTCAGTGCTGGTCCATTATTTCCAGCACTACTAACAAATATTACACGGTACTTATTCACCACCTAAATATAAAACAATGTTATCATTAAGAAATGGCGAGCGAAATCACATGAGCTAAACAAAGAGCATAAAGTTGGGAGGTTTAGAATAGTTACCTCATCAACAAGGTCAACAAAGCGACCATAATCTGGCAGCAATGTAGCTTCTCCATAACTCATGTTGATGAGGTCACAGTTGTGCTGAAAGTATATATCAGTAACATCATTAGAACAGTACAGAGGGTGCACCAAAATTCTACCATCATATCAGCTTCATGCAAGGAAAGGATCCCACTGGAAAATAATATTTAAAAAACAAGAATAAAATGTAGCAACTAATAAGACAATAATATATACCAATCATTATAACAAAAGATAATTATTTCTAGCAAGAGGCAAAAGCTCAAGCCAAAAGGCATTTCTCTGCATGCATAAATCATTGATCGTGCAGCCGCAGAAAATTATAAAAATGGAAAAATCGTAACTAAATCAATTTATTTCTTTACAGATGATCAGAATCCAATGTCGTCCAATTGGGAAATTTAAAATATTTGTATCCTTACTACCAGGATATTGAGGAACAGTCTTAATCCTCATTAAAATTCAATCATTTATTGATTCCAAAACCGCGAATCACTATAAAAAAGAACTCTCAACTCCAAGTCATAATGTATGTACGCAGTTAGATATTCAAGGGAAGTTATTCTAATACTCTCTTTGTCCTATTTTGACTGTCCTGCTTTCCAATTTGGGATGTGTGAAATTGTTTGTCACATGCACAAAAACGGTATGCACTATTACCCTTATAAAAATTGTAAAGAAGTGAATTGCGGACCCCATTATTATACAAGGACGGAATTTGGTCAACATTTATTCCTAAAAATATGACGGAGAGAGTAGTCAATAAGTTGTGTATCACTCATGCAACTGGGGAGAAATTGTCCCAGAATTCGTTGCAATTTGCAGCAAAAGTAACCAACAAATCCCTCCTGTCTATGCTTGTAGCAGAGGTGATTGACCTTTTTTTTCTTTTTCGTTTTTTGTTACATGGGAAAGAAAAGAAAAACTAGGACCCAGGCCATACCACTCCCACAAAAAAATCTGCCAGTAGCAGTTGACTATTTACATCTGGGGTTCCACAAACAATTAAGTTTTTGCCAAGGATCTAGCAAAATGCAGAAAAACCAGCCATAAGACCCTTTGTACCTATGTTTGTGGTGGTAGTAGGACTCAATTACCGATAGATTTGTAAAACTGAGAATTCGCATCTCAGCTAGGAGACTCCTAGAGGAGCAATCACTAGCAGTATCCTTACCAAGAAAAAAGTTTAAATCCATATGCTATCAATACAAGGTAAATAAGATTATTCCACAAGGACAAAGACATACCTGCACAACAGCTATTAGTGCTCGTGTCAAGCCTGTTCCTGTTTCCATTGAACCCAACCGTGAGTCACCAATTTTACATGAAATTATCTGCGCTCCAGGCGCAACTCCATTCAACAAAGGTTCCTATGTGATGGTATCATATTTCAGTGAGTGAAATGGTTCCATGTCACAAAAAACAGTTCATAGGTATGTTTGTCATGTTGTCTAACCTTTGGGTGAAAAGCGGAAGCAATACCAGCAACATGAGTGCCATGGGGGGAGCTATCTGTTACAATACTTAAAATATTCCCTTCATTGTACACATTGGCAACAAATGTACAAGCATCTAGTTTGCTAAAAACACCATATTTTCGTTCAGTCCTGGAAGGTTAGTTCCAAAGAGTCGGTTAATACAATCCAGTACTAGAGATCTGACAACGAACAACTCTATGTTTTCCCAGTTGAGAGCACAGCGAAAGTATTAATCAATTAAACCCGTACTTCTCCAGCCAAAAGACCCATTGTAAATAACATAGGTAAAACTTCAACCACTAATCATGTCTAATTAAACTCTTAAACAAACAAAATGCCCAAAGTAGCTATTAATGATGTAGGCTCAAAATGTGGTAACAGTAATTAAATCTTACAAATCCTGAAAAAATGAAATAATTTAAATTTAGCACTGAAAAAAGTACTTTCTATTTTTGGCTTTTCAGATGTTAAGATTTTCTAACGTAAAGAAGGTTAACCCCATGAAATAACATCCCAACCACCCAAACGAAAAAAAACACAAACATGAACGTTAACACTCAATGAAATTATAAAAATCTAATGGGGTCAAAACAGTAAAAATCATGTACAACTACTCCCCATCTAGTCTGTTCTGGGATCAAAAATATTCATCTTACAGTAGAAGTATTTTCTGGCTAACCATTTTTGAAACACAAAATGAATTGACATCCCTAGCTCAGGATTGATTAGCAACCAAGGAGTGGATTCGGTTCGAGTTCCAGTTGGACCCCCGTGACAAGAGCACGAGCTAAACGCTTCAAAGAAGGTCTTATTGGTTTGGTGCGAGAAATGTGGATCAAGAATGACATGACAACTTGTACTAAGGAGATTGATCCCAAGATCATAAACATGATCCAAGTATACGTTTCAGGTCAAGTTTGTCAAGCTGAGACGAGTATGCCAAGCCAGGAGACAAAGGAAGTTGGGTTGTTGAAAACTAGGAGCTCGTCTCGACGAGCTCACTAAGGCCAATGAACTCATCCCAGTGAGTTCCACTCTGTCCGAAGTCGCCCCAGCTGGTTCTAAGCTTGCCCCAGCCAGCAGCTCTCTGCCTCGGTTCGCCCCAGCTAGCTTGAACTCACCCCGGAGAGTTGGTCGGGTTTTAGTTGGGTTTTTGACACGTTTTAACAAATTTGGAACTTCCTAAATTAGATATTTTCAGTATATATTTCAGATTCCTATTGTAATTAAGTTACTTCTAGCTTATAGTTTGATTCTAAATTGTAATTCCTTATAAGAATTCTAGGGTTTCATAGCTACTATAAATAAGTTATATGAATGTAATTCATACACAGCATTCAATATAATTCAGATTTTATCATATTCTTGTGAGATTATTCTTTATTTTGGTTCTTTGAAGAATTCTTAAGTTATTTTCTTAGTTTTTCTCTGAAATTCAAGTTGACTTATCATACAACAATTCATAGTTGTGTGTGACGTCTTCTACCGCATCAATCGTTGATTGTACCAATATTGTTGCTTCAATATAAGCGAGGAGTTGAGGTGTCCATTTAACGCCGAATTTTTAACGCGAGCAATTGTGCCGAGATTACTGTCTACATATAGGCGAGGGGTTAAGGTGTTGTGAGCAATTCATCCTACAACTTTGCTAAAAACGATCCGGGCAACGACCACCTCACGCAAGCATGTCGTGGAGTCTATCACAAAACTTTTAAGAAACTAAATCTTCACTCATCATATTTGCACTTATTGACCGACAACTAATACTTCCAGACAAAAAATATAAGGACAATACTATAGCAACATCATACTAACTGTGTTCAATAAAAAAGGGCTACTTTTTTTGTAATTTATTTAATATTAAGGTTCATATAAGACACTTCGACATTATTTTTTCCAAAAATAAATTTAAGTCCCTGAAATTATTTTTTTAAATATACTATAAGTGTATGTTATGCAAACTATAATCTTTGGGCGGAAATCAGCAAAGAAATAGTATTCTTTTTTAGGAAGGATAACTAAAACATTACAGACCACGTTTATATATATCAAAAAGGACAAAATCCCACGCCTATTCACTAAAAAACCTACAAAGATAAGCCAAATTGATTTCACATTAAACTGAGTGCCAGTATTCCAAATCCAAACAGAGAAGATGATCATCTTCCGTCTGCATAAAATCATTACCCTACCTCAGCCTGAAAGTATAAACTCTGAAAGCACAAAATTGTCAATACGAGGAAGTACATACCTATAATTAGTGAGGGGGGCAAAATTAGCAAGTTTCCCAGACTCTGGATCTTCCTCAAGACTCTGTGTATCAACAGCAACCCTCCATAATTCCCCATCATGCCATACCACAGCATCAATGACAGGCCCTTTGTCATCATAGCTCTAGAACATTTGTGCAAGTAACAAACAAGTTAACTTGTTAGGTAAAAGAAAAGAGAAAAATAATCAAACATTGTGGCCACTTACATCAGCTTGCTTTCGCAGAAAATCAACTCTATTCTGCAGATCTTCACGAATCCTTTTCAAGTTAATATCTTCAACTCTTGTGTGTCTCTGCAAACACAGAATCAAGGAACTTATACACTAAATCAAGATTGCAAAGTATGAACCACAAAAAATTGGTAAAATAAAACAAAATTAGCCTTTCTCCTTTTTCATTTGTAGTTAAGACAACATTAGCTAGCAATGCACTGGAACAGAACTAATGGCAAGAGTGCACACCAGTTTATAAACTTTATCAGGCAATGAAAAATTGAGCAGCATTACAACATGCAGAAAGATAAAAACCTTCCAAAAAAAATTTAATCAGAAGAACACTTTACAAACAGAAAGATAAGGGGAAAATGAAACAGAACTACAAATTTATCAACAAATGATTGCTCTCCAATCCCTTTTTGAGTTTTGATAAGTACATAAGTAACATTAAAGAGTCAAAAGGGGGCAAACACGTGTATACACGCCATATACAAAGCCACAAGAGTTACAAAAAGCAGCTTCAAATGCATCAAACTACAGAAGTACAAAATGCAACATAAAACTGCATCACACAGAAACAAAGAGTTGAAAAGTACAAACATGCTAGAATTTGCAAAGGAAATATTGACTTGAGATTAAAAATTCAATAAACTTTTCCCTTAAACAGATATGCTCTGTAATTGGAAACTCTCCATGTCTAAATGGAAAGTTAATTGCAGTATATCCATAAATTCAATACTCCCTCCGTCCCTTAATATAAGACTTTATAGAGTTGTGCACAAGCATTAAGGAAATGATTGTATAACATTAAATATAATATTAAATGTTTATATTGTCTTTGTATTGGAAAAAGAGATTATTATTTATTAGGCAAAAAATAGTGAGAGAACCAAAGTTATATTTAATACTTGGGGTAATATTGGAAACTAATCAATTAATGCTTACTTGGAATTCTAAAACGTCATATATTAAGGGACAAAAAAACTTCTCTAAAACGTCTTATATTAAGGGACGGAGGGAGTATCAAAGAGTTGGAGAATTAGTAACATGAAGCACTGTTTACAACCTTATCAAATTCATCAAGCTTCTTTACACCATCAGCTATCGCTTCCTGATTTTTCTCATCCCACCTCTTCTTTCTTTCTTTCTGTAAATAAAAGTTCTCATAAACTTATTATTAAAGAATTTGGATATGAAAATCTGTTAAGAAGTGATCTCTAAGTGGGCATCCAGAATTCAAAGTATCTATGAAATCAGAGATGATGAAAAGCCTTACCTTTAAACGAGAAGTCAATGTGTCTGTAAAAAGCTCGTACACTAATTTATAGCCAACATGCCATTCCCCAGAAGGGTTATCCCACGCAGAATTTACAACAAGAGAGGCCCCTGAGATAATTTTTATATTGAAACAGATAATGAGTAGACAAGACAAGGAAAATATTGTTTGTAAGTTACATTCTAACTTACCTGGCAGCAAATGGCATATTTATGCAACAAAAGAAGTTTCATAAAAGTAGTGAATATCAAAAGCAGAGATATATGAAAACAAATGTGTTTAAATAGTACTTTTTAAAATTTAGGACATACCTGAGCCTCCACAAATACAACCATCTGCATCAGCTTTTACCACGGTTGAGGTATCAATATCTCCACTCCCAGTACTGAAAAGATGGAAGATTTCTAAGCAATAATATTGCAGGCATATTTTATCCAGAGGAAAGAAATCAAACTGTACCAATCAAGGACATCTAGGATTTTCGGCTTCCCATCAGAGGTCACTTGTAATCCTATGGCAGCTGGATCCACACCAGAATCTATAAAACATGGATAATAGACAAATGAGACAGAAAAATGCCATGTTGATTGACAACCAATTCAGAAGTTCATGTTATAGCGATTCAATAGAAACAAAATATCATATAAACCAATTTTTGTGTCTAAGCTGAATTTCCTAAGTGGACTAAGTAGAAATAAGGTATCTGCACCAATAATTTAGATAAAAACAAACATGAACTGATGAACAACAACTGGTTTACCATTGACACGGTAATGCCAATAAAGCCCATGCAGAAAATAATGTTACTGACAAGAAGTACGTAACAAGCATTCACTTCATAGTTCAAAATGACTGTTTACATTAGTCTCTTTATGTTTTGCTTTCTTTTCCGTTTTGTGTAAGATTTTGCCTTGTAATAACAAACATCTTAGAATTAAAGCTAAATAGCCTAATATAAACTTATGTTCCTCTTGACGTGCAGTTATTAGAAAAACATCAAATCATAAGGCCAAACTCCAAATTCAACCCTAATACTTAAATACTCCACACAAATATTGAAATTCCATTAATTGCAAGACAGAGTACAAAGCAGCTTTAATATATCAATCAATTAGCAAGTGAGTCAAAAAAAAGTGTATTGACTAACATCGAGATGTGAGGTCTTGGAATTTAAATTATGCCAAGAATGTTTTAAAATGAGGTAATGGAATTAGTCTCTGTTAAGTGATTTCTTACTTTTAGCTACTCAACAGCAGAAGAAACGAAAATAAATAATTTTTTCTTTGTTATATATTTCTCCTAATGAAACCCTGGTCAGAAAATAGGAGGCAGTGAGGGTAAGTACCGAAGATAGCAATAACAACGCCACGGCCGTCGAACTCAGGGTGAGCTTCGACGAACCGATCGGCGGCGATCTCTTTCTTCGGCATGAGAGAAGCTAAAAACGTTGACTCGCTCAACTTGAAATTACGCAAAGCCCCATTATCTTCACCAGATTTAGAAGATGAACTAAAAGGCATTGCCCTAATTTTATTACTATAGCACTTCCTCCCTCCGATTTTTCTCTCTCTAATTATCTTTTTGGGTCCAGCAATGAGCAGAGGAAGAGCAGAGAGACAAGGCGGAGAAACTGATTGGAGTTTAGTGAATCTGCACTCAATAAATAACGTATTTTGCATACTAAAAAAGGTTAGTTAGGGGTGTTTTAGTAAATTAAATGTATGTTGCGGCGGATGACGGTGGTGTTGTTAAAGGGTAAGGCTGCCGCGTACCAGAAGTTGCAGAGGATTTGGATTTGATAGGTGGGTCGAGTATTTCTCGTCTCTGAAATTACCGAGTTTACCCTTGCATGAAATCGATTGCCAGTAAATTCCTCTAGATTATTGGGCTCTAAGCTGTTAGGATGGGAATGGGCGGTTCCACCAATTACTACCACTTTGGGCTCCGTATCAATACCAAAATATAACGAGGGAACTACTAACTCGTTTTGGTTGATTCCGAGTTAATTTTGTACTCTAATTTTGATGATTTGATAATTTAATTTTAATAACTCGGTAACTCAAAAAATAAATTTTACGTTCCTATTTTGTTGATTAAAAAAGCTCAAAAAGTTTTTTAAAAAATTTTAGCTTCCTAATCATAAAATTTTAAATTCTCAAGAAGCTTTTTTCACTTCTCCTATTTAGGGGTGGGCAAAAAAAATCGGCTTTTCAGTTTTTCGGACCGGTCCGAACCGGCCGGTTAAAAAAAAACGGTTCGGTACTGGTACAAAAAAATCGGTATATACCGGTTTTTCGGTACCGGTTTTGGTACTGAGCTTTTATGGTTCGGTAAAAACCAAACCGAACCGGTATATACCGATTTTCTAATTTTTTATTAATAATAAATAATTAATAATAATAATACTAAAAATAATAATAATATTAATAAAATAATGATTATAATAATAATATTAATAAAAATATAAAAATTAATAAAATATTAATTATATTAATTTTTTAGTTTTTTAGTTTTTTCGCTAAAAACCGGTACCGAACCGGTTCGGTATACCGGCCCAGCCGGTACCGAAATTTAGCAACTTTCGGTACCGGTCCGATAAAAACCAGTTGCCCACGCCTACTCCTATTTAGCCGACCAAACATTTCTTAAAAGAACCCCACAAAATCTCTGACTTTTATTCGATATAATATATATAAACATATACATAACCGAGGAAAGATCTAGAGTCTTAACCTAAGTAATGTGATAATTTATAAATAACTTATATGTCAAATTAATAAAAATTAAATAATTTAAGTTTAGAAATTATCTAGAACATGTACATGAAATATGAATGGATCTTTAGGAACAGATAAAAAAATCACAAATTTTAGTATGTGTTCTACTAAATATATAATTAATGATTGATATAATTATAATGACTCTTGCTATTTTATGATTCATGATTTAATTAATAGAATCTATCTCATTCAGCTCACTTTAATTCATAATAAATAGCAGTATACCTACGTAGATCTTACAAGTTAACTATGAATCACACGTTCATTTGAATCAACCATATTTCAAAAATATGATTTTACTATCAAATTGAGACACTTAAAATTGGAATGGAGTAGATACAAAAGCAAGCAAGATTGACTATACTGATACTATCCTATTTGATGAAAATGTATGCATTTGTTTCAATCAATTTCTCAAGCTGTAAGTTTATTTATTTATTTCAAATGCCAACATAACACATGTATAAAAATGTTACTGATTATTTCATTATAATCACACAGGATTCACAAATGTTTTTTAATCTAATACCTAATTAAAAAAAGCAATTTCATGAAGGAAAAAAAACTAAGAGAAAATAATTTGTATGTAATGTTTTATGCAAAAAATAATATATAATAAATCATCATATACAATAAATTATTTTTAACTTTATCTGTACTTTGCACAAATTATCAGGCGTGCTTGCAATAAGTTCTTTCTAAATGATACGATAGCACAAGAAATTTAACAATAGTGATGAACAAATTATTTCAATATAGTATTCGGCCTCACATAAAAGCTGAGGTGGAGTATGTCACATCAGCAAATTATAAAATAGTTGTAGAATAAGATGTCTCTAGCATTATTCAACAAAAATCTATCTTATAAAGCTGTTCCGTGAGCAAGTGACGGTCAACGATGTAATCGTGTCATGCTATTTTTTGTCTTTTATTCCTAAAACGTTAATTATATAAATTTTTTAATATAATTTTTTAATCTTTTAAATTCTAAAAAAATTATATTTTATTTCATATAATTCATACGCGTATAGTGTGAACTACCGAGTACTAATATGAATGAAAAGTTCATGTGACTGAATATAATTAATTACAAGTATTAGTCCACTTAAGTAATAAACATCAACAAATTTTGTTTAAGCAAATTAATTTGTATTCACTTTTTGTATCTGTGTTTCGTTACTATAACATTATTTTTAATTAAATGACGTGCTTATAAAACAAGTACATTCATAAAAGAAAAGGAAAGAACAACTCTGTATGCTAAGATGATGAACAAAATGTTTAGTTTGGGGCTGTTGGAGACGGTTGAGGGCTTGTTCGTTTTGACGCATTTAGAAAAATCATTTGGGCGGCTTTTAAATTTCAAATTTACCGCACCAAATATGGTATGATAAATTTAAGGTTTAAATGTTGTGTTTGTGAATTTTAAAAAATTTATGCTTAGAATGTGTTGTATTTAGACGTACGAGACGCTTGAACTCCAAAAGTTCCGAACTAAATATGTATGGAGTGTGTGACATTATATATTATTTTTCTATTTTGTATTTAGTAATACATTTTTAGATATTTTATAACATTCATAGTTTTTTTTAATAATAAAATCAAATGAATTCATATTAACATAAAATTAATTTCAAAAAATCATAACGATGTTATTTTTAGAATGAATAACGTGTTATGTAAATCATTTAAACACCACTTATAAGCAACCAATTAATTAACAAGTATAACTATACCTATTATAAATTCATACATATAAGTATTTGCTTATTGATTTATCACAACAATTCAACTCAAGCTAGTATAGTTGAGAATATAATAATTTTAAAATGACAAAACTTTAATTTTATTTAAATTATTAAATATTTCAAATGAAGATAACATCTAGTGTGATGCGTTATAGTTTATTTATATGTTAAATAAAAATTGTTGAACTTTTATTTAAGTGAATGGTATATTTGTAGATAAAAAATAATATATTTGTATATGTCATTAATCAAGCTTAAATCACCTAATTTTATTTTAAATTATAAACAATGCGATAGTCTAGTAGTAAAAGTTTATTGTTTTACTATACAATGTCACAAAAAAGTAAATACTATTCCACTACATTTACACCTTTTATCAATTTGACCACTAAACTTTAAAAATATACAATTGAAAAGGGGTTGAATAGAGATGCATATTTACATACTTAGATGGAAGCTGACAACACAAAAAAAATAAAAAATAAAAAATTTACTCTTCTAATTTCAAAATATTTTTAAATTGGCTCTCTAAAAATTAATAGCGAGGAACTAATGGAGTACACTTTTTAAAATAGTTTATAATAGTATAAGAAATTTTTAATAAATTCATATTAATTTTAAATATAAAAATATTTTATCATATATTTTAAAACGTTGGGAGTTATTCAAAATGTCAAAGTTATAAATAATTCCAAACAGGTTCATACGATGAGTTGCTCAAAAGAGCCCGCATGCTATCACAATCATACAACTTGGGCCTCACTAACTCAACCTACAAAATCTGCATCTTTCTACATCCAGCCCAACCCGGTTACTTCATGCGTTATTTTATGGGTTCTTTACAATAGTATACAACAATTAGTAAATAATTACAAGAATAGTGCATCAATAAAATAATTATAATAATAGTGCAATAATATACAATAATATCAATAATAGTGCAGTACACGTCATATTATCCAACCCAATAAAAATAGAAAACCTTTAATTCAAGGAGAAAATTACTCTACTGTGTGTGACAGTTACCAACTAATCCAAACATTCAAAAAATACGTCAAAAAAGGAAGAATCCATAGAAGAAAGAATAGAAAACTTCATAGATCAGTAAAATCTGTAACAAAAGAGCAATCGAGAATAAGCATAATTATTAATACAAAAGAAGCCAAATGCGAAACCAGAAAGAAGCAAAAACAGAGCAGCCGAACACCGACATGCACAAACCGATCAAAGGATTCCGAAACAGAATCAAAAAATTGAGTCTGAGACTGCAAACTGAATCTAAAAAGTGACTACAAAAGGTACGTATACATTAATATGAATCTATATATTAAAATCTCTTAATTTAAATTTGAATCCAACAAAGAGTGTAAGATTTATAACAGTAACCAAAACTAAACTAAATATAAGGATTAGTAGGTTTTTTATTAATGGATTTAAAATCAGTATAAAAACGATTGTATAATGAAACTATTAAATTAGTCTATGTAGGTTCAAGACAATTTTGTTACGTATTTATTACAAATTCATAATTTGGCAACATTCATATAAAGGTTTGGTTACGTTGATTTAAGTGTTCATTCTTTAGTATTTCACCTTCACGACAGCATAATTTGTGATTTGTTTATAAACTGAATGAAATCAGTATGTTGCAGAAGCATGAATACTAATAACGTCTATTTTGGTTACTGTATAATGTTGATTTGGTCACCAATTAAATAATATTATTAATTTCAGTTACCAAAGAGTATTTGTTACACGTTCATATTTTGGCATCATTCATATAATAGTTTGGTTACCTTCGTTTATTTGTTCATTCTTTAATTTGACACTACAAACACTAGGTTGAATATTTATGATTCCTTTAAACATGAATTTTGATTCTTGTGTAAGGTTGATTTGGTCACTATTTACATTATTGTATTAATTTTAATGTTTCAGTTGTCGGACCATGGATATGATTCCAATTGTAATTTACTTCAATGGTACGTGGACTGACAGTAGCCAATATCAAAATTTTGAAGTTACCGGCCTACTAGTCCCTCTTGTTCATTCACAGAAATGCAGAACTTAATATGCACTGCATTAAGTCTAGACTGCAACACAACAAAATTGTCAATCAAATTTCAGATTAAAAGCAACATTCCTCCGATCAAGGTGACAAATGAAGCAACCTTAAGATTCTATACGGAAGTCAGTAGAAAATCAGGTGAACATGGCAAGTTTCCACTAATTATAGATTCTAAATACAGCATTGAAGGCACTACAATCTTATAGAACGTGACAAATGAAGAAGAAAATAGGATGCAAGCTGAAACGCCAATGAGATTGACACAATGGAATTCTGAACTTGTATCGTTGGCAACACAAGATTACAAAATTGGATCACAATATGTTGAGCAGCTGGCCATCGAAGCTATTGATAAAGAACAAGACAGACAACAAGACATAACAAACACTGGAGAATAATGTGATGAGGTCATATCAGATCCGAATAAGTTTGAAGTCAAAATACATCAAACTTACAAAGACAAAAAAATTCTTACACAAGCAATAAGGCTACATTCAATAAGGCAAAATAGACAACACAAGGTTGAAAGAACAAGTGGTAGAGACTTTGTCCTAGTATGCATAGACCATGAAAAATGCAAATGGAAACTACAAGCATCAAAGTTTCGGAAAACAACTATGTTCAAGGTGAGAGAATTTAATGATTTACACATTTGTTCGTCCACATACTGTTTGGAGATCACATACAAACAAATAGTCAGATGGTTAGTGAATGCATAATGCATAGATTAACAAACTTGAAGAAAATTTACACACCAACAAATATTGCGGAAGATATGATGACAAATTATAATGTGTCCATCTCCTACCAAAAAACATGGAGATCAAAGAAAAAAGCAATGAAAAAAGTAAGAGGAAATCCACACGACTACACTATGATCCCTTCATGGTTGCACATACTGAAAAAAACAAATCCAGGTAATAATTGAAAACTGTTCATTAAAATTTTAAAATAGTTCGGTTATCCAATTTAAATGATTTGGTTACCTAATTATGAAGGTTTGGCTACTAACTGTAGTATTGAAATATGAATAAAAATTATTTTTTGCAGGCGACCAATATCTACATGAAATGTAACTATTAAATAGCATTTTAAGCACCATCTGAACCATATGAAAAATATTAAATACGAAGTAATTAAATACCAGTAGTAATACACATAGTTATCCTAAACTACAAATTTGGACAATATTTATTACATATATTTACATTAACATTACTGAAAATTCATTTCAGGCTCCATCACAACCTTGGAGTTGGAAAAAATGGTCGCTTTAAGTATCTCTTCGTTACAATAGGAGCATCCATTGAAGCATGGCACTATTGTTTCCCAATCATTGTAATTGATGGCACATTTATACTGCGACGCCCCAAAAATAGGTTCAATATTCAAACCATTTTGAGTCGCCAAATACATTCAACAAAATTTAAATACAATCTTTCATATCACACGGTAGTGCAAAATACGAACACACAACTGTGAGTGTCAATACAGACATGTAGAAAATATTAAAATTCAAACTATGTCCTCATTACATTTATTATCACACTATTTTAAATACAAAAAATAGTGAGGACTTCTACAGCTCAAACTCGGACCATCACTCCATTCCCCGATTAGTACCCGCGATATTCTCATTTCCTGAAGAGAACAATGGAAGAAAAGGGTGAGCTCAACTAGCCCAGTAAATAATATTATGACTAAGATAATGAAAAATAAATTATCGTTAGCCTTCAATAAATCAGATAAAATATCATGGACAATAATTTTAGATCAATATTCGCAGCAAAAATAAATCTCACATTGTAATGTAAAGCCAAGGGATTCAATTACTCAAATTCCAGAGCAACTGGAGTCGAAATCATTATGATTCAAAAATACTTAGCTGGCAAAGCAAGGTGATTTATTGAGCAACAGAACAGAAGCATTCAGATGCATGAAAGCAAGGGAAACTGAGACCGGAAGGGGTAACTATTTGTTGAGCCCGAGGGACAGTCTATGACTCTAATATATTGCAAAAAGGTCTACAATTCAAACCAAACACAAAGAAAGTCAAGACTTTGCATAAAATTCTTACAATTTACTGAATAATGAGAAATAAAAATAAATTTGATAGGAATTTTCTACAGAAAATTACATTTGATCAATTTATGTGAAATAGAGCTATATTTTTAAGTGGGGTATACAAAATTCGTTACAAAACCGATCTGTAAAATCCATTATAGGCAAGCTAAAATAAATGCGATTAAGAGGATAAGCAGTAAAATTATAGAATATGAACGAAATATGTTGTGTTAATATTAACAACTGACAGAGATGAAGACAGTACACGTCGGCAAGTTGCTGTCTAAAAGCTCAGGCCCCACGTTTATGCCCCATAAGACAGATAGGACCGTAAGTGCGAATTGGGAGGAGGATATGAGTTCTCAACTAAGCTCTTTTCCACCTGAGATGAAGAGGAAGAAGAAGATGATGAAGAAGAAGACTCACTTTCTCTATTATTTTTGTTTTGCTTTTCTTCATCTGTTCTTATTTCTTTCCCCCTTTATGATTTTCTCTCTACCGGCCAACCCTATCTGGGCCTTATTATTACTACAGCTCATCGTGCCTCGCAGTCCCAAATTTTATTATCTGGGCCTTGTAGTTACTACGTTTTGTGGCCCAGTCGTAATAGAGGGAAAATCAATTATCCATTTTAGTTTTGGATTGGTTACGGCGTGATTGCGATTTCTATTTTGAAAGTTGTGACTGAAATTAAGGGGAAGTTGGAGATAAAATATACTCCCAGTAACATAAACAAAATTTAAAAAGTAAACAATGTAATGCATCATCTGTTTCACTCGCGCGATGCAAAAATTAAAAGATTAATTATTTTTCCTATATATATATGGGAGAGTATTGTTCGTTTCACTTAGTTAGATTATGTGAATAAAATAATATCTGAATCTAAAAATCTATTTGATAACTAAAAAGTGTTAAATATCTAATTAACACTATTTTACAATTTTAACCATCTGAGTTATTTAAAAAAATTATTTCAAGAATAATACTACAGACACAAACTATTTTAGAAACATTTTACAAATTGCTGATGTGGCATACTCCACTTCAGTTTTTTATGTGGAGCCGAAGACTACATCGAAACAAATTTGTTGATCAATATTAAGAGACGAGTATTAATTTTAAAGAGTTGAGTTTATGTCTTAATGATTAAAAAATATTACGAGGGAATTTTTTTTATCAAACAAGATTTGCTTTCGACCGAATCAGGGACAGGTGAATTAAGAGGCATTCAGACACAAACAAACACCACTTGAGACTTACTCACTATTTATATGAGATGGATCGTGTGGAAATAACAAATTTTTATTTGAAAATATTATTTTTATTTATTTAAAATATTAGTAATTTCTAAGGCCGGGGTTCTATTCGATGGGCCCTTACCTGCTTATAGCCCAATACAAGCTTTTGGTCCTAGAGGGCCTTAACAAAATCCGGAATCCAGACCTGTCCTTAAGCCACTTAATTTTAAATTTGGATTCCGATGCTGTTTGATAAAGATTGTACTTCATGGGGTAAAACACAGCCCCTCCGCTACTAGAAAAGCGAAATTTTAAAATATGACGATAATCGTTCCAATTTTTAGTGTTTGATTCTCCATATCAATCCTTTCGGTAAAAAGCGCTATCAATCCACTAATTTGCTTTCGTTGTATCATCTCGATTACTATTAATTTTACCTTCTTTTTTCCCGGCAAGTTTACCGCGAATCAACGGGAATAATTTCATTCAGCTGCAGATTCCGACGAATTACAAATTATATGGTGAGTTAGATTTTAAGGTTTGGCTCTTGTGTAGTTCACATACATAATGGCACTCTGATTTGAAGAAAGTAAAGTGTATCTGTGAATTGCCAGTATTTTTTTGTGCATGTAAAGTTTATGTTACTTGGGAATACCCGTAGAGTTCATTTGGGTCAATATAATGCATGTGAGCTGGTATATGTTATTCAAGCAATGATATGCTTAACGTTGTTGGATTTTATTTTCTGCCCTTCACAGCTTGTGTATTGATTTCCATCTACTGGATTTTCCATGGAAACATTGGTTGAAGTAGAGGGAAATGCTGAAGCTAAGTTCGAGGATAAAGCTGTTGCAAAAACTAGCTCTGCATCAAACTCGCTGAAGCTGATTGCTGATCCTGTTGTTTACCAGCTTGTTCGGGTATTCTTGCAATCTTAAATGTATATGTACCTATATATAATTTATACCAGTAACACCAATGTTTAAAGTGGCAAAAAAATAACAAGGAATATTCTTTGTATAAAAGATTAAGAGCTTCTCTATTTTTTTTTAGAAAAGTTATTATTGTTTTTTTGTAAAAATAAAGCGAGCTTTTATCTAACAACTATGTAGAGTGAAATAATGCCAATGTATTCAATACTTTAACTACTCTGTTTACTTTAAGTAATACTGTAGTGTTATAGTCAGTATGATATAGGACTCTCTCCATTTGTGGATGAAACGACATAGCTTTAGGATTTTATAGGAGATTGTTTTTACAAAGTGATAACTGGTGTGCTTCTTGTCATACCCTGTTATATGTGTTGGTGGTAGATCACCTTGTTATTCTACCTAATTTGATCTTTGGCAAAAAGGGGTATTACCCTACTGTGGTTGTCACCTTTTCAGCATTTAACCAATAAATTATAAAAATATGCAATCAACCCACTGAACTAACTAAAATTATAAAATTCAACCATTTCGCTAAAAAAATTGGATGGTCGTCAAATTGGCATTTATAATTTCTTTCATAGTTGGCAGCAAAACAAAAACAAAATGATGAATCCCATGTGGATCCTAATTGGATACTAATTCCAGAAAACATAAATTCCAAAAAAGCATTATCCTCATCAACTAATCCCCAGTTTATCGGTCAGGTGTAGAAATCCACCAACGGAATTTATCTTTGCTAGCCACCACGACCAATCCGATCGAGGAGCCACTCTTGACCGCTTTTGTTGCAGAACTAGCACCCTTAAATGCGTAGTTGTCACGACGCGCCTAGGCAATAAGGCGCACTCCATGGCGTCCGTATGGCAACTAAGTCGTTAACAATGTGTAATTTATACATTATTTATTTTATTTCAAAAGTATATTGCACAATAAATTTTATATACATTAAAACTCAAAACATAATAACTAACACTATGAAAAAGTTTTCACGCTCTACTCTGTTTCTAGTTGTAGCTCAAGCAAAGTCATCAACTACGAAGTTATTTCCGCATCCCTCACGAGCATTACTCTCATTCAAAAGATTAGGGTCATGGATTAGGTTAAGGTCATGGGTTGAGTTACTTGGGTAATTGAAAAAGTTCATGGGTTATGATGAGTCATGGTAAAAAAAGACTTAATCACTTAACTTGGGCACACTACGTGAGCCTTGGCGTCTCGGCTCCAACGCCAAGACGACGTCATAACAACTATGCTTAAATGATGCAAACATGTGCGAAATTTGTAATAATTGTAGATAAAATATGAACTTGAAAACCCTAAAATTGCTCTCAATCCTTAATTCTATATGCCACTGTTTGATTTTTTTATCTGAGGTAAAACTAAGACTTTTACTCGAACCGAGTTGTTGATCCAGATCTTTTCGTCGAAAACCCATTGTTAACGCCAAGATTCGTCCACGCACTCCAATCACAAGCGCGTCCAATCCTGCACAAAACGGGTAAACACCAAAGCTTGACGGCTTGGGCCGCCGGGGGATAGCTTCGGTGTGAGAGTAAGTACAGGCTGACAAGGTTTAACAATAGAGGGATAAGTTACTCTATTACTGGAATAATAAAGTGTTGTGTACCTTATGAGGGTCAAGCCATATATTTATAGGTTCTCATATCCCTGCTTGAATCCACTTCCACATAGGATTAGGGTTCTCTCGTGTATCCTTTTCATAACAGAATAATACCAAATCTCCCAAGATATAGGAAGTCCAATCAATGCATGATTCTTCCTCCCATAAATAGAATCTCCATATAATTAGGAGTGTCCCCCAACATGGACAAACCGGACCCCCCATGGCCCAACCATAGCCTTAACCGAGGCCTAGCCCAACTCGGGTCTTGGGTCTTCAAATATTCGGGCCCTAACATTGCCCCCCAGTCTTTCATTAAATGGAACATTTGATGGAAGAGTATATAGCCCTACCATGCAAACTGTCCAACCAACCGGCTAAGGTTTGGTACTCTTTGTCCAAGCCCAACAAGCCCAAGGACTGATACTCTCTGACCGAGCCCAGCCCATGAGACCAAATTAATCAACACCGGCCTACCTTACACGGCCCAACATCCTTTAATCTGTCCACGCAAGGAACCGGAACACCCAAACAGCCCCCCTGTCTCCAACCCTTCACCTCCTCACGTGCCTCATCATTTTTCCTTATTAATGCGCCGTCCTTTGGGATTCGGGACCAGCTGCCAAAAAGACATATTAAAACCCCCAAACATCCCAATCATTTCTTTTACCAATCTCAAGATATTGCATCCTCCTTCCCCACTCTTTCTTACTAGCAAAGACAACCGTCCTTTCTTTTCAGAGCTTACGAATCTCTAAAATGTCATCCTCTAATAACTTCTCCGGTCCCGAATCCAACACCACTGGCCCCATTCCTGCCATTCCACTCTCATCCATTCCGGCCCCAACCATGCCCATTACCGCTCAAGCTGCCATCTCTGTTGCTATCACCACCAACTCTACCACTGCAACTGTCTCCTCAACCGAGACTGACGCAGAGAAAGCTCAACGCCAGTATTCCGACGCCTCCACATATCCCATTTCCAACACACGCTCGAAATTCCAAGAGGAAGACATGGA
This sequence comes from Panax stipuleanatus, assembly GCA_020205555.1. NCBI lineage: Eukaryota > Viridiplantae > Streptophyta > Magnoliopsida > Apiales > Araliaceae > Panax > Panax stipuleanatus. The sequence continues at coordinate 156,897,634 of CM035122.1, forward strand.
GGTCATTCGACAGTCCTTCCAGATTCCAGCCACCCATTCTCTAAAAGCCCCCTCACCCACCGAACGAATGTACCATTCCAACAACGGTTGGGTCGCCGTACCCCTTACCTTGCTAGAAAAGGGAATTCGATTTCCCCTACACACCTTAATCTTAACCCTCCTGGGATTCATCGGCATCGGCTTCAGTCAGCTGGTGTCAAACTCCTACATCCATATCTTGTCTTTCATTGCCTTCTGCGTGGAAGCCGAAGTGGAACCTTCGGTTGACCTCTTTTTTGCTCTCTTCAAGTTGACCGGCTCTCGCGAAGAAGGTTTCAAACAACTCAACAAAATAGCAAACAAGCCGAACGCAAAAATTGCAAGACGCCAACTGATGGACACCCCCTCTAGCAACAAGGGATGACACTCTGAATGGTTTTTCGTCCGAGGACCCGAAACCTCCTAATTACCAAACTGGGCATCACACAAACGACCGAACCCCCCATTCGGCGACCTCTCCTCCGAGCGAGCAGTCGAAATCGCTAGAGTAATCGAAAAGATGCCGAAGACGGAATGGAGCCACATCATTCTCACCAAGCAAGCATGGCTCTTTGATCATCAATGTAAGTCCTCGAATCTTAACTTGTCAAATAGAATACATTCCCTGTTGACCCTACCACACCCTTTTAATCACTGCAATATCCCTTATCAAGCCTACATCAACCGAACGCCGAGATTTGGACCAATACCTCTCCGGTCAACGTACCGCCCAAACTGCCGAGGCCACCACAATTCCGACCCCAACAGCCGAAGCCCTTACTGACGACACCTTCACAGCCGAAGTCCCTACCTCATCCATACCAAACGCCGCGCCTATTCTCGCTGTAACCACTAATCCCGAAGCTTCCACAAAGGCTCGGCATAAGAAGAGGGCTTTGAAAAAATCCTCTAAGAGAAAAGCCAGTCCTTCCTTCTCCATTCCAGTGAATATCATAGACCTGCCCGAGAAGGAGAGAGCACAAATCCTTCGCTTCAAAACAAAACGGGCCAAGGTAACCCCGTTAACTACTGAAGAACTAAGAGTTCCCCCTTTTTCATCAATCGCACCTTCATCCAAAACTACCCCTGACCATCCAACCCCCTACTTCTCTACCATCCGAAGACCAAATTCCAGAACCATCCACCGTAGAACAGCATGACGATCAACCCTCCACTTCAACCGTACCTCCACCTTCACCAGAACAAATACCGACCCGCAAAACCTTCTTTTCAAACAACCCAAAAGACTATCCCATGGAAGCCTACCAATCCTTCGTCTTACCGGCTGACGACAATCGATTCCGGGACATACCTTTTCAGGCTCTCGTAGTAGATGGCCTCATTGAGCAGGGCAGGGTTATACCCTCTCAATTTTTACTGTCTATTTAATACCCATTGTACTTCTTTCCTTTATATAACAAAACACGTCTTCTGCAGACCAATGCTATATGGGGCCGCGTTGTCGGCCGATGGAAGGAACGAGAAGCTGAGATTAAGGGATTCGCCGAAGAAGTGAGAGCCCTCCAAACATCACTACAGCAAGAAAAAGCTGCCCACTCCAGGACCAACCGTACCAACCTACAACTTCAGCATGAAGCCACTATACTTCAAGCTGAGGTTGCAGAACATATCAAGCAGTCAGCCCAAAGTGATGCCAAGTGTCGAGCAGCGATGGAGAAGTCTGATGCCGATCAATTCCTGATTCAACAGCTGAAACAAAAATCCTTGCCCTTCAGCAGGAAAGCTCTGACTTAAAGAGGAAAGAAGAAGACTCTCATCGGGCACGCACCGCGCTGGAGAGAGAGATTTCAGAACTTAAGGCATCCAAACCTATACTCACCGAAGAGCTTCGACTCCAAGTCATCAAAGAGTACAAGGAGTCCGCCGAATTAAATGAGAAAATACTAAAGATGTACTCTGAAGGCTATGAAGCCTGCCGGGCCAAAGGCAAGGCGAAGATGCTTAAACATTGTGTGAACCCAGATTTATTTGAGACTGAGTCTGAAGATGACATGAATGAAGATACGGAAGATGATCCTTCGGCGTCTGAGCAGGAGTATTCTATGTATAATATTGAGATTTCCTGTAAACTTCGAATTATCAATCAATGAAAAGTACCTATGTCTTGTTTTCAATTCCAATCTGTATTTTCTTTAAGCACACATATCATTTGACTTAAAAAATAATCATGAATAATTAAAACATGAAAAGTTCTTCAACGCCCCCCAAGGCTAAGTTAATCCAACCTTAAACCTCTGAAGTCCTTCTCTCTGAGAGCCGAAGGAACAACATGAGAAATATTCACATCGCCCCGAAGAGGCGAAGGAATCCCACCTTAGTCACTCCGATGTACCCTCTCTCCGAGAGCCGAAGATACACCGGGAAAATTTGCATCTAAGAGAAGCCCACCACAGTCACTACGATGTGCCTTCTCTCCGAGAGCCGAAGGCACACCAGGAAAAATATTGCTTACACATGAAGCCCAGCTTTAGCCCCACCGATGACCTTCTCTTCGAGAGCCGAAGGCACATCAGGAATGTTCCAAGACGCTTCGAAGAGGCGCTGGAACCTAACCTTTAGACACTCCGATGTACCCTCTCTCCGAGAGCCGAGGGTACACCAGGAAAAGTTGCTTCTATCACGAAGCCCACCATAGCCCCACTGATGACCTTCTCTCCGAGAGCCGAAGATACATCAGGAATAAACCTTCACTTCGCTACAAAGAGACGAAGGAATTCCGCCGTGGATCCTCCAATGACCTTCTCTCCGAGAGCCGAAGGTACACTAGGAAAAATAAAAACTCCGCTCAAAAGAGACGAAGGGTCTTCCACCATAGCACCAATGACCGATCCGTTGATTGGTTAAGCAGGTTTTGGTCCATTGATGGACAAACATGAACACAAAATAAGTTCGATGGAGAAAAAATATTTTTTTTATTGATGAATCCCTGGAACTATTACAGACGCTTGATTCTGACTTCGGGACAACCGAATACTCTATGATACGGAGGATTCTTCTTACTGATAATATTTCCTAAGTCTGCCGGCATGTCAGGTATTCTGGATATCGGTGCCATCCAGTGCCCGAAGGCGGTAGGTGCCAGGCTTTGGTACTCCTGTGATCTCATAAGGCCCTTCCCAGCTTGGCATTAATTTTCCTTGATTTTGGGGCATGGAGGCCTCTACTTCCCGCAGAACAAAATCCCCGACTTCGAACCTTCTCAATTTTACTCTCCTGTTATAGTGCCTAGCCACCCTGCGTTGGTAAGCAGTGAGTTTCACCAAGGCAGCCTCTCTGACTTCCTCAAGTAGATCCAGATTAGCCCGAAGTCCGTCTTCATTATACACGTCTTATACTGGCTAACTCGAAGGGAAGTGGAACCGATCTCTACTGGTACTAAAGCATCTATCCCATAGGCTAGTCTGAAGGGGGATTCACCAGTAGTGGATCGAGGAGTGGTCCGATAGGCCCACAAAACACTGAGCAGTTCTTCCGGCCATCTTCCCTTCGCTTCATCGAGTCTTCGTTTGATTCCATTCAGTAGGGTTCTGTTAGTGACCTCGACCTGTCCGTTAGATTGAGGATGTGCCACTGAGGTCTTTCTATACTGTATGCCGAGTTCGGCCAAAAATGACTCGAACTTAGACCCCACAAACTGTCGGCCATTGTCTGAAACTACCACCATAGGTATGCCGAACCTAAACACAACACACTCCTTCAAAAATTTAAGGCACTCCTGTTCTGTGATCAACTTGAGTGGTTTGGCCTCTACCCATTTTGTCATATAGTCGATGGCCACGATGACGAAGCTTACTTGCCCTTTTGCTTTTGGTAATGGCCCTAGTATATCAACCCCCCATACGGCGAAAGGAATGGGTGATAGTATCGAGTACAATTCTTCTGGCGGTTGATGTGTGATAGGGCTATTCAGCTGGCACTTCGGGCACTTCTTTACGTACTCAGAAGCTTCCTTGAAGATTGTGGGTCGATAATAGCCCTGTCGAAGTACTTTGTAGGCTAAGGACTTGGCTGCCATGTGATCCCCGCATATTCCCTCATGAACTTCCCGAAGGGCGTATTCTGCCTCGGAGGGCATCAGGCACTTTAGCAATGGGGATGAGTAGGCCTTTCTGTACAAATCTCCGTCTATCAGCACAAAATTTGCACTTCTGTGTTTTATCTTTTTGGCCAGTAACCGATCCGAGGGCAGTATACCATCTGCGAGATAGTCCAGGTATGGAGCTATCCAACTTGTTGATCGCTCTATACACATCACCTCAGTATGCTGAACACTCGGTTTATTCAAGGTTTCCAGGTAGACCGAACCACTTAAGGCACTGGCTTCGGTCGTGGCCAATCTGGCCAATGCATCGGCTATGGTATTGTCTGCCCGATCTACCCCCTGGAACTCGGAAAACTCGAACATCTGCAACCAATCCTTTGTTTCTGCCAAGTATTTCACCATTCTGGATCCTCGGGCCTCATACTCCCCAGATATCTGTTTGACGATCAATTGAGAATCGCTGAAGATAACCAGTCTTGTACCTCCAGGCTTTTTGCCAACCGAAGCCCCGCCAGTACGGCTTCATATTCAGCCTCATTGTTCGTCGCTTTGAACCCGAATCTGATTGCCTGCTGGACTTTGAAACCCTCGGGGCTGGTCAAGATGACCCCAGCTCCACTAACATCCGAAGTCGTTGATCCATCCGTATACAAGGTCCAAGTATTCTGCCCCGGCAAAATAACGGCGACCATCTTTTCTGTTTCCTCAACTGTTCTCGTGCTATCGTCTGTATCCGAGAAAGAACATTCCATCACAAAATCTGCTAGAGCCTGTCCTTTGATGGCTGTCCGAGGATGGTATTCTAGTATGAATTGGGACAACTCCATAGTCCAAGCTGCAAGTCTTCCCGAGACCTCTGGTCGACCCAAAACTTTCTTCAAAGGCTGATCCGTATAAATCACTATCAACCGTCCTTGGAAATACTGTCGAAGCTTCCTGCTTGCTATCACTAAGGCATGCAAACTTTTCCAGGTTCGGATACCTTGTTTCTGCATCCCTAAGGGAGTGGTTTATGTAATAAACCGGGTGCTGCTTACCCTCGATCTCCCGCGCCAAGACAGCTCCTACTGCCAACGAACTTGCCGCCAAATACAAGTATAAGGGCTCTGTAGGAACAGGTTTCACCAGCAAGGGCGCCGAAGACAGATACCTTTTTATCTCTTGAAACGCGTCTTCACATTCTGTTGTCCACTGAAAGCTCTTGGCGTTCTTCGGCCCTTTCAAAGTATCAAAGAAGGGTAGACATCTTTTTGCTGATTTTGACATGAACCGCCTCATGGCTGCTATCCGCCCAGTTAGACGCTGAACGTCTTTATACGACTGTGGGGATTTCATATCAAGAATGGCCCTGATTTTTTCGGGGTTGGCTTCTATCCCTCTTTGACTGATCATGTACCCCAAGAATTTCCCGGCTCCCAGACCAAAAGTGCACTTTGTGGGGTTCAACCTCAGGTTGTAATGCCGAACCGTCTGGAAGCAATTCTCCAGGTCATCCAAGTGCCCTCGGACCGACATACTTTTCACGATCATATCATCTATGTAGACTTCCATACTTTTTCCCAACTGGTTACGGAAGACGTAGTTCATCATCCTTTGGTAAGTGGCTCCGGCGTTCAATATGCCGAAGGTCATCTTTTTATAAGCATATACCGACCGATGGGTTATGAAGGCTGTCTTCGGTATATCTTCCTTGCACATTGAGATCTGGTGATAACCCGAGAATGCGTCCATGAAACTAAGCAGTGCGTATCCTGAAGTGGCATCGATTAGCTGATCGATATGTGGCAGAGGATAGAAGTCCTTCGGGCACGCTTTATTCAGATCAGTGTAGTCGATGCAGACCCGCCACTTTCCATTCTGCTTCTGAACCAAGACTACGTTTGCCATCCACTCAGGGTAGTCTATCTCAAATATGAAGTCTGCTGCCAGTAGCTTCGCTATGTCCTCATCAATTATCCTCTGTCTCTCGGGTGTGAAGATCCTCCTCTTTTGCCGAACTGGTTTCTTTGCTAGGTCTACATGAAGTTTGTGCTCGGCGACCTTCCGATCCACCCTTGGCATATCGCTGGGGACCCACGCGAAGACGTCTGCGTAGCTCTGTAATAACTCTACCAGATGTGTTCGAAAGGGTTCGGGCAGCCCCATCCCGATTTTTACTATTTTGTCCGGCTTTCCTGGTACCAGCTCTATGTCCTCGGTCTCCCCGGCCGGTGTGACTAGTGGTTCCTGACTGTTTTCGGTAAAGGGCTCGATCTCTATTGTCATGGTCTGCTTTTGCTTGCTAACCCCTACATCCGAAGTGATAAGTGAGTTCCGGTAGCACCTCTTTGCCAGATCGAGGTCCCCTGCTACCTCTCCAACCCCATGTTGGGTAGGAAACTTTATTTTGTAATGGGGGTATGGAAGTCACTGCGTGGAGGGCCGTTAGTGTGGGTCTTCCCAAGATGGCGTTGTAAGCCGAGTCCACATGTACCACATAGAACCGGCATATGACCTCCACCTGTCGAGGAGCTGTACCGAAGATCACTGGCAGCTCTTTGGTACCTGCTACTTTAACCGGTTTGTTGCTGAAGCCATAGAGGGGAGATTCCTGCCCGATCTCCATCTTCCTTCCATCCAGACTCATCCTCTGGTAGGCATGAGCGTATAAAATGTCCACCGATGATCCATTGTCTATCATCATTCTTTTCATATCAACCGACCCTACCTGCGCTGTGATCACCAGGGCTCCTTCATGCGGCTCGATCGGCTCGGTAGGGAAATCCTCGTCTGTAAAGGATATGACCGAACTCGGGAAGGGCATCTCTCGTCTCGTAGGTTGGTCTGCCACTGACATCACCGAATCCAGATAGTTGCGCCGCTTTTGTCCCGAGAGTTTCCCCATCATACCTCCTGTGATGACATCTACCACATGGCGAACCCCCTGTGTTGGGTTCGGCTGGGGCTGCTGATCAGCCGGGGTTGGGGTAGTTGTCTGCCGAGTCTCTTCCTCTCTTCCTGAGACGAATCAGATTAAGCCTCCGTGCTGCACGTTCGTCTCGATCAACTCTTTTAGTGCCCAACAATCAGCGGTGTAATGTCCCATGCACTCGTGGTAATCACAGTACCTATGGGAGTATCCTTTATTAGGCTTGTAACCGTCATCTGGCTTCTGATATCCTGGCTGTTTCTTCAAGTGCTCTAGGATGTCAGGTCGGGGGGTGTTGAGTAGAGTGTAGACCCTACCTTCTTGATCTTTTGGCAGGGGGGGGACGGTTTCCCCTCGACCCCTTGTTGTTGTCATATCGCTTTTGGTAGCCTCCCGACTTATCGCCCCCATAACGCCTTGAATTCCCCTCGGGTTTGCTCTTCTCCTTTTCTTTGGGCCTCTCTGTGGAGCCCCGTTTCAGACTTTCCATAGCCTCTTCCATAGTTATGAAGCTTTCCGCCTTTTCAAAGGCTTCGGCTAAACTCCTCGGGTGGTTGAACATCAGTTTCTTCATCAGCTTTTCGGACTTGACCAGGTCCAATCCGTTCTGAAAGAGTCCTACGGCCTGTAAATCATTGAGGTCGGTAACCTGTCCGACCGCTTCCCTGAATCTCTTCACGTACTGACCAAGCGTCTCGTTTGAATGCTGTCTGACTTGGGCCAACGACCCAGTAGGCTTTCCTCTCTTTCTGTTGCTCCCAAATCGAGCGTGGAATTTATCACACAGTTCTTCCCACGACGAGACTGAGTTGGGGGCCAGTTTGTTCATCCAGTGCCGGGCATCTCGCCTTAGAGAGGTGATGAAGGTGTTACATTTTGCCGCATCGGTGTAGCCGTAGTAATCTAACAGCCTGTCATACGTATGGCTGTGCTCATAGGGGTCGCCCGATCCGTCATAACTCTCAATGTAAGGCAGCCTTTTATTGAGGTCACCCTTTTCCCGAAGGATCTCTTCGGAGAATGGGGAGGCTTTCTTCCCCGGAGTCACTTTCTCCTGCTGGCTCGCGATCAACTGTTTCTGCATATCCTCTAGCTTCCTGGTCAACACTTCTACGGCCGCCAGAGCTGGGTCCGAACTCTTCTTTGGGGATAACTTTCTTACCGGATCTTCCTGGTCTGGAGGGCTTCTGTGGTCTCTGTCTTGATTACGTCGAGGACTATCTTGGGGATTACTCTTCGGCTTGTGCCTTGATGCTTGGGCCTCCTGATGAGACCGCTTCCCACGGGGGCTATTGTGTCTTCGATCTTTGTGATACTCTGCTTGAGACCTCCGATCATTGTGCCGAGGACTGTTGGAGCAGTGTGCTCGCGAACGTCCCCAAGTTCGACGATCTCCAGATCTGCTTCTTTCCCGGGAGCGACTCCGAAGCCTTTTCTCGGTGTCCTTGGTGCGGTTGTCATGCCCTTGGGATCCTCGGCGTGGAGACCTCCCCCTCTCCGAATGTTTAGGGTGGCTGGAAGCCTCATCTTCGACTATGCAACACCTGTCTGGCGAGCTCTTCCTTTTGAATCAGGAGGACCTTTAGGGCCTGTTCTGTGTCCTCTATCTCTTTCATCTTTCTGGCTATGGCCGCTTCACGATCTTCCAGGGGATGGGTTCGAGGCGGGGCGCCTTCCACCTGTTTCCGGTCCCTCTTTTCCTGGCTGGTGGTGCGGAATAGTCTTCGTTGGGCAGCGGGATGGCCCCCTACTTGGGAGTCAACCGAATTGGTCTGAGGGCCGAGCGGTGAGTGGATGCTGGATGGCACCAACCTATCTTTCACCGAGCCTCTTTGTGTTGACGCTGCCGCTGATGGTTGTTTTCTGCCAGAAACTTCTCTGCTATTCACCGTGTTTTCTGGTGATCTGTTGGTTGTGATTGAGGCCCTCCTTCTAGCGCCAATGTTAACGCCAAGATTCGTCTACACACTCCAATCACCAAACGCGTCCAATCCTGCACAAAACGGGTAAACACCAAAGCTTGACGGCTTGGGCCGCCGGGGGATAGCTCCGGTGTGAGAGTAAATACAGGCTGACAAGGTTTAACAATGGAGGGATAAGTTACTCTATTGCTGGAATAATAAAGTGTTGTGTACCTTATGAGGGTCAAGTCATATATTTATAGGTTCTCACATCCCTGCATGAATCCATTTCCACATAGGATTAGGGTTCCCCCGTGTATCCTTTTCATAACAGGATAATACCAAATCTCCCAAGATATAGGAAGTCCAATCAATGCATGATTCTTCCTCCCATAAATAGAATCTCTATATAATTAGGAGTGTCCCCCAACATGGACAAACCGGACCCCCCATAGCCCAACCATAGCCTTAACCGAGGCCTAGCCCAACTCGGGTCTTGGGTCTTCAAATATTCGGGCCCCAACACCCATCAACATCTATACGGAGAAACATGAGAAGGAGAAGAAGAGCACAAATGGGAGAAGAAGAAGAAACGCAGATGAAAAACCTTTTATTGCAGCCCCCGCCTATTTGACACAATCAATTTGGGACTTGTTTGGCTGATTTTTGAGCATGAAAGCTGTTGGATGATTTGTTGAAGAAAAGAGAAGAAACTAGATGAAGAATAAGATACGTAGAAGGAAAAGAAATCAAATGAGTAAATTTGTTCATTTTATTTTTATTTTTTATTTATTCAACCTTCTTTGTAATATTTTTGTTTTAAATTTTTTATTTATTTCTTTGTGCATTTTTTAACTCTTTTTTTCCCCGTAAGCAATATTTAATTTTTTATTTTATTTGCACAGATACATGGATAATAATTAGATTGCCATTCAATTAATTGGATAGAATGTATAATTTTAAAATTTTAATTAGTTCAGTAGGCTGATTACATATTTTAAAGTTTAATGGTCAAATACTTAAAAGGTGACAACCATAGTGGGGTGACTTTGATCTTTTGTTGACCCGCTTAGTCCTCTGAATGTAATGCATCTTTCTTTGATCAATCATCCGTTGTGAACTTTTCAATTGTTTTTAGGAAAATGAAGGTGAACCTCAATAAGGGTGCTATAAAGCAAACCGTGTAGTTTATAAAAAAGCACTGGCAATTGGAAGTCTGTTACAAAGATTCAACATTCCTAAGACTAGTACATTGTTTCATGGGTATTTGTGCACCTTAGCTAAGTCGTAGCTTATGGGAATAAAGAAACATATAAAGGCTCTCTCAAGGGTATTCCTTCTGTGTGAAATTTGTTGGGTGATAAGTATATGAAATTATGAATACATGATGGCCTTGGACCTTGCTCTCACATATCTAGTGCTCTTATAACCCATATACATTAGCCTCCAAGTGCTTGAGGAGTGTCAAAAGATCTGAGTCGTGTTTTTTCTTGTTCTTTAGGGTTCTACGGTGCTTTAATGCTTGAAGGAAGTATTGCCAAGCTGTGAAAGTCTCCACCGAACCATGGGTTATCTTAAAGATCATTTTAGATTGATTATCTTTAGTTAATGGGGTTTCTGAATTTGATTTGTTATCCAATGTTTAGGTTGAAGGGGATGGGAGATTAGTGCCCGCAACGGATGATGAAGTTATGGAAGTTGAAGACTTGCTTGAGGATGGCAAGAGTGAAATGTGTTTCCTCGCAGATGTTGAGGGGACTGTGGAATGCACTCTGATTAATAAATGTTCTTCTGAAAAGACTGACTTGAAAAGTTCTGATGGTTAGTTTTTAGTAATTTTACAAAGATCAATGTCTCTGGTTATATTGTCGCTACTGTTAGTATATTAGTTCTTTGTTACTATTATAGTTTTTTGTCTGCATGTATGTGCTGATTGTAAATATGTTTTTTTTCTAAAGGTCCTTTCAATTTGGTCGTATGAATATCGAATTGCTCAGTTCACCTTTAACGTGTTCTTATAGTCTTGGTATGGTGCATTGAATATTCTAGAAATCCAACGAAATGCTTCACTTTTTCTGTGTTATGTAATTAAATATAATCTTGCTATGATGTTTTCAAGTTGTTGATGGTATCAGTATGTGACTTTCCTATGATTCTATGAACACGCTGGCATTGGGTTTGGTAGATGTTTTTATTTAATTTTCTCCAGTTCTTGGTCCAGTTTTTATGTTTTATCTGAATGACAAATCAATTCCAGGTCTTTTCCAATCTGAGAATCTAGAATTTGACTCAGAAAAGTCAAATGCAGTGCTTGATTCGGGAGTAAATTTGGCTGAAACGGAGGTAATGCTTGATTTTATGTAATATGTATTACTTTTCTGTTTTGAATTCCTTTGGAATTGGTTAAAATTTAGTATGGATGGAAAAGTGTGTACTCACTAATCTTGTTCTGGCCACTGCTTGCTCGTATTTGACATTCTAGTTATCTTCGAATTATTGAAAATAATTTTTTTCCCAATATATCTGGGTTGCCTATTTCTAGTCTTTTTTAACCATGCTTTTCCATCTAATTTGTTATTATTTATTGGTACTTGCTAACGCGTTCCGTAAGGGCTCTTGTTAAGGCATCACTGTCACGAGGTTTTGTAAAGGAACTGTCATTAATAAAATTAGGTATACAGCATTGCATGCAATGTAGCAACTCTCCATAACAACACTTTCTAAGATTAACTAAACAAGGCCCCATACAACACTTTCCAGTACTTTTTAACAAAGGTTCTAAGTATTCCTTAACAAGTTCCCTTACGAGTAGTCTAGTGTTTGCCCATTATTCTCTCTGTCCCAATTTTGAGAGGACATCTAGAAACTTAAACTTCATTAAAGGTTTAATTTCTATAGTTTTTGGAATGGAGGTAGTATTAACCAGTACAACCTTCTAGGTTTTCGTTTTTATTAATAATTTTCAGCTTTTAGATATTTTTGAAATTTATGGAGATCAGCAAAAAGTTGAGCATTAAGAGGTTTTATAGGTTTTTTCTTCTTTCTTTAAAAGCATTTTTCTACTTTAATGGATATCAATACTCAATAGTTAGTGTTCTTGCTTATAGGAATCTGTTCCCTCCGCTTCTACAAGTACAACTGGCAGCAGTATTTGTCAATCTGGGGGTGGGCAATGCTCAAGTCCTCAAGGTGGGGAGACTGAAAGTAGATTGTTAACTTCTACCGTCTGTAGTAGCTGGAATCCTGATTTTGTAAGTTGGAAGGGGAAATATGCCTAAACAACTTTTCAGTTCGAGAACTTCATGAAACTTTCAGAGCGACATTTGGACGGGAAACTTCTGTCAGGGACAAGCAGTGGCTTAAAAGAAGGGTTGCTATGGGACTGACTAATTCTTGTGATGTTTCAACTACAACTTTTGTAATAGAAGATAATGTGGTTAAGAAAGAGAAAGAAGAAAGAAGTAAGATTGCGGATAGTAAACATGCAAAGGATCCTGCTATTGGAGCAATGGACGAGAAATGTGGAGGTTCTGGCCAGAGAAAGCAAATGGAGAAATATTTTAATGATTCCAGCAAGAAATTACGAAATCTTGGTTTGGAATATAATCATGATAGCGAAATTCCTTGCATGGAACGGAGATCAGTCAAAAGGGTTCGGAAGCCCACAAGGAGATTCATTGAAGAAGTTTCAGAAGGAGAAGCCAGGGAAAGTAACAGAAAAACAACTTGTGTCAGGCCCTATTCAAAATGTTAGGTCAGATGGGAGGCCACTTGTCACCAGGCAGGATTCTCTTGGAGGTTCTGGGATTCAGATTCCATATGTTTCTCGGGTTTGAAGAGGACGTCCAAGAGAAAACTTTATGACTCTCGCGGTAATATTTTAAAAATCCTGATAGAGTTATATGCCACATGGATTTTTAATCTGGACTAATCCCTTTTTAGTTTTTACCTATTTATGGTTGATTGTTACAATTTTTTACATGAGAAGGGCACTCTTTACTTTGTTCAATTTGCTAAATCACATTATGTGTTTTCACTTTAGTGTGGTTCTCTGTAGTTGCTCATCCAATTACCCCGACATTATAATTTTGGCTTCTCTTTTTTTCTTAGTTTTCTTATTTTTTGTTTTGAATTTTTATTTGATGAGAGTACATGGTGGGGATTTTATGACTATATAAAATACTTAGGGTTTTTAATATTGTGACAGTTGATATCATAGTTTCAAAAACGGTTGCAAGTTGAGACGTCATGGATTTTCTGAGTGCTGCACCTGTTACTAGCCCCCTTTCTCGCCAAAATTGAATTTCACGGCACGTCGTTATGGAGTTGTAAGTTTGTGTCAAAGCCATTGCGGAGCTTTAATGATTGTTACCCTAGTTTCTCTGTAACAACACATTTTCCCTACTTATTTGAATGTTCTCTCACACCTGCCATTTTTGCAAACATTATTTTACTTCACAAGAGGCTCCTTTAGGCTTCTACTTCTTAACCTCCTGATTCCTAAATAACTAAATCTAAGATTTACAAAATGTAATAGATCTATTAGAATCAGTAGATCTGTATTTATAGTAGCGAAGAGAGACATATAGAGGATCAGATACACCAAGAGAGGAGAGAGATCGTAAGGGATCAGGTTTGCACATTGTAATTTGTAAATTTAGGGTAAGCTAAGTGAAATAGACATGGTAAGTATCAGTATCTATGTTTTGCTTTTGCTTAGAATAATTTGAACCGCGGTGATATGTTTCTAGTAAGTAATAAGATATGATTGTCTACTGCTTGCTAGTGCCCTGTCTCCCCCTTCCTCTAATGACTAGTGCTTTTCTTTGAACCTCATTTCTATGGTATGCGCTGTAATGCTTTGTTAATATGCCTTTAGAATTGTAATTATACATGCCTGTGATTAGTTAGAAGCATTCTTGAGTCATATCTAGCACTCCGTCCATTCCTCTTAGTGTCGCTGTTGAAAGTTCACGCATGTGAAAATGAGAATAGTACAAAAACTGTACGAAGTTAGATATTATCTATAATGAACCCCACTTCCTTAGTTAAATATGTTGCAATATATATGTTTGTGGGTGACTTGATGGTTTCTTCATGAACCCCATAAAGTTCATGGGCAAAACGGTAATTTGAAATGAAAATTCAATGCTGAAATTGTTTTAGAATATCCAAAAAAGGGAAATGACTTCTAAAATGAGACTGAGGGAATATTTAGCTAATAGTGTCCTCTTATTTCTATAGTGAGGCAATAATTCTATATACTGAACATACTCATCTGGCTGTTATCACTTGTTTTTATTTTGATGTTTTTTTATAGTAAAATGGTATGCTACTGGGAACTATTTCTCTTATGCAGCTTTAATGTGATAAAAATTTCAATTTGTAGAAACTTCAACCCAATGGAATGGGCATGGCTGCCAAGCTGGTAAAAAAGGCATTTAGCGTATGTGATTCTCAGCCAGCTACCGGAAGAGGGAACAAAGTCGTTAAAACTGGACCGGCCCCTGGATGGGTGCAACAGCCTGCAAGTATTAACTTCCTCATAACATCGATTTGATTGGTATCTCATTTTAATGTAGTCAAACATTTCATTAATTTATGAAAATACAATGCATTTGTTACATGAATCTATGCACACCTTGTGTTGTTTGGTGGACTAGTGTTGGGTGTCAGTCAGTCAATGAGATTTGATACTTTACTGAGATGTTAAGCTCTTCTACTTACAAATAAATGTAATGGGAAAAAGGAGAGAAGAGAAACCTAATGCTCTCCATTCTCCGTCTTTAAAGGGGGAGGTCACATGATTAAATATTAGCAACTTTAGGGTGCCACCCTTCAAGATGCATTCCAAACTTCCAGTTGCATAGCTCTTGGGGAGTGTGTTCATGTAAGCCTTGATTTACGCATACCTTCTAATATCTGCATCAACTCTCAGAAAAGAAATTAAATATCAACCAAATGGAATATAAAATTCTATGGTTAAGGAAAAAGATTAACGGCAAGAGTCGCCAGACTGCCTACTGACTTGTATGTATCCAAAGGAGTATTAGCAGTGGAATTTTTTTAGGCTGTAGGATTTTGTCATGGTATTGAAACTAATACTTTCATAGATTTAAAACAGTTGCAAAGGAACATTCTTGAATAAACATTGACGCAAATCGTCTGTTGCATATATGTTTTAAGTGTGATTAGGGAAAGTTATAAAGAGGGTAGGATTGTATTTTATGATATGTTACATGGACTCTTCAGTTGAGGGTGAAATACTTGTGTCGACACGGGTGTGGCTGTGGCCATAGTTGTTACGGCGCCACGGCGAGTCATGGCTGTGGCCGACTGTCTGGACGCCTAGGCGACAAAGCGACCGCCATGGCGTCCGTAAGGCGACAAGTCGTTTACAATGTACAATTTATATATTATTTATTTTACTTAACAAGTATATTGACATTAAAATTTCATATACATTAAAACTCAAAACATAACACTATGGAATAACATTAAATGCATAATTATGTAAATACTTAACAATAACAATCCAAAAACAAAACACTTGATATTAAAATAGAATACGTTAGCTATTAGTACTGTTTCAACTAACGCTCATCCAGCCGTCCAAAATTAGAGTTAATGGTTGAGATGAGGGCCCAGCCGCTACTCCCTCTTGCGGCCAGCAATAAATTTTAAATTCGTCTCTGCTGCCCGCTAGAGGGAGTAGCGGCCAGCCAAAACGTCGTCGTTTTTGCTGGCCGCTACTCCCTCTAGCGGGCAGCAGAGACGAATTTAAAATTTATTGCTGGCTGCTAGAGGGAGTAACAGTCAAAAGAGACGAATTTAAAAATCGTGGCCGCTACTCCCTCTAGCGGCCAGGATAAGAATTTAAAAATCGTGGGCTGTAAGGGAATTTGGCCCAGCCGCTAGAGGGAGTAACGGCCAAGCGTTTCCCTTAATTACACCAAGTCTTGAATACTGCTTGCGTTTGCAGTTTGCTGCTATAGAGAGACGGCGTTGCACAAAGAGAAGGAGAAGGGTTTGCTGCTAGCTTCGAATTTGGCCCATCAATCTCAACTTCAACCGGTAAAGTAAGTGTCTTTCAACCTAATATGCTTTTGTAAATATCTTTAGAAACAAAAAAGGCATTGAACGATAGTATTTTGCTAAATATCTTAAAAATTATTGCTATATTAAAGTATAGTATATAAGTGAAAAATTTAGTATTATTATATGTATGTATACAAATTGGGTGGTAGGTATGCATCTATGTATACAAATTATGTGTATAAATTGGGTATTTTCTATATATAAAATATTAGTATGTATATTTTTGAGTATTATATATGCATAAATTGTGTTAAATGTTTTATTGTTGTTGGTTATTTCTCGCAAAAATTGTCATTTTGTTATAAAATGTAAATACACTTGCATGTATGAAATATTATCGTTGTTTTGTATTATTTTTGGTCAATTATTTATTTAGATATTGAATGAAAGTTTTATTGTTATTGATATTTTTAGGTAAATATGGACAATTGGCTGCCTGAACCCATTGATCGCAATGTCCTTTATGCTCAAGAAAAGCATGTATCGGAGGATGTGTGGAATGGGATTGAAAGGGGTACACTGATGTCAAGCCAATCTACTTCAATTATATATGATAAATAGGAACTTACCAGCCTACAAAAAAAATTATTAGAGGCGTGGGGGTTTAAGGGGTTTAGTTATCCGGCAGTAGTAACTAGAACAGATGTCAGTCTTATATCTGCTTTGATTGAGAGATGGCGGCCAGAGACAAATACATTTCATATGAAATGTGGTGAAATAACAATAACATTGGAGGATGTCCATTTTATTTTTCGTTTGCCAGTATTGGGTAAGCCCTTAACTTGTCCTTCATTTGATGCTCCATTAAGTTATTTTAGGGAAATCTTTGGGGATGAATGGGCTGGAGAATGGAATAATGTCAAAAAAAAACGTGGTATTTCCTTAGTTTGGTTACATAAAATTTTTTCCAAGTGTCCAGACAATACAAGTAGAGATGTGGTTGGTATGTATACAAAGGCATATGTCCTTTGGCTATGCGGGGGGTTTTATTTCCCACAAGGTCAAAAAATACTGTACACCCTAGGTACATGTATTTTATTTATGATTCAAATAAGACTGCCACATATGCATGGGGTGCCGCATGTTTGTCATATTTATATCGGGGTCTGTACACAGCATCTATGAAAGAATATAATTATATCAATGGCTGTGTGACCTTGTTACAAATTTGGGCATACGAGCGTTTTTTGGTTGGAAGGCCTAACCCTAGGCCTAATTCTTTACTTTGGGTCCCTAGAGCAACAGCATGGGCGTACTCCGCCAAACATCAATATGGTGATAGGCGAAACGATCCCCATCACCATCTATCTTTCTACCGGGGCGAATTTGATAGGCAACCTCAGTGGGAGGTAGTATGGCGGCCATACCAGCGATGGGATGATGATTGGAGGTACTATAACTATGAGGCTAGATTGGCAGGATCCGGTCGGGTCCCATTGATTCATTTTTATATGTATATATATATATATATATATATAGATATGGTGGAGAGGGAGAGAGAAAGGGCGAAACCTAGCAATGGCAAGGCGCTCAAGAGCGCGACGCTGGGGAAGAGAAATTCCGGCATCGGAGGCCTTGATATCGTAGATGCCAACGTAACTGTTGCGGAGATGCTCGACTGCAACAATCTTCAAATCCATCTTCTCGCAATCTTGGAAGGACTGAATTGAAGAGTCCTGAGAATCGTAAGAAACGCCTCCAGATTGGAACTGGAGGCCAGGGATGTTAAGGAGGTTGGTCCATAAGGCTTTCTTCACGTTGGCGCAGGAGTGAAGGCCGTGGGAGGAGAGAGAAGATTGGAGCTTCGGCCACAGCTTCGGGAGTGTGAGGCCGTTAGCGCCTTGAGAGCAGATCTCTTCCACAGCAGAGTGGACCACGGCGTCCATTGAATAGAGTGAACACCATAGAAATACCCAACCGTTGGGAAATTGGCGGGGGAGAAGAGATTGTGAATGATTCTGCTTTTTGATCGATGGATTTGAAGAGGGAACTTTTGGAGGTGGGTTTAGGGTTCGAATCGTGCTTGGAGAAGGTGATGCAAATTTTTGATGCTCTACTACTACAGGTTATTTTCAGAGTGGCCCAACTACCCAAGTATCCAACAAATTACTCGACACATTTAATATTAAACTAATCATTATATAAATCATTTTTTATTATCAAATACATTCACATATTTACTACTATAAAACATTTTATGTTTTCACAACCAATAATTTGTGTCTTAGATTGTTATTTGTCCATTACATTTGCATTAAAAACTATGTAATTAGTTGAATTTATACTTCTATAATTGTACTCGATTATACTTTTGACACTAAATTTTCTATCTTATCGTTGGACATAAATTAATTGTAATTTTTATTTAAATAAGTGAAGTTCTTCCTAACTATTTGATATTTTTTTTTGATAGAAAAGAAAAATAAAATAAAATTCACATTATGGTTTGTAATTATTTTGATTTGAGGGTATTATAATAAATAAAATAATATTGATTGAAATTTGTTTTAAGTGTACTATTTTAGTATTACATTTTTTTGAATAATGAATAATGAATAATAATACTCCATATTATGAACAGAGCGAGAGAGTGAGAATCCCGCAGGCCGCAGGTGAAGTAGACGAGGTGAGATAGAAATATCCTTCCCACACAAACACACAATCTCCTCCCCTCCTCTCCTCTTCCTCTTCCTCCTCCGTGTGAGCTGTCAAATCTCACACACATATATATATATATATATAATATTTATTTATTCGTTTTTCTCCTTACGATTCGATTCAGGTCTTCTGTTCAATCTATGTTTTTGATTCCTCAGCCGCCACCCCGGATAAAATGTTCGTTCCAAAATTTCAAGGTAAGCCGAAATCTTTCTTTTTAAATGGATTACTTGCTTGCTTGCTTGTCTATATGTATGTATATATATATATGTTGGTGAGGGAATCACATGGGGGTGGTTTAATGGGACATTTTGGTGTTGATAAAACTTTTGCTGTTTTGAAAGAACATTTTTATTGGCCTCATATGAAACGAGATGTGGAAAGAATATGTGATAGATGTATTACTTGTCGCCAAGCTAAATCTCGTGTTCAACCCCATGGATTGTATACACCATTGCCTATTCCTAATGAACCTTGGATTGATTTGTCTATGGACTTTGTGTTGGGTTTACCTAGGTCTAAGCATGGTCATGATTCAATATTTGTGGTCGTGGATAAATTTTAAAAAATGGCACATTTTATTCCATGTCACAAAACTGATGATGCATCTCATGTAGCTGATATATTCTTTAGAGAAATTGTGCGATTGCATGGTATGCCTAAAACTATTGTTTCTGATAGAGATACAAAGTTCTTGAGTTACTTTTGGAAGACATTGTGGTGTAAATTGGGTACTATACTGTTATTTTCAACTACTTGTCATCCACAAACTGACGGTCAAACTGAAGTAGTAAATAGGACTTTGTCGGCATTGTTACAGGCTATCATTAAAAAGAATATCAAGCAATGGGAAGAATGTTTACCACATGTTGAGTTTACATATAACCATTCTGTTCATTCTGCTACTAATTTTTCTCCATTTGAAATTGTATATGGTTTTAATCCCTTGACACCGTTGGATTTATCACCATTGCCTGTTTCTGAGTATACTAACATGGACGGAGAGAAAAAGGCTGATCTTGTTAAGCAGATTCATGAAAAATCCAGACTCAACATTGAAAGGAGGACGGAACAGTACATTAAGCACGCGAACAGGGGACGACGTCAAATGATCTTTGAGCCCGGAGATTGGGTGTGGTTACATATGCGGAAAGAAAGATTCCCAATTCAAAGACGTTCGAAATTGCTTCCGAGAGGAGATGGTCCATTTAAAGTTCTCGAGCGTATCAATGACAATGCCTATAAATTGGATTTGCCAGGTGAGTATAATGTTAGTGCCACATTTAATGTTATTGATCTAAGTCCGTTTGATGTAGGTGATGATTTGAGGACAAATCCTTTTCAAGAGGAGAGGAATGATGAGGACATGGCATGCGTGGACTCAAACAAGACTAAAGGGACGTGGGGATCAAGCAAGGCTAGAACTAAGAGGTTCAAACAAGACCTCACTGGATTGATCCAAGATGTTTGGGCTGAAACTAATGCACGAAAACCCAAAGAGAAGACTAATGAACATGAGACACAAGTTTGTGTCAATTTAATTCAAGCCCAATTTTAATTCATCGTAGCAGCCCACGGATTTTATTGGGTTCATGCTACAACAGTACACGAATTTTATTACATAACATGGGCTTCACAATTGATGTCCCTAACATATTCAGTATTCCTTAAAATTGTGGGCCACTGATCCTATTGGTTGGTTTTAGGGAGCAAGCATTCATATTCAGTATATCCATTACATGTTATTCATATTAAATGGACAGCATCAACATGGTTATATCATGTGGGCCATAGGAGCAATAACACCGAAAGGAGGATTAAGCCTACCTTTATCTGCAGGATACATCAAACGTGGCAACTAAAGCAATTATCGTGTAGGGATTTTAAACATGACATGATCAGATTAAATGCAAACGCCAAGTTTGTCATTCACGCGACAATTGTAAATTCTGAACGCGTCAAGAGTCTGAACTCGGCAAGGATTTTTAGTCTTTATAATTCTAATGTAATTAGGATTTTATTTAATTAGAATTTTAATTCCAATTTTAAATTGGATTGTTATTTCTTTTATTATTAGAATTAGAATAAGTTGTTACTATTCCTATAAAGATTAGGATAATTTGTTACTATTGCTATTAGGATTAGAATATTTGCAACTAGTATAAATAAGGGCTACTTCTATTGTATTAGACATTATTCATTATTCAATATACTTGTGAGGTTATTCTTTACTTTTGGTTCTTTGAAGAATTCCTAAGTTATTTTCTTAGTTTTTATTTGAGATTCAACTTTGACTTATTATACAACAATACATAGTTGTGTGTGGCGTCTTCTACCGAATCAATCGTCGATTGTACCGAGATTACCGCTTCAATATAAGCGAGGGGTCAAGGTGTCGTTGGTGTCCATTCAACTGCAGATTTTCAAACGCGAGCAATTGTACCAAGATTACCGTCTACATATAGGCGAGGGGTTAAGGTGTTGCAAGCAATTCACCCAACAACTTTGCTAGAAACGATCGGGGCGACAACCACCTCACGCAAGCGTGTCGTGGAGTCTATCATCCTATCATGACAACTCCCTTCCTCTTAGAAAATTCCTTGTCCTCAAGGATTAAACTGTAGAAACAGTTTGTGAATCTGATCCCATTCCTCCCAAGTAGCATCTTCCGGAATCGTATTGGACCACTATATTAAAACCATGGTAATTGGTCTATTTCCTTTCTTGATCAATTTCCTTTCCAAGACTGCAATAGGTTCAGGCTTGAGCACCCCGTCATTAGAAACTGGAGGTAGCATAGTTTGAATAGTTTTCCTTGAACCAATTCTCTTCTTTAGTTGAGATACATGAAACACATCATGGATCTTTGCTGTAGTTGGGAGTTTCAGTTGATAGGCCACCTTTCCTACTTTTCTTATTATAGGATATGGTCCATAGTACGTGGTAGACAGCTTGAGATTTTTCCTAGCACTGATGCACATCTGTCTATAAGGCTGTAATTTAAGGAACACTTCATCTCCAACTTCCAACACCCTTTCTGTTCTCCTTTTATCAGCATATAGTTTCATCCTTTCTTGAGCTTTTTGGAGGTTCTCTTTAAGTAACTGCTGTACCTCCTCCCTGTCTTTCACAAACAGCCGTACTGATGGATTCTTTAATCTGCTATTCTGATGGTAATTCAGCACAGGAGGGTCTGTACCATAGAGAGCTTTATAAGGAGTCATCCCTATGGCTGTGTGGAAACTGGTATTGTACCACCACTCAGCTAATGGTAGCCATTTCCTCCACTGACCTGGTCTGTTTCCCACCATACACCTTAGGTACATTTCGATGCACTGGTTTACCTTTTCAGTCTGGCCATCAGTTTGGGGGTGGTAAGTTGTACTGAGCCTGACCTGTGTTCCCATTGTTTTGAACAGCTCCTTCCAAAAACTGCTAACAAGTATCTTATCTCTATCTGAGATAATAGCCTTGGGTGGACCATGTAACTTTACCACACAATCTAGAACAAGTTGAACAACATGAGAGGCTGAGAAAGGATGAGTCAGTGCAATCAAATGACAGTTCTAGCGCCTAGGCGGGGCGCCATGAGGGGGCCTAGCGCCTAGGCGGGGATTTTTAGAACATTGCATTGTTATATGGAAAAGTCCATCAGTGGGGTGGCTAAAGCTCAATACAGATGCGAGTTTAAAGCATAAACCTTCTTCTGTTGCTATTGGTGGTTTAATTCGAAATAAATCAGGGAGATGGAGTAATGGATTTTATGGAATAATTGGGACCTGCAATATTTTGTCTGCTGAATTATGGGACCTTCGTGAAGGACTTACTCTAGCATGGGATATGAGAATACCCAACATTGAAGTTGAAACAGATTTAGAAGTTGCTGTCAAGATTATTAATGAAGGGGACATTAGGAATCATCCTGATCGGAGCCTCATTGCTGATTGCCGCCAACTCTTGAGAAAGCCTTGGAATGCTAAACTATTATAATAGATGCTCAGAAAAAACTTGCGGAGATGGGACATGAGTCTAATTATGTTATTTGTAGTACTAGGGAGCCTCCAGTTGAAATCCTAGAGCATTGTTTGTTTGTAATGACTCTATTTCTTAATTCTTATTATGTTTAGGCCTTAATGGCCTCCTTTGCACCAAAAAAAGAAAGGATTTATATGTATATATATATATATATATGGAGGAGAGGGAAAGAGAAAGGGCGAAACCTAGCAATGGCAAAGCGCTCAAGAGCGCGACGCTGGGGAAGAGAAATTCCGGCATCGGAGGCCTTGATATCGTAGGTGCCAACGTAACTGTTGCGGAGATGCTCGACTGCAACAATCTTCAAATCCATCTTCTCGCAATCTTGGAAGGACTGAATTGAAGAGTCCTGAGAATCGTAAGAAACGCCTCCAGATTGGAACTGGAGGCCAGGGATGTTAAGGAGGTTGGTCCATAAGGCTTTCTTCACGTTAGCGCAGGAGTGAAGGCCGTGGGAGGAGAGAGAAGATTGGAGCTTCGGCCACAGTTTCGGGAGTGTGAGGCCGTTAGTGCCTTGAGAGCAGATCTCTTCCACAGCAGAGTGGACCACGGCGTCCATTGAATAGAGTGAACACCATAGAAATACCCAACCGTTGGGAAATTGGCGGGGGAGAAGAGATTGTGAATGATTCTGCTTTTTGATCGATGGATTTGAAGAGGGAACTTTTGGAGGTGGGTTTAGGGTTCGAATCGTGCTTGGAGAAGGTGATGCAAATTTTTGATGCTCTACTACTACAGGTTATTTTCAGAGTGGCCCAACTACCCAAGTATCCAACAAATTACTCGACACATTTAATATTAAACTAATCATTATATAAATCATTTTTTATTATCAAATACATTCACATATTTACTACTATAAAACATTTTATGTTTTCACAACCAATAATTTGTGTCTTAGATTGTTATTTATCCATTACATTTGCATTAAAAACTATGTAATTAGTTGAATTTATACTTCTATAATTGTACTCGATTATACTTTTGACACTAAATTTTCTATCTTATCGTTGGACATAAATTAATTGTAATTTTTATTTAAATAAGTGAAGTTCCTCCTAACTATTTGATATTTTTTTTTGATAGAAAAGAAAAATAAAATAAAATTCACATTATGGTTTGTAATTATTTTGATTCGAGGGTATTATAATTAATAAAATAATATTGATTGAATTTTTTTTTAAGTGTACTACTTTAGTATTACATTTTTTTGAATAATGAATAATAATACTCCATATTATGAACAGAGCGAGAGAGTGAGAATCCCGCAGGCCGCAGGTGAAGTAGACGAGGTGAGATAGAAATATCCTTCCCACACAAACACACAATCTCCTCCCCTCCTCCTCCTCCGTGTGAGCTGTCAAATCTCACACATATATATATATATATATAATATTTATTTATTCGTTTTTCTCCTTACGATTTGATTCAGGTCTTCTGTTCAATCTCTGTTTTTGATTCCTCAGCCGCCACCCCGGATAAAATGTTCGTTCCAAAATTTCAAGGTAAGCCGAAATCTTTCTTTTTAAATGGATTACTTGCTTGCTTGCTTGTCTGTATGTATGTATATATATATATGTAATTGACTTTCCTTTTCGTTTTTCGAGTTAAAAACACCCATTTGTTTCTCCTTTTCCAATTTTGAGAATTAGATCTCTCCTGTTTTTTGGAAAAAATATATCAGAGGAGCTTTGTGTTTGATTTTTGGAGCCACATCCACAGAAAAAGGTTGCTTCTTTTTTTGTTAGGTAACGGCCTAACGGGAGAATTGGCTTACAACAAGACCCCGTCGTCAGAATGTAAGCTAAATGCAGAAAAATGAGTCACAGAAAATAAACTTGGAGAGAAGAAAGATAAACAAGAAATTTCATTCATTCAATCGATAATTCCTCCATGCCATTCTTACTTTTATAATCCCTAAGCTAACAACCCAACTACTGATTTAACAGATCCGTTGATTCTATGATGCGTGTATTGACAGATTCAGATGGACTACATGAGCTTAATGACTACTCCTCATCTCTAAACGACAGCATTTTATTGACTACTGAAATGACAAATCTGACCTCATATCATGACAACTCCCTTCCTCTTAGAAAATTCCTTGTCCTCAAGGATTAAACTATAGAAACAGTTTGTGGATCTGATCCCATTCCTCCCAAGTAGCATCTTCCGGAATCGTATTGGACCACTGTATTAAAACCATGGTAATTGGTCTATTTCCTTTCTCGATCAATTTCCTTTCCAAGACTGCAATAGGTTCAGGCTTGAGCACCCCTTCATTAGAAACTGGAGGTAGCATAGTTTGAATAGTTTTCCTTGAACCAATTCTCTTCTTTAGTTGAGATACATGAAACACATCATGGATCTTTGCTGTAGTTGTGAGTTTCAGTTGATAGGCCACCTTTCCTACTTTTCTTATTATAGGATATGGTCCATAGTACGTGGCAGACAGCTTGAGATTTTTCCTAGCACTGATGGACATCTGTCTATAAGGCTGTAATTTAAGGAACACTTCATCTCCAACTTCCAACACCCTTTCTGTTCTCCTTTTATCAGCATATAGTTTCATCCTTTCTTGAGCTTTTTGGAGGTTCTCTTTAAGTAACTGCTGTACCTCCTCCTTGTCTTTCACAAACAGCCGTACTGATGGATTCTCTAATCTGCTATTCTGATGGTAATTCAGCACAGGAGGGTCTGTACCATAGAGAGCTTTATAAGGAGTCATCCCTATGGCTGTGTGGAAACTGGTATTGTACCACCACTCAGCTAATGGTAGCCATTTCCTCCACTGACCTGGTCTGTTTCCCACCATACGCCTTAGGTACATTTCGATGCACGGGTTTACCCTTTCAGTCTGGCCATCAGTTTGGGGGTGGTAAGCTGTATTGAGCCTGACCTGTGTTCCCATTGTTTTGAACAGCTCCTTCCAAAAACTGCTAACAAATATCTTATCTCTATCTGAGATAATAGCCTTGGGTGGACCATGTAACTTTACCACACAATCTAGAACAACTTGAGCAACATGAGAGGCTGAGAAAGGATGAGTCAGTGCAATCAAATGACAGTTCTTGGTCAATTTATCTACTATTACCAAAATGGTATCTTTGCCCTCTAATCTAGGAAGCCCTTCCACAAAATCCATGTTGATAATTTCCCATGATTGTGTGGGAATTGGGATTGGTTGTAGTAATCTTGGAGTAGGAACATGTTTAGACTTGTTCCTTTGGCAAACCTCACACTGTCTTATAAATTCAGTTAATTCCTTCCTGAGGTTGGGCCAATAAAAAATGGTCTCAACTCTCTTAATGGACGCAGCAATGCCCGAGTGTGTCCCCCTTCTGGACTCCCATGTAGGGATTCCATGATCCTCTGCCTTATTGCTCCAGTACTCCCCACATATATCTTTCCTCGTCTCCTTAACACCCCTTCCTGCATACTGTAATCTGTAAAACTCTGACGGTCTAAGGTCAACTGTGCCATAAGTTGTTGAGCCTCTGCATCCTCCTCCAGACTACAGCAAAGTTCTTCCTTCCAGCTGGGGTTGACTTCAGTCACTGCAGTACAATTGACTTCTGTTTCATGCTGCCTTGATAATGTATCTGCAACTACGTTATCTTTCCTTTTCTTATACACAATAGTGTAATCAACTCCTAGCATCTTAGAGATCCATTTTTGCTGCAACATGGTCGTTAACTTCTGTTCTACAAAGTATTTTAAAGCTTCATGGTCAGTTTTAATGATGAATTTCTGTCCCAGCAGATAGGTTCTCCATTTTTGTACAGCCATCACAATAGCTAATAATTCTTTCTCATATGTTGATAACCCCAAGTGCTTATTAGAGAGTGCTTTGCTGAAAAAAGCCAAAGGCCTGCCTTCCTGCATTAACACAGCCCCTACCCCTGATTGGCAAGCATCAGTCTCAATGATAAATGTTTTACTAAAATCTGGAAGGGCAAGAACTGGGGTAGTTGATAAGGCTTCTTTCAACTTTATAAAGGCTTCATCAGCCTCTTGATCCCACTTAAAAGCCCCCTTTTTGAGCAGTCCGGTCAGGGGTCTTGAAATAATGCCATAATGGTGCACAAATCTTCTATAGTATCCAGTTAGGCCTAGAAACCCTCTTAGTGATTTCAGAGTTGTTGGTCTGGGCCATTGCTTCATAGCCTCAATGTTGGACTCATCTGCAGCCACATCTTCCTCATTTATCATATGCCCCAGATACTCCACCCTAGACTGAGCAAAGCTGCACTTGCTTCTCTTCACAAACAGCTGATGTTCTTTGAGTATAGCAAATACTTGCCCCATATGTTTGGTATGATCCTCCAATGATCTGCTGTATACTAGGATGTCATCGAAGAATACCAACACAAACTGCCTCAAGTGCTTGCTGAATACTTCATTCATGATGCATTGAAAGGTTGCAGGGGCATTGGTAAGGCCAAAGGGCATCACCATAAACTCATAGTGAACTTGATGTATCTTGAATGCAGTTTTTTGTATATCCTCATCCTTGACTCTTATCTGATGGTACCTACTCCTTAAATTCAGCTTGGTAAATAATCTACTCCATTTCAATTCATCCAATAGGCTCTTCTATCACAGGAATGGGGAAATTTGTTTTTTATGGTTATGTTGTTTAAGGCTCTATGATCCACACAACCTCCATGAATTATCCTTCTTTTTAACTAGTAAAACTGGATAGGCATAGGGTGAGACACTGTGTCTAATTATCCCACTGTTTAACATTTCTCTAACTAACTTCTCAATTTCTGTTTTCTGGATGTAGGGATACCTGTAGGGATTTGAGTTCATTGGGCTGCTCCCTGGTAGAATAGGTATGTGGTGGTCTTGCTTCCTAGATGGGGGTAGTCCTTGTGGTTCCTTGAACAGATCCTTAAACTCTTCTAGTAATACTTCTATTTTTGCAGGTACAGTTTGTTCCAGAGAGTTTTCTTCTTCTGCTGTTGTTAATTGTGCCAAAAATAGGTCTCATTTTTAGGGTTCCAATTAAACTCCTCTTGAACTTGAACAGCATAATATTTTGCATTGTCCTCCTGGTCACCCATAATAATCTTCTTGCCTTTCCAGTGTATTACCACCTTTCTCTCTTCAAAATCAAATATAATAGGACTGACTGTTTTCATCCATTGCACCCCCAATACAATATCATAGCCTCCCAAGGGTATCACATACATAGGGGCCTGAAATTCTCCATTTTCCATCTTCAAAGTAAACTTTGGAATTTCCTTATCACACCTAATTTTTTCTCCATTTGCAGTGGTCACTTTAATGGCATTACATGGTTCAGTCAATAATTGGTACCTTTTGGCTAGGTTTTCTGAAATGAAATTGTGGGTAGACCCACTATCCAGAAATATGCTAACTGGCTTGTTCTTGACTAGCCCCTTGAGTTTAATGGTATTAAACCCATGGTTCCTGTAGCAGCATGAATTGAGACTCCACAATCTTCGTCTAACTGTAATATCTCTTCTCCTTCTTCATGGATTATCATGGCTACTTCTAATGTTAAACCCTCTATTGGCTGACTAGTTTCCTCCTCTTCAGTAATCATAATGTAAATATGCTTGTTTTTGCATCTGTGACCGATGGTATAGACCTCATCACAGTGGTAACACAGTCCCTTATTCCTTCTGGCAGCCATTTCATCTACAGTAAGCCTTTTAATGGGATAGGATTTTGGCTGTCCTGCACCTTTGTTATTAGTTTGCTGGTCTTTTGCTGCAAGGAATAGGGGTTTTGGTGGCAGCAGAAACACTTCCATATCCCACTCTAGATGAATTATGGTGCCTCCTATCTAGAGATTCCAAATGAACCTCATGCCCCTTTGCTTGGTTAATGGCTTCCCTTAAGGTATGGGGTTTCACCACATACAATGCAGTAGCTATCTCTTCCTTAAGCCCACTCAAAAAACTCTCTACAAAATATTCTTCAGTGTAATATTTGTTCTGGGACATCATGTAGGTTCTCAATTCTTCAAAGTTCCTGATATACTCATCCACCTTCCCTTTCTGGACCAGCTTGTTGAACTGTCCCACCAAATTCTCATGTCCCCTACTAGCAAACCTTTTACATATGTGTGTGGTAAATTCATCCCATAACAGATTAGGATAGTCATCCTGGAAAGATTGGTACCAGGTATCGGCTTCCCTTTCCAGATAAAGTGCTGCATACATCACTCGGGATCTATAATCAAGTATAGGGCTCAATTGAAAAAACTTCTCATATTTTTTAATCCATCCCCTAGGATCCTTACCTTCAAACTTTGGAAAGTCCATTTTAGGAATGGGATAGGGTAACATAGAGGATTGTGACCTTTGAGAGCTTCCTTCTACCCCAGGATGCCAAGGATATGTATTGGAAGGTGTTGGTTGGGTACTATAAGGCATATATGAGCTGTGGTTTATAGAGGGGTTTGACGTGACTGGGGTGGTAACATTCAATCCTGCTGAATTTACCCCATAAATGGGAATGGTTGGAATTTCAGTATAAGGAAGCCATGAAAAGGGTGTAACACTACTGGGAGGATACCTTGAATTGATCATAACAGGGGAACTGAAAATTATTGGCCGCGTATATGGTTCGGTGGTAGAAGTGTTTATAGGTGTATGGTTATAGGGTAACATATAAGTAGGTATCCGTATATGGGGTTTAATAGTATTCTGATTCATAACTGAGGTGATGCAGGGAATTGGTGAAGGGGTTTGGTGTTGAATTAGTGAGGGCGATGGTGCTGGTGCGATTTTTGGGTTAGTGGAGTTCTGAGTGGTAACGATATTAGCAGGTTGAGTACTTACTTCCATGGGTCGAGTTTTATCGGCTCCAGAACTATGAACAGTCTCTAGTACCTCAGCGACTCTCTTAATCAGCTCTTCATTAGAGGACTGGATCTTCTGATTTAAATTGGAGATTTGTTCTTCTACCGAACCAAATTGGTCCTTGGTCTGCTCAAATTTCCTGTTCACCTGATTCTGAATTTGCACCATCCGATCTTCAATGATTCTCAGATCTTTTTCATGCTTTTGTAAGCTGATTTTGGTGGTGGATTCTGCCATAATCTCGGCCCAGTGACTGCTCTGATACCACTAATGTCAGAATGTAAGCTAAATTGACACTTGGCATATGTATATGATGCATGACACTTGGAAAATTGCATATGTATAATCTGACTCATATGCAATGTTCTAAAAGGCGCTAGGCGACAAGTGGGCGGCCGGGGGGGGCCTAGCGCCTAGGGGGCTTAGGCGGAATTTTTTATTTTAAGCCAATTTTAATATTTTATCTTACATTTATCCAAACAAAACAATAATATAAAGCAAAATAATCTATAATAAAGATAATAAAGGCATTTACTTAAAGTTCAAACACATATCCATATTGTCAATGTCAAAGTTCAAACACAAACATGCAATTGTTCAAAGTTCAAACATATCTTTAACGTATTAGTTTTATTCATAAACAAGATTGCTATTAAATAATAAAATTTAAAATTTCAAGAATTCATTTTAATATTAAAACTTAAGAAACTAAATAAAAATTTAAGAATTATATTGAATTAAACTAAATATTACAAATGTATCATCATTTATATAATTTGAAGTTGATACAGGTTCAAAAAATTACAACTATAATAAAATTATCCATTTTAACTTGATCTTGTTCACTTTTTGTTGTGATTTGATATGCTACAAACTGCATTATGAATATGGTAAATCATTAGAAAAATAAATATATCAAAATCTGGTTTGGGTAGTTATTAAAATAAAAAAACCTCTCCGCCTATGCCCCGCCTAATTTCCTAGAGGAATTTTTTTGCCGCCTTTAGGCCTAGGCGAGACGCCAGGGGAGCCTAGTGCCTAGGCGAGGCGCCAGGAGGGGACCTAGAGCCATGGGGGGGCCTAGCGCCTAGACGGATCTAGGCGGGAATTTTTAGAACACTGCTCATATGTATATGATGCATGACACTTAGAAAATTGCAGTGGCACTTGGCATACATATGCATATTAGCATATATGACATATTATATTAGCTATCTCCTAATAACAGCTATCAGAGTCCAAAGAAAGAAACAGAGAAGTCAACAAAGAAAAGAGAAACAAAGAAGAACTAGGAAAAAAAATAGAGAAACAGAGTCGTAACATAAGGTAACATAGAAACAGAGTAACAAACTAACAAAGAAGTCAAGAAACAGATAAGAAGAGAAGCAGAGAAAGAAGAACATGTGTGCGAAGTCTCGCTGCGATGGGGCAATGGGGCTGCGAAGTCTCGATCGAGTTCGCGATGGGTTGAAGATGCGAATAAGGGTTTCACCTTCTGTCGATAAGGGTTTGCGATGGGTATGCAGATAAGGGTTTACTTTTAATCGATTTCAGCCTCTCTCTTTTTTATTTGATGGGTCATGGGTTAATGCTCATGGGTAAAAATCAAAGTTGGACCAGAGATGCTAAGGCGGGCGCCTAGGCAGCTCGCCGTCTCAAGGCGTCTCCTAGGCGATGCCGTGAGACGTCAAGCTGCCTAGGCGCCCGCCTTAGCAGTTCTGCCTTAAGTCGTCGTACGCCGTGTACTTTTCTTCATCGTCGGACGCCATAACAACTATGATGGGGTGTTACAAACTCCCCCACTTAAATTTTGGATGTCCCCGTCAGAACCGATCACACACGGTCCACATATCTTTGTCTCTCTAGCCATTGTGGGATAATACTAGCTTGCTTCGTGTCCCCACCTCTGAACCTCCTTTTCTCCATTGTGGGATAATATCACTAGCCTTCGTGTCCTCACCTCCGGCAATCCGATCGGATGACCTGACCCGAGCTTTCGAAAGTCGGTTCTGACACTATATGAAACAACCCGGGTCAAATCCCGACGGAACAAATCTCGGGTCAAATCACAAGTCCGAATCTAATCAAATCCATCCAAATAAGGCCTTAAACCACTGACTCAATAGTATCTTCTTGGGTCATCTTAGCTCACCCAAAAGGTCATGACTGAATGTACTATTGTTAGTAATTTAATTTCTTATATACAAGACAAATTTTTTCCATATCTTTCGATGTGGGACTGGGGTGTTACAGGTTGGGTGGGTGGCTACCTGCTCATTCTCTTAATTTTTTTCATATGCATTAAGATCAGAAAAACCACCAACTTCCATCATTCCTCCTACCTATTTCCTGCAAGGATGATTCCCAAAAGATTCTCTTTGAGCAAGTGACTAGATTTTCTTCATCTTTCTATTCACCTGTAAAAAAGGAATTACGCCTTTTGGGTTTCATTATTACTTGTTAGTGATCGCTGGCAATGTGTACAAGTATCATCAATGTTTCATCCTATCAATTATACTATATTCAGCTTCTTTTGATTGCTCAATAAAATACTTTTCGATTGTTTTTTCGTACTTGAGAATTCACATTTAGATAGTAAAAGTCTAATAAGGACAACTAACTGTATGGATGCAGCTCTAATCAACTTGATTAGTAAGCAACCATGGACTGGACCTGGATGAGAAAATCCAGTTGTGGGCCTGGGAAAGTCAGTCCCATAAAGGTTTACTGAGGGTGTTCAAGGTTAAACCTTTTACACGACATGTAATTGATCCAAGATATTATACAAATTTGCAATATTTATATTTGATTATTGGAATCTAAGTTATGTTACAAATTGGTAACCTTTTTATTTGATTATTAGATTGCTGGCTAGATTTAGGGTTCACTATGCAAAGATATTTTTATGTTCGACCTTCTGTTTGTAAATTATAGAGTTTTTTTATGCTAGGTATCAGCCTTTCATGCTTTGACTGATAACTAGAACTCATCTTATGAAAACCCCACCATATTGTGACCTTCTCTGACTGATGATTAAGACCCTAAATGCTAAAAAATCACCATATTGTCACTTACTCATAATTTGCAGTTTGTGGCTTGTCCGTCCTTGTCAAATCCCTTGGCCTTGGCAGTGGAGAGCAAGTTATCTGTGCCCAGAAAGCACGTTATATAAAATTTGCATCGGTCAGACCCAAGCTTCATATAATCTTTTAAGGATGTAATATAAGAATATTAAATTAAAAAGGAAGAATGTTGTCATAAAGTTGCTTAGAACAGAAGTCTTTGTATTAACATTTTCTTGCCCCGATGCGATGACCAATCTTGTTTATTAATGTAGCTGTTTTTTACTTCATGAGAGTGGATGTCTTTCTGCTAATAGTATTACTGAGCAATATGCACCTCTCATCTTTTTGAAAATGAAGGATCCAAATAATTTATGATACTAGTTTTTGCTATATCAATGTTTTTTCTTCTCTCTTTTGTTTTCTTCAGTTGAAGTGCTAGTTCAAATTAATGCTAGTTGACATGTAGAGTCACAAGCTGCAGTTTTTGCCTCTTCTAGTTTCCTCCTTTCTATTTAGGGTTTTTCTCATGACACCCAAAGTAGTTTGACGATGACTTAGTTAGGTTCAGTTGTTCAGGTTTTTTAGGTTGTTTATGGAGATTCATAATAATAATTACTTAGCTTAGTACGATACTTGGATTTATTGTCACGTCATTGTGACCCACTTTACTCATCATGGTTTGCCAAACTACTTCCCATGTTTTCTAAGAGAAAATACATTGTGCTTAAAGTGCATTGTTCTTATCAAACACTCCCAGCCACGTGAAAACATTTTCACCTTTCTTATTTTATTGGAGAAGTTCTTAATAATTGCTCTTGCAGGTGCTTCGTGTCTATTATGACAAGCGACAAAAGCGTCTTACTAGATTACAAGGATTTTTAAATCCAGAAGAGGAAAGCAAGCCACTTAATAGCAGACATGATTCATCTTCATGGAAAAGGAAACGATCTTCAAAAAGGACATCAAAGCATGTAAAAGTTGACTCTGTAGCTGGAGACTCCAGCTTGTGTAATATATCTTCTGATGACCAATTCTTAGAAGAACAAACTTCTTCTAGACAGCGGGAACATCATTTGTTGAAAGATCTAGTTGATGAGAATATGGAGGGTATGGAAGGGTTCAGATTATATGAAGCAGATGATGAGGACCAGTCTTTTATTCCCAAGTGTGCATTATCAAGGCAACCAACACGTCAAAGAAAGTTTTCGTGGACAGAGAACGCAGATAGGTAAGAGTAGCAGAAATATAGAATATCATGAACTAATTACAAGGATAATTTACCAAAAGTGATTAAAAGATAGGGAATTAAAACCACAATGTTCATGACCTTGTTTGGTCATCTTGATTGTTAAATTGTCCTGCATGGAAATCCAGTTAGGGATGTACGATTTTAGTTTTGGCCAAGTTTATAGTGGGAAAATAGCCGAAACTGAGGCTTTAGATTTACATTGGGGACAGACCAAAGCTGGCCTATTTGGTGGGCTATGAGAGATTTCAGTTTAATTGGTTTAGCTGCCAGTCCGCCGGTTTCAAACAGTTTTTGGTTTACACCGGTTATTGTTTAACTTTATCAGTCAAACGTTTTGTTGATATGTAAGAGGCAGGCAGTAAGAGTGGTGGGATATCTGAGAGATCAAACGGTGATGTGATGAGAGATATGTTGGAAAAAGAATCTGGCTCCACGAATAACAACTCTGGTGCATCCCAGTAGATATAATTTTACCATTGTTAATCTCCCCATCTTCTATTTACTAATCTAATTATTTCCCCCCAGTCACTTATCAAATAATAAAACTTTATCTTGCCTTGAAAGATTTCTTTGACTTTGGGTACTCTTTTGTTTAGGAGATGAGAGTGAAAGAGAGGCTTGTAATCTGAGAGGCAGAGTGTATCTGTTAGATTGCAGCAGTGAAAGGGAGA
Organism: Panax stipuleanatus; assembly: GCA_020205555.1. Lineage (NCBI taxonomy): Eukaryota > Viridiplantae > Streptophyta > Magnoliopsida > Apiales > Araliaceae > Panax > Panax stipuleanatus. The sequence goes on from CM035122.1 coordinate 156,932,139, forward strand.
GTGGAGAAACCTAGGAAACTAAGAATAAAGTATAGCTAATATAAATTAATCAATGTTTTTTAACTGCCTAATGAGATGAATAAGGTCTTCCACTCTATGCATGAATGCCTTGTAACTCTATTGCAGTTTTTGATTTTGGTGAAATCTACTTTATGATATACTATCATGTTCTTCCTTCATGGATTTTTCTTCCTGAAATATTTTTGTTCTCTTTGGGCACACATAAACAAACTTATCTTTCAGGCAATTGGTGATAGAGTATGCAAGACACCGTGCTGCTCTTGGAGCAAACTTCCACCGGACAGATTGGACTGCACTTCCGAATATACCTGCATCTCCTGGTGCCTGCAGAAGAAGAATGGCTTTACTGAACAGTAATATACAGTTTAGAAAAGCTGTAATGAGACTCTGTAACATTCTTACTGAACGATATGCCAAGCACCTTAATAAATTCCAGAACAAATCTTTATGTGATGAAGAGTGCAGAGTGATGGTTAGGATTCGTTCATCTGCTGAAAATTATAATAAAAATGTCTCTGATGGTCATGAAAAAAGTCAAGATTTACATTCTGAAGAGCGCTGGGATGATTTTAACAATGAAAAGATAGTGGTTGCCCTTGACGAGGTTCTCCGACACAAACGCATGGCCAAGCTGGTGGTGCCCAGAGAAGTCTATTCTGTATCTGATGACTGTTCTGATCCAAATCTGGATGCTGAACGACATGTATGCAGCAAAATTCTTTACCGGTCATTTTAAATTTCAGCAATGATTCATTATTTTTCACATGATTAAGTCTGATAATATGTTTGAGTCATCACCCTACGTGATACTTGATTGACTCGCTTAGAAAGCTTGATGTTTGGACTGATGGTTGATGGTTGGGGGGTTGGAATTTTTTCAGAATTCTTCTTCTCTCTCTCCTCTCTCTGAGTCGATAAGACCTGAAATTTCTTTTTCATTCCTATCCATAATCTTTGTAGGAATTTTTAAAATTTTCATTATATAATATTTTTCCGTATGAACTGCTTTGAGTCCCCATACTTGGGCCCAATACTTCCCTATCGATTTTTTTCAATATGAAATCTTGTTGTAAATGTACGTGTTGGTGCATGCTTCATCTTCACACAGTTTTTGTGCTTTTTTAGTAGTTTGAGAGAAAATAACCAAAAGAGTACTTACAGAAAGTATTTCTTATATATTTCCTTGTTTGCAGGATCCCAGTGGAACTAAATTAGTTTCATCTGCCATTCCGAGAAAGGAAATGCAGAAATGCAGGGTAAGAAGTAATATATCTGGCCAACAATCAAGCTATCATCGCCTTCAACAAAAGTATATCAAATTTTTGAATGAAGGGGTTGATGTAAGTAGACGAGCTTATAAATCTTTGGCAGTTTCCAATGCTGTAGAGCTTTTTAAGCTTGTCTTTCTGAGCACCTCAACAGCTCCAGAGGTGCCAAATTTGCTTGCTGAAACACTCCGGCGTTATTCTGAGCATGATCTTTTTGCTGCCTTCAACTACCTAAGAGAGGCGAAAATTATGGTAAATACTCGTATTATTGCAACATTGTTTGTTGTTCCTCAGTCTATATCTCTGAAAAAATAAGTAACCAGAAATCTATTAAGTAGGAGTTGCCAAGGGACGAGGATCTTACTCTTGAGAAGGGCCCAATCAATCTTCCCAATCTCTGATTTAGATTTTAGTTATTTACTTATCTCTTTCTCCTGCACTTATATTCCTGTGATTTTATTCATTCAGTAGGTGCCTATGATGTGTGTTTTGGCCTCTGAGTTTGTAATTTCTTCACCCTTGGGCAGGTTGGTGGTACTGGCACTAGTCCTTTTGTACTTTCGCAACAATTCATCCAAAGAATTTCTTCTTCACCATATCCGACTAATACAGGAAAAAGAGCAGCTAAGTTTGCTAGCTGGCTCCATGAAAAAGAAAAGAATTTGATGGAAGAGGGGATTGATCTTCCTGCAAATCTGCTATGTGGGGATGTTATTTATTTGTCGGCTTTACTTTCTTCAAGAGAACTGGTAATATCACCATGCTTGCCAGATCAAGGTGTTGGAGAGGCTGAGGACTCGAGAACGTCAAAGCGAAAATGTGATAACAATGAGTTTGGCTGTAATGACAAGGCTAAGAAACCCAAGCCTTTATTGGCTGGAGAAGGTGAGATTATCTCCCGCCGCGAGAAAGGTTTTCCTGGTATTAGGTTGTCTTTAAGTCGTGCAACAATTTCAAGAGTCGATGCTGTGGACTTATTTAAAGAGAGGGATGTACGTTCTGCTACTTTTCTCTTTAGTGGAAGTAAACAAAATTCGTCTCTTCATGTTGGCTTCTGTTCATCTGACCATACAAAGGAAGTCCTTAATTTTGGCACAGATATCCCTGTAACAGTTTCTGCCAGCGATTCACTGTGGGAAGCTATGACATGCTATGCTGAAAATCTGGTCTATTTAGGTTCTAAACAAGAACAAAGGAGATCTTTTTCACCTGAGCAATTTACGACTGTGTATTCAGCCATCCTGAAGGCTGGTGACCAAGGTTTAAGCATGGAAGAAATCTCCATGGTTATCAACATGCAAGGTATGCAGTATACTACTTATCTTTTGTGCTCTATGCGCGCGTTTTTTCTGTGTGCCTATTAATGTTAAAAATATTTACTAGTTCCAATATAGTGATGTTTTACACTGGTCCTTTTTTAGGGAACAATGTGCCAGAAATTATTGTTGAGGTGCTCGAGGCATTTGGGAGAGCTTTAAAGGTTTGTTTTACTGATTATCTAGCAATATAGAAGTATTTTGGTCAATGCTTGATGGAATTTGATTAATGAGCCAGACTTCCTTTAAACACATATCATGCTAATCCTTAGGGTTTGAAATTCCATATGATGAAGCATCCCAGATCCCTCCAAAAATAATTGAAAGTAATAGCCAGATCCTCTAATCTTCTGCATCAATGTCTTTTCTCCAATTAAGAATGGAAAGGTGAGAAGGTTCATAAAATGTGAGCCTACATAAATCATGTCAAGGCATCACTATGAACAAATACAGGAGATATTTTTAAAATATTATATGAATGTGAAATATTTGAAACATGTTATTAAATTTATTGGATGTTCCAAATCCCCTTAGATTTCAGGATCTATAGATGAAATCAATCCAGTAAAACCTTGGGGTCACGATTTGTAAGTCATACAAATTTGATCTCAAGACCTTAAGCCAATGTTCCACATCGTTGTTAATAGCAAGTATCTGACCAAGCTGGTTGGCCAGGCCAAAGAAATTGGCACTGCCAATTTACATGGTGGTTCATAACTTCGTTTCTTAGGTCAGCAGTTTGATTAAAGATAACTTAGTTCTCATGTCCTTGACCTGAGATCTTGTATTGGTTCAAATTTATGTGAACTGGCATGCTTAATTGAGTTGGTGAAGCAAGGTCTAAGGTACCATATACTTTTGAATGTTAACCACCTGCATCCATAGAACGATGCAACTATCGGAGGGTTGGACCCCTGTTTGTAATTAAATGTATATTCATATATGGAGTGATACAAAACAGTTCAGGTTGATAATGACCTATTGGTTCTTTTAGTACAGGTCAATGCATATGACTCTGTCCATGTTGTTGACTCGCTATATCGGTCCAAGTATTGTTTGACCTCATTGGCTGGACTTCGTCATCAGTCAACTAACTCTAAAGGCATAACTGATGAGGACCAGTTGACCCTTCGTCCAAATGATCATGAAGATGGTGGGGAAAATGTACAGAAGTACATAAGCATGAATGCTGAAGATGTGCACAGAGTTACAATTCTAAACCTTCCTGAAGACGTTCAATCCTCTAGTAATACACAAAATGTTGATGAGATTGAGGGCTGTCAGCAAGCCAGAGTTTCTCCGCCAAGGCATCGGGAGGGTGACACATTTGAACTCCATCTTGGCGATTCTAATTTATGTAGGCCAATATTGCCTTGGATAAATGGAGATGGTACCATCAATGAGGTCGTCTACAAGGGACTTGTACGCCGTGTTCTTGGTATTCTGATGCAGAATCCAGGAATATTAGAGGTAATTGTTTTCCCATTTTAGTTTTTTGTGTATCAATTACCTATTATGAGATGCCATATGATTTGTATGCCTTACATCTTACCATCCAACCGTATAGCACGTGGTATTACAAGCAGGCGAGTAAAACTTGTATACTTATATTGCAAAGAAGGTATACCTGGATCTACTGTAATTCGTAGCTATATACATTCAATTTAGTGGTCTTTATAAATTTTCAATTTCACAATCTATAAACATGCAAATCACTTTAAACTCGAGAATAATCTGCCTTGTTTTGGTGATATCTTTCTATTATTGACTGATACGTGCAATTATAATTCTGCTACTGATTTGATAATTGCAGAGACAAATTTATTTTTCTTGTTGCTTTTCATTTTAGTTAATTATGTGGTGGGATATTACTTTTAGTGACGACATTAGACATTTGTGATTGTGGTAATTCACCTGTCTAGATATGCTCATTAATTCGTTTTGATCCTCTTATGTCTAGGAGGGAGTATGGATCAGGCTTTTCTTTAATATAGGTTCTTATTTTCATAACAAGATGCCGTCTTTGAAAGTTGGGCCAAGCTAAATAACAGTACTATCCTTTTCATTATTGCATTTCAGCTTTCAAAAGATCTTAAAACCTCAGAAAACCATTCATGGAAATAGGTGAAACTTGATAGAAATATGGAGCATGATCTTAAGCATTTTTTTTATTCTGTTGAGAAGGTTTGTGTTATTGATTCATAAGGTTGAAATAATTTTTCTTGATATTGGTATGTATTGGGTCTGATTTATATATAGAAGACTTTCAGTATTTATCTCCAGACTCTTTGATATTATTTTCCTTAATTGTTGCAGGTTGAAGTCCTAAGTCAGATGAGTGTTCTGAATCCTCAGGTATGCTATCAAATATCTCTTTAAGTGAAGATGAACGGAGTTATTGAGATCTTTTGTGCCTGAAACTCGTAGATATTATTTCTACGTCTGGACTGTTTTGTCGTATGATGAAGGAACTCTGATTCTAATGAATGGGTTTAAATAATCTTGTAGAGCTGCAGAAAATTGTTGGAGTTGATGATTCTGGATAACAACATCATTGTGCGGAGAATGCATCAGGCTACATCTGGCGAGCCCCCCGCCATACTGGGTGGCCTTCTGGGGAGCAGCTTCAACAAGTCAAAGTTGATTTTCCGGGAGCATTTCTTTGCAAATCCAGCGAGTGCTACCTTGTTGTAAACACCTACTCCTGAATTCTTATTTGTGATGGTAAGTAAGTAATGCCTTCAGTTGGAGCACTGCTTCAAGGCAACAATTTTAACTACTGTTGTAATCCTCTTAAATATATATATATGTAAAATATAATCCCCGTACTGTAAATTTTTATTTTTATTTTTATTATTCGGGAATCGGGACAATTTGAACAATTTTTACATAACAATTGTTAAAATAAATTGTTCAAGTAAAAAAAAATCCAAACTTCTGATGAACAATTTTTATGTAATTTGAAAACTCTGCCAGTGAGAACCATTTAAAATGTACTCTAGTATTATGCTTGTTGATTTTTCTATTGTGAACTAGTTATCATCTTTTGTATATTGATATGGTTGTTTTAATTTTTTTTTTTCGAAAAGTTCAAATTGTTCGTGCTCGATTTGAGATTGTGCTCGACTCGGTAGCTAAACGACCTTCAATCAAATCTTAATCTATACTCGATAAATTTTGTGAACCAAATCTGAGCAATTCAATTTTCGGCTCAATTCGGTTCATTTATACCCTTAAACTCTGCCAGTGAGAACCATTTAAAAGATACTCTGGTACTAGGCTTGTTGATTTTTATATTTTGAACTAGTTATCATCTTTTGTATATTGATATGGTTGTTTTATTTTTATTTTTATTTTTATTTTTATTCCTTTATTAAGTCGCTATATCAGAACAATAAGTCATTCATTGTGAACATTATATGAAATACAGTAGCTGTTTATATAGGTAACAAAAAAATAAAAAATAAAATAAAGCCTCGTGAGATATGTATTGATATAAAGTTTAATTGTGCATCTAGTCATCAAGCCATCTCCACAAAAAGCGTCTCGATATAGTGAGCATAATCGCTTTGTACTTGCCTTCCATACGTCACATTCTCTCATTAGGTGCTTGGAGTTCCTTATTGACATTAGTTTTGATTCAGATACGTGCATTGATGGAACCCTCGGACTCTGATACAAATATGACCAATCCAAAGGAGGTGATCGAACAGGAGATTGGCAACTTTGTTGGTGGCAACAACCTGATGAGGCCTTCTACTAGTTCTGAGCAGTTGGCTTCCCAGTCTTCTGCTTCTCAAACTCAGCAGCAAATAAAAAGGCTTTAATCGGTACAAGTTAGTGCTCTTGGCCCTCGTTGGCAAGCATCCTGACATTACTGTAATGATTTTTTTGGCTTATATTTAGCAAAAGTAGTATCCTTCTTTTATGCCGGCAAGTGAAACTGTATGTTGTGTGATTCTTCATGACATTATGCTGGGTCATTTGGAAATGTAAGCCCAGTGTTGGAAACATAATTTGGTTGTTCATATTGAACTGTTTAATATGTTGGGAATTACATATCACCAACATGATTAAAGGTATGAATATCTTCAAAACATACGAATATTAACCATATTCGTTCCTGTCACAGGGTTTTGGACTAATGGACGAATAAACAAACGGTGTAGTTGCACAAAGTGTTTGACAATGGTGGTCGGGGGGGACGAGATTAAAGCTATTATGCTGCGTTTGGATTGAAGGAATGGAATGGAGATTGGAATGATTCATTTCATTCTAGTTGGAATGAATTATTTCATACTCTCCCTCCCCCAAGACCTTCATGACTCAAATGATAAAAAAAACTACTCACAAGGCTTTGGACATCAAATCTTTGGCAAAAATGTTAAATTTCAGTCGAAAATAGCAAAAAAAAAAGATGTTCAATTCATTACAATCGCAACCAAACATAATTTTTTTTATTCCATTGGAATGAGTCATTCCATTCTTATTTTTATTCCTTCAATCCAAACACAGCATATAGCCATTGGATTGAATGGGTTCTTTTTCAGTTGTAGACTTTTAATAATAAATCAGTCGATCTGATACTTGTTTGATGGAAAGGGAACTACCCGAGTTAGTTTAATGGAGGTTGAATAAATTTAAAAATAGTTTGTGTGAAATTCACTTTTTTCTTAAAGAGTAGAGAGACAAAATAGAAAAAGTATGTTGGTAAATAATATATATATATATATATATATATATATATATATACACCCAAGTCCCAAACTGTCATTGGAATGGAATTTCATTCTGGTTTTCGGAAATCAACTTTGAGCACACTTTTTTGCATACTTACTAGTAGTAATTTACACTGGCCAAGCCTTATTAGTTACTACCTCCGTCTCATAATAAGTGTTTTTTTAGGCTTAATATTTTTTTTCAAAATAAGTGATGTGTTAGAATTTCAATATAATTTTTACAATATTTTTGCAACCAATGGTATTTATTACGTATTTATTGGGAAGTTGAAAGGTTGAAGAAAGAGAAAGAGACACCAAAAGGAAATAAAAAAAGTTTCAAACAAAACAAAGAAAGTATATTAAGGGTATTTTTGTCATTTTAACTTGTGTATTGGTAGGTGTGATTTAAGCTAAAAAAACACTTATTATGGGACGGAGGTAGTATTCCGAGTTGGTGTATATTTTATGACTAAAAGACATTTTGCACCTCAAATTTTACACAAATATTTATATTTGCACTCCAAACTGAAAAAAATGTCTAAGTATACCCCAAACTTTAGTTACACATAATAAAAAGCACATTTTTTTCAATTAACCGGTCAAAAGTGACCGGTTAAGACACACGTGTGAATCTAGAGGGGTGTTTAAGTCTTTTTCATCAGCTAATTCTTCTCTTGTTACTTCACCTTCTCTTCGCCATCAGTCAATTGCTCTCAATCCCCAATTTCCCCCACAAAAATCTCACTGTACCAAACTAATTTCAGCCACAATCATCCCATCTAAATCAAACACACCTCAACAACAGCTCTACCATCCTTTTCGGCCAACCCCTTCTCCTATTCCGCCCCAATTCCGCTCCCTTGACGCCAATGCCTGCCTTGAAATCCTCGCCAATCACTTCGGCCTATGGTTTGATTACGCCCTTTTAATTTCCTCCCTTACCTAGGAAGGATTCAGACCTCCCATCATTGAAGAAATCACTGGAATTTCTGGCATTGAACAAAACCGCCTTGTAGTCGCCGTTCAAGTTAGAGACTCGTTAGTTTAGCCCGAAATCGACCCTGAAATTCTAGGTTATTTTGATTTGGGTGGCGATGCATTGTTGTATGAAATTCGTTTGCTAAGCATCACGCAGCGCGCGACGGCAGCGCGGTTGATTGTGGATGAGAAATTTGATGGAAAGGGGGCACAGGAATTTGCCCGAGCTATTAAGGATTTTTTTTCCCGGCGAAAGGAACAGGACTGGGAGAGGTTTGATTATACTGTTCCGCGTGATTGTTTATCTTTTATGTATTATAGACAAGCACTTGAACATCATAATTTGGAGGTGAAAAATGTGGGGTTGGAAAAGGCCTTGGTAATGGTGGGTTCAGATAAGGCTAAAAGTAAGGTTTTGGAGGAATTGGAGAGGAAAGATGGGGATGTGGTGTGTAACGACCCCAAAATCGGGTCTATTTCTCTTCCCGATCTTGTGCGTTAATATTATCTTGTTCTAGCTTTTAAAACATTATTTAATGTTAAAATAGCTAAAAATGCAGAATAATTTTTTTTTCTTTTATTCCATTCATTCGTTCCCTGAATCTCAACCTTTACAATTCTCTTTTATAATGAAATCATATTTATTTAATGATTTCTCTTATCAAAGTTATATTAATATATATAACTCAATATTAATTCTTTCTTATATAGTAATGTCACTATATTCCTTTATTAAATAAAATATTCATTGCAATACATCTAACATGAATGTTCTTTATTGAATGTTTTAAACTATACATAATTGTTGATTACATATATCAAAACTATCAAACATAGGTTTCTACCATTTCTAAGGTAAGGAAATGTATCCATTTCGCACATCCATCAATCTTCTTCATCCGAATAGCAAGTAATATTGCATAGCATCATTAACCTGCAAAATATTTATGTTTGCAAGATTGAGCTCGACGGCCCAGTAAATTTAACAGTCTATCATGTTTCACATAACACACAACTCTATATGCAACATACTTTCTTTACTATGCATATTCTACATGTATCAATAAATCTTCTACTAGACATATCACAGTTCTATAATTTCATGCAATACATTTATACATGTCCTTTTTACGTCTTACATTCTCATACAACACATGCTATCACAGATCACATATAGCAATTGAGTTCCATAACCCAATTGACTTAGTCATATTTTGACTTTAACAATTTAATAAACATGGTATACAACTCACCATATAATCGCATACAATCCACAAACATAACAGAACTGGAAAAACTTGCCTTGATTGGAGATTACCGCTAAAAGTTAACTTAGAGTTTCTCCACAATTCCTACAGAATTATTATTACATGCGCACGCATATTAGATAACTAAATATGTCGCTAAATATGCATGTATATTCATCAATAATAATTATTAGTTTTATACAAACTAACATTAATCATTCTTATTCAAAACGAATATTAACTTAATTCATTTTAATCTTTTTAAGTCAAATAAAGGCCCCTCACATTTTAACATGTAAATATTTTACATATCGAAGCTTAAATCATTTATATTCCACGTTAGGAATATCTTTTACCTTTATTTGTGAATTCAGGTTTTAAACAGATATTATATATCTTTTATAGTAAAAATTCAATTTACTATATAATTTCTTGATTTAAATAATTTTTATAACTTTTTGTCCACTCATGAGTTAACTCAGATCATTAACTCATTTAAAAACATTTTATCATGTCCGCACATTTGCTTCATTTCTCGTTTTACGAATATTCGCATTTTCACTATATATATTTATATTAAATATATATTCATTAGGAAATTCTTTATTCAAAATTTTCGTTTCGAATTTCGAAAACATTCGTTTCATTACTCTTAGGACCATTATATTATTTTTAACGGTTCCACGCTTTTTGTTTCACATTTTCACTAGATATGTATATATATATTAAATATACATATATATACCGCTATATAAATTTTAGCTCAAAAATCTCATTTTGAACTCCGAAAATCTCAAAATAATATTTTTATGATTAATACAAATTTTTACAGGTCTCTCACTTTTCGTTGCACCACAAAATAATTTTATAGGCAACCTTGGTCTTTATTTCGCTTAAATATGTAACTTTATATTTATTACATATTTTTATTGCATTATTTATGCCCGAAAGAATGTTTTTCGGCACAAAATATCATTTATAGTCAAATCTTGTCTCGTAGGACTTTATTAGATTTATTATGACTTATTATTTCGCCGGAACGCGATTCGAAACGTCGAACGTCAAGATCGCTCGGCGCGTCGCCGCTCGGCGTCGCCCAAATTTTAAGTTCTGACGTGCATGTTCGCTCATTTTTAATTTTCAAATCATAAGTCGTATAACAGAAATTTTTCGGGCATGTTATAGACCACATGTCATAGTATTTTAGAAAAATTTTAAACTTTGAAAACGGATCACGAAAGCTCGTCAAAATCACGCTTAAAAATGATGTCAGAACACGTTTTCAGCCCAACGCCGCGCTGCCGCCGACGGGCGCGCGCGAGCGGGCGCTGCCGCGCACGGCTGGCGTGCTGAAATCTGCTCGACTTCTTATCAACGCAGCCACTTCGCGATTTTCGTACGCGCTGCTCGTTTATCGGATTAATCTGATTTTTGGATATGTTATACTTGGCATATCAAAGTATTTTTAAAAAATATCACCACTGATATTTGGGTATTTTAAGCTGTTCAAATAATGCGTCCAAAAAGGCTGTTCGCACTAGTTTTTCAACTTTGCGATTAACGTTCAAAACTCGCCTCGCTCCGTTCTAACCCGACTTTCTTTACAAATAAATCTCTATTAACATAATAAGACTTGTTCCAAGTGTCGACTTCGTTAAATTTCAAGTTTTTAGCCGCGTTGGTTCTTTAAGGCCATATATCGAACACATAACGTGTGTTATTCGTTCGACTCGATTTCTTATCGATTATACATAATTCTCATACTTATATCATTCCACAACCAACCTAGCCACCAAGTCTCTAAATCCCATCATTCCAATAATAATTCAAGCATAAAAGCAAACTAAAATGATTTTTAGTAAACTAAAGCTTACTAACAAAATTTAAATTTTGTTCTTCAACTTCAAAATCAATTCCCATGATATATAACCATACATAAATTAAAACTTGATTCCTTATAACGGAATCCCATTAAAAATTATCTCATAAGCTACAAAACTTCTAAAAATCTCCAGTTTAGCAATAGAAAATTATATATTCTATAGCTTCAATTAAAATCAAAATTGAGCATAAATTTATACCTTATGCTCTGTTTCTTTCATAAATCCAAGTCTTGCTATCTTCAACTTTACTTAATTCTTGAATCCAATTTAGCTAAGGCTCCCTCAGGCACACAATTCTTCACTATACCATACTTTGAAAAATTTAATTTCTAAGAAATTTGGGAGAGGGAGGCTACGGTTAGGGAGAGAAGGAAGGAGAAGACTTTTGTAATTTTCTAAGTCAAATATCCTTGGTGCCTAAGTTTAGAGATGGTGTAGATTTTACTCCTCTTTCCCCTCTCACACACACACGGCAACATGAAGGGAAAATAGGCTTGGAGATTAAGTTTTTAATAGTAACTTGGGTAGAATAGGAATTGACCAAATTTAAATCAACCCAATGCCCAATAATTCTAATAAGGTTTTTATTGAATATTATTTATTCAATAATGAGTAACTAGGTTTTAACATCCTAAATTACTAATTCATCAACTTAATACTTTCACCCAATAGGAATCATATAATTATATAACCTATCTTGTTATATAAATTACATATTCCCAAAATAAAACATAACATACCTTATCTACATATTTATTTTATAACTACTAAAATAAATATGCCACACATAATTTTCCATGCAAATATAATTATTTGCTTACCTAAGATATTATAATATAATATCCTTGTCTTATTGACATAAATTCATTTAAGAATTTATTCTAATATCCTTAGATAAAGTATATATAAATATTATACACTTAAACCACATCCTGTAATTCTTTATCAAATTGTTCATCATGATTTTATTTCTTCACATAATAAATATATACAACATAACTATATATATTTATCACCTTGCAAATAGTCCATGTAATGCACTCACATCACATAAGGAAAATAAATAATAAATCTATTCTTTCACATTATAAATTGTTTTTATCAATTTATTTACATATATCATTAAAATAATATTCTCTCTTTATTAAAATAATTCAATGATAGAATTTATTTTAATATCTTTTAATTAAAGTATACCATAATATTTGTATACTTAAACTAATCATTCCCTTTTCCTTTCTATAAATTGTTTTCAACAATTTAACCGCAGTAAATATTATAATATATTCACTACATTAAAACATGCATACATTACACTCAATAATCTAATATATGATTTCTTTAATAAAATTATGGTTATACATTAAGTATATCTAATGCCACCAATTACCATATTAAAATAAATTATTTTAATTTTTAGCCATCTCATTACCTTTAATAAATTGCTCCTACAATTTATTTACAAGTAATAAATATATACTTCTAATATATTTATTAACATAAACATCACATATTGCATAGTTCTTACTCACGTATGTAATAATATCCCACCATATATCATTTAATAAGAATTTTATTTATTTAATTCTTATTTTAATAATTCTCAAAAATCTGGGTTCTTACATGGTGGGTAAAGAGAATGTTGCAGGAGTGAGGGTTACGGTTGTTAGGATGAAGGTTAGGGAGGTGTCGCATGCTACAACGGTGACAGTTTTGCCTGTGTGTAGGTCAGAGGAGAGAGAAAAAGAGGTGATGGAGGCACTGTGGGAGTGTGGGACGGAAGGGGAGTTTGGGGTGGTGGTGGCGGAGAAGGCGTAGAGTAGGTGGGTGGTGTTGTTAGGGTGGGAGATGGTGGTGGGATTAAAGAGAGGAGTGGTGGAGGGGTTTATAGAGAGGACGGAGACACCGATGAGGAGGAAGCATAATTAACATAAATTTGGCATAAATGTAAACTATCAAAAATATACCTCCGTAATAAACATTACAAGTTTAGTCGGTCACTTTTGACCGGTTAACTGAAGAAAATATGCTTTTTATTATGTATAATTAAAGTTTTGAGTGTACTTAGACATATTTTTAATTTGAGGTGAAAACGTCAACATTTGTGTAAGGTTTGGAGTGCAAAGTGTCTTTTAGTCATATTTTATTTAACTCGATGAGAAACTTATTGCTACTACCTGTTTAGTTTACACGTAAATCAAAGAAAAATCCTTTAGTCCTAACTCAGGTAACGCACACTATCAGACATTAGAATAGTCTCTTATGAATCATATTATAATAAATGAGTTTTTTAATATTAAAGTCTGCTTATCGCCCATTTTAACTGTTTTCTTTTAATAATAATATTTTAATTTTTAAATTTATAATTAAATATAAATAATCAAAACACGATCAACATATGGACACTCATGATCTGTTATATTAAAAAAATTAACATTTTTAGTCTTTGATATGGGACTATAATTTAACTGTTACTATATTAACTACTATTAAAATATTTTTTAAACCTATAATTTAACTAAAACCAAAACACTATTTATAATCCTGAAAAAATTTAGAGTAATTTAATATTTAATAACAATTTTATTTCTTATAGAAGTCCTTTTCTAATATAGATTCCCATGAGCCTAAATTAAAACACATTTAACAATCATATATCATATATTAATAAATTATTCTACTATTATATCATAATTATTCACAAATTAAAATATTGAAATATAAATAAGATATACTAAGTTGGAGTAATTTGAATTAGTATTTACAACATAAACGACGGAATTATTATAATATAGCTATACTAAAATATAAAATCGTAATAATTAACTAGAATTAACTTATAAAGACACGTAATGATAATGTTTTACGAGTGTTTAGTATTTAAGTTTTTTTAAATCAAGCAAAACACAGGTTTATTTTATAAATAACATTATTTTTAATATTTTATTTGTTTTATATATGATGTTTATAGAAAATTTTGAATTTCACAATTAACTTACAATTGGTATTAGAATGATTACAACATTTTCTTAAAAATTAAAATAAATACAAACCACGTTCAATTGTTTACTATAATTAATATTATATTATTTAAAGAACCTCTTTCAGATATGAATCTATCTGATTCATAAGGGATAATTGTCTTCCAATCCTAACACAATATGATCATGGCATAACATAATCATAAATTTTTAATAATAACCAGTGAAAATAATAGAATTAAACTAAATTATATGCAATTAGTAAGGTAAGTTGTGAAATTATTTACTATTAAAAAAATTTAATAGTTAAGGTTAGTAGAGAACAAAAATTCTTTTTATAGGTCCTATAAACTTTAATGTTAACTTATTATTCTACAATAATTTTAGTATATAGTTCTTTAATTGTTTAGTCATAAACTAAATTTTAACTTAAAAAACATGTTTAGAATTTTACTTTACTCAACTAAACTCTAGATAACTAAATATTAAAAATATAGAAAAAATGTCATGATTACATAATAATTAATATATGAGACATCTAGTAAATTAATGTTAAAAATAATTATGACTTTATATATTGTGATTAAACTTTAGTTAATTTTTAAAATTAAAAGTCATAATGGCAATTTATTATTATACAACAATTTTATTCATAGATAACTATATATTAAAAATATTATGAGAAAATAATAATTAATATTAAAAAGTATAATATATATTACAAAATATATTAATAATTAAACTTTAATAATCTTTACTTAATCAGTATTATAAACAAATCTCACTTATATATAGTTATTAAAATTTAAGTTACAATTAACAACAAAAAACAATGATAGTAACTTAATAATTTACAATAATTTTATGTCATATAAAATTCATTAAACACCAAATTTAGGCTTTTAGGTTTCATTCATTTAATTTTTAAACTCTAAATAACTATATATAAATTCGAAAGATTAAAAATAAAAACTAAATATGAAATTTAAAAACTATATAAGTTGAATATTAAATTAAAAAAACATATTACTAACAATCAATTATAAGTTTTTGATAATTGTTTATTTGAGTAAAATTTGTAGTCATTATACAATAAATTAAATTAAAATTTTGGAAAAATATTTTATAATCATTGTATATATAGAATAAATAAGGAATTAAAAATAAACCCGTATTTCGCACTAGGCACTTACCTAATAATAAAAATATATAATAAGACAAAATCTAGGTTTTTGGTCTAAGTCTTTGATATAAGCTTAGAATATAACTATAAGTAAAATATTTTTTATGATCTTATATAAAACTAGGATTAATTTAACTAGAACTAAAATCTCTTTATGATCTTACAAATTTTAATATTAACTTATTAAAATTATATTTAAGATTTTAGTTTAATTTTCTACTATACTTTAGTCTCTAAATGACTATATATTAAAAATATTATAAGTACATATATTAAGAAACATATCATATATATATATATATATATATATATACATGTAATAAGTTATATAAAATAAGGCCTTAAACTATTAACCCGATAGTATCTTCTTGGATCATCTTAGCCCACCACAGGCTCACCCAAAAGTTATGACTGAATGTACTATTGGTAGTAACTTATTTATTTATATATAGACAAATTTTTTTCCTATATTTCGATGTAGGACTGGGGTGTTACAGATTCCCCCACTTAAATTTCTGATGTCCCCGTTAGAATTGATCACACACACGATCCAAAGATTTTGCCTCTCTAGCCATTGTGGGATAATACCGGCTGATTTCGTGTCCCCACCTCCAGACATCCTTCTCTTCATTGTGGGATAATACCACCAGTCCTTCGTGTCCCCACCTCCGGCAACCCGATCACATGACCCGACCCGAGCTTTCGAGAGTCGGCTTTGATACCATATGAAACAACCTGGGTCAAATCCCGAGTCCGGAATAAATCTCGGGTCAAATTCCAAGTCCGAATCAAATCAAATCCATCAAAATAAGACCTTAAACTACTGGCCTGATAGTATCTTCTTGGGTCATCTTAGCCCACCACAGGCTCACCTTCAGTCATGACTTTTGGATGAGCCTGTGGTGAGCTAAGATGACCCAAAAAGATACTATTGGGCGAGTATCTTAAGGTCTTATTTTGATGAATTTGATTCGATTCGGACTTAAGATTTGACCTAAGATTTGTTCTGGACTTGGAATTTGACCCGGGTTGTTGCATTATATATATATAGGAACAATTACACATTCTATTATATTTTTTAAAATAATTACAACAATAGTGCACTCTTAAAATATTTACACAATTAATACACTTTCCATATTTATTTACAATATTAGTGCAATTAGGATTCCTTAATTTAGGAAATTAGTATGCAATTAGGATTCCTTAATTTAGGGGATTAGTATTAATTTACTTATTAAATTAAGTAATTAATAAGTAAACCATATAGCACCTCCACCACTCTCCGTGTCGGCCATGGATGCTTTCGAGAAGCTTGAAAATTGAGAAATCATCAGTGTCGGCCATGGATGCTTTCGAGAAGCTTGAAAAAGTAGGGGAATGAGTCCCTCCCACCACTCTCCGTGAAGTCTTTCATATCCATTAGTTTTCCAAGCCCAACCTGTAAGACCCCAACTTTTATGAATAAAGATTTAGTTTTCTTTATATATTATTTCGAAACAGTAAGGTGTTGTTTTGATAAAGGTAAAAGTTATGGGGTGAAATGTGCAAATATTTTAAAATGAGCAAGTGGTTATAAAATATTCTTGTTGTCGGGGAATATTCGTACGACAGCGCAGCTATTTGTGGGCCCCCACAACGGAATAACTGTCGGATATAGAAAGCGACAGAAATAATTTTTTTACAAGATAACGGCGTAGTTGTTACCGTTAGTACTGTTGAAATACCCGGTGGTTAAAATACAGTACGCGGTGGTGCGCAGTAGCACACGGTATTGCACAGTATTTCGAATTATTGAGTCTTATGTGAGAAGGAACCTACTCAATTATTGTTACAGTATTTACTGTTCAATATTTTATATTATTGACTCAATAATTGCTACGTTGATATTTTATATTATTGACTCAATAATTGCTGTATTGATATTTTATTGACTCAATAATTGCTACGTTGCCATTTTATATGATTGATTCAATAATGACTACAGTTGATATTTTGTAGTATTGATTCAATAATTGTCATTGCACAGTATTTCACGTTATCAACTCAATAATTCATATTATTTGAATAATATTATTAGATAGCATTATTGACAATGTCTAAGGAAGTTCTGTCTAGGAGGGGTTATTTAATTGCGCGCCAGTAAGGAGAAGTCCTTATCGGAAGGCCCCCTCTGTCCTGGGAACGACCTGGTTGTTAATATTGTAGTTCTATAATATTATTTGTGAATAATTAATTATTGATGTATATGATAAGAAAATATTTATTTTGTGGATATTAAAGGAGGAATTAGTGCTGATGTGTTTTTATCAGTATTTTGGTGTGAAAAATTATCTGTTTGTGGATTTCGGATAATTTATGTTGGGAATTTGGAAAAACTTTCTTCTGCAAAGTTGTAGAGAATTAAATTTCCTATGAAAGGACATAGAATTTGTATTTTTCTGACGAATGGGCTATTTGTTATGAATTATTGAAGTTTCGGAAAATAAATATATATTATAAAGGGTGGGCCCCACTTTTGTTGGTTTGTTGAAAAATCAGAATTTTTGGAGCAGCCGGCGGCTAAGAATAAAAAATGATATTTTATTATTTTAGTCTCCTTTAGCATCCTAAGCTTTTCCTATAAATAGGGTGCTTAGGTTAGAATTGAAAATCACACCAGAATTCGAAGTTTTCTCTCTCTATAATATCGAGCGTATTTTTGTGAGTATTTCAATACTTTGAGTATTATTATTCAGCGCAAGTTTCCGTCAATATTATATCCGATATTCCAGTCAGAGGTACTATCTTTTTGAGGTAAGGGATGTTATTTCTTTCGTAAATGATGTTATTCTTTTCAATATCATTATACCGAAATATTGTCATGGATTTTATGTTGAAATTCTTACTTTTTTCGTCGGGGTTACTATTCACGTATACGGCACTATTCACGTATACGGCACTATTCACGGAAAAATTAAATTTTATTCTATTTGTCCAAATTGCTTGTTAAGGTTACTATCTTTGATTGTATCCAAGTTTTGAGCTCTATTCTTGAATTTTGCTCCATAATTGATTATTACGAGGTATTTTTGAATTGGATATACTGAAATACGAATCCTTAGTCTTTGTCTTTTATCTCACTGGATTCGTTTTGTTTAAAATATTTTTCATCATCCTCAGTCCTAAAAGGTGATGTAACTGAATATCTTTGGCCTGTAGAGCAAAGATGAATGATTACTTGATGAATATCTTTGGCCTGTAGAGCAAAGATGAATGATTACCTGATGAATATCTTTGGCCTGTAGTGCAAAGATGACAGGTGTTGAGATGAATATGACCACTGATGATACAAATGAATATCTTTGGCCTGTAGTGCAAAGATGAATATTGATTCGAGATGTATATTGATTGATGTTACGGGGATAAAATATTGATGATGGACTTTTAAATCATAGAAGATAGTAGACTTGATTCTCTGATTAACTCTTCTAATGATTTGTTATTTCCGCTGCGAATATTGATCTAAAGTTGGTTGTCCATTATATTTTATCTTATTTGTTGAAGACTAACGATAATTTGTTTCCCATTATCTTAGTCATAATATTCTTTACTAAGCTAGTTGAGCTCACCCTTTTCATCTGTTGTCCTCTTCAGGAAATGAGAATGTTGCGGGGACTAGTCGGGGGACAGAGTGATGGTCCAAGTTAGAGCAGTAGTAGTCCTCACTATTTCTGATAAATAGTGTGATAATAATTGTAATGAGGGCTTAGTTTGAATCTTAATATTTTCTACATATTTGTATTGAGACTCACAGTTGTGTGGTCGTATTTTGCACGACCGTATGATATAAAGTTTGTATTTGAATTCTGTACCATGTATTTGGCGACTCAGAATGGGTTGGGTTGAATGGACCTATTCTGGGGGGCGTCACAGTTGGTATCAGAGCTTAGGGATATGATCTCTGGCGGAGATCGGGGAATAGAACTAGGAGGGGAGAGACGAGTAAATCCTTCGCTAGTATGTCCTACCTAAGCTTATGTGGTATTTAATTGGTCAGTCGGAGCATAGGGTTAATATGGGATATGTTGATTTGTTTAATTAACCCTTGTTTTATGGCAGTATTTGAGAATGGCAGCTGAGAATGTTAACAACGAAGTGAATGAGACCGTGGAGACACCTTTAATCGTTAACCAGGAGAACGTGCAACAAGAAGGCAATGTTCATCCTGAAAACAATGCTGGTCAAACGATAAATGATGAGATGTTTAGAAATTTTTTGCAGTTCATGCAAAACCAGACGAGGGAAACTCGTGTGCAACTTACAGGTGGAGATAATAACAAAACGCGAGTTGTCACTGCTAAGCAGTTCAAAGAATTGGGACCACCAGAGTTTCTGGGAAAGCCAGATCCGATCAAGGCGGAGACGTGGATTAAACAAATTACCAAGATATTTGATGTCTTGGGATGCACGGAGGAACAGAAGGTTCCATTCGCCACGTTTATGTTCCGTGGAGAGGCAGATTATTGGTGGGAGTCTGTGAAGCGTACCCAGCCTGCCGCACTCCAGATGTCTTGGGAAGCGTTCCAAAAACTGTTCAATGACAAGTACTTTCCTGAAAGTATTCGTCATATGAAGGAGGTAGAGTTTATTAGACTCGAACAAAATAACATGACGGTATCTCAGTACGAGGCTAAGTTCGCGGAGCTGTCCAGGTTTGCACCTCATTTGGTGGAGAATGAGGAACGTATGACGCAGATGTTTCTAAGAGGTTTGAAACCCGAAATACGTCAATACCTCATTTCTCATAAATTTTCTTTATATTCGGATGTAGTAAATAGGGCCCAGTTATTAGAACGAGATAATGATTATGTTCAACCGAGGGACCACAACCAAGGTCATACCGGTGGCAGCAGTCATCGGAGCAATGACAACCAGCGAGGAGGAAAGTATGACAGAAGCGGTAACCACTCCGGTGGTTATCGTGGTCAGGATAGTAGAAGAAGCGAATCGGGAGGAGATTTCAAGAAGAGAAGGTACAACAATGAGAACGTGAAGACGTCGACATCAGCACCAGCATCAACTGTTTCGAGGGGAGGAGAACGACCACCGGTCGTATGCTTTAAATGCGGGAAAGAGGGACATATCAGCCCAAACTGCCCACTACTATTCAAAGGATGCTATAACTGTGGAAAAGAAGGACATATAGCTCGAGATTGTCCTATAGCGAAACCAAGTCCAGCTGGGGTGGTGATTCCAAAGGCGGTTGCAGACAAGTCAAAGTCGGTGATTCCTGGAAGAGCGTTTGTCGTGACATCCCAAAACGCGAGGAATCCGCACGAGGTGATTACGGGTAAGCTGATCATAAACTCTTGCGAAGTTTATACCTTGTTAGATACCGGTGCTACCCATTCCTTTATTTCACCTGCTTGTGCTCAACGTTTGAACTTGACTTCTGATAAGTTAGACTTTGACTTATCTGTTGAAACTCCGTTAGGAGAAACCTTTGTTACATCTACAGTTTACAAATCTTGCTTGATTCAGATTGGTACCCTTACCTTACCTGTTGATCTTATATCTTTGAAAATACTTGCATTTGACGTGATTTTAGGAATTGACTGGTTAACCACTTACCATGCCAGAATTGATTGTTTTCGTAAGGTTGTTAGTTTTCATATTCCTAATCAACCTGTTGTACGAATTCAAATCACCAAACCATTAAAATCAGTCAATATCATTTCAAATCCCAAGGCTATTCGTTTATTGAAAAACGGATGTCAAGCTTTCTTAGCTCATGTCACTGATCTAAACCAGAATACATCAGATTTGAATGATATTTCCGTTGTTAATGAGTTTCCTGATGTATTTCCCGAAGAACTTCCCGGTCTACCCCCAGAACGTGAAGTTGAATTCTTTATTGACCTTGAGCCCGGTACAAAGCCCATTTCTAAAACCCCATATCGAATGGCTCCTATTGAACTTCAGGAGTTAAAGATCCAATTACAAGAGTTGTTAGATATCGGTTTTATTCGTCCTAGTACGTCTCCTTGGGGTGCTCCTGTTTTATTCGTAAAGAAGAAAGACGGGAGTATGCGACTTTGTATTGACTATCGAGAGTTGAACCATGTCACCATTAAGAATAGGTATCCGTTACCTCGTATTGATGACCTGTTCGACCAGTTGCAAGGAGCGCAATCCTTTTCAAAGATCGATCTTCGTTCTGGATATCATCAGTTGAAGATTAAAACTGAGGATATTCCAAAGACTGCTTTTAGAACACGGTACGGGCATTATGAGTTCTTAGTCATGTCTTTTGGATTGACTAATGCTCCTGCTGCTTTCATGGATATGATGAACCGTGTATTTAAGGAATATTTAGATCAATTCGTTGTTGTCTTTATTGATGACATCCTCATCTATTCTAGAAGCCGTGAAGATCATGAACACCATTTGAAGTTAGTACTTCAAAAGCTTCGTGAGAACAAGCTATACGCCAAGTTAAAGAAATGCGAGTTTTGGCTTGAGGAAGTAGCATTCCTTGGGCACGTGGTATCGAAACGTGGAGTATCTGTTGACTCGGCGAAGATTAAAGCAATACAAAGCTGGGAGCAACCTAAGTCGGTGACCGAAGTACGAAGCTTTTTGGGCTTAGCTGGTTACTATCGGAGGTTCGTAGAGGGATTTTCTCGAATCGCTACTCCATTAACTCAGTTGACTCGGAAAGATACGAAATTCGTTTGGAGCGAGGAATGCGAGAAGAGCTTCCAAGAGCTCAAGAGGAGACTTATTTCGGCACCTGTTCTGACAATACCATCTGGTTCGGATGGATTTGTTATCTACAGCGATGCTTCAGGCAAAGGGTTAGGATGTGTTCTCATGCAACATGGGAAAGTCATAGCCTATGTCTCGCGACAACTCAAAGAATATGAGAGGAATTATCCTACTCATGATCTAGAGTTAGCAGCAGTCGTTTTCGCGTTGAAGATCTGGAGACATTACTTGTACGGAGAGAAAGTGGAGATTTATACAGATCATAAGAGCCTTAAATATTTCTTCACTCAGAAGGAACTCAACATGCGACAACGACGTTGGCTTGAGCTGTTGAAAGATTACGATCATACCATCCAATACCATCCTGGAAAAGCGAACGTGGTAGCTGACGCGTTGAGTAGAAGATCATATGTGGGAACGAGTGCGATGATGTCAAGTATACGCGTAGAACCAGCTTTGATTGATAAAGTTAAAGCTGCTCAAGCTACGGATGCGGAGCTGATGAAGATGAAGAAGAAGGTGCAAGAAGGTGCAATTCCAGAAGCGAGAATCGATGAAGATGGAATACTTCGAGTCAACTCCAGACTTTGTGTTCCTAACGATTCCGACTTGAAGTATAGAATCATTATGGAGGCACACAACACACCGTTTGCAATCCATCCTGGGAGTACTAAAATGTATCGTGATCTTCGACATACATTTTGGTGGAGCAATATGAAGAGAGAAATCGCGGAGTTTATCTCGAGATGTTTAACGTGTCAACGTGTAAAGGCGGAGCATCAAGTACCGAAGGGTCCATTGCAACCACTGGAGATTCCGAAATGGAAGTGGGAACACATTACGATGGATTTCGTTACGGGTCTTCCCAAGGTTTCTCAAGGCTTAGATGCGATTTGGGTTATTGTTGATAGATTAACCAAGTCTGCTCATTTCTTGCCGATACGAGAGACTTATTTCCCTTGAACGTCTTGCTCATATGTACGTGAATGAGATTGTGAGGTTGCATGGCATGCCAGTATCCATAGTTTCGGATCGTGACCCCAGATTTACTTCACGATTTTGGATCAGTTTGCAGAAAGCTATGGGCACGGATTTACGATTCAGTTCGGCTTATCATCCTCAAACAGACGGACAATCGGAAAGGACTATCCAAACTCTTGAAGATCTATTGAGACTCTGTGTTCTAGACTTCAAAGGGAGTTGGGATAAGTACTTACCATTGGTGGAATTCTCCTACAACAACAGTTATCAGGCAAGTATAGGCGTAGCTCCATTCGAAGCGTTGTATGGGAGAAAGTGTCGTTCTCCAGTATGTTGGAACGAGGTGGGTGAAACAACATTGTTGGGACCGGAGTTAGTACGTATGACTACGGAAAAGATCCAAATAATCCGACAACGTATACAAACAGCACAAGATCGACAAAAGAGTTATGCAGATCTTCATCGAAAGGACGTGGAATTTAATGTTGGAGACCATGTGTTATTACGTGTTGCTCCATGGAAAGGAGTTACAAGGTTTGGGAAGAGAGGAAAGCTCAACCCACGATTTATTGGTCCATTTGAGATTCTTGACCGAGTAGGAAATGTGGCCTATAGACTTGCTTTACCTCCAAGCATTACTCGTGTTCATAACGTGTTTCATATATCCGTGTTGCGTAAATATGTGAAGGATCCAAACCGCATTATTGAGTTAGAACCAGACGAGATAGCTGAAGATTTAACGTACGAGGAGGTACCTGTCAAGATCTTGGATAGGAAGGAGCATGTCCTACGCTCGAAAATTATACCTCAAGTTAAAGTTTTGTGGAGAAATCAGGCTATTGAGGAAATGACCTGGGAGTTGGAATCGGAAATGAAAGCGAGGTATCCTCACCTTTTCGACATACCAGGTACGTACGTCAATTTCGAGGACGAAATTTCATAAGGAGGGGAGGTTGTAAGACCACAACTTTTATGAATAAAGATTTAGTTTTCTTTATATATTATTTCGAAACAGTAAGGTGTTGTTTTGATAAAGGTAAAAGTTATGGGGTGAAATGTGCAAATATTTTAAAATGAGCAAGTGGTTATAAAATATTCTTGTTGTCGGGGAATATTCGTTTGGTCGTGGAATATTCTTGTTGTCGGGGAATATTCGTACGACGGCGCAGCTATTTGTGGGCCCCCACAACGGAATAACTGTCGGATATAGAAAGCGACAGAAATAATTTTTTACAAGATAACGGCGTAGTTGTTACCGTTAGTACTGTTGAAATACCCGGTGGTTAAAATACAGTACGCGGTGGTGCGCAGTAGCACACGGTATTGCACAGTATTTCGAATTATTGAGTCTTATGTGAGAAGGAACCTACTCAATTATTGTTACAGTATTTACTGTTCAATATTTTATATTATTGACTCAATAATTGCTACGTTGATATTTTATATTATTGACTCAATAATTGCTGTATTGATATTTTATTGACTCAATAATTGCTACGTTGCCATTTTATATGATTGATTCAATAATGACTACAGTTGATATTTTGTAGTATTGATTCAATAATTGTCGTTGCACAGTATTTCACGTTATCAACTCAATAATTCATATTATTTGAATAATATTATTAGATAGCATTATTGACAATGTCTAAGGAAGTTCTGTCTAGGAGGGGTTATTTAATTGCGCGCCAGTAAGGAGAAGTCCTTATCGGAAGGCCCCCTCTGTCCTGGGAACGACCTGGTTGTTAATATTGTAGTTCTATAATATTATTTGTGAATAATTAATTATTGATGTATATGATAAGAAAATATTTATTTTGTGGATATTAAAGGAGGAATTAGTGCTGATGTGTTTTTATCAGTATTTTGGTGTGAAAAATTATCTGTTTGTGGATTTCGGATAATTTATGTTGGGAATTTGGAAAAACTTTCTTCTGCAAAGTTGTAGAGAATTAAATTTCCTATGAAAGGACATAGAATTTGTATTTTTCTGACGAATGGGCTATTTGTTATGAATTATTGAAGTTTCGGAAAATAAATATATATTATAAAGGGTGAGCCCCACTTTTGTTGGTTTGTTGAAAAATCAGAATTTTTGGAGCAGCCGGCGGCTAAGAATAAAAAATGATATTTTATTATTTTAGTCTCCTTTAGCATCCTAAGCTTTTCCTATAAATAGGGTGCTTAGGTTAGAATTGAAAATCACACCAGAATTCGAAGTTTTCTCTCTCTATAATATCGAGCGTATTTTTGTGAGTATTTCAATACTTTGAGTATTATTATTCAGCGCAAGTTTCCGTCAATATTATATCCGATATTCCAGTCAGAGGTACTATCTTTTTGAGGTAAGGGATGTTATTTCTTTCGTAAATGATGTTATTCTTTTCAATATCATTATACCGAAATATTGTCATGGATTTTATGTTGAAATTCTTACTTTTTTCGTCGGGGTTACTATTCACGTATACGGCACTATTCACGTATACGGCACTATTCACGGAAAAATTAAATTTTATTCTATTTGTCCAAATTGCTTGTTAAGGTTACTATCTTTGATTGTATCCAAGTTTTGAGCTCTATTCTTGAATTTTGCTCCATAATTGATTATTACGAGGTATTTTTGAATTGGATATACTGAAATACGAATCCTTAGTCTTTGTCTTTTATCTCACTGGATTCGTTTTGTTTAAAATATTTTTCATCATCCTCAGTCCTAAAAGGTGATGTAACTGAATATCTTTGGCCTGTAGAGCAAAGATGAATGATTACTTGATGAATATCTTTGGCCTGTAGAGCAAAGATAATGATTACCTGATGAATATCTTTGGCCTGTAGTGCAAAGATGACAGGTGTTGAGATGAATATGACCACTGATGATACAAATGAATATCTTTGGCCTGTAGTGCAAAGATGAATATTGATTCGAGATGTATATTGATTGATGTTACGGGGATAAAATATTGATGATGGACTTTTAAATCATAGAAGATAGTAGACTTGATTCTCTGCTTAACTCTTCTAATGATTTGTTATTTCCGCTGCGAATATTGATCTAAAGTTGGTTGTCCATTATATTTTATCTTATTTGTTGAAGACTAACGATAATTTGTTTCCCATTATCTTAGTCATAATATTCTTTACTGAGCTAGTTGAGCTCACCCTTTTCATCTGTTGTCCTCTTCAGGAAATGAGAATGTTGCGGGGACTAGTCGGGGGACAGAGTGATGGTCCAAGTTAGAGCAGTAGTAGTCCTCACTATTTCTGATAAATAGTGTGATAATAATTGTAATGAGGGCTTAGTTTGAATCTTAATATTTTCTACATATTTGTATTGAGACTCACAGTTGTGTGGTCGTATTTTGCACGACCGTATGATATAAAGTTTGTATTTGAATTCTGTACCATGTATTTGGCGACTCAGAATGGGTTGGGTTGAATGGACCTATTCTGGGGGGCGTCACACAACCACCAAGGCAACCTATAATATTTTGTTGCATATCCATTAAACATGCCCCTACTCACAGTCCAGTAACACTTAAAGAAGTTACTTCCCAACTAATACTGCCATACTTTATTCTTTATAAGATTGATATTTTTTTGTTTGTTTGTTTGTTTACTGCCCATTCATCCTGTCTTCAACTTATATCACAATTGTAGTTCGATTCATCACACAGCCGTGAGCGTTGATTTATACCAAGGTAACCAAACTAAGGTAGCCAAATTTTCATACCAAGGTAATCAATTCAGTTTTATTAGGTTACCTTCATAGTGCAGTTGGTAACCAAACCTTCATACCAAGGTAACCAAACTTTCATACCAAGGTAACCAATCCCTTCACACCAGCAGTTTTTTCATAGTGCAGTTGGTAGCAAAACCTTCATACCAAGGTAACCAATTCAGTTTTATTAGATTACCAATTTATTTTAAATGTGATGCAGTTGGTAGCCAAATCTTCATCCAGTTGGTAGCCAAACCTTCATATCGAGGTAATCAATTCAGTTTTATTAGGTTACCAATTTATTTTGAATGTGATGAAATTGCTAGCCAAACCTTCATACCAAGGTAACCAATTTTGTTTTATTAAGTTACCAATTGATTTTGAATGTAATGCAGTTGGTAGCCAAACCTTCATGCAGTTGGTTGCCAAATTTTCATACTAAGGTAACCAATTCATACTGCAGGTGTGGAGGTAGATTGGTTACCTTGATATAAAGGTTTGGTTATCTTGGTATAAATATTTGGTTACCTTGGTACGAAGGTTTGGTTATCAATATTACATTACACATCACTCTCTTATCTCTCTCTTTCCTATGCAGTGTTCTTATTTTTTTTTTGACATGAAATTGGGTCTCACCGGCGAAGGGGAGGAAGAAAATGACCGGCGAAAGGGAGGAGGAAGATGACGTTGCCAAACTTTGAATATTTGAATTTGAATTATTATTTTTGAATTTGAATTTATTTTTATTGTTAGATCCAAGATATTTGAATTTGAATTATTAATTATGGCAGTTATTTCTTCTTGATTTTAGGTTTTCTTATTATTATGAATTGAATCCTATACTAATTTCCTAAATTAAGGAATCCTAATTGCACTAATATTGTAAATAAATATGAAAAGTGTATTAATTTTGTAAATATTTTATGAGTACAGTATTGTTGTAATTACTTACTAAATGTTGTATATTACTGTAAAGGACCCATATATATATTAGAACCGTTCAGGGTGATCCATTAACAGACCAGTCCGTTAAAAAAGGACGCTCTATATATATATATGTAACTTATTATTTTGTAACAATTTTATTTTTATACAATTTATTTAGTTAATTAAATATAGAATAGAATTTATAATCATTCTAATAATGATAGTAAGACGGGGCATTTAATATATTTGTGATCCGAAACCCAGTTGGAGGCTTGGAGCACAACCGGCCTAAACCTCGTACTCGTCGTAACTTGAGAACATATTATTTTAGTTAGAAGTTGGAGCAATCCAATGGCTTCAGAGTCTCCCAGAAATGCTGCTCGAAAAGGTCATTCAATTATCGTAAAGCAATACTGAACCCTAAACCCACCTCCAATGGACGCCGTGGTCCACTCTGCTGTGGAAGAGATATGCTCTCAAGGCGCTAACGGCCTCACACTCCCGAAGCTGTGGCCGAAGCTCCAATCTTCTCTCTCCTCCCACGGCCTTCACTCCTGCGCCAACGTGAAGAAAGCCTTATGGACCAACCTCCTTAACATCCCTGGCCTCCAGTTCCAATCTGGAGGCGTTTCTTACGATTCTCAGGACTCTTCAATTCAGTCCTTCCAAGATTGCGAGAAGATGGATTTGAAGATTGTTGCAGTCGAGCATCTCCGCAACAGTTACGTTGGCATCTACGATATCAAGGCCTCCGATGCCGGAATTTCTCTTCCCCAGCGTCGCGCTCTTGAGCGCCTTGCCATTGCTAGGTTTCGCCCTTTCTCTCTCCCTCTCCTCCATATATATATATATACATATAAATCCTTTCTTTTTTTGGTGCAAAGGAGGCCATTAAGGCCTAAACATAATAAGAATTAAGAAATAGAGTCATTACAAACAAACAATGCTCTAGGATTTCAACTGGAGGCTCCCTAGTACTACAAATAACATAATTAGACTCATGTCCCATCTCCGCTCGCAAGTTTTTTCTGAGCATCTAGTATAAAAGTTTAGCATTCCAAGGCTTTCTCAAGAGTTGGCGGCAATCAGCAATGAGGCTCCGATCAGGAGGATTCCTAATGTCCCCTTCATTAATAATCTTGACAGCAACTTCTGAATCTGTTTCAACTTCAATGTTGGGTATTCTCATATCCCATGCTAGAGTAAGTCTGTGACGAACGAGATTTTGTAATTTAATTTGAATATTTATTGAATTAAATAAATATATTTTTTTTGATGATTTAATTATTGAGTTAAATAATTAATTGATAAAATTGTGGTATAGTAATTTAATTATATGTGTTACATTAGTTAAATTAATGATAGTAGCCAAAAGGTGTCTCATCCTTTCAACAAGAACCTTCGCAAGGATTTTGTACACCATTACATAAAGAACTAGGCCTAAACTGAGTGACACTCTGGATTTTCAACTTTTTGAATGAGAGCTATGAGGGTGGCATTCAACTCTTCAAAAACTCCCCCTTATCAAAAGCATTGCCTACAAAGTTATGGACATCTCTACCTACAGTTCCCCATTATTTTTGGAAGAAAAAGGCTTGATACCCATCCGGACCCCAAGCTTTCGCAAGTTTCATAGATTTTAATGCCTTAGTAGTCTCTTCAAACTCGATGGTCTTACACAGCTCACTACAATCAATCTCTTCAATTTTTGGACAGGAAAAGGAGGTGAAACTCACTGAGGTCCCTATAAGGACTAGTGAAAAGTTGTCTAAAATAGGTCAAGACAAGATTGCATATTTCCTTACTATTCACACTCCAATCACATCCCTCAAGCTTAAGGGTACTTATTTTATTTGGTTTCCTTCTCATGATAGTGGAAATATGATAAAATTTAGTGTTCCTCTCTCCAAGGGCCAACCACTCCACTCTGCTCTTTTGGAACAATAACAACTCCTTGTGTTCAAGAATTTGATTATACTCACTCACAAGACTCCTCTCCAGATTGGACAAGAAAAAATGACCAAGACTGGTCATGGCATAAACGTTTTTGAATCCCAAAAATTCTTGCAAGAAGTTCTTTTATTACAAAAAACATTACCAAAGTGATTAACATTCCAATCCTTAAGGCATTGAGTGAGGTTAGTCACCCTGTGCTCAAGAGGGATATCAAAAGAATTCCAAGCAGTTTTCACCACTTCTTCAAAGTCCTCATGAGTGGACCTGGCTATCTCAAAGCGAAAAGATTTTTTAGAGGGAAGAGGAAGGATATACCTGAACAGTTGATTAGGAGAGGGTTATGGTCAGAATGTGTCCTTGCCAAATGATAAACGATATCTTTTGGAAAAAGATGACATCAAGAGGGGCTTGCCAAAGCTCTATCTAGACGCTCTTTTATATTAGTAAAACCTTTTCTAAGATTAGACCGGGTGAAAGAAGGTCCTTTGTATCCAAGATCCATCAGATTACACGCATTAACTCCTTCAATGAACTTATTTCTTCTATTATTATTTATCTGGTCTCCTCCAATTTTCTCCTTAGTATGCATCACATCATTGAAATCACCTGTAACAAGTTGAGGCATAGTTAAACAAGGATTAATGTTAAATAACTTATCCCATAAAATTTCCCTTATGTGAGGGTTAGTACTTGCAACTCGCATAGATGGCAAAGCACACCCAAGATTACTGCCCTCTTCTATGTAGAAGTGGACAACTTGGTTCGAGTAAGCCAAAATTTCAATCTTCACTTGAGTTGTGTTCCAAAGAATCCAAATCCCCCAACTTGTTCAATCACTAGGACTCTGAAATTTCCAGCAAACCCCATGGCAGAGCTAATTCTTTCTGCACTCGTTTCATTCACCTTTGTTTCAAGAAGAATAATCACATCCGGGTTATGATTGTTTCTCAATTCTCTAAGATTCTTGTGAAATCCACTCGTTCCAACACATCGACAGTTCCAAGTAAAGATCTTATTAGAGTTGTTGAGGCTCAAACGCCCCATTATGTTTCCCATTTCCATTGAATAGCTCTGAATTCCCCTTCTCGGATTGTATTTCAAACCTCTATCACACCCAACACCTACATTTCTTGTTGAGCGAAGTATTCCACGGACACTCCTATCGCTTGATGGAGGGGATCGACTTCTATCACGTGGGCTATCTCTGTCGCTAGAACAAAGTGGAGTTTCATGCATCTTTCCGTCATTACATGCTGCTTCACTTCAAGGTTCTGCACTCCCATTGTAAGTCGATCTGATCTCCATTCCATTTTCAACCACACTATCAGTTTCACAAAAAAGGTCAGGAGGGTTAGAAGGTTCTGGAGGAGGGATATTGCTAACGGAGAGGTGAGTTTTGGTGGAGGACACGGGCACCGGAAGAAAAGTATTTTTATCACTACTCAGAACTACATCTTTACATCTTCCACCATGCCTGCTTCTATTTCTATCAGAACAATAGGTTCTGGGAAAGCCTCCAAACCAGCTGATACACCCATGTCTTCCTTTCAAACCCGCACACTGTCATGTCCACTGTTTCCTTTCCCAGCCTTATGAGTTGGCTTCACGTGCTCAAACCTTTTTCCTTGATATTTGTTCGGACTAGTGGTTGCCCTATTAACTCTTCTCGTTTGACTTGGACCATTATGGTTTTCTTTTTTGCCAAAAGAGGTATCACTTCCAACTAGATTAGTAACTTTATCCACAAACTGACCTTTTGGGCTTATATCATTCACATGACCTGAACTTTGTTTACACTGATCTTTCTCAAGCTCATGGTCAAGGGCTCCATTCATGGCACCCAAAGACTCGTACATATTGCCCCTGGACTAGGCCTTCCCACCTCTCTGGAACGAGGAATTGTTACCTAAGCTAACATTTTCTTTAGATCTTGGAGGCCTTCTGAAATTTCTTTTAGGAGCTAGCATCCACTGCCCAAACGTTGGCTCGACCCCATTAATGCTGGTCATTTCCACTTCCTCATAAATTGCTCTTTCTTCACCATCTTTAGTTTGACGTTGTTCTTCCCACGCAATTTCGCTATTGCATTCTTCTTTCCTATGACCAACTCTACAACACGTATAACAGATTGTTGAGAAGTTCTCATACTCGATGTTATATAATTTCTCTTCTATCTCCATTATACTCTGCAAAGGTTTTAATAAATCAAGCTCAACACAAAACCTAGCAAACTTCCCACGAGCTGCCCAATAAGTATTTCTACCCAACTTAATTGGGTTGCCAATACTCAAAGCAATGGAGTACAAAGTTTTCTCATTATAAAGAGCTATGCATAGCTCAGGAATTCACACCCAAGCAATGGCCGTAGAGACTTTTGCTGATGAAGGTTTGAACCCAGGGATCCATCTTTGCACAGTGAGATAATGATTCATAATAACCCAAGGTCCACCAGTTAGAACATTTTCATTATCTCACATACTATCAAGCTTAGCAAGATTTTAGTCAGAGCCCAAGTCAATGAGTTCTAAGTCACCCTCAGGTTTCCAAAGTTACTGGATTTTGTGTAACAAAGCATTACACCCTATAGATCTGCCCTTTGAGAATTAATGATGATCTCCATTTACTTTTCAGCCTCTCTTTAAACTCAAAGTTTAAAGAATTTTTTGGATATGGCCTTGACGGTTCTGGCTGCTGAATATTAATTTTCAAAAGATCGTTAGGTTAAACCAAATGTGATGATTAGATGATTCCCCTTTGTTGTTGTCCTTACCTAACAGTTTCTCTTTAAATGACACTTTGGGAAGGCAATCCGCCATCTCTTCTTCCCTATCTCCTGTAATACCCATGTCCAGATCATTTCCAACATCCCCTTCGCACAAGGAAAGATGTGGGTTATGCTCAGAATCAATGAGACCCAAACTCTCTAGCCCTCTATCATTCGTGTCTCTGGATTTAACTTTTTTAGTACTTCTCTCAAGATTATCTTCTTGCAGAGATCTGCTCGCACCCACAGTGTTCTCACTCTCGCTCATGGGAAATTATATATATATATATCCACCTTACATGTTACTCGTACCTTTCTGGTCCAGTGGTCAGTGGACACCACATCACGTTCATTGTATGATGTCAAAAGAAAGTGACAGATAGGGAAATTGTTTTGAAGTTAAAGAACAAAAAGAATTGTAAGTAGATCTCGTTCAAGGGTTAGTTGAGCTCCACTGTTATAATAGTATTTTTTGAGTCATCTTTGCCCTCCACAGGCTCACCCTAAAGATCACGGGTCATGACTGAAGGTATTATTCGTAGGTTAAGGCCTTGTATATATATATATGTTTCAAATTATTCCACGTGTTCCTTTGTGGGACTGGGGCATTACATAAGGTCTTAGGACTTCAAGAATGGAGGGGGGACAACTAATTTGGTATGGAGGGAGTAAGTGATTTTGGTACTTGTTACTTTTTCTCTCTTCCATTAGTCGTTTATTGTTGTAAATTAACTCTCGTATCATTCTCTCTATGTGTATGCATTTAATTTTTTCTTTGATGATATATTTGTTGATTGTAATTAACTTCGAGACTAGCTGGGAGCTATATTCTTGCAAATGGAACTAACGGAGTTTGGATGTTTCACTTTGTTGTAAATGCTTGAAATTTGGTGGATGTTACTAAATTGCAATCGATATTAAATTTAATGTGGTGAACAGTTTGTGGGAGACTTGTTGACAAGTTATACGCGGTAAGTGTGCTATCACGAGTTTTAGTTTCATTGGCTTGTATGAACATTATTTTATTTTATTACCTACTTTGTTTTAATTATTTATAATTCGGATTTCATCAATAAAGTAGAATTATGTATAATTGATAGTGGCTTGGTTTTTTTTCTTTTAGGCTATATTTGTTTGAAAAAAAAGATGGATGAGATATGACTATTTGTACTAATTTATTACAACAACAGACTATTTTAAATAGCAAACTTATTATGGGATAAAATAGTCCGTAGTAGTAATAAATTAGTACAAATAGTCATATCTCACCCATCACTTTTGCAAACAAACGTAACCTTAGTTGTTCAGACTATGTAGACTGCATTTGGCTGTAGTGAGGTCATCTAACATATAATATACTTTTAAACCTTGATCTCAGTTGTCTCTGAACATTTTCTGCACTTGTAGAGCAAATGGAATCACTCAAACTGAACTTGCTAAGGAATTTGGCATGAAAGGCAACAACATTTTCTACATATTAAGAAATCTTGAATGCAGAGGGTTGATTGTGAGGCAATCAGCAATTTTAAGGAGGAATGAAGCTTCCAGTGACGGGGAACCAAAAAATAGTTCAATTGTAACCACTAATATGCTCCACTTGTATCGCTATGCAAAGCATTTGGGTTGTCAACAAAAACTTGAAATTACTAAAGAGGACAACTCCTTGACTGGCAATGATAATGAAGAAAGTGAAGCATCTGGTTCTGGCATTGTTGAAGAGCGTGTCAAAGAGGATGTGCATATAAAAGATTATCTCCCAGCATTAAAAGCTATATGTGATAAACTTGAGGAAGCTGATGGCAAGGTCATTCATATTTAAATGTTATGCAAGTCTATTTGTTTTTCCATGTACCATTATGCTAAGCTTATGTATTCCCTCGTTTCCACTTGAAGGTTCTTATTGTGTCAGATATTAAACGAGACCTTGGTTATCGTGGAACTTCTGGGCATAGAGCTTGGAGAAATGTAAACTTTCTCTAAGTGACTTTTAGATTTGATTCTCTCTTTAGATCTTTATAATTGATTAAACACTATTATTTACCCTCAAAATGGACTGTTAGATCTTTAACAGGTTGAAAGATGCTCATGTGGTGGAGGACTTTCTTGCTAAAGTTAATACCAAGGTAAGGCATATATATATATTTGTTTATGAGGTGAGATTCTGCTCAATATAACTTACAGTCTTGCTTTGGTATCATTCTTACTTTTATACCATGTTTTTCATTTAATATGCTGATTAGATGCCATAATTTTAAATGTTCTTTAAAAAAATAACAATCATGTCATATTTAGCAGCTGGTGTAAGATAGGATTGGTTTTACTTGTACCTCCCAATACATTTTGTGTTATAATCTATTGATAATACATCTGTGAATAGAATGTGATGTTCCTCCTCCAACTCGATAATCAAATTACTTGGGGATTCTTTGATACTCGTCAACATTTCTTCTTTCTACTGGTAAATATAATTTTATTAACCTACAAAGAAACAAAATACTTAAAAGACTCCTACGAAAATGAAAAAGGACTATATCATTCACAAAGAGGTGGTCAAAAGATAAAAACAAAATGCAACAGAAAGAAGAAGCTTACAAGTCAAAAAAGGAACATACCCCATACAGTAAACCACAAGCAAAAGCTAGCACAATGGCAGGATTTTAAAACCAAAAGAAAGGAGAAGAAGAGATTCCCCAGTATAGCAATCACAAATTATGGCACTAAAAACCCAACAACATCCACATAATGAAACTTGAACTGAGAAATATGACTAATTATAAACCCGGCAAACATCTGGTTAAAGTAAAGTTTGTATTATTATTTCATAAAGATGTGATCAATGGGTGAAAGAGCTGTCTATTTTTGATCAACTGAACTGTGACATGAACGGAAAAGTATCTAGCTCAATAGTTGGATCAATTACTATTAAAAGGTTTTAGAATGACCATCTTACACCAGTTGTAGGTGAATCTTTCATCACTTTTTCACTTAAGTTTCTTATATATTTACCCTAGTTAACTTGAGTAGATTGTCACAACACTTGGATTGACACCTATAAACTTTTAACTATTTATTCATATGTGGTTATCTTCATGATCTGTAAGCAATACCTATATAAAAATGAAATTGAACGCCTGAACACCTGAACACTCCATGATGTTTGGCCCTACAGTTTCCAGTAAAACTGTATCAACATGAAATTTTCATCTGGGGGTCATTGCTTTTATTACCTAGTCTGTTGTATGTTTCCAGATTATTGTGCATCCTTTTAGTTGCAGATACTTATAACTGAAACTTCCTTCCAAAATATTATTTACATAAAAGAAAAAAGATCTTTTTTCAATACAATTGAATTTGTGGCTGAATAAATATTGTTAGCTTATTAGTAGCTACTTACCAAGTTTGTGATGTAAATTTCCACTGGTATGGTGGCATAGGTCATAAATTATATTGTATGCCTCTGATCATTAATATTAGTTTGCTGTACCCATGACTAAATAATGCAGTTTGTAATGATGATTTTCAGTCAATTACTTGTTTCATACTTGTTGGATATTGCCTTCCATGGGGGTCAATATCTTGGTACAGATGTTAGTCAAGATGTTATACAACACATGTAGACAAGCTCATGCTTTACACACATCTTATTCTTCCAAATGAACACATATGTTGCGCCTCAGAATTAATTACTTGTTAAAAAAGTTTTTGCTTGTGTTTCTTTGCACATGTTGCAGGAGGTCAGCTGTTTACGTCTTCTAAAGAAGTTCTCTCCCAAAAATTTAGAGCCAAAAACTCTTAGATGTGGATCAGATGATCCTGATACAGAAGAACCAGTAAAATT
Organism: Panax stipuleanatus; assembly: GCA_020205555.1. Classification (NCBI taxonomy): domain Eukaryota; kingdom Viridiplantae; phylum Streptophyta; class Magnoliopsida; order Apiales; family Araliaceae; genus Panax; species Panax stipuleanatus. The sequence continues at coordinate 156,968,671 of CM035122.1, forward strand.
GGGAAAGAGAGGCCAGATAAATGACCAGATTGTAGAGCTTCCTATTGAACATCAAGTTTATGATATGATTGATGCTGAAGGATCCAAAGGTTTGACAATTACCGAGGTGTGTCCATTTCTTTTTTGGTTGTGATTTTTTCCATATTTGAACTGTTAATGTGTAGTCTACATTCAGAAATCCTATGACTCTCTTAGCTCGCTTGTACACTCTTAACATAACAAGTGCAGCCCCACAGTTTACCTTGGTCTATCATCTTTTGAATATTGTGAATCATGTTGTGGCACTTAAGTTCCATGCAGGGTTAAATACACTTTTCTCCATTCTACTAGGGGTCGGTTTACAAATGCATGACCGAACTGATTTTTTTTTCATTCGACTCACTGAACTACAATTTTTTTATAAACCGTTACAAATTCTATTAAATTGTTTGACTTTGGACCAGTGTTCTAAAAATCCCCGCCAAGGTCCGCCTAGGCCCTAGGCCCCCCATGGCGCCCCGCCTAGGTGCTAGGCCCCCTCTTGGCGTCTCGCCTAGGCACCAGGCTCCCCTGGCGTCTCGCCTAGGCCTAAGGCGGCAAAAAAATTCCTCCAGAAAATTATGCGAGGCCTAGGCGGAGAGATTTTTTTTTTTAATAACAATCCAAACCAGATTTTTATATATTTATTTTTCTAATGATTTACCATATTCATAATGCAATTTGTAGCATATTAAATCACAACAAAAAGTGAACAAGATCAAGTTAAAATGGATAATTTTATTATAGTTGTAATTTTTTGAACTTGTATCAACTTCAAATTATATAAATGATGATACATTTGTAATATTTAGTTTAATTCAATATAATTCTTAAATTTATATTTAGTTTCTTAAGTTTTAATATTGAAATGAATTCTTGAAATTTTAAATTTTATTATTTAATAGCAATCTTGTTTATAAATAAAACTAATACGTTAAAGATATGTTTGAACTTTGAACAATTGCATGTTTGTGTTTGAACTTTGACATTGACAATATGGATGTGTTTGAACTTTAAATAAATGTCTTTACTATCTTTATTATAGATTGTTTTGCTTTATATTATTATTTTGTTTGGATAAATGTAAGATAAAATATTAAAATTGACTTAAAATAAATAATCCCGTCTAGGCTCCGCCTAGGCCCCCCCTGGCCGCCCACCTCCCGCCTAGCGCCTTTTAGAACATTGCTTTGGACAGAAAAATTACACAAGCTGCCATGTGAGAGGGAAAACCTACATGTCAGACATTTTTCTTTGTGGCATGCCTAGATGGAAACTTGTATAAATTTAATGCTAAATTAATCAAAATCAAATAAATAAAATAAAATAATCCATTCAAAATAAAAGTACAATAAAAATAATTATTTAAATTTTATTTTGATCATTTATATTTGTTTGGTATGGTAAAACTTTAGTATTATAGCATACAATTTTTTTTCCAGTATGGTACAATTTTAAATAAATTATATAAATTTCACATAAATATATTATTCAAACTTCAAAAATATAAATAAAATTTTGAAAATTAATTATTATTTTTATTTTTGAAAACTAATATAATTATTATTTATATTATGAAATCATTAAATAAATATTAAATATTAATTATAAAAAAATATTAAATATATTACAAATAATTAAATTAATTAAAAATATATTAACAAATAAGTAAAGTAATTAAATAAATTAATAATAAAATATATTGATTAAAGTAATTAATAATAAAACATATTAATGTGTAATTTTTACAAATATATTTATATAAAATTAATGAATTCATATTTTTTTTTAATTTTTATTCAATTATCAAAACAGAGGAGAAATGAATCATCTAGATGTAAAATGAATCATCTGTATCTGTCTCCCTTGCAAAACCCCACGATAAGTTGTAAAATGAATCACCTAGCAATTGCACATTCGGCTAGGCCTTACGGAAAAAATTTATCATGCTCTGTTGTTCTCCCAATATACCATCTTCATTGTACTCTTAATCACAGGAAAACAAAAATATGTATATTTTAACCTTTGAATCATGGGAACTCACTTAGTAACAAAAATTCGTTGATTCAGGTGCATGATCTGGATCTGGGTTGTTCAGATCTAGATCTGAATAGACCTAATTAAAAAAGGCCTCTCCCTCTGATCCTTTCTTCAAATCATTCTTCTAAAACCCACTCCTCAAAGCAATCGCGCTCATCAATGGTGTTCAAGCAATCGCGCTCATCAATGGACAGATTTGGGTTGTTCATCAATGGACGAATCTGGGTTGTGGTGAAGAAGATGATGAAGTAGATTTGGATTTCGCCAACAATTCCGACTACGGATTTGGGTTGATTTGATTTCGAATTATTTTGAATTTGGATTTCAAATTTTTCAAATTTGGATCTGGGTTGTGGTGAAGAAGAAGATGATGAAGTAATTTCAGATTTTTAATTTCAAATTATTTTGGATTTGGATTTGTGGTGAAGACGATGATGAATTAGATTTGAATTTGGATTTGGATTTGTGATGAATTCAGATTTGGATTTGTAGTGGAGAAGATGATGAATTATATTAGATAGAATTTAATATCTTTAAAGTTAACTTAAAATATTTAAAAATTAAAAAAATAATATGAATTTATTAATTTTATATAAATATATTTATAAAAATTATATATTAATATATTTTTTATTAATTTATTTAATCAATAGATTTTTTTATTAATTTAATTATTTGTTATTTTAAAAAAAAGAGAGAATTCAAGTTTGAAAATCAAGAAATTTAAACTAAAGTTATTTTGTTATTATTATTAAAAAAAATCCATGGTGGGTCTTATATTCCACGTAAGCGTGGCCATGTCGTGCCATGTAGACTTTCCGTTAACTTTTAACACTTTTAGACGAAAATTTCAAATTTTGTAAAAAAGTTATACTTCAATGAGTTGACCGTCAGTTCGGTGATGCATTTGTAAACTGACCCCTAATAGAATGGGAAAATTGTATTTAACCCGTTCCATGCATAAATCTTCTGCTTGAGAACCTATCTTCTTTTTCTGGTAGGTAGTTCTCCTCCAGGCTTATTGCTTACTGAAATGTATGAGGCTAAATTGAGTTGGTTAATCTGTGGAAAACATGTGTACATGGGTTCAAGTTCTACCTGACAACTTTACACTCTGCTAAAAATTTAATTGTTCAGACCCCTGTATGTTGATAGTTCTCTATGTGCCTGAAATTGAATTACCCCATAAGGCTAGCTTCATCATGTTTCGTTTCTTTACTTAATGCTGGTATGCTTAATTCTTTGAATCATTATTTCTGCACATACAATTTGTTTCTAATGATATTAGGGTTTTGCTGCAATTTGTATACATACAGAATATGACTATGGATTTCTTTGCGTATTTTGACTGTTATGACAGGTATGCAAAAGGCTTGGGCTAAACAATAAACGGTACTACACTCGGCTTCTCAATATGTTCTCTAGGTTTGGAATGCATCTGCAGGCAGAAAGCCATAACAGAGGTGTGGCATATCGAGTTTGGACATCTGGAAATTTCAATCCCGAAGCATCTAATACTCTTCCAAGTAAACCAGATAATGTTGATGATGATGGAGTTTCTATCCAACATGTTCGGAACCCAAATTTTCAGGAGAACTCAACTGAGACGGTTCAATGGGAAGATCATTTGACTTCTAATGCTGATGCTACAGCCACTGAAAAAATTGAAAATGTTGCAACAGAACCAGAACTTTCTCAGGGTTTGCTGGCTGTTGGTGAGTGTAATGATATGCTACTTTATCCAAGCAGTCCACAGAATGTAGCTTCTGAGCAAAGTCGCATAGTTCCTGATACAGAACTTCAGATAGTGAGTATGACACCTGTATCAGACGTCATTTCTTTAGATTCTCCCCATGATTTGTCCACTTCCCGAAAACGGAGATCATACCAGAAGTATCCATGCCTTACTCTGAATGCACTTAGCACACTAAGGGAGAAGCGGATACTTGAACTTTTACAGGTCTTTTCATCATCTAGTGATTCTCATTTCTTATCTCCACCACTACATTTTATCTAGTACCGTTTCAAATGTTCTTCTTCTTTTCATTAAGCAGGAAGAGAAGTTCATGATAAAAGCTGATCTACATAGGCAGCTGGAGAGCCTTGAGAAGGACAAGCATACAATGATGGACAGGAAGACCCTAGAACGTAGTCTGAATAAGCTTCAACAGGAAGGACATTGTAAGTGCATTCGTGTTGGTGTCCCTGTCGTCACAAACTGTGGCCGTAGCCGTACAATGGACGTGGTTCTTCATCCTTCTGTTAATAATGTCTCACCTGAACTATTGGGTCAAATTTATGAGAGAGTGAGGTCGTTTGACATTCAAATTCGGGGCCAAGGTTCTTCTAAATTGAAGAAGAGTCGAGAAGTTCCTGTACTGAATGGTATCCAGAGAATTCTAAACAATGTTAAATTAGATGTTCAATCTGAGAGATCAGAAGCCATGCGTGCTAATGGATTTGTGCTAGCAAAGATGGTTCGAACAAAGCTCATGCACATCTTTCTATGGGGTTACCTCAAAAGTTTACCTTGTTGGAATGATGCTTTAGCATCAGGTAAGCATGGGTATGACCAAAATAATCCTCACAGCACTTGCAAAATGTTTGAGCTACAGGCAGCCATTAAGGCCATGCCACTTGAGCTGTTCTTACAGGTTGCAGGGTCAACTCAAAATTTTGAGGAAATGATTGAGAAATGCAGGAATGGTTTGTGCCTTTCTGATCTTCCTGTGGAGGAGTACAAGCATCTCATGGGTACTCAGGCAACTGGACGGCTATCATATATCATTGACATTTTACGACGTTTGAAGGTATCATAATTGATCAAGTCATATTATAAATTTTCTCCCTGATAATTTTTGCATCTAAGCTACATATCTTGATATTCAAGATATTTAATCTGTATGCTTTACCTGAAGTTTAGTGGAGAACTTGGTGGATGCTAAAAGTAAAAGAAGCATCACTTTCTGTTCTTTCTAATCAGATTATTCTGAGATTGGTTGAACTTCGTCTGTTTCATGTTCCTAGCTCAAATAAATAATTTTATTCCATCTTTTATGTATTCAATATTTTCCAGATACTTATATACTTATATATATATAAGAAGCAGATAAACATTTGCATGCCAATTATAAATTTTGTATATAATATTTGTTAATGCCTGGAAGGGTTCCTTGTTACCCCTTTCAGCTTTCTCCTCTCCCCCTTTCCTCTTTAAAAATTAAAATACATGTCATTTACACAAGTTAATGTTTATGTTACCTACCTCCTAGTAAAAATAAGAATCCTTTGTGAAGAAAATGTTGTCTTTATTTTTCTGCGAATAAGTTGAATGTTCTAACCCCCAATTAGTTGGATTCTATGGCAGTTGATACGAATGGTAAGTCGTGAATATTCAGAAGATGCAGCTGAGGTCCCGCATACCACTCTTACACATGCCCTAGAACTCAAACCGTACATTGAGGAACCTGTCTCAATGGTTCCATCTCCTTCAGCTTTTGTTTCACTTGATATTCGCCCACAAATCAGACATGATTTTGTTCTTTCTAGCAGAGAAGCTGTTGATGAATACTGGAATACTTTGGAGTATTGCTATGCTGCTGTTGATTCAAAAGCTGCTTTACATGCATTCCCTGGATCTACAGTTCATGAGGTGAATTGAATATTATGTTTTTTCTTTTAATAAACAATTTTAAAAATGCTTGTTGGTTGGCAAGTGTAGTGTACATGCACTTCTAGTTAGCTATACTATAGGTTAATTATGGTGGTATAGTTGCCTATGAAGTTTCGTCATGTATGATTGGATCACTCATCATATGCACCATCTCTTAAAATGCCTGATCAGATCTATGGAAACAATAAAGAAAATTGTGGTTTACATGTTTCCGACCCTTTGGATTCCCTTATTTTTGTGAAGAACACATCTGAGTTGGGAGCATGAGAATTCACCTTTTACTTTAAAAGAAGTAGAGGGGTTTACTTTTTGTCACACCATTGTTTTATTTTTCATATCTTATTGTTGTGTATTTCGAGGATGCAAACCAGATATCTAAGTATAAGTTTGTAACTTTCTAAAAAATGATAGTATAAGTTTGTAATGCGCCCTGTCGGTATTGTCATCCTTTTGACAGAAGTAATTTTTGCTTAAAAAATCTTTCCTTTGTTCTTAGTTCTTACCTTTTTTAGCTATTATGATCATTACGAGTTATGTTCCCATTTACTTTTTCTCTTGTGTACTCATTACATTGCTTGAAACAAGAGTTTTATCTTTCAACCACTGCAATTAACAAAGAAAGAAATAAAACTGCTTCTGCACGTATGTGCTTCACTTGATTTCACAGTGGCAAGCCATGGCTAATCATATTCTTGCATCGTCATGAGTAGGTGGCAATTTTTTTCCCCTTGTAGCGGCTTTCCATTTGGGAGTTGTATATTTCCTCTTAATTGTACTAGGAAAAACAAAATCTATGATTTCCGGACGATGAAGGTGTTTTGTCATTATTATTTATCTTTATCTGCTAATCAAGGCCTCACTTAGTTCTGTTCTTTACACCCCACCCCAAAATGTGTTCTTTTGGAATGTATTCTTTCTTTCTCATCCCTCTATGGGACTATATTTTCCATCATAAGTTCCTTGTGTCAAAGTGTGAAATGTAAAACTTTTATCCAGGTATTTCTTTTCCGATCGTGGGCATCAGCGCGGGTTATGACTGCTGATCAACGTGCCGAGCTCCTTAAGCGTATAATAAATAATGACCCGAATAAAAAGCTCTCATTCAACGAGTGTGAGAAGATTGCGAAGGAACTCAATCTGACTCTAGAGCAGGTTTGTTTGCTTTTGGTTTTGGTTGCATGTTTCTTCAGTTTTTTATTGGCCTCTTAAATATTTATTTACTTGTCCAATAAAAGTAAAATGATCCACCAATTCAACAAATGATTCAATGTTGACCATGTCAGATTGTGCTTTATATTGTGGAAACGTACATCCAGGGGCGGATCCAGTTAAGGGGGCAGCTGCCCGTGCTAGATTTTTTTTTAGAGGTATAGGGGTATATGTAAGTGAATAAATTTAAAAGGACAAATTAATAAAAGAGTTAAACTTGGAGAGGGCAAAAAAAATTCATTCATATTAGTACAGACAAACGTAGATTCATTCTACTTATATCTTCTAAATTGTATCTAAATATTTTTATTTATTTTTTTTTTAGTTTAGATTATTAATATTTATTGCAATTTGTAAACATTATTATGATTAGTTAATATTATGATTAGTTCAAGTTTTATTTATTTAACTTCAACAAATAAATTAGTTAAAATTCTCCCCAGCTGGAAAAAAATTCTGAATCCGCCCCTGCGTACATCTATTAAGAAAATGTATTTTACAGACTATCAAATTGTGATATGGTGATTTTCACAGCCCAGAAAATCGTCTTTTCTCTCTGATTCTATCATTTAGCTTGTTCCTTCAATCATAAAATTTCCTTTTTCTTGGTCAGGTCGACGTTCACATATATATATATATATATATGTTATCTTTTTTGTATTTTATATAAACGTATTTATAATAGTATTGTGTGTTTTGAGATGGCCTTTGCTAGAGTCAATATCATATTTTTGAGCTAGTAGTTTTGATGCCATATATAGAGTCAGGGTTCTTTAGCTACGAAATGTTCACAATTGTTTTAGGGGGTTGTAAAACAACCCAAGTCAAATCCCTAGTCCAGTACAAATGTCGGGTCAAATCCCAAGTCTAAATCGAATCAAATCCATCCAAATAAGGCCTTAAACTACTGGCCCAATAATATATTTTTGGGTCATCTTAACCCACCACAGGCTCACCCAAAAGGTCATAATTGAAGGTACTATTGTTAGTAATTTAATTCATTATACACAGACAATTTTTTTTAATATCTTTCGATGTGGGACTGGGGTGCATAGTTGTCACGGCGAGTCATGGCGGCAGCCGATTGCCTGGACACCCGACAAGGCGACCGCATGACGACAAGTCGTTTACAATATGCAATTTATATATTATTTATTTTGCTTAACAAATATATTGGCAATAAAGTTTCATATACATTAAAACTCAAAACATAACATTTTGGAATAACATTAAAGGCATAATTATGTAAATACTTAGCAATAACAATCCAAAAATAAAACACTTGATATTAAAAATTAGTAAAAGAAATGAAGAATTCAACAAACACCACGTAGAAAATAAAGTTGCAACCAACCATCACAAATATGTAGTCTAATAACTAATAAAACACCACATAGCAAGCCAAAATAATGTCTAGACTCTCTACACTAATCTAGAAACATCGTTCAAGCAAAATCATCAAGGAAAAGGTCATTTCCATTTCCTCCACGAGAACTACTCTCAGTCAAAGGTGTAGGTGATGGTCTTTCTCCAAAATCATCCTCCACATCTTCATCGTCATTTGGAATTCTCTTTTCTTTGTCATCGGAGTCGGAATCCATCAACCTTGATTACCTTGAAGTTGAACCACTACAACGTCGAGAGTATGTCATGAGATTCTCACTAGTATTAGCACGAGCCCTCCTTGAAAGATTGCGACCCTCAAACTTGTTGGATGCACTGGTTGCTCGATCCTCATCATTCCATGTAAGATCCTCCCCAGGATAAACAACATCGGCCTCGTTCTTGATTCATTCATTACCCCATCAAAGTCATCAATGGCTAATGAATCAAAAAAATCCCAAGTTCACGCCTCTTTTGGAACCAAAGACGATCTTTCGATTGTATTGGATATACACCAAGTCACTCAATCGTTTATGTTTCAATTTATTCCTCTTCTTCGATTGAATCTAAAATAAATAAAACAAAAAAAAAAAAATAATGATAAAATTCTAATTATATAAAAAATAGTTAGTATTAGTAGTGAATGACTTCATACTTTTGAAGTACCAGCAATAGAAAGTACTTACAAACTCAAATGTACTCCAATTGCGCTCACATCCGGAAGAAGAACAACAAAGACCTAGAATTTTTTTTGCAAACGAGGATAGCTCAAGAGTCCGCCCTCCAAAAGCATTCCACCAATCAACTAGCAACCATTTAAAAGAAATATAAATATTTTTAAAAGGAGAAAAGGAAGAATGTATATAATTATAATTTAGTTTTTATATCTTTATATATATTTCAATATACTTACGAGGATTCTTTGGTTTCTGTTGCTTAATCGCCAATTCTTGTGAAAAAAGTATCTCGAGAAGCATCATAGTTATCGGCTAGATTGTTTATCTTGTCTAGCGAATCTAGGTTGGACACTATCTTTATGAGAATGTCATTGAAGTCTGCTCGTAGAGTACCAACAAACACTGGACGTTCCTGTTTGATATCAAAGTACTTACCTGGATTGAGAAACAATGCAGCCCCATATAATTTTTGTTCCATTTGACTTTCCTAGCACTTCTCAACAATGTCAATCACCTTCTTGTACAGTCTTTGTTTGTTATCAAACGCATCTTTGATTTTTTTCTTCGCAAATTCTATCGCAGCGAAAACTTCTGACATGGCAGGCTTCTCATCACCATCAACAATCCTCAAGACTATTAGAAGTGGTTGTGATGACCTAATGCAATCCTCAACATGATGCCAAAATGTGTTTGAAATAACAATATCACGTACTTTCTTCCACGCTTTGGTAGCTGACAACTTAGATTTTGTCCAATCCTCGCTTGTGAACAAATGCCTCAATGCATCTTTATGCTTGTACAAGCTCTGTAAGGTGAGGAAAGCTGTAGCAAATTTAGTAACTGCAGGTCTTACAAAATCCCTCCCATTTATTTTTTCTCTCATTGCATCAAGAAGAAGACCATGCCTGTAAATAATGTTGTGATTCTTCTTGCATTTGTGATTGTGGGTTGGAATTGTTTCAACTTGCCTATGTCCTCTAGCATAAGGTCAAGGCAGTGAGCGGCACAAGGTGTCCAAAACAGTGTAGGCCTCCTCTCAATTAGTATATGCCATGCTGCCTTGTAATTAGAGACATTGTCTGTAACCACCTGAACAATATACTCGGGGCCAATTTTCTCAATCTTGCTATTAAGTAGATTTGTCAACATTGTGGTATCTTGAGACTAACTGGAGGCATCAACAGAACCCATGAAATAAGCCTCCTCCGGACTATTAACAATGAAATTCAATAAGTGTCTTCCCCTCTTATCTATCCAACCATCCGACATGAGTGTGCAGCCATATTCCTTCCAAGCAATTTCATGTTTATTCTTTAAGTCATCGGTTTTTGTCTTTGCCTTCTCAAGTAAAGGAACCCTCAACTCATGATACTTTGGAGGCTTGAAACCCGACCCATATTACCATATGGATTCGACCATTACTTCAAATCTCCTTGAATTTGCAGCATTGAATGGTATGCCACATTCGTAGAAAAAGTCGGCAACGTGCATTTGGACTCTCTCCTTTTCCTTCGGTGTCCTCAAACAATTTTCAATACTCGTTTGGCTCAAAAGCTTGCTATGCCTCTCCTCTACAACTTCTTCGGGAGTCTTCCTTAGAAGTGCTTCAATCGTCTTTGTTGGATCTTTTGGTTGTGGCTTTTGGAATTGAAATACAACTCTCTTCCTTTTAGAAACCATCCCAGAACTTGGGATAGTGTTAGAAGAAGTATTGGAAGCCATGGTTGGACGAGCAGATGATTGTTCTTCTTGCACTTCTACTACATCATTATCATCATCTAGCTCAAGGGGCTCGTTCCTCTTTCTACTATTCAAAGCCGCTTCCATCTCCCTCATAATTTTTGCTGTTGTTTTGGGGCATTTCGCTACATCTTCAAAATTTCCTGTTAAATGTTGCTTCAACTTTTTGATTGTTGAACGACATTGCTTCCCACAAAGGATACATTGCACTATATCCTTATTACTCATGTTCGGCCAATACCCATATTTCCAACTCGGGTCATTTGATTTGGCCTTTCTTTTCGGGTCCTTGGTTATACCATAACCATCGGCTCCCAAACTTTCTACCATTTTATTTTCTAGTTTCTACAAAATACAATCAAACAAACAATATAAAAGACAATTAAGTCATTGACATATTTTTATTTTTACTTGTGAATGTATTAGTATATTACCAAAAAAAAGAGTAAACAATAAACACATCTCACATAATTTTGTACATTTTAAATTTTAAAGTATAATCACAATTCACAAAACACATTAAATGTACTAACCTAAGTGGCTAACCGCTCTCTATATATTTAATTAAGCTTTATATATTGTCAAGGATAAAATATATTCCTAAATCCCAAGTCATTAAGTCTTAAAATATATTCCTAAAATCAGCTTGTCATTTATCAGAGATTTGTATGACAGAGATAAATAAATGAATATATAACATATATTCCTAAAATACATACATTAGAGACTTAATGATATTACAGTGGAAAATTGACACTTGGCATATGTATATGATGCATGACACTTGGAAAATTGCATATGTATAATCTGACTCATATGCAATGTTCTAAAAGGCGCTAGGCGACAGGTGGGCGGCCGGGGGGGCCTAGCGCCTAGGGGGCTTAGGCGGAATTTTTTATTTTAAGCCAATTTTAATATTTTATCTTACATTTATCCAAACAAAACAATAATATAAAGCAAAATAATCTATAATAAAGATAATAAAGGCATTTACTTAAAGTTCAAACACATATCCATATTGTCAATGTCAAAGTTCAAACACAAACATGCAATTGTTCAAAGTTCAAACATATCTTTAACGTATTAGTTTTATTCATAAACAAGATTGCTATTAAATAATAAAATTTAAAATTTCAAGAATTCATTTTAATATTAAAACTTAAGAAACTAAATAAAAATTTAAGAATTATATTGAATTAAACTAAATATTACAAATGTATCATCATTTATATAATTTGAAGTTGATACAGGTTCAAAAAATTACAACTATAATAAAATTATCCATTTTAACTTGATCTTGTTCACTTTTTGTTGTGATTTGATATGCTACAAACTGCATTATGAATATGGTAAATTATTAGAAAAATAAATATATCAAAATCTGGTTTGGGTAGTTATTAAAATAAAAAAACCTCTCCGCCTATGCCCCGCCTAATTTCCTAGAGGGATTTTTTTGCCGCCTTTAGGCCTAGGCGAGACGCCAGGGGAGCCTAGTGCCTAGGCGAGGCGCCAGGAGGGGACCTAGAGCCATGGGGGGGCCTAGCGCCTAGACGGATCTAGGCGGGAATTTTTAGAACACTGCTCATATGTATATGATGCATGACACTTGGAAAATTGCAGTGACACTTGGCATACATATGCATATTAGCATATATGACATATTATATTAGTTATCTCCTAATAACAGCTATCAGAGTCCAAAGAAAGAAACAGAGAAGTCAACAAAGAAAAGAGAAACAAAGAAGAACTAGGAAAAAAAATAGAGAAACAGAGTCGTAACATAAGGTAACATAGAAACAGAGTAACAAACTAACAAAGAAGTCAAGAAACAGATAAGAAGAGAAGCAGAGAAAGAAGAACATGTGTGCGAAGTCTCGCTGCGATGGGGCAATGGGGCTGCGAAGTCTCGATCGAGTTCGCGATGGGTTGAAGATGCGAATAAGGGTTTCACCTTCTGTCGATAAGGGTTTGCGATGGGTCTGCAGATAAGGGTTTACTCTCTTTTTTATTTGATGGGTCATGGGTTAATGCTCATGGGTAAAAATCAAAGTTGGACCAGAGATGCTAAGGCGGGCGCCTAGGTAGCTCGCCGTCTCAAGGCGTCTCCTAGGCGATGCCGTGAGACGTCAAGATGCCTAGGCGCCCGCCTTAGCAGTTCTGCCTTTAGTCGTCGTACGCCGTGTACTTTTCTTCATCGTCGGACGCCATAACAACTATGTTGGGGTGTTACAAACTCCCCCACTTAAATTTTGGATGTTCGCGTCAGAACCGATCACACACGGTCCACATATCTTTGTCTCTCTAGTCATTGTGGGATAATACTAGCTTGCTTCGTGTCCCCACCTCTGAACCTCCTTTTCTCCATTGTGGGATAATATCACTAGCCTTCGTGTCCTCTCCTCCGGCAATCCGATCGGATGACCTGACCCGAGCTTTCGAAAGTCGGTTCTGACACTATATGAAACAACCCGGGTCAAATCCCGACGGAACAAATCTCGGGTCAAATCACAAGTCCGAATCTAATCAAATCCATCCAAATAAGGCCTTAAACCACTGACTCAATAGTATCTTCTTGGGTCATCTTAGCTCACCCAAAAGGTCATGACTGAATGTACTATTGTTAGTAATTTAATTTCTTATATACAAGACAAATTTTTTCCATATCTTTCGATGTGGGACTGGGGTGTTACAGGTTGGGTGGGTGGCTACCTGCTCATTCTCTTAATTTTTTTCATATGCATTAAGATCAGAAAAACCACCAACTTCCATCATTCCTCCTACCTATTTCCTGCAAGGATGATTCCCAAAAGATTCTCTTTGAGCAAGTGACTAGATTTTCTTCATCTTTCTATTCACCTGTAAAAAAGGAATTACGCCTTTTGGGTTTCATTATTACTTGTTAGTGATCGCTGGCAATGTGTACAAGTATCATCAATGTTTCATCCTATCAATTATACTATATTCAGCTTCTTTCGATTGCTCAATAAAATACTTTTCGATTGTTTTTTCGTACTTGAGAATTCACATTTAGATAGTAAAAGTCTAATAAGGACAACTAACTGTATGGATGCAGCTCTAATCAACTTGATTAGTAAGCAACCATGGACTGGACCTGGATGAGAAAATCCAGTTGTGGGCCTGGGAAAGTCAGTCCCATAAAGGTTTACTGAGGGTGTTCAAGGTTAAACCTTTTACACGACATGTAATTGATCCAAGATATTATACAAATTTGCAATATTTATATTTGATTATTGGAATCTAAGTTATGTTACAAATTGGTAACCTTTTTATTTGATTATTAGATTGCTGGCTAGATTTAGGGTTCACTATGCAAAGATATTTTTATGTTCGACCTTCTGTTTGTAAATTATAGAGTTTTTTTATGCTAGGTATCAGCCTTTCATGCTTTGACTGATAACTAGAACTCATCTTATGAAAACCCCACCATATTGTGACCTTCTCTGACTGATGATTAAGACCCTAAATGCTAAAAAATCACCATATTGTCACTTACTCATAATTTGCAGTTTGTGGCTTGTCCGTCCTTGTCAAATCCCTTGGCCTTGGCAGTGGAGAGCAAGTTATCTGTGCCCAGAAAGCACGTTATATAAAATTTGCATCGGTCAGACCCAAGCTTCATATAATCTTTTAAGGATGTAATATAAGAATATTAAATTAAAAAGGAAGAATGTTGTCATAAAGTTGCTTAGAACAGAAGTCTTTGTATTAACATTTTCTTGCCCCGATGCGATGACCAATCTTGTTTATTAATGTAGCTGTTTTTTACTTCATGAGAGTGGATGTCTTTCTGCTAATAGTATTACTGAGCAATATGCACCTCTCATCTTTTTGAAAATGAAGGATCCAAATAATTTATGATACTAGTTTTTGCTATATCAATGTTTTTTCTTCTCTCTTTTGTTTTCTTCAGTTGAAGTGCTAGTTCAAATTAATGCTAGTTGACATGTAGAGTCACAAGCTGCAGTTTTTGCCTCTTCTAGTTTCCTCCTTTCTATTTAGGGTTTTTCTCATGACACCCAAAGTAGTTTGACGATGACTTAGTTAGGTTCAGTTGTTCAGGTTTTTTAGGTTGTTTATGGAGATTCATAATAATAATTACTTAGCTTAGTACGATACTTGGATTTATTGTCACGTCATTGTGACCCACTTTACTCATCATGGTTTGCCAAACTACTTCCCATGTTTTCTAAGAGAAAATACATTGTGCTTAAAGTGCATTGTTCTTATCAAACACTCCCAGCCACGTGAAAACATTTTCACCTTTCTTATTTTATTGGAGAAGTTCTTAATAATTGCTCTTGCAGGTGCTTCGTGTCTATTATGACAAGCGACAAAAGCGTCTTACTAGATTACAAGGATTTTTAAATCCAGAAGAGGAAAGCAAGCCACTTAATAGCAGACATGATTCATCTTCATGGAAAAGGAAACGATCTTCAAAAAGGACATCAAAGCATGTAAAAGTTGACTTGAGAGCTGGAGACTCCAGCTTGTGTAATATATCTTCTGATGACCAATTCTTAGAAGAACAAACTTCTTCTAGACAGCGGGAACATCATTTGTTGAAAGATCTAGTTGATGAGAATATGGAGGGTATGGAAGGGTTCAGATTATATGAAGCAGATGATGAGGACCAGTCTTTTATTCCCAAGTGTGCATTATCAAGGCAACCAACACGTCAAAGAAAGTTTTCGTGGACAGAGAACGCAGATAGGTAAGAGTAGCAGAAATATAGAATATCATGAACTAATTACAAGGATAATTTACCAAAAGTGATTAAAAGATAGGGAATTAAAACCACAATGTTCATGACCTTGTTTGGTCATCTTGATTGTTAAATTGTCCTGCATGGAAATCCAGTTAGGGATGTACGATTTTAGTTTTGGCCAAGTTTATAGTGGGAAAATAGCCGAAACTGAAGCTTTAGATTTACATTGGGGACAGACCAAAGCTGGCCTATTTGGTGGGCTATGAGAGATTTCAGTTTAATTGGTTTAGCTGCCAGTCCGCCGGTTTCAAACAGTTTTTGGTTTACACCGGTTATTGTTTAACTTTATCAGTCAAACGTTTTGTTGATATGTAAGAGGCAGGCAGTAAGAGTGGTGGGATATCTGAGAGATCAAACGGTGATGTGATGAGAGATATGTTGGAAAAAGAATCTGGCTCCACGAATAACAACTCTGGTGCATCCCAGTAGATATAATTTTACCATTGTTAATCTCCCCATCTTCTATTTACTAATCTAATTATTTCCCCCCAGTCACTTATCAAATAATAAAACTTTATCTTGCCTTGAAAGATTTCTTTGACTTTGGGTACTCTTTTGTTTAGGAGATGAGAGTGAAAGAGAGGCTTGTAATCTGAGAGGCAGAGTGTATCTGTTAGATTGCAGCAGTGAAAGGGAGAGTGGAGAAACCTAGGAAACTAAGAATAAAGTATAGCTAATATAAATTAATCAATGTTTTTTAACTGCCTAATGAGATGAATAAGGTCTTCCACTCTATGCATGAATGCCTTGTAACTCTATTGCAGTTTTTGATTTTGGTGAAATCTACTTTATGATATACTATCATGTTCTTCCTTCATGGATTTTTCTTCCTGAAATATTTTTGTTCTCTTTGGGCACACATAAACAAACTTATCTTTCAGGCAATTGGTGATAGAGTATGCAAGACACCGTGCTGCTCTTGGAGCAAACTTCCACCGGACAGATTGGACTGCACTTCCGAATATACCTGCATCTCCTGGTGCCTGCAGAAGAAGAATGGCTTTACTGAACAGTAATATACAGTTTAGAAAAGCTGTAATGAGACTCTGTAACATTCTTACTGAACGATATGCCAAGCACCTTAATAAATTCCAGAACAAATCTTTATGTGATGAAGAGTGCAGAGTGATGGTTAGGATTCGTTCATCTGCTGAAAATTATAATAAAAATGTCTCTGATGGTCATGAAAAAAGTCAAGATTTACATTCTGAAGAGCGCTGGGATGATTTTAACAATGAAAAGATAGTGGTTGCCCTTGACGAGGTTCTCCGACACAAACGCATGGCCAAGCTGGTGGTGCCCAGAGAAGTCTATTCTGTATCTGATGACTGTTCTGATCCAAATCTGGATGCTGAACGACATGTATGCAGCAAAATTCTTTACCGGTCATTTTAAATTTCAGCAATGATTCATTATTTTTCACATGATTAAGTCTGATAATATGTTTGAGTCATCACCCTACGTGATACTTGATTGACTCGCTTAGAAAGCTTGATGTTTGGACTGATGGTTGATGGTTGGGGGGTTGGAATTTTTTCAGAATTCTTCTTCTCTCTCTCCTCTCTCTGAGTCGATAAGACCTGAAATTTCTTTTTCATTCCTATCCATAATCTTTGTAGGAATTTTTAAAATTTTCATTATATAATATTTTTCCGTATGAACTGCTTTGAGTCCCCATACTTGGGCCCAATACTTCCCTATCGATTTTTTTCAATATGAAATCTTGTTGTAAATGTACGTGTTGGTGCATGCTTCATCTTCACACAGTTTTTGTGCTTTTTTAGTAGTTTGAGAGAAAATAACCAAAAGAGTACTTACAGAAAGTATTTCTTATATATTTCCTTGTTTGCAGGATCCCAGTGGAACTAAATTAGTTTCATCTGCCATTCCGAGAAAGGAAATGCAGAAATGCAGGGTAAGAAGTAATATATCTGGCCAACAATCAAGCTATCATCGCCTTCAACAAAAGTATATCAAATTTTTGAATGAAGGGGTTGATGTAAGTAGACGAGCTTATAAATCTTTGGCAGTTTCCAATGCTGTAGAGCTTTTTAAGCTTGTCTTTCTGAGCACCTCAACAGCTCCAGAGGTGCCAAATTTGCTTGCTGAAACACTCCGGCGTTATTCTGAGCATGATCTTTTTGCTGCCTTCAACTACCTAAGAGAGGCGAAAATTATGGTAAATACTCGTATTATTGCAACATTGTTTGTTGTTCCTCAGTCTATATCTCTGAAAAAATAAGTAACCAGAAATCTATTAAGTAGGAGTTGCCAAGTGACGAGGATCTTACTCTTGAGAAGGGCCCAATCAATCTTCCCAATCTCTGATTTAGATTTTAGTTATTTACTTATCTCTTTCTCCTGCACTTATATTCCTGTGATTTTATTCATTCAGTAGGTGCCTATGATGTGTGTTTTGGCCTCTGAGTTTGTAATTTCTTCACCCTTGGGCAGGTTGGTGGTACTGGCACTAGTCCTTTTGTACTTTCGCAACAATTCATCCAAAGAATTTCTTCTTCACCATATCCGACTAATACAGGAAAAAGAGCAGCTAAGTTTGCTAGCTGGCTCCATGAAAAAGAAAAGAATTTGATGGAAGAGGGGATTGATCTTCCTGCAAATCTGCAATGTGGGGATGTTATTTATTTGTCGGCTTTACTTTCTTCAAGAGAACTGGTAATATCACCATGCTTGCCAGATCAAGGTGTTGGAGAGGCTGAGGACTCGAGAACGTCAAAGCGAAAATGTGATAACAATGAGTTTGGCTGTAATGACAAGGCTAAGAAACCCAAGCCTTTATTGGCTGGAGAAGGTGAGATTATCTCCCGCCGCGAGAAAGGTTTTCCTGGTATTAGGTTGTCTTTAAGTCGTGCAACAATTTCAAGAGTCGATGCTGTGGACTTATTTAAAGAGAGGGATGTACGTTCTGCTACTTTTCTCTTTAGTGGAAGTAAACAAAATTCGTCTCTTCATGTTGGCTTCTGTTCATCTGACCATACAAAGGAAGTCCTTAATTTTGGCACAGATATCCCTGTAACAGTTTCTGCCAGCGATTCACTGTGGGAAGCTATGACATGCTATGCTGAAAATCTGGTCTATTTAGGTTCTAAACAAGAACAAAGGAGATCTTTTTCACCTGAGCAATTTACGACTGTGTATTCAGCCATCCTGAAGGCTGGTGACCAAGGTTTAAGCATGGAAGAAATCTCCATGGTTATCAACATGCAAGGTATGCAGTATACTACTTATCTTTTGTGCTCTATGCGCGCGTTTTTTCTGTGTGCCTATTAATGTTAAAAATATTTACTAGTTCCAATATAGTGATGTTTTACACTGGTCCTTTTTTAGGGAACAATGTGCCAGAAATTATTGTTGAGGTGCTCGAGGCATTTGGGAGAGCTTTAAAGGTTTGTTTTACTGATTATCTAGCAATATAGAAGTATTTTGGTCAATGCTTGATGGAATTTGATTAATGAGCCAGACTTCCTTTAAACACATATCATGCTAATCCTTAGGGTTTGAAATTCCATATGATGAAGCATCCCAGATCCCTCCAAAAATAATTGAAAGTAATAGCCAGATCCTCTAATCTTCTGCATCAATGTCTTTTCTCCAATTAAGAATGGAAAGGTGAGAAGGTTCATAAAATGTGAGCCTACATAAATCATGTCAAGGCATCACTATGAACAAATACAGGAGATATTTTTAAAATATTATATGAATGTGAAATATTTGAAACATGTTATTAAATTTATTGGATGTTCCAAATCCCCTTAGATTTCAGGATCTATAGATGAAATCAATCCAGTAAAACCTTGGGGTCACGATTTGTAAGTCATACAAATTTGATCTCAAGACCTTAAGCCAATGTTCCACATCGTTGTTAATAGCAAGTATCTGACCAAGCTGGTTGGCCAGGCCAAAGAAATTGGCACTGCCAATTTACATGGTGGTTCATAACTTCGTTTCTTAGGTCAGCAGTTTGATTAAAGATAACTTAGTTCTCATGTCCTTGACCTGAGATCTTGTATTGGTTCAAATTTATGTGAACTGGCATGCTTAATTGAGTTGGTGAAGCAAGGTCTAAGGTACCATATACTTTTGAATGTTAACCACCTGCATCCATAGAACGATGCAACTATCGGAGGACCCCTGTTTGTAATTAAATGTATATTCATATATGGAGTGATACAAAACAGTTCAGGTTGATAATGACCTATTGGTTCTTTTAGTACAGGTCAATGCATATGACTCTGTCCATGTTGTTGACTCGCTATATCGGTCCAAGTATTGTTTGACCTCATTGGCTGGACTTCGTCATCAGTCAACTAACTCTAAAGGCATAACTGATGAGGACCAGTTGACCCTTCATCCAAATGATCATGAAGATGGTGGGGAAAATGTACAGAAGTACATAAGCATGAATGCTGAAGATGTGCACAGAGTTACAATTCTAAACCTTCCTGAAGACGTTCAATCCTCTAGTAATACACAAAATGTTGATGAGATTGAGGGCTGTCAGCAAGCCAGAGTTTCTCCGCCAAGGCATCGGGAGGGTGACACATTTGAACTCCATCTTGGCGATTCTAATTTATGTAGGCCAATATTGCCTTGGATAAATGGAGATGGTACCATCAATGAGGTCGTCTACAAGGGACTTGTACGCCGTGTTCTTGGTATTCTGATGCAGAATCCAGGAATATTAGAGGTAATTGTTTTCCCATTTTAGCTTTTTGTGTATCAATTACCTATTATGAGATGCCATATGATTTGTATGCCTTACATCTTACCATCCAACCGTATAGCACGTGGTATTACAAGCAGGCGAGTAAAACTTGTATACTTATATTGCAAAGAAGGTATACCTGGATCTACTGTAATTCGTAGCTATATACATTCAATTTAGTGGTCTTTATAAATTTTCAATTTCACAATCTATAAGCATGCAAATCACTTTAAACTCGAGAATAATCTGCCTTGTTTTGGTGATATCTTTCTATTATTGACTGATACGTGCAATTATAATTCTGCTACTGATTTGATAATTGCAGAGACAAATTTATTTTTCTTGTTGCTTTTCATTTTAGTTAATTATGTGGTGGGATATTACTTTTAGTGACGACATTGGACATTTGTGATTGTGGTAATTCACCTGTCTAGATATGCTCATTAATTCGTTTTGATCCTCTTATGTCTAGGAGGGAGTATGGATCAGGCTTTTCTTTAATATAGGTTCTTATTTTCATAACAAGATGCCGTCTTTGAAAGTTGGGCCAAGCTAAATAACAGTACTATCCTTTTCATTATTGCATTTCAGCTTTCAAAAGATCTTAAAACCTCAGAAAACCATTCATGGAAATAGGTGAAACTTGATAGAAATATGGAGCATGATCTTAAGCATTTTTTTTATTCTGTTGAGAAGGTTTGTGTTATTGATTCATAAGGTTGAAATAATTTTTCTTGATATTGGTATGTATTGGGTCTGATTTATATATAGAAGACTTTCAGTATTTATCTCCAGACTCTTTGATATTATTTTCCTTAATTGTTGCAGGTTGAAGTCCTAAGTCAGATGAGTGTTCTGAATCCTCAGGTATGCTATCAAATATCTCTTTAAGTGAAGATGAACGGAGTTATTGAGATCTTTTGTGCCTGAAACTCGTAGATATTATTTCTACGTCTGGACTGTTTTGTCGTATGATGAAGGAACTCTGATTCTAATGAATGGGTTTAAATAATCTTGTAGAGCTGCAGAAAATTGTTGGAGTTGATGATTCTGGATAACAACATCATTGTGCGGAGAATGCATCAGGCTACATCTGGCGAGCCCCCCGCCATACTGGGTGGCCTTCTGGGGAGCAGCTTCAACAAGTCAAAGTTGATTTTCCGGGAGCATTTCTTTGCAAATCCAGCGAGTGCTACCTTGTTGTAAACACCTACTCCTGAATTCTTATTTGTGATGGTAAGTAAGTAATGCCTTCAGTTGGAGCACTGCTTCAAGGCAACAATTTTAACTACTGTTGTAATCCTCTTAAATATATATATATATGTAAAATATAATCCCCGTACTGTAAATTTTTATTTTTATTTTTATTATTCGGGAATCGGGACAATTTGAACAATTTTTACATAACAATTGTTAAAATAAATTGTTCACGTAAAAAAAAAATCCAAACTTCTGATGAACAATTTTTATGTAATTTGAAAACTCTGCCAGTGAGAACCATTTAAAATGTACTCTAGTATTATGCTTGTTGATTTTTCTATTGTGAACTAGTTATCATCTTTTGTATATTGATATGGTTTTAATTTTTTTTTTCCTCGAAAAGTTCAAATTGTTCGGGCTCGATTTGAGATTGTGCTCGACTCGGTAGCTAAACGACCTTCAATCAAATCTTAATCTATACTCGATAAATTTTGTGAATCAAATCTGAGCAATTCAATACTTGGTTCAACTCGGTTCATTTATACCCTTAAACTCTGCCAGTGAGAACCATTTAAAAGGTACTCTGGTACTAGGCTTGTTGATTTTTATATTTTGAACTAATTATCATCTTTTGTATATTGATATGGTTGTTTTATTTTTATTTTTATTTTTATTCCTTTATTAAGTCGCTATATCAGAACAATAAGACATTCATTGTGAACATTATATGAAATACAATAGCTGTTTATATAGGAAACAAAAAAATAAAAAATAAAATAAAGCCTCGTGAGATATGTATTGATATAAAGTTTAATTATGCATCCAGTCATCAAGCCATCTCCACAAAAAGCGTCTCGATATGGTAAGCATAATTGCTTTGTACTTGCCTTCCATACGTCACATTCTCTCATTAGGTGCTTGGAGTTCCTTATTGACACTAGTTTTGATTCAGATACGTGCATTGATGGAACCCTCAGACTCTGATACAAATATGACCAATCCGAAGGAGGTGATCGAACAGGAGATTGGCAACTCTGTTGGTGGCAACAACCTGATGAGGCCTTCTACTAGTTCTGAGCAGTTGGCTTCCCAGTCTTCTGCTTCTCAAACACAGCAGCAAATAAAAAGGCTTTAATCGGTACAAGTTGGTGCTCTTGGCCCTCGTTGGCAAGCATCCTGACATTACTGTAATGATTTTTTTGGCTTATATTTAGCAAAAGTAGTATCCTTCTTTTATGCCGGCAAGTGAAACTGTATGTTGTGCGATTCTTCATGACATTATGCTGGGTCATTTGGAAATGTAAGCCCAGTGTTGGAAACATAATTTGGTTGTTCAGATTGAACTGTTTAATATGTTGGGAATTACATATCACCAACATGATTAAAGGTATGAATATCTTCAAAACATACGAATATTAACTATATTCGTTCCTGTTACAGGGTTTTGGACTAATGGACGAATAAACAAACGGTGTAGTTGCACAAAGTGTTTGACAATGGTGGTCGGGGGGGACGAGATTAAAGCTATTATGCTGCGTTTGGATTAAAGGAATGGAATGGAGATTGGAATGATTCATTTCATTCTAATTGGAATGAATTATTTCATACTCTCCCTCCCCCAAGACCTTCATGACTCAAATGATAAAAAAAACTACTTACAAGGCTTTGGACATTAAATCTTTGGCAAAAATATTAAATTTCAGTCGAAAATAGCAAAAAAAAAGGAGGTTCAATTCATTACAATCGCAACTAAACATAATTTTTTTTTATTCCATTGGAATGAGTCATTCCATTCTTATTTTTATTCCTTCAATCCAAACACAGCATATAGCCATTGGATTGAATGGGTTCTTTTTCAGTTGTAGACTTTTAATAATAAATCAGTCGATCTGATACTTGTTTGATGGAAAGGGAACTACCCGAGTTAGTTTAATGGAGGTTGAATAAATTTAAAAATAGTTTGTGTGAAATTCACTTTTTTCTTAAAGAGTAGAGAGACGAAATAGAAAAAGTATGTTGGTAAATATATATATATATATATATATATATATAGACACCCAAGTCCCAAATTGTCATTGGAATGGAATTTCATTCTGGTTTTCGGAAATCAACTTTGAGCACACTTTTTTGCATACTTACTAGTAGTAATTTACACTGGCCAAGCCTTATTAGTTACTACCTCCGTCTCATAATAAGTGCTTTTTTAGGCTTAATATTTTTTTTCAAAATAAGTGATGTGTTAGAATTTCAATATAATTTTTACAATATTTTTGCAACCAATGGTATTTATTACGTATTTATTGGGAAGTTGAAAGGTTGAAGAAAGAGAAAGAGACACCAAAAGGAAATAAAAAAAGTTTCAAACAAAACAAAGAAAGTATATTAAGGGTATTTTTGTCTTTTTAACTTGTGTATTGGTAGGTGTGATTTAAGCTAAAAAAACACTTATTATGGGACGGAGGTAGAATTCCGAGTTGGTGTATATTTTATGACTAAAAGACATTTTGCACCTCAAATTTTACACAAATATTTATATTTGCACTCCAAACTGAAAAAATGTCTAAGTATACCCCAAACTTTAGTTATACATAATAAAAAGCACATTTTTTTCAGTTAATCGGTCAAAAGTGACCGGTTAAGACACACGTGTGAATCTAGAGGGGTGTTTAAGTCTTTTTCATATCTTTTTCATCAGCTAATTCTTCTCTTGTTACTTCACCTTCTCTTCGCCATCAGTCAATTGCTCTCAATCCCCAATTTCCCCCACAAAAATCTCACTGTACCAAACTAATTTCAGCCACAATCATCCCATCTAAATCAAACACACCTCAACAACAGCTCTACCAGCCTTTTCGGCCAACCCCTTCTCCTATTCCGCCCCAATTCCGCTCCCTTGACGCCAATGCCTGCCTTGAAATCCTCGCCAATCACTTCGGCCTATGGTTTGATTACGCCCTTTTAATTTCCTCCCTTACCTAGGAAGGATTCAGACCTCCCATCATTGAAGAAATCACTGGAATTTCTGGCATTGAACAAAACCGCCTTGTAGTCGCCGTTCAAGTTAGAGACTCGTTAGTTCAGCCCGAAATCGACCCTGAAATTCTAGGTTATTTTGATTTGGGTGGCGATTCATTGTTGTATGAAATTCGTTTGCTAAGCATCACGTAGCGCGCGACGGCGGCGCGGTTGATTGTGGATGAGAAATTTGATGGAAAGGGGGCACAGGAATTTGCCCGAGCTATTAAGGATTTTCTTTCCCGGCGAAAGGAACAGGACTGGGAGAGGTTTGATTATACTGTTCCGCGTGATTGTTTATCTTTTATGTATTATAGACAAGCACTTGAACATCATAATTTGGAGGTGAAGAATGTGGGGTTGGAAAAGGCCTTGGTAATGGTGGGTTCAGATAAGGCTAAAAGTAAGGTTTTGGAGGAATTGGAGAGGAAAGATGGGGATGTGGTGGGTAAAGAGAATGTTGCAGGAGTGAGGGTTACGGTTGTTAGGATGAAGGTTAGGGAGGTGTCGCATGCGACAACGGTGACAGTTTTGCCTGTGTGTAGGTCAGAGGAGAGAGAAAAAGAGGTGATGGAGGCACTGTGGGAGTGTGGGACGGAAGGGGAGTTTGGGGTGGTGGTGGCGGAGAAGGCGGAGAGTAGGTGGGTGGTGTTGTTAGGGTGGGAGATGGTGGTGGGATTAAAGAGAGGAGTGGTGGAGGGGTTTACAGAGAGGACGGAGACACCGATGAGGAGGAAGCATAATTAACATAAATTTGGCATAAATGTAAACTATCAAAAATATACCTCCGTAATAAATATTACAAGTTTAGTCGGTCACTTTTGACCGGTTAACTGAAGAAAATATGCTTTTTATTATGTATAATTGAAGTTTTGAGTGTACTTAGACATATTTTTTAATTTGAGGTGAAAACGTCAACATTTGTGTAAGGTTTGGAGTGCAAAGTGTCTTTTAGTCATGTTTTATTTAACTCGATGAGAAACTTATTGCTACTACCTGTTTAGTTTACACGTAAATCAAAGAAAAATCCTTTAGTCCTAACTCAGGTAACGCACGCTATCAGACATTAGAATAGTCTCTTATGAATCATATTATAATAAATGAGTTTTTTAATATTAAAGTCTGCTTATCACCCATTTTAACTGTTTTCTTTTAATAATAATATTTTAATTTTTAAATTTATAATTAAATATAAATAATCAAAACACGATCAACATATGGACACTCATGATCTGTTATATTAAAAAAATTAACATTTTTAGTCTTTGATATGGGACTATAATTTAACTGTTACTATATTAACTACTATTAAAATATTTTTTAAACCTATAATTTAACTAAAACCAAAACACTATTTATAATCCTAAAAAAATTTAGAGTAATTTAATATTTAATAACAATTTTATTTCTTATAGAAGTCCTTTTCTAATATAGATTCCCTTGAGCCTAAATTAAAACATATTTAACAATCATATATCATATATTAATAAATTATTCTACTATTATATCATAATTATTCACAAATTAAAATATTGAAATATAAATAAGATATACTAAGTTGGAGTAATTTGAATTAGTATTTACAACATAAACGACGGAATTATTATAATATAGCTATACTAAAATATAAAATCGTAATAATTAACTAGAATTAACTTATAAAGACACGTAATGATAATGTTTTACGAGTGTTTAATATTTAAGTTTTTTTTAATCAAGCAAAACACATGTTTATTTTATAAATAACATTATTTTTAATATTTTATTTGTTTTATATATGATGTTTATAGAAAATTTTGAATTTCACAATTAACTTACAATTGGTATTAGAATGATTACAACATTTTCTTAAAAATTAAAATAAATACAAACCACGTTCAATTGTTTACTATAATTAATATTATATTATTTAAAGAACCTCTTTCAGATATGAATCTATCTGATTCATAAGGGATAATTGTCTTCCAATCCTAACACAATATGATCATGGCATAACATAATCATAAATTTTTAATAATAACCAGTGAAAATAATAGAATTAAACTAAATTATATGCAATTAGTAAGGTAAGTTGTGAAATTATTTACTATTAAAAAAATTTAATAGTTAAGGTTAGTAGAGAACAAAAATTCTTTTTATGGTCCTATAAACTTTAATGTTAACTTATTATTCTACAATAATTTTAGTATATAGTTCTTTAATTGTTTAGTCATAAACTAAATTTTAACTTAAAAAATATGTTTATAATTTTACTTTACTCAACTTTAAACTCTAGATAACTAAATATTAAAAATATAGAAAAAATGTCATGATTACATAATAATTAATATATGAGACATCTAGTAAATTAATGTTAAAAATAATTATGACTTTATATATTGTGATTAAACTTTAGTTAATTTTTAAAATTAAAAGTCATAATGGTAATTTATTATTATACAACAATTTTATTCATAGATAACTATATATTAAAAATATTATGAGAAAATAATAATTAATATTAAAAAGTATAATATATATTACAAAATATATTAATAATTAAACTTTAATAATCTTTACTTAATCAATATTATAAACAAATCTCACTTATATATAGTTATTAAAATTTAAGTTATAATTAACAACAAAAAACAATGATAGTAACTTAATAATTTACAATAATTTTATGTCATATAAAATTCATTAAACACCAAATTTAGGCTTTTAGGTTTCATTCATTTAATTTTTAAACTCTAAATAACTATATATAAATTCGAAAGATTAAAAATAAAAACTAAATATGAAATTTAAAAACTATATAAGTTGAATATTAAATTAAAAAAACATATTACTAACAATCAATTATAAGTTTTTGATAATTGTTTATTTGAGTAAAATTTGTAGTCATTATACAATAAATTAAATTAAAATTTTGGAAAAATATTTTATAATCATTGTATATATAGAATAAATAAGGAATTAAAAAAAACCCGTGTTTCGCACTAGGCACTTACCTAATAATAAAAATATATAATAAGACAAAATCTAGGTTTTTGGTCTAAGTCTTTGATATAAGCTTAGAATATAACTATAAGTAAAATATTTTTTATGATCTTATATAAAACTAGGATTAATTTAACTAGAACTAAAATCTCTTTATGATCTTACAAATTTTAATATTAACTTATTAAAATTATATTTAAGATTTTAGTTTAATTTTCTACTATACTTTAGTCTCTAAATGACTATATATTAAAAATATTATAAGTACATATATTAAGAAACATATCACACACACACACACATATATATATATATATATATATATATATATACATGTAATAAGTTATATAAAATAACGCCTTAAACTATTGGCCCGATAGTATCTTCTTGGATTATCTTAGCCCACCACAGGCTCACCCAAAAGTTATAACTGAATGTACTATTGGTAGTAACTTATTTATTTATATATAGACAAATTTTTTTCCTATATTTCGATGTAGGACTAGGGTGTTACAGATTCCCCCACTTAAATTTCTGATGTCCCCGTCAGAACTGATCACACACACGATCCAAAGATTTTGCCTCTCTAGCCATTGTGGGATAATACTGGCTGATTTCGTGTCCCCACCTCCAGACATCCTTCTCTTTATTGTGGGATAATACCACCAGCCTTCGTGTCACCACCAGCCTTCGTGTCCCCACCTCCGGCAACCCGATCGCATGACCCGACCCGAACTTTTGAGATTCGGCTTTGATACCATATGAAACAACCTGGGTCAAATCCCGAGTCCGGAATAAATCTCGGGTCAAATCCCAAGTCCGAATCAAATCAAATCCATCAAAATAAGACCTTAAACTACTGGCCCGATAGTATCTTCTTGGGTCATCTTAGCCCACCACAGGCTCACCTTCAGTCATGACTTTTGGATGAGCCTGTGGTGAGCTAAGATGACCCAAAAAGATACTATTGGGCGAGTATCTTAAGGTCTTATTTTGATGGATTTGATTCGATTCGGACTTAAGATTTGACCTAAGATTTGTTCTAGACTTGGAATTTGACCCGGGTTGTTGCATTATATATATATATAGGAACAATTACATATTCTATTATATTTTTTAAAATAATTACAACAATAATGCACTCGTAAAATATTTACACAATTAATACACTTTCCATATTTATTTACAATATTAGTGCAATTAGGATTCCTTAATTTAGGGAATTATTATGCAATTAGGATTCCTTAATTTAGGGGATTAGTATTAATTTACTTATTAAATTAAGTAATTAATAAGTAAACCATATAGCACCTCCACCACTCTCCGTGTCGGCCATGGATGCTTTCGAGAAGCTTGAAAATGGAGAAATCATCAGTGTCGGCCATGGATGCTTTCGAGAAGCTTGAAAAAGTAGGGGAATGAGTCCCTCCCACCACTCTCCGTGAAGTCTTTCATATCCATTAGTTTTCCAAGCCCAACCACCCAAGGCAACCTATAATATTTTGTTGCATATCCATTAAACATGCCCCTACTCACAGTCCAGTAACACTTAAAGAAGTTACTTCCCAACTAATACTGCCATACTTTATTCTTTATAAGATTGATATTTTTTTGTTTGTTTGTTTGTTTACTGCCCATTCATCTTGTCTTCAACTTATATCACAATTGCAGTTTGATTCATCACACAGCCGTGAGCGTTGATTTATACCAAGGTAACCAAACTAAGGTAGCCAAACTTTCATACCAAGGTAATCAATTCAGTTTTATTAGGTTACCTTCATAGTGCAGTTGGTAACCAAACCTTCATACCAAGGTAACCAAACTTTCATACCAAGGTAACCAATCCACCTTCACACCTGCAGTTTTTTCATAGTGCAGTTGGTAGCCAAATCTTCATACCAAGGTAACCAATTCAGTTTTATTAGATTATCAATTTATTTTAAATGTGATGCAGTTGGTAGCCAAACCTTCATGCAGTTGGTAGCCAAACCTTTATATCGAGGTAATCAATTCAGTTTTATTAGGTTACCAATTTATTTTGAATGTGATGAAATTACTAGCCAAACCTTCATACCAAGGTAACCAATTTTGTTTTATTAAGTTACCAATTGATTTTGAATGTAATGCAGTTGGTAGCCAAACCTTCATGCAGTTGGTTGCCAAATTTTCATACTAAGGTAACCAATTCATACTGCAGGTGTGGAGGTAGATTGGTTACCTTGATATAAAGGTTTGGTTATCTTGGTATAAATATTTGGTTACCTTGGTACGAAGGTTTAGTTATCAATATTACATTACACATCACTCTCTTATCTCTCTCTTTCCTATGCAGTGTTCTTATTTTTTTTTTGACATGAAATTGGGTCTCACCGGCGAAGGGGAGGAAGAAAATGACCGGCGAAAGGGAGGAGGAAGATGACGTTGCCAAACTTTGAATATTTGAATTTGAATTTGAATTTGAATTTGTTTTATTGTTAGATCCAAGATATTTGAATTTGAATTATTAATTATGGCAGTTATTTCTCCTTGATTTTAGGTTTTCTTATTATTATGAATTGAATCCTATACTAATTTCCTAAATTAAGGAATCCTAATTGCACTAATATTGTAAATAAATATGACAAATGTATTAATTTTATAAATATTTTATGAGTACAGTATTGTTGTAATTACTTACTAAATGTTGTATATTACTGTAAAGGACCCATATATATATATTAGAACCGTTCAGGGTGATCCATTAACAGACCAGTCCGTTAAAGAAGGACGCTATATATATATATATGTAACTTATTATTTTGTAACAATTTTATTTTTATACAATTTATTTAGTTAATTAAATATAGAATAGAATTTATAATCATTCTAATAATGATAGTAAGACGGGGCATTTAATATATTTGTGATCCGAAACCCAGTTGGAGGCTTGGAGCACAACCGGCCTAAACCTCGTACTCGTCGTAACTTGAAAACATATTATTTTAGTTAGAAGTTGGAGCAATCCAATGGCTTCAGAGTCTCCCAGAAATGCTGCTCGAAAAGGTCATTCAATTATCGTAAAGCAATACTGAACCCTAAACCCACCTCCAATGGACGCCGTGGTCCACTCTGCTGTGGAAGAGATATGCTCTCAAGGCGCTAACGGCCTCACACTCCCGAAGCTGTGGCCGAAGCTCCAATCTTCTCTCTCCTCCCACGGCCTTCACTCCTGCGCCAACGTGAAGAAAGCCTTATGGACCAACCTCCTTAACATCCCTGGCCTCCAGTTCCAATCTGGAGGCGTTTCTTACGATTCTCAGGACTCTTCAATTCAGTCCTTCCAAGATTGCGAGAAGATGGATTTGAAGATTGTTGCAGTCGAGCATCTCTGCAACAGTTACGTTGGCATCTACGATATCAAGGCCTCCGATGCCGGAATTTCTCTTCCCCAGCATCGCGCTCTTGAGCGCCTTGCCATTGCTAGGTTTTGCCCTTTCTCTCTCTCTCTCCTCCATATATATATATACATATAAATCCTTTCTTTTTTTGGTGCAAAGGAGGCCATTAAGGCCTAAACATAATAAGAATTAAGAAATAGAGTCATTACAAACAAACAATGCTCTAGGATTTCAACTGGAGGCTCCCTAGTACTACAAATAACATAATTAGACTCATGTCCCATCTCCGCAAGTTTTTTCTGAGCATCTATTATAAAAGTTTAGCATTCCAAGGCTTTCTCAAGAGTTGGCGGCAATCAGCAATGAGGCTCCGATCAGGAGGATTCCTAATGTCCCCTTCATTAATAATCTTGACAGCAACTTCTGAATCTGTTTCAACTTCAATGTTGGGTATTCTCATTTCCCATGCTAGAGTAAGTCCTTCACGAAGGTCCCATAATTCAGCACACAAAATATTGCAGGTCCCAATTATTCCATAAAATCCATTACTCCATCTCCCTGATTCATTTCGAATTAAACCACCAATAGCAACAGAAGAAGGTTTATGCTTTAAACTCGCATCTGTATTGAGCTTTAGCCACCCCACTGATGGACTTTTCCATACTGCAATGTTCTAAAAATTCCCGTCTAGGCGCTAGGCCCCCCCATGGCGCCCCGCATAGGCGCTAGGCCCCCTCCTTGCGCCTCGCCTAAGCACTAGGCTCCCCTGGAACCTCGCATAGACCTAAAGCGGCAAAAAAATCCCTCCAGAAAATTAGGTGGGGCCTAGGCGGAAAGGTTTTTTTTAAATTTTAATAACTACCTAAATTAGATCTTGATATATTTATTTTTCTAATGATTTACCATATTCATAATACAGTTTGTAGCATATCAAATCACAACAAGAAGTGAACAAGTTCAAGTTAAAATGGATAATTATTATAGTTGTAATTTTTTGAACTTGTTTCAAGTTCAAATTATATAAATGATGATACATTTGTAATATTTAGTTTAATTCAATATAATTCTTAAATTTGTATTTAGTAAAAAATATTGAAAAGATGCGGTACCATGTTTACACGGGAGTTGTGGGGTGCCTAACACCTTCCCCACACTTAACCAAGCCCCCGAGCTCAAAACTTCGGTTTCAAAGATCAAGTTTCGACAGTGTCCAGCAATTGGGCCTCTTTCAAACAAAACTCGATTGTGTTGGTACAACCATTTCAAATCTACCAACTGGCGACTCTGTAAAAACGTTCAATCGTCGACATGATACATGTTGGCCTTTTCCTTGAAAACCCTCCAAAACCTTTTTTTTCGCAATAAAAAGAGTAAGGAAACTTAGGAAGAGAGAAAGATCCGGATTGTGACCCGACAGTTACATTTCCCAGTTTGCTAGAACTAGACTGGTCATATAACTGCTTTCTCAACATCTTCTTTATCTCCCTACAAATCTGAATATGAAACACTTGCAATTGATCTTTTAATTCAACACCCAAATTCTCAAATTTTTTTCACCTCCATCACCTTCCCTTCCAAAGGCTTCACCCGTGCATCAATAATTTTTTTAACATTGGAAAGAGAAAATCTAAGGTCTTTAGCCTTCCTGGATGTTTCAACTTTAATATCAGCAATATTAACTCCGCTATCACTTCCACTGAAAAAATGAAAACCACCTAAATCCAAACGCACCTTCTTATCCTCCGTAGGAATAATATTTTGAATAATCAACTGAAACATATTAATAGCAACAAATATATCATGTCAGAAACATTGAAGACAAAACAGAAACAAATCAATACACAAAAAAAAATATTTAAGTCAGTAACCAAAAACATATATAAAGGTAACCAAATATAATGCAAATAGTAACCAACATACCTGACCAGAACCAAAAATCAAGTCATTCAACTTCATATTCTTAGGAGCCTTTCCTAACTCCCTCCATCTAAATAATCTGAATTCTGAAACATGATCATCAATACAAAAGCCCCTAACTTTCAATGTAGAAATTGTTTCAAACAAAAAAACTTGAAACAGATAAGGTAATCCATTCAGCTTGTAAGATTTACAATAACTTTCCCTATAAAAATTGTATATCACCCCACCATTCTTATCCTTCTTTACATGTCCCTTAACAGCAAGGGATAATGAATTCTTTGTCTGTTCAAAAGCAAATTTTTCCCATGGATAACTTTCAATATCGCCATAAGACAAAAAGTTAAACAAAGCTTCATCAACATAATTATATGACACAGTAGCTAATATGAAATTAAAAACCAAGAATATGATGGACATCCTAACAGCCTCATCATCATCATCAAAAAAAGCACTCCTATATATCCTCCCAATACTAGAACGGGTTACAACCTCATTTCTAAAAAACTTCTCCACCAACATGTTTTCAATTCCCTTGAAACCATCAATGTCTTCATCTCCTTGCCAACTCAAACCAGAAATTAAACAAAATTCTGGCAATCCAAACCTTACCTGTGACGCCCCCAAAATAGGTTCAATACTCCACCCATTTTGAGTCGCCAAATATACTCAATAAAATTCAAATACAATCTTTCATATCACACGGTGGTGCAAAATACGACTACACAACTGTGAGTCTCAGTACAGACATGTATAAAATATTAAAATTCAAACTAAGTCCTCATTACATTTATTATCACACTATTTTAAATAAAAAAAATAGTGAGGACTTCTACAGCTCTAACTCGGACCATCACTCCATTCCCCGACTAGTACCCGCGACGTTCTCATTTCCTGAAGAGAACAATGGAAGAAAAGGGTGAGCTCAACTAGCCCAGTAAAGAATATTATGACTAAGATAATGAAAAATAAATTATCGTTAGCCTTCAATAAATCAGATAAAATATCATGGACAACAAGTTTAGATCAATATTCGCAGCGAAAATAATAATTCATTAGAAGAATTAAGTAGAGAATGATGTCTACTATCTTCTTTGATTTAAAAGTCCATCATCAATATTTTATCCCTGTAACATCAATCAATATACATCTCGAATCAAATATCCATATTTGCATTACGGCCAAAGATATTCATTTGTATCATCAGTTGGTCATGTTCATCTCAACACCTGTCCATCTTTGCACTACAGGCCAAAGATATTCATCAGGTAATCATTCATTTTTGCACTGCAGGCCAAAGATATTCATCACATAATTATTCATCTTTGCACTACAGGCCAAAGATATTTAGTTATATCACCATTTAGAACTAAGGATGATGAAAAATAATACGAATAACGGATCCAGTGAGATAAAAGATAAATATTAGAGAATTTATCCAGAGTTCAAGAATGAAGATCAAAACTTGAATCCAATCAAAGATGATTTGGAAGAAAAAAAAATTATTTTTTTTACCGTGAATATTACCTCGTGAATAGTAACTCGACATGAAAAGATAAAAATTTCACAAGAAAGTTCAGACCAATATTTCAATGAAATAATATTAGATGAAGCGCAAAACTTAAGTAATATCTGATCATTTCAGAAATTATAGAAGCAATACTTACCGTAGTAAGTTTAGAGTTAAGAATCTGAAATGAAACAATATACGAAACTGCAATTGGATTTTCACCCGTCTGGCGGTAGTCCGCTCAGACAGATTATTTTCACAATTTAATAACAACTGAATACGGAGGGTTAATCACCCGTCTGGCGGTAGTCCGCTCAAACAGATTATTTTCACAATTTAATAACAACTAAATACGAAGATTCACCCGTCTGACGGTAGTCCGCTCAGACAGATTATTTCAACAGAATAATAAGGAATGGAATAACAACCCTTACGAATATTGAAAGAAAATAACTCTCTTCATGAATACGAAAGAAATAATACCCCTTACCTTAAAATTTGGAGACTGCACTAGCGTAATTGCAGAATACTCTTCTTCTTTCTCTCTTATTCTCTCTATACTTTCTCTCTCTATAGCGTTAGTGAATTGGTGAGAAATAATGAAGAAATGAGCTTCTATTTATAGGCTCGACAGAGTAAGGGTAAAATAGTCTTTTCGTCATAATTTATGACATCATTGCTTACATCATCGCTCCGATGACATCCTTGCTTACCTCATCGCTCCGATGACATCATTGTTTGCATCATCGCTCCGATGACATCATTGTTTGCATCATAAGAGTTCAAATTCAATTTGCACTCTTCCACCTCGTTTAACTTTTATACCATGAATTTACTATAATAATGTTACCATTCAAATTATAAAAATCATACTATTATATAATCACATCATACTACTATAATGTAATATTATAATAATATATTTGAATGAATTATTTTATCGGACAAGATAAAATACCAATTTTCAACAAATGTCACATGTTAAAAATTCCTCCGTTTAAATCCACATTGAATAAATATTTCCTAATCATATATATCAAAAATTAATTATTCACAAATAATATTACAGAACTATAATATTGACAACCAGGTCGTTCCCAAGAAAGAGGGGGCCTTCCGATAAGGATTTCTCCTTATTGGCGCGCAATTAATCAACCCCTTTCCTAGACAGAACTTCCTTAGACATTGCCAATAATGCTATCTAATAATATTATTCAAATAATATGAATTATTGATTTGATAATTTAAAATAATGTGCAATGACAATTATTGAATCAATAATATAAAATAGCAAAGTAACACTTATTGATATAAAATAGCAACGTAGCAAATATTGAACCAATAAAATATTATACAATTATTGAATCAATAATATAAAATATTAAACAGTAATTACTGTAACAATAATTGAGTAAGTGTATTCCTACGTAAGAATCAATAATTCGAAATACTGTGCAATACCGTGTGCTACTGTGCAACACCACGTATTATTGTATTTTAACCACCGGGTATTTCAACAGTACTAACAGTAACAGTTTTGCCATTATTATATAAAAAGGTTATTTCTGTCGCTTTCTATATTCTACATTCATTCCGTTGTGGGGTCCACCAATGACTGCGCCGTCGTACGAATATTCTCCGACAAAAAGAATATTTCTCGACCAAGCGAATATTCCCGACCAACGAATATTTTATAACCACTTGCTTACTTTGAAAACTTTGCACATTTCACCCATAACTTATCACATTTATCAAATCAACACTTTACTATTTCAAAATAATATATAAAGAAAATTAAATTTTATTCATAAAATTTGGGCTCACCAAATAGAAACCACATCTCCCCGTTATCTCTTTGATAAACTTCCCTAACCAAGGCATGGTGGATTATCTGTGAAAACATTTGAGGCTGCCCAAAATCTAAAAATTTTACAAAACAAGACAATTTAAACTTATTCAACTGTACTTCAGACAATTTATTCTTAATAATAGTTGACACATCCATATCACACCAATAAATGATTTTTGTTGTAAAGTTTCGATGATACTCCTAGTAAAATAGTTCCCAAATCTGAAAATACAAAAAATTACAAAAAGTTACATTACGTACACATTAACCAAATCAAAATAGAACATCAATAATACTTTAAAACCAACACTATACAATCAACGTTATCCAAATATACTAGCATTAGTAGCCAAACAATATCAGCAAGTTACCAAAATCAAAAATAATCTGACTATTTAATATATAATAAATTATATAATAGCCAATTTAGAAAATAATAGTAACATAACCTTGACTCGGAAACAACATAACCATTTTACCATAAAAAGTATAAACATTCACCAATCTCCAACTCTAGTGTAATAAATACATTTTAACAACTATATAATCATCAGTTTCCAAAAATATAAAAGTTAGTAACCAAAACTCAATCAGCAAGTTACCAACACAACATAATCAACCTCTATAATGACAACAATGTAATCTAGTGACCAAAACAGAATATACTAGTATCTAAAACTCCAATCGAAATGAAAACAATCATTTTATCAACAATAACTTGAACAGTAATGACACTACTTATAAACCAAATTAAACAACACCATATAACAAAACATCACCATACACAAAAACAAAAACACAAGTGACCAAAAACAACTAAAAATTACATATTCTTAAAAAAAAATTAAAATAACAAACCTTCAACTGTTTTTGACGGGGAATAATTTTCCGGTTATGAGCCTCAACTTCATCATCTTTCCCAACTTTTTTTGGAGAACCTTCAAAATCATAATCAAGATATATCAATTTTTTTAGCATTCTTATCCATATGTCTCCCCGATTTCTTATCTTTAATATCTGATTTCACCACTAACTTCTTTCCCTGTTTTGGGGACTTTGACAGACTATCCTTCACCTTCACATAGGTTTTCAAATCCTTCACATAAACATCATATCTAACTTATTTCCTCTTCCTATCACTCTTCTTATCCCCCATTCCCTCCATGCTCTTCCTCGTAGAAACCATCACAAACAAAATTAAAAGAAATCAAAAAATGTAGTACTATTAAAGGATAAACAACCGAACAACTTACGAATAACCACGAACTGAAGAAGAAGACTATAACGACGAACTAAAGAACCAATCGGTGACAACGAATATCTACCGGATAGAACGACCGAAAACACAAAATAAGGGTTTCCAAAAGAAAAAGAGACGACAAATAAGGGTTTCCAAAAGAAAAAGATACGGCTTGCTTAGAAAGTTCCCAAAACACGAAATAAGGGTTTCCAAAAGAAAAAGAGACGGTAAATAGATTAACACGAAATTCAAATTGAAACACGATCCCACAAAAAGCGTGAACAGTTTATTTTAAAAAAACTGAATTGCCATGTCATCAGCACATTAAATCACACAACAAAATTAAAGGAAGAATAAATTCACTAATTATGTAAATAAAATATTTAAATGCATTAATTGTGTAAATATTTTATGAGTGCACTATTGTTGTAATTATTTTTAAAAATGTACTAGTACAGGTAATTGTTCCTTATTTTATAGGGGAGCCGTATATATGGATGAAAAGTACAAAATTAAACCCAACGGTCTTTTCTTTTGGTTTACCGCTTTCTGCCGCTACGTAAGAATTACCGTCCGGGAAATAAGTAAACATTGTATAAATAAGTTTAATTTTTTTTGTAGATAAATTGTTTAATTTTACATATTTACTAAATATTATATATTATATATAATAATTAATATATTTAATTATTTATTATTTATTATATATTAATGGCGTCATTGGGTCAATAACGGTCAGTACGAGATAAAATTTACACTACTTATTACATAAATATAATAATATCTTGGATTAAGTGGGAAAGAAAAGTTAGAGGTGGTCAGAATCATATTAAGAATCAGGAAAGATTGATTAAAAATTGGTTTGGGCTGGGCTCAAGTGTTCAGCATATATGGTGTCACAGGGTGTACAATCTAACACTAATTTTTCGCGTCTTTGCCCGCCTTGTGATGCACTGGTTCGCCCAACCAGTCAGCAATCTGTCAATCACACAAGCATAGTCTATATAACCAAGCCACGCATACATGCCAACACAGTGTTTACAGGACAACGTCCCAATCTTTTTATTGCTCATTCAATAACAAGGAATACAATATATGACTAGGGACTCGCAGGCTACACTTGTTCAGTGATCTCTGCCTTGCCAAGCCCCTTGGCTGTACATATAAATACACATTAGGCTGCAGTTGACACCCCCAATTGCTAGGTTATTCAGAACCAATAGGAAACCAGCATTTTGAATTCACAACTGCCTGCTAACTGCCCACTAGCTGCCCACTAGCAGATATGTGCGTCCCATGATGTGTAACTGCCCATCAACCGCCCACTAGCAGAATATATGCGCCCCATGATGTGCAACTGGATGGAGACATGCCAGTCATGTGCATGGAGGTTGACTGCCAGCAACTGCCCACAACTGCCTGTTAGTTGGGTCTTGCTCCAGTCAACCAATCCTAACTGCCCATAGTGTCAGCCCACCTTTTTGATGTCCTCACCCACTAGTGTGTCAGCCCACATTATTGATATCTCAGCCCACGAAGTTGCCCAATAATGTTGCCACAAGATGCTGTCCATTTAGCCCACGAATTTCTAGCTAGCCCAGCACTTGCCCAAGTTGCTGTCCAAGTCTGCTGTGCACGTCCAGCCCATGCTTTGTCCACGTGCTTCAGCCTTGTTGCATGCTGGGCATCAGCCCATGCCATGCTTGCATGCTGGGTGCCAACCCATGCCATACCTTGGCATGCCAGCCCAACGTCTGTGCCATGCCCAACGCTTGCCCAACAGCATTCTTGCTTGTTCATGCCTAGCTCATGAACGATCTTCGTTGATCCGATCCAAGCCACCAATCTGATGTTTGATATTGTTAGAGGGGAGCCCAACAATGCCCCAACGTCCTGCACGCATCGTCCATGGCATCTGCCCATGGTCCCGGGTAACCTTCACGGAGTACCCCTCCTCTATAGTAGCACTTATGAAAAAAACTAAGTTGCCACAACTAGACATCAGGTGTGTCTGAGGAGTCATAATGTAGACCCTCTGGATTTGATAGTTTTCTGACATAGGCCCATTTGCTGGCCAATGACCCAAGTTGCTGCATAGTGTCGTCCACTGCTACACAACGCTGCTCATTGGCCCAAATGGCCGAGTGTCTGGTTTGCTAGTTAAGTGCGCCCAGTGCCCTTGGCTACCGTACGCTGCCGCCAAGTGCTGCACGCTGCTGTACACTGCTACTCAGGAATGCCTTGTTGAGTGTCAAGGCTTGACTTGGCATGCTATCTGAGCGTCCTGCATGCCAAGTGCGTGTCAACTCACTAAGGGGCTAACAAACCATCCCCACCAGAAGAGCCCGACGTCCTCGATCGTCGGTGGGTGTGCCCAATACTCCGCAATCTGTTTCTCAAACTGCCATAATGATACATCTCTTTCCCAACTTGCGTCTACCTCATTTTCACATTTCTTATGCACAAGATAATCTGTTCTACGATTTTTCTTGCTCTGACCTTCAGTCCTATGAGCCAAAATCTTTTTAACATCCTTATCAAACTGATTTGGATTACTGGCGGAGCTCTCTTGACTTGTTTCCGACCAGCATCTAGCAATTCCTGCTGGAATGGTTTAAGGTAACTCACATGGAATGTTGGATGTACTTTTAACCTGTTTAAAATCTTCAGTCTGTAAGCCACAGCCCCAAC
Source organism: Panax stipuleanatus (assembly GCA_020205555.1). NCBI lineage: Eukaryota > Viridiplantae > Streptophyta > Magnoliopsida > Apiales > Araliaceae > Panax > Panax stipuleanatus. Next base: position 157,008,704 of record CM035122.1, read on the forward strand.
TCTTTTCAACACTTCGAAAGGACCGTCATACTTCGGAATCCCCTATGCACAGTCTTACTACTGATCTTCTTCCAAATTTGTGGTGTCAGCTTCAGCAACATCATATCTCCCACTTTAAATTCGAGCGGCCTCCTGTGTACATCAGCATACTTCTTCATCCTTCTCAATACCTTGCTCAAGCTGTCTCTTGCCTCTGCAATCAATTCTATTCTAGCTCTTGCAAATCTGTAAGCAGCAGAACAATTACCTCCGGTACGCTGCACAGCCACATCGTTTGGAGTCCTTGGCTGATAACCCATGCTCAGCTCAAAGGGACTCATACCTGTTGTAGAAGATTGATGCAAGTTGTAACAAAACTGAGCTGGCTCTAACAACTCCAGCCAATTTTTCTGACTTGCAGTAACATAATGTCGCAGATACTCCTCTAGCAGCTGATTCATCCTCTCAGTCTGACCATCCATTTGAGGGTGATTCACCGTACTGAACTTCAATTTAGATCCAACCAAACCAAACAGAACTGTCCAAAACCTGCCCGTGAACCGAGTATCTCGATCACTTATGATATCTTCAGGCAACCTAAAATATTTAACAACATGCTTGAGAAATAAGTTAGCAGCAACATCTGTCGTACAAGAATGTGGTGCAGGGATGAACACCGCATACTTGGAAAAACGATCGACTATAACAAATATTGATCTCATCCCATCAACCTTCGGCAATCCAGAAATAAAGTCCATCGACACTGACTGTCAGGGTCTGTCAGGAATGGGAAGAGGTTGCAACTGTAAGACACCAAATTTTATGAATAAGATTTAATTTTCTTTATATATTATTTGAAATAGTAAGGTGTTGATTTGATAAATGTGATAAGTTATGGGTGAAATGTGTAAAGTTTACAAAGTAAGCAAGTGGTTATAAAATATTCGTTGTGTTGGAGAATATTCGTTTGGTCGAGGAATATTCTTTTTGTCGGAGAATATTCGTACGACGGTGCAGTCATTGATGGACCCCACAACAGAATGAATGTCGGATATAGAAAGCGACAGAAGTAACCTTTTTATAAAAATAACGGCAAAACTGTTACCGTTAGTACTATTAAAATACTCGGTGTTTAAAATACAGTAATACGCGGTGTTGCACAGTAACACACGGTATTGCACAGTATTTCGAATTATTGATTCTTATGTAGGAAGGCACTTACTCAATTATTGTTACAGTAATTACTGTTCAATATTTTATATTATTGATTCAATAATTGCATAATATTTTATTGGTTCAATATTTACTACGTTGATATTTTATATCAATAAGTGCTATTTTTATTATTTTATATTAGTGATTCAATAATTGTTATTGCACATTATTTTAAATTATCAAATCAATAATTCATATTATTTGAATAGTATTATTAGATAGCATTATTGGCAATGTTTAAGGAAGTTTTGTCTAGGAAATGAGTTGATTAATTGCACGCTAATAAGGAGATATCCTTATCGGAAGGCCCCCCTCTTTCAGGGAACGACCTGGTTGTCAATATTGTAGTTTTATAATATTATTTGTGAATAATTAATTTTTGATATATATGATAAGGAAATATTTATTCAATGTGAATTTAAACGGAGGAATTTTTAAGTTGGTATTTTATCTTGTCCGATAAAATAATTCATTCAAATATATTATTATAATATTACATTATAGTAGTATGATGTGATTATATAATAGTATGATTTTTATAATTTAAATGGTTACATTATTATAGTAAATTCATGGTATAAAAGTTAAACGAGGTGGAAGAGTGCAAATTGAATTTGAACTCTTATGATGCAAACAATGATGTCATTGGGGCGATGAAGTAAGCAAGGATGTCATCGGAGCGATGAGATAAGCAATGATGTCATAGGATCGATGATGTAAGCGATGATAGTCATAAATTATGGACGAAAAGACTATTTTACCCTTACTCTGTCGAGCCTATAAATAGAAGCTCATTTCTTCATTATTTCTCACCAATTCACTAAAGCTATAGAGAGAGAAAGTATAGAGAGAATAAGAGAGAAAAAAGAAGAGTATTCTGCTATTAGACTAGTACAGTCTCTAAATTTTTAAGGTAAGGGGTATTATTTCTTTCGTATTCATGAAGAGAGTTATTTTCTTTTAATATTCGTAAGGGTTGTTATTCCATTCTTTATTATTCTGTTGGAATAACCTGTCTACGCGGACTACCGCATGCATGGTGAAATCATGTTGTTATTCAATTCTTTATTATTCTGTGGGAATAACCTGTCTACGCGGACTACCGCATGCCTGGTGAATAACCCTTCGTATACAGTTGTTATTAAATTATGAAAATAATCTGTCTGGGAGGACTACCGCCAGACGGGTGAAAATCCAATTGCAGTTTCGTATATTGTTTCATTTCAAATTCCTAACTCTAAACTTACTACGGTAAGTATTGCTTCTAGAATTCCTGAAATGACCAGAAATTTCTTGAGTTTTGCGCTTCATCTAATATCATTTCACAGGAATAATTTTCTGAACTTTCTCGTGAAATTCTTATCTTTTCATGTCGAGTTACTATTCACGATAAAAAAAAATTTGATTGTATCCAAATTTTGAACTTCATTCTTGAATTTTGCTCCACAATTGATTGTTACGGAGTATTATTGAACTTGGATAAACTAAATTACGAATCCCTAATACTTGTCCTTTATCTCACTGGATTCGTTCCTTATATTGTATTTCATCATCCTCAGTCCTACATGGTGATATAACTGATTATCTTTGGCCTGTAGTGCAAAGATGAAAGATTACTTGATGAATATCTTTGACCTGTAGTGCAAAGATGAATGATTACTTGATGAATATCTTTGGCCTGTAGTGCAAAGATGAACAGGTGTTGAGATGAACATGACCAACTGGTGATACAAATAAATATATCTGGCCGTAGTGCAAATATGAATGTTGATTTGAGATATATATTGATTGATGTTACAGGGATAAAATATTAATGATGGACTTTTAAATCATAGAAGATAGTAGACTTCATTATCTACTTAACTCTTCTAATGAATTGTTATTTCCGCTGCGAATATTGATCTAAAACTTGTTGTCCATTATATTTTATCTGAGTTATTGAAGACTAACGATAATTTATTATTCATTATCTTAGTCATAATATTCTTTATTGGGCTAGTTGAGCTCACTCTTTTCTTCTATTGTTCTCTTCAGGAAATAAAAATATCGCGGGGGCTAGTCAGGGATCAGAGTGATGGTCAAAGTTAGATCAGTAGAAGTCCTCACTATTCTATAAAATAGTGGGATAGTGATTGTAATTAATAAGGAGTGAATTTGAATGTTTATATTTCGTATTATATACGATTTGTATTGAAATTCACAGTTTATGTGGTCGTAGTTTGCACGACCGTATGTTATAAAAAATTGTATTTGAATTCTGTACCATGTATTTAGCGACTCAGAATGGGTTGGTATTGGACCTATTTTGGGGGCGTCACAGCAACAAGCCTGCTTCACTCTTTTTCTCAAGTTTGTCCACTTGGCACACGAGACAAGACTTAACATACACCTCAACATCATTTTCCATCTTAGGCCAGTAGTACGAACGAGACAACAAACCCAACATTCTCTCAATGCCTGGGTAACCAGCCCACTTTGTGTCATGTGTCTCATGCATGATCTGCCTCCTCAAGCCCTTTCCATAAGGAACATACAATCTACTGCCTTTTGCATAAAGCAACTCATCTTCAACCCAATATCTTCGAACCAGCCCTTCCTGCACTTGCGAACGAAGTCTTTGGTAAACAGCATCACTTTGGGATAGTTCCTTGATCTTGTCCAGGAACTCTGTCTCAACCGCCGAGAGAGCAGCAACAAACTCTTGCACCACCTTTCTACTTAATGCATCAGCAACTAAATTCTCCGTACTAGGTGGGTGTACCCACACAAAATCAAACTCCGCCAAGAATTCCTGCCAACGAGCCTACTTAGGGGTTAGTTTTTTCTGAGTCTTGAAGTAGGTGTTGGCTACATTGTCTGTCACCACCATAAACTTCGTACCCAGCAAGTAGTGTTTTCACGTTTCTAAGCAATACACCACTGCAGTCATCTCCTTCTCATGAGTACTGTACCTTTGTTCAGCATCCTTTAGTTTACGACTTTCATAGGCAACTGGATGCTTGTTCTGCACTAGCACCCCACCAATAGCCCTGTCTGACGCATCCATATACACCTCAAAAGGAATTTCAAAGTCAGGAAGCTTCAACACCGGTTCAGATAACACAGCTTCTTTTAATCTCTCGAACGCTTCTTGACATCCCGTTGTCCAGTCCCACTTATTATCCTTCTTAAGTAAGTCAGTCAAGGGAGACACCATCTTTGAATATCCCCTGATGAACTTTCGGTAGTAGTTTGCCAACCCCAGAAATGATCTCAACTCAACAACTTTTGTAGGAGCAGTCCATTCAACAATGGCTTGGACTTTCCTCTCATCCATTCTCACCTGTCCTTGGCTAATCCAGTGCCCAAGGAACATGACCTCTGCTCTACAAAATTCACATTTCTCTTTTTCACATATAATTGATATTCCCTCAATTTTTGAAATACTAATCTTAGACGTTCCACATGAGCATCTAGTGTTTCACTATATACAACAATGTCATCTAGATAAACAACAACAAATCTATCTAGATACTCATAAAATACATCGCTCATAAGATTACAGAAAGTAGCAGGGGCATTGGTTAAGCCAAACGGCATAACAAGAAATTCATACGAACCATACCTTGTCACACAGGCTGTTTTAGCTTCATCACCAGCAACAATTCTCACTTGCCAATACCCAGCTCTCAAGTCCAACTTCGTAAAGTATTTGGCTCAGGACAAACGATCAAACAAGTCAGCAACTTTAGGAATAGGGTACTTGTTTTTGATAGTGACCTTATTCAATGCCCTGTAGCCCACGCACATCCTCATCGAGCCATCCTGTTTCCTCTGAAACAACACAGGTACACCATAAGGAGCCTTGGAGGGTCGTAGAAAGCCATATTCTAGCAACTCTGTCAATTGCTTTCTCAACTCTACCAACTCAGAAGGCGCCATCCTATAAGGGGCTTGAGCAGGGAGTCTTGCACCCGACTCCAATTCTATTTTATGATCAACAGCACGCCTAGGAGGAAGGGTCTTTGGTAGTTCTGGAGGCATCACATCTTTGAAATTGTCCAGCAACTTAGCAACAACATATGGCACCTCTTGGACTACACCCGGCTTGATCTCAATTAAAGCACACAAATAGGTTTCTTCGCCCCTTTTAAGCCCAGACTTAAGCTGCACCGCAGACAACAAACCAGTCTTTTGCTTACCTTCCTTCGTCTCCAGATTTGGGTATATAGCATTCATGAAACCCGACATCTTGTCATCGGTGATCATTAGTCCTCCAAGATGAGGCATCACCATGCATTTCGCCGTCATCATAAAATTGATTCATAGGATGAGATCAAAGTCATCCAAAGAAACTGCCATCAACCTACACTTTCCCTCCCATGGGCCAACCACTACAAGAAAAAGGCCTAACAACGACCAATACGATAAGCGACCAATACTATCAGCGACCGCATGTCCGGTCGCTGATATCAGTAATAGCGACCGCCATCGGCGACTGTGATTTCATCCAGTCGCTATATTATATCAGCGACCGCATGCGGTCGCTGAGTGGTCGCTAGTACAAATTTGCCTCCCAAATTTTGGCTGGAAATGTTGGCGCGAAGGTTTTGTGTGATCATTTAGAATCAGCGACCGCAGGCGGTCGCTGTTGGCAGTCGCTGATCAAAGTTAATGTAATCAGTTTCAGTCATTCGCTCGACACAGCAGGCGAAGAAAACAAAAGAGGGAGCTCAGAATAGAGAGAAGAGGGAGAAAGGGGGAGAAGAGAAGAAGGAGAAGAAGGAGGTCCGCCGCCGCGGCCACCGGCTTGTGAACTCAACTGAAAATTTACATTTTAATCATCTAAAAAGGTGAGTTCTAGTTTGTTAGTATTATATACTTTGAATGTTTTTTTAGCCTCTTTTTTGTGGATTTCTGAGAGTTCAGATCCTTGGTGTAACTGTTATGGAATGCTTTTAAACTCCAGTAAATTAACATCCATTAAAATGTGCTATATCTATCTAATTCTTTATCCTTATTTATTTTACTGAGAAAGATTTGTACTGTCTGAGGTTGGGCTTGGGTAGTAAAATATGGTAACAGATTGCTCAAGTGGTAGTGGACATCATTGACATTTGTGGTCCAGTGCACACCTAAATGATAAATGATAATAGATTGAGGATCTTCAACTAAATAAAAGGGCATACTAATCCAATAATAGATTGAGGATTTGTAGTAGTGGGGTCCCTTTTTGCCCATCTTATCTACCTTAATTTATTTCCCTCTACCCTACACTATCTGACTGATGCCTTTAGCAAGATCTTAAAAGTTCTTTATACTACTAGTCTACTAGAAATAGTAATAATAATAGTAATATAATTAAAGGATGACTATGCCTATCCAGTGATTGAATTTTTTGTTTATTTTATCTTTTGTATCTATGTCTATATTGAGAGTAATATGATGCCTAATTTATTATATATTTGGTTACATCATTTACTGTCAAGTGTTAATTAAGCAGTTAAATAAGGAGGAGGGGTTTAATTTTATGCACCCAGAGGCGTATTAATTTATTGTTGTGAATCATCAAATTATTACAATTTGTTTGTGCATTAAAATGGTGAAAAGGTCAAAGGTGTATCTAGGCGTAAGATATTATTACAACTATTATTTATTTTTTTGGTGTATTTTATCCACCCTTATGGTTCGAGTTATTTTTTCTTTTGAATCTTTCTCATGTTCGATGGAATGTGGAGGTATTGACATGATCATGTTTTTATCCCCAACCTATTTATCTCATTTGTGTTTTGGTGGATTGATTTCAACAGAAAGACTAAAATATTATTTGAAATAGCATTTCCAAAAGTTTTCTTTGTGCAACTGATCCCCTGGCCCTTGTCCTTGGAATGACTGCAACGAGGCCACGATAAGCTTAGCCAAGCCTCACAGGGCCAAGCCAAGCTTGGCTGTTGGCATGGTAAGCTATTGGGGGAGCTGTTAAGCCAAAATAGGCAGTGCTAGGGAACTGTTAGTGCAACAGAGAAGGTGCTATGAATGAATCTCCAAGATACTCAAAAGTTGTATAAATGAGTTAGCAAACTCTGATATAAAGCTAGCATGAATGAAATACCTTACGTATTCACTTACGATAAACAATAAAAACAAATTTAAAACAAATTAAAATAAAATAACATGATATAATATAACTATTAAACTAAGTAGTATTTACTTAGTTTCTCATACTAAATTTAATAACATTTAATATTTGACATATAATATATATTAAATATGATTAAGTATATAATTAAATTAAAATATAATATCATACAAATATAATAAAATTATGCTCAAGTCATATGGTTACTAGTATGCTCAAGTCATATGCTTACAAGTATGCTTAAATGTTAATCATATACTTACAAGTATGCTCAAGTCATATGCTTACAAGTATGCTCAAGTCATATGCTTACAAGTATGCTTAAATGTTAATCATATGCCTACAAGTATGCTCAAGTCATATGCTTACAAGTATGCTCAAGTTATATGTTTACAAGTATGCTTAAATGTTAATCATATGCTTACAAGTATGCTCAAGTCATTTGGTTACAAGTATGCTTAAATGTTGTCTGTAGTAGGTACCGTGGTATTATGGACCTCTATTCAGACCGTGGTTGGATGGTACAACGAAAGTCAAGTGCCCAGATAGGTGCTACAGCTGAATTTAGAGCTGGTTGCCAAGTGTTTTTGGAGTATGCGTATAGTCACCCGGAATGTGTGAATGGTCAGAACAAGATACGTGTCCATGTTTGAAGTGTAAGAATGTAAATTATATGGACAGAGACGTGGTAAACTATCATTTACTTGTTTCTGGGTTTATAAAAAATTACGAAGAATGCTGGTGGGCACATGGGCAAAGAAGAGATGGTGGCATCACAGCAGTACACAATCCGGGCAGTAGTACTCATCGTATGAATGAAATGGTTCATGATATTGCAGGGCCATATTTTGATTGGGCACAAGGCAGAGAGCAACCTATGAATTATGATGCCAAAGACTTCTTTAAGTTGTTAGACGAGGGTAGCGAGCCATTGTGGCATGGTTGCACCAAACACACTACATTGTCTGCAGTGGCGACATTACTTAACATCAAGGCTAATCACAACATGAGTCATGAGTGTTTTGATTCGCTCTTGAAGGCCATTAAGAGTATGTTGCCTGACGATGAGAAATTACCTGATAACTATTACTTTTATAAGAACATGGTGAAGAAGTTGGGTCTTGGATACCAAAAGATCGATGCATGCCCCAACGATTGCATGTTGTTTTATAAGGAAAATGAACAGATGACAAGGTGCACGTTTTGCAGTCATGATCGGTTTAGGCCTAATAAAGTGGGTGTGACTACAAAAAAATCAAGTATACCGTTTAAAATTCTAAGGTATTTTCCAATAACACATCGGCTAAAAAGATTGTACATGTCTTCAAGAACAGCTGAACATATGAGTTGGCATGCGAAATCTCCAACTAAAGATGGAGAACTAAATCATCCCGCAGATGGGCAGGCTTGGAAAAAATTCAACTTAGCACACCTGGGTTTGCATTGGAACCTAGAAATATGAGGCTTGGATTGTCCACCGATGGTTTCAACCCGTTTGGCCACTCAGCTGTTCCGTACTCATGTTGGCCTGTGATTGTTACTCCGTATAACTTGCCTCCATGGATGTGTATGAAACAACCATACTTGTTTCTTTCACTCGTGGTTCCTGGTCCTAAGAGTCCTGGAAAGAACTTAGATGTTTACTTGAGACCTCTTATAGACGAGTTGAAGGAATTGTGGGAGGATGGAGTACAGACTTGGGATGTTGCAACGAAAACAAATTTCAACCTTAGGGCAGCGGTTATGTGGACTATAAGTGACTTCCCAGCTTATGGTATGTTAGCTGGATGGAGTACACACGGGAAGTTGGCTTGTCCGTATTGTATGGAGCATACAAAGTCTTTCAATCTATCAAAAGGTCGAAAGCCTTGCTGGTTTGACTGTCATCGTTGGTTCTTGCCGGTAGATCACCCGTTTCGAAGAAATAGAGAAAACTTCAGGAAAGGGAAAGTGGACAATGATATGCCTCCACCGCGATTATCGGGAACGGAGATACGAGACCGTGTGATGAGATTGCCGGTTATCCCATTTGGTAAGATTGATGCCACAAACATAATCAATGGGTTTGGCGAATCTCATAACTGGGTTCGGAGAAGCAACTTTTGGGAATTGCCTTATTGGTCTACAAATTTGATTCGTCATAATCTAGATGTGATGCATATTGAGAAGAATGTGTTCGACAATGTGTTTAACACCGTGATGAATTTTACGGGGAAGACAAAAGATAATGATAAGGCACGTTTGGACATGAAAGATATTTGTAAGCGTCCTGAATTAGAACTTTATGAATCTCCTAATGGTAAGATTGTCAAACCGCATGCAAGGTACACATTGTCCAAAAAGCAAGTTGAAGATGTGTGCACATGGGTTAAGTCTCTGAAATTACCAGATGGATATGCGTCAAACATTGCAAGGTGTGTTACGGGTGGAAAATTGCAAGGGATGAAGAGTCATGACTGTCATGTGTTCATGGAGAGACTTATGCCTATAGCATTTCGGGATCTGCTTGATAAACTAATATGGGATGCTTTGATATGTTCAAAAACATTAAATGAGAAGGACATGTCTGTACTTGAGAAGAACATCATAGAGATCACGTGTAAACTGGAAAAAATATTCCCGCCTGGTTTTTTTGACTCCATGGAGCATTTGTAAATCCATCTTCCCTATGAAGCTCGTGTTGGGGGTCCAGTTCAATATAGATGGATGTACCCTTTCGAGAAGGTGATGGGAAACCTTAAGAGGAAGGTTAAGAATAGAGCTTATGTCGAGGGGTCGATATGTGAGGCATACAGTTTCGATGAGATATCTACGTTTGTCTTAGACTATTTTCTGGACGAAGTTTGACAAAGACCAATCGAGTCTCGAGACATGATGATGGGGGAAATGTTGAACTAAATGGTCGGCTTTCTGTATTTGGTCTATCGGGCCGCACTTATGGAAAAGGGAAGCGCATATTCCTCTCTGAGCAAGAATTACATGTTGCACATACTTACATTCTTCTCAATTGCGAGGAGATTGACGAATTTGTGAAGTACACATGTAAACTTGAAATTTATCCCTTAACTTTCAATGACATATAATATACATTCCAATATATTAATATTTATAACATTGTATAGATTGTACGATGACGAGTTAAAAGTGAAGCATCCCGGCATAACTGATAAAGATATTCAAATCAATCGTGATAAAAAATTTGCATTTTGGCTAAAGGACAAAGTAAGTTCAATTTCTAAAGCACGACATATATATATATATATATATATATATACTCCATATTAACGATGACTTCATTTAATAAGATGGAGTTTTTGTAGGCTTTGACTGAGGGATCAACGATTCAGGCTAATGTACAAGTCCTAGCTATGGGACCAGACAGGGACCAAGTCAGCCGCAATGGTTACAAAATAAATGGTTGCGAATTTCATACAAAGGCATATGGGCGCGGTAAAAGAACAACAAACTCTGGAGTGTGTGTCCAAGGAGATTGTTACAATGAGCTTGGTCGTGCCTTTTATGGGGAGTTGGAGGAAATCGTAGAGTTGTCGTACAAGGGCACGTACGGGGGTCATATTAACTTGTTCAAGTGTCATTGGTTTGATTCAAAAAAAGGGATACGTGTTGACAGACATGGAATCATCGATATTGACCTCCATAGGTCTGCGTACTCCAACGAACCGTTTGTTTTACCAACTCAAACAGTACAAGTATACTACACTCCTAGTCCTATTAGGAAAAGGGATAGACCGCCTATAGATTGGCAAGTTGTAATTCATACTCCCGCACGCGGTCGTGTAGAAGTAGTTGATGGGGAGATTAACCAAGAGCAGATGCTTCATGCTCAAACTATAATAAATGTGGAGGACAACAATGAAGTAATCCAGTTAGATGGTGGAGATTAACCACATGAATTAGATCCTAAGTCAATACTTGTGTTAGATGACATTGATACTGAGGAGGAAGAGTTACTAACTGAATCTGACACTGAATCTGAAGCAGATGATGGTTATGAATCTGCAATACGTATACAAGATGATTTTGAATCAGACATTGACACTTGAACAAATGAAATGTATGTTTAGCATTACATGTTTAGCATTTTCTGTCATTATTGTCATTTTATATTCATATATATACATGTAATCAAATATAACCCATACTAACATCTTTATATCACTGACATGTTTATGTACTTAACTATTTAAATGCAATTTCCTGTCATTATTGTCATTTTATATTCATATATACATGTAATCAAATATAATTCATACTAACATCTTTATATCACTGACATGTATATGTACTTACCATTTAAATGCAATTTCCTATCATTATTGTCAATTTATATTCATATATACATGTACTCAAATATAACTCATACTAACATTTTTATATCACTGACATGTTTATGTACTTAACTATTTAAATGCAATTTCCTGTCATTATTGTCAATTTATATTCATATATGCATGTAATCAAATATAACTCATACTAACATATTGAAATTTGTAATATATGGCTTCTGAAGTAGCGCAGAAAAAGCGCGGCTTGGATAGGGGGCCTAATCATGTGCCCAAGGCCCCTACTAATCCGGATGATCGGATTCTTATTCAGATTCGTCCTCCTCCGAATAGCACGTACGTCCCTCATCATTTATATATAAGCATTTTAGATTCCATTTATACAAGATATATAACTAATGTAAATTGCTTTAATATATCTACTTATCTTTGATGTAAATTATTGTATAGTATAGTGATTTTTCAGATAATAAGATCGTCAAGTGCATATCACAGCTGTGCTTACAGAATTGGCCCACACCTGTGATTACGTGGGCGAGCACACCTATCGCCCACAAGGATGCAGTTTGGGCTGAATTTCAGGTATTTTTTTAATTATGACAGATAATATAATATTCTAAGGATAATTTTTTAGTAGTGTTGGATTATATGTTAAAAGTACCGTTTTAATATTATTATTGTTGTTTTATTTGCAGAAAAGGTATAGATGGGAGGACGCGCAGGCTTCAGTGATACAGACACTATTCTGGCAGAAGTGCGCCGCCCGCACCAAAGACAATTTGAACAAAGAACGACAAAAAGCCCTTCACAATGCGTCGATCGACCATCCAGGCCAGGGAGAGGATTACATGCACGAGCATAGCCCCTGGTGGTGCACCCAGTCCATATGGGCTGAGATGTGTGCCCAATGGAGAGATGAGACCTGGGTCAAAAGATGCAAGACTGCCGCCACTAACAGATCCTCGGGTGTACCTGATGGCGAAAAGGCTAAAGAAACCTACAGAGGTGGCAGTATTTCACAGTTGCAGCATATCACTGCCAGGGTACGTATGAATAGTTTTAATATGTTTACAATTATGAATTGTAGAATATCACATGTTTACTTAGTAATATTGGAATATATTCTGTATAGGAGTCTCAGTCTCAAGGTCAGCCTATCCATTGGCTGGATATGTACGTGGCCACCCGTGATGGTCTGCCTGATGCTGTCTAGATAGCGGTAATAAGTTTTAACAACTTGATCTTGTTTATCAAGTTTTACGTCATTCTTTAGAATTTTACCAATTTATTTTTAACTATTTAATTGTTAACATGATGACAGGATACTTATAAGCATTTATTGAATGAGCACTATCCTGAAGGCACTCCACGTTCGCTAATTGATCAAGAATTGTGGGAGAGGGCGTCTATTGTGAAGAAGAACTACGTCAAAAGTCAAGGACAACGACGACGCCCATCCTTCAGTGGCTCAGGCAGCTCTGCTACCCAGTCTTCACAGTCATCGAGTCATCCAGCTATTCATACTCCTGCTGACTGTGTGAGAGCTATATGTCGAGATCACAATCTTCTAAAGATACTGGGCGGGCATTTGGCGGCTCTGAGTGCTGATGAGTTAGCTGATGCAGTGGCGGCAGCAGCAGCATCACAGCATGGGGATGGCGACGAGGTAATCAATCTTATTTATTACAATCAAAGGAGTGACTTATATATATATATATATATATATATATATTGTTGTGTTTAAAAACAACTGTATATTGTCATAACACCAGTATCAACATATATACTATATATGTAATTTGTTTTATTATTTTGTTAATTACAGGGTGATCAAGATCAAGGAGAAATTAATTTGGACAATGATGCTTAACGACTGATTTAGTGTTGTTTTGTAGTTATTTGAGAATCTTGTACTTTTATATTCATTCTTTGGATGTCTGTATGTTACTTAAAGATTAGATTTGTTTATATTTATTCAATTTATATCGGTTTTTAAAGGTTTATATAGTTTATATATTAGTTTGGTGCATGTGTTGGTAAATGGACGATGGATGTTATATTGTTGTGCATGTTTATATGTTGGGATAAAGCAGGTACAAAACAGGTATATAAACTGTACCTGTACAAAACAGGTACAGTTTTTGGGAATTCTGCAAAACAAGAAAAATCTGGGTTACAGGTTTTTTTACATCAGCGACCTCATGCGGTCGCTGATACGTATTAGCGACTGCTAATCATATGGGAATTTTAGTGACCGCGTGCGGTCGCTGATTGCAGTCGCGGACACGTGGCACACGTCAGCGTGTGGCCCTGAATCATGCTGACTCATCTTAGCTACCGAAATGACAATATCGGTCGCTAATCTCGGTTGTAAATAGGTCGGTCGCTAATAGTGGTCGCTGATGTGCATTTTAGCGACCAGATTTTATGCGACGCCTATCAGCGACCGCAGGCGGTCGCTAATGATCATCTGCGACCGAATGCGATCGCTGATAGGCGGTCGCAGATAGGCTTTTTCTTGTAGTGAACCTTCAAATTTGCCACCGTTGTGCAACGAATGGGCTGTGCCTCAGAGTTTACAGCCTTGATTTTGCTTGCATTTCGCTGCAAGTCCAACTTCAGACTTTCCACTTCCCTTTCTGCAACAAAGTCGTTGGTAGCACCAGTATCTACCATGGCCAACACTTCTTGGCCATTAACAACCACTGACACATACATCAGTCCACGTGGAGTGGGTGTCTTTGCCTTTTGGGTCTGCAAAGCACCCAACAGTTGCAATGGGTTCATTCTCGGACCATCTGATGTTCCTTCTTCATTCAAGTCATTCGCAATCAGGGCATTCATTTTCTCTTTCTTTGGGCATTCCTTCATCCGATGGGGACCACAGCATATGAAGTAACCTTTGCTCTTGTCCTTGGACTATCTATCAGCTTTAGGTTTTGACTGTTTGTCACCACCTTTCTTCGATTTCTTGTCCTTCTTGCCATCTTTGAAACCGCCCTTGTCTTTCTTTCCCGCTTGCTTCTTTTTGCCATCAGCAGCATTTGGGCCAGAAAATTTATAGTCTACAAGACTGTCAGTCGCTGCAATTGCTGTGGGTAGGTCTTTGACACCCTGCCTACGCAATTCAGTCTGTGCCCACTGTTGTATACCCGACATGAAATTGAACAGTTTGTCCTCCTCAGACATGTTCTTGATGTCCAACATCAACGATCTGAAATCCTTCACGTACTCTCGAACAGACTCGGTCTGTTTCAAATGCTTCAAACTGTCCCTCACCAGCCATGAAGTATTGAGAGGCAAAAATTGATCCTTCAATTCCTTCTTGAGAACAGCCCATGTCTCAATCTTCGGCCTGCCCGCACTCACATCATCCTCAGTTCGAGTTCGCCACCAGAGTTTAGCATCCTCCGTCAGGTACATGCTTGTGATCGTGACCTTCTCTCGATCTAAGATATGGGCAGCCACGAAGTATTACTCCATGTCCCATAAAAAGTTCTTCAGTTCCTTGGCATTCCGACTGCACCCAAAGGCTTTGGGTTCAGGAACTCTAACCTTCGTCGAGTATCCATCTCCACTCGTTGGGCCAACAGCCACAGCACGTCTCACCAGCGCCATGTCTTCAGCCATTTTCTCAAATTGCTCGGTCACTTTGAGGGTCCGATTCATAACAAGCACCAGATCTACAGTTAGGTCGTCAACCTTCTGATTGAACTCGATGACATGATCTGCAACTTCTGTACGAAGGTTCTTCAATAGAGAAGATGATGCTCTGAATTGGTCAGCCAACGAACCTTCTTCACCAACCAGTCTCGTACCCACGAAAGTTTCCAACGCTTGCAACTTCTCCTGCAAATCGTTGATTCAATTTGTATTGTTCGCCATCGTTCGCTAACGAAGCTTTGATACCAATTGTCACAGGGTGTACAATCTGACACTAATTTTTCACGTCTTTGCCCGCCTTGTGATGCACTGGTTCGCCCAACCAGTCAGCAATCTGTCAATCACACAAGCACAGTCTATATAACCAAGCCACGCACACAAGCCAACACAATATTTATAGGACAACGTCCCAACCTTTTTATTGCTCACTCAATAACAAGGAATACAATATATGACTAGGGACTCACAGGCTACACTTGCTCAGTGATCTCTGCCTTGCCAAGCCCCTTGGCTGTACATATAAATACACATTAGGCTGCAGTTGACACCCCCAACTGCTAGGTTATTCAGAACCAATAGGAAACCAGCATTTTGAATTCACAACTGCCTGCTAACTGCCCACTAACAGATATGTGCGTCCCATGATGTGTAACTGCCCATCAACCGCCCACCAGCAGAATGTGTGCGCCCCATGATGTGCAACTGGCTGGAGACATGCCAGTCATGTACATGGAGGTTAACTACCAGCAACTGCCCACAACTGCCTGTTAGTTGGGTCTTGCTCCAGTCAACCAATTCTAACTGCCCATAGTGTCAGCCCACCTTTTTTATGTCCTCACCCACTAGTGTGTCAGCCCACATTGTTGATATCTCAGCCCACAAAGTTGCCCAATCATGTTGCCACAAGATGCTGTCCATTTAGCCCACAAATTTCCAACTAGCTCAGCATTTACCCAAGGTGTTGTCCAAGTCTGTTGTGCACGTCCAGCCCATGCTCTGTCCACGTGCTTCAGCCTTGTTGCATGCTGGGCATCAGCCCATGCCATGCTTGCATGCTGGGTGTCAACCCATGCCATGCCTTGACATGCCAGCCCAACGTCTGTGCCATGTCCAACGCCTGCCCAACAGCGTTCTTGCTTGTTCATGCCCAGCTCATGAACGATCTTCGTTGATCCGATCCAAGCCACCAATCTGATGTTTGACATTGTTGGAGGGGAGCCCAACAATGCCCCAACGTCCCACACGCATCGCCCATGGCACCTGTCCATGGTTCCGGGTAACCTTCACGGAGTACCCCTCCTGTATAGTAACACTTATGAAAAAAATCAAGTTGCCACGACTAGACATCAGGTGTGTCTGAGGAGTCATAATGTAGACCCTTTGGATTTGATAGTTTTTTGACTTAGGCCCACTTGCTGCCCAATGACCCAAGTTGCTGCATAGTGTCGTCCACTGCTGCACAATGCTAGCTCAATGGCCCAAATGGCCGAGTGTCTGGTTTGCTGGTTAAGTGTGCCCAACGCCCTTGGCTGCCGCACGTTGCCGCTCAGTGCTGCACGTTGCTGCACACTGCTGCTCAGGAATGCCTTGTTGAGTGTCAAGACTTGACTTGACATGCTATCTGAACGTCCCACATGCCAAGTGCGTGTCAACCCACTAAAAACTCATGCAAAGCCCCACGTACAAGGTGAGGAATTCAATTACTATAGTACAATTAAATTATAGTAGTAAACTTCTTTCTTGTATTCATAAAAATATGACCCCATTAATTTGGACTTGTCACATGTCACAGACTCAATTCTCGATAAATAGGAGGAGAACGTGAAATTTAAAAAAAAGGAAAAAGGAATTAGGATCCTATCAATTTCAAATAAATTGGAGAGTTTTTATTTCATAGTTTAGATTTAAAATACATTGGAATGCGATATCACGATGATAAGAGAGATGATGATAATAAGAAATATAAAAAGAATGAAAATTCTTCATTTTATTTGAAATAGAGAGAATTCTAGTCGAAAAATAATACTCCTTCCGTCTCTTAATATAAAATATTTTAAATTTGTACACATTATTATTAAAGAAATAATTATATAACATTAAATATAATATTATTTGCCTATATTATCCTCGGAAGACAATCATAATTACTCAAACCTCAATCATCTTAAACTAAAAAATTACACTATTCTTTAACTTAGTAAACGGTTGATTACTAAAAATGCCTGACTAATTTGCCTAAAATTCTTAACCAGTATTTATCATTCGATTTTCCTTGTCCTTTTGATACTAAGCCGACAATTACCCAGAAGCCACCTAAAGTCAAAGATGATCAATAATAATGAAACACGTAGCAGGGGCTCATTAGAAGAAGAATAAGTCTGGGCGGACAGACAAATTGGACATTGTGAAAAATTTTTTTGGCTTTTGTTTTGACTCTCAAAAAATATATAGTATTTATTTTAATTAAAATTTTAATAAAAAAAATATTTTAAGTGTAATTTAAATATATATACAAGAATAGTGCTATATAATTTGAATAATATTGTTCTTATATATGTATTTAAATTATACTTAAAATATTTTTTTATATAAAAATTACAGTTAAAATAAATACTATATATTTTTTTGAGAGTCACAGCAAAAATAAAAAATAAAAATTAAAAATTCACAATGTCCAAATCCAATGTCCCCCATAGGAGAACTCTTATAAGAAAGAAAGAGAATAATAAGGAAAGTGAAAGTGAGAGTGAATTTTATACATCTTACTGAATTTCTAGTATATGCTTGAAGCTCGTCACAAACTCACAAGCAACCTTTTTCTTTCAGAAAGTAGGAGACCAATAATATACATAGTTAATGACTTTGCTCAAATCAATCCCATCGTTTTCGTCATTATCATCAATTCAACAACATCGACCAATTTCATACCCAATTCTTAAAATCTTCAGGAATTCAGTCTAATTAATGGAATAATTATAGATCTTCCTGTTTTTTTTATTATTTTTATGTTTTATGAGATTTTTGTAGCTTGGAATTGATGGGGAGTGAGGTAGTAATTGAGAGAGAAGGTCTGTGTGATGCTGAAAATACGATATTTGTTGCAGTGGGAAAGAATGTGAAGGAAAGCAAGTCAGTTCTGTTGTGGGCGTCGCAGTACTTTGCTGGGAGGAAATTGTGTCTTTTGCATGTTCATCAGACTGCCCAATTACTCACACTCAGTGAGTTTTCAACTTTAATTTACATATATGCATATACATACATCTGCATCTGTTATTTTGATTATGAATGATTGGTGAGTTCATTGTATAAAGTTTATAGTTGGGTAATTGGGTTTTGTAGAATTGTTGGGTTAGATGTGGCATTTGGCTAATCAAGTTGTTTGTTTGATTGAATAAGTGACAATTCCCCTATTTTTTTTATTCCAGTTTGTAATTTGTTCATGAAATTCATTATTGGTAAATATTGTCAGTTTCTGCTCTGGCTTGAGATGTTCTATTGCAATATTGGGTAGGAATTTGGTTTGCATTCCTGTCATATTTTTACCCATAGCTTCTGTCAATATTTACATAATCGAAGAATAAAATACTTGTATCAGAACATTATTCTAAATTCCTGCGTGTTACATAAGATGCAAAATATTATAGTAAAATTCTGGAGGCACTGGGAAATGTAGAATAAGTTGGCTACTAATATTACTGATACGATGAGTTTGTTTATAAGGACGATGTTTATTGCTTTTAATCCACTAACATTGAGTTTGAAGGTAAAAAAATTGTAAAAAAAATTGAATATGTGCTATATGTGTGAGAACATTTCTCTATGCAAGTAATTATTACATTTGTCAGTGCTGCTTCCATTTGAAAGATAAATGGACTTTTATATAATTTTCATTCTTTCACTTGCCATTTTTGCCTTTCATATGAACTTAACTTTTTCAGTATAGAGTTCTTTGGTACTAGTCTTAATTCCCATACACTTTCTGTTTTTGGCTTCTTTAATGCATGAGTATGATTATTGTCTTTGGTTCGTCTACAGTTGATGGAAAACTTTCAGCCAGCAAACTGAAACAACAGGCAATTAAGGCCTGCCGAGAACTTGAACGCCAAAAGATGCACAAACTTCTAAATCAGTACCTTCTCATTCTCGCTCAAGTAGGGGTTACTGTTTCTTCCATTTAGCTTCACCATTTTGGCTGTGTTGCTGAGGGTGTTACAGCTGCATTAATTGTGTTATTTATATTATATTCTATCTTTAAGATTTAGGATTGAGTGGTTGACTTGTAAAAGGTTATCGGATTAATGTCATGGTTAGAATTTATATGAAATAATAATTATGACAAAGTTTTGACATTAACTATCACATCTTGGAAGTCCTGCAAATACTGTATTACAGTCTTCTATCCAATTTTTAAAGATTAATCTCATTGTGTATTTGCAGGTGCAGGCGGGTAAGATGTGGATTGAAATGGAAAACGTTGAGAAAGGAATTGTTCATATTATTGCTCAGCAACGCATTAGATGGCTTGTCATGGGAGCGGCAACAGAGAAACACTATTCGAAGTATGAAACATATGTTACAGTTGCCGTTTTATCATTGTGATGTTATTGCTGGTTGCATATATGTATATGAATTGTCCAAATGTATTTCTTTATGTTAATGCTAAAAAAAGAAGTTGATTATGGTACTTTTAAAAATTGCTATAAGCATGGCCGACTGCTGCCCCACACTTACCACCCAAAATATCTTGTCAAGTATGGAGTTTGCTTCTTTTCTTAATTTCTCCTCGTTCCAGATGAAGGAAAGACAAATGATAGACTTGTAGGATATTGAGTGGAGGTACATCATCCGAGAATTATCGATTATATAAGAAGCCAAGGAACATGTTAATTAAAGGGTATTAGAGCAGGGCCTTTTGCATGTATACTTCATCATAGTAAAAACTGTATTGCTATTTAATAAAATTGTAGATATCGTGATATTTTTTATTTCAGTTTTCACAATTGAGTTAAGCTACTAGTATTGTGACACCGCTAACTTGGTGGTGTATTGAAGCGACATATTTTGAACTCTTGACAATTTTACATGATGGCATGATGCAAACTTGACCATTTCTGATTTTCAGTCTTTTCTCCCTATATCAACTGAACCAATCTATCAAGATTGCAGGAACTTGACGGAGCTGAAGTCCAATAAAGCAATCTATGTGTGCAGACAAGCTTCAGTTTATTGTCAGATCTGGTTTGCGTGCAAAGGAGTACTTATTTGTAGCAGGTATGTTGGCCAATGTAAGTACTTTTTTTGGTAACTTTATCATGACTATGTTTCTCTTAGGCTAGGTAAGAGATAATGTACACTTTCTACTGATGTTGTACATTAGTGTTGGTGTCTTGGTTTTTAGGGGAGTTTTCACACAGACTTTCATTCTAGTTGCTTCCAAGTGGACTTGAAGTTCATACGAAATAACCGATTTTTTTCTCTTCTTAATTTGTTCATAAAGAATCCTCTACATACTTTTCTATTCTATTTCTTGGGCTTCATAGCTACCTTGACAGTCCATGTCTCGAAGTTCACTCATCCAATACCCGCTTCAGATCGTACTTTAATTTACTTTTTAATTTCGTAAGGCATCTACTAATACATTATATCGAAGCTCCTGATTTGGAGAAAGAAAAAACATAATAAACCATAAAAAATATTACTTACGATCATTATTAGTAGACATGGAAAGGCATCTCATTTAAGGTATACTAACACAGATCATGTTTCTTTTCACTGAGGAAGGCCTGCTAATATTACCTCTCAGATAGAGAGGATTGGGGACTTGTCCTCTAAAACAAGTACCAGAGAAACAACATTACAACAAAATAATGTAGCAGATGCAGATGAAGATGTCGATGCTTCAGAGTCTTTGGAGCATCTAAATGGCTCAACAGACAAAGTGGTTGTTACTCTTAAGTCAATCCCCTTGCTGATGGATGAGATGAAAGAAGATGGTTCAACTTTACCCTCACCTCACAAGTCCCATAAACGTCTCTTTCGCTCATCGTCTGCTATGTTGCTGGTATGTAGGACAATTATGAGAAAATAATCTACTTAACTACTGGTGAACTTTTGAGTTTTGAAGATTGACATCTTATAATTCTTCGGGTCTGAGTATGTGAATAAGAAAGTGACGATGTTAGAAACTTTCCTGTAATAAAGGAGTGAAAGGAACTGTTCTGAGTCTTTTAGTAACTATAACTACATTTTACTCTGGAGTTGATAGGATAGTAGAAACTTGTTTTCTGAATATTTCAGGTTGATCTTAATTATGTTTCATAATATAGTAGTTTTTATCAGAATTTAAAAAATTGCATATCATTCTGTGATTTAGGCAGAAAGACCTCAAGGTCAAGGAACTGGTGACCTATATCATAAATTAGAGCATGCTAGGATACATGCTGAAAATTCAAAGCAGGAAGCGTTCAGAGAATCGGTGAGACGTTGGAAAGCTGAAGAGGATGCCATGGAGACCTTACACAAGGTGAGCTTTATCTTTGAAGATTCTTTCTTATTCTTATTCTTTCTTTTCCTTTTTTTTCTTTTCTCTATTTTTAACATCTCTGTACTCTTTTTTTCCTTTTGCTGCTGCTATGTTTTGTGGGAATTCTGTTGTTCCTAGATAACATATATTTTTCAGTAAGTATTCTTCTCAGGATGGACATGGCTGCAGATAATTGCATCAACCATGCCCAATGCAGACCATGACTAACCAGTTGAATTGAATGTCTAGTCTTAATGTTGACTTTATAGCTCTCTGAAGTAAGCTTTGGCTGTATGGTTGATAATGATGTAAAGCTTCAGATTATGCCATGCCTTTTCTATAATCTAAACCTGTCTCACATTTACAATAAGTTTATAAAAATATCATTATCCTACACTTACAAATGACAGATTGAAGTGAACTGAAAAGATCATCACCTGATTGAACTTTTGCTAGAATAAGTAAACTCGCAATTCTTTACTATGTAGCTTTGCTTGTCACTGTGTTACAGGCTGAAGCATCAGAAAGTATATGCATGAAGGAAATAAACCAAAGAAAAGAATTGGAGGAAATGTTGGCAAAACAAAGGCAAGAATTAGAAAGGATGAAGAATCAGCGTGATCGATGCATAAAAGAACTTCAGATGGTCCGGGAGCAGAAGCCAATTCTAGAGAGCCAAATCACCGAGTCCCATCTTTTGGAGAAGGAGTTAGAAGAAAAGATCATTCAAGCCGTTAAACTCCTGATCATATTTAAGGAGAAGCGGGATGAGCTGCAGATAGAACATGAAGAAGCAACTAAGGAAGTTAAGAAACTAAGGAATTTGGTAGAAGAGGACACTATGAGTTTAAGCTCACCACAATTTTTTGCATTCTCTTTCTTGGAGATAATTGAGGCTACTCGGAACTTTGACCCATCCTGGAAGATTGGAGATGGGAAATGTGGGTGTGTTTACAAGGGCCTTCTTCGCCATGTGAAGGTTGCTATAAAGATGTTGCCCTCGCATGGTTCTCAAAACGATATGGAATTTGAAAGTGAGGTAATTTTTTTTCTTCTAGATATCTTGATGTAAATGCATCTGTATTCAATTTCTTGCAAGGTACTTATGTAGGACCATACGTTGTGGTGGATAATGATTGAGACGTTATACTACAAATTTTCATAAATGACAATAGAAGCTAAAGTTGATAACCTTTTTACTTTGCTTTGAATCTACTGTACATGTCAATTATGGTGACTAATAAATATACAGAATGGTGGCATGATATTGTTATTTGTATCGCTAGTATGGGGTCTTTACTCGACGATGTGAAGTCCCTTTCAGTTTATTTAGTTTGCCTATTTAAACTATCAGACATGGCAATATGTTGTCTGGTATTATTGTTCAGTACTAGCTTCATTAGAATTGTATGCTATTTGTAGACTTGTACAAAATATATGCTATTTTATAGCTTCTCCTACCTGTTCGCATCTTTTCATATGCCGCTTTATAGATAATATGGTTTATGTACATAGTCCTACATTTAAATCAGGTTATTAGGAAATTCTTGGTGCATTCCTTTTGGAATCTCCTGAACCATATTGCCAATATATCCCCTCTTTCTCTTCAGTTTTGTTAAATGTTGACAGAAATTTTAGGCTGTTTGTTCTTAGTTGCTAGAGAATTCCTTAAGTTAGAAAAGATGTGGTCTGGAAACTAGATGTCCAATTTCAGTCTTATATCTCACTCTCTAAGCAAGAAGGAAATTTCAAGGCTGAATTATATAAGATTTATGTTTCTAGCAACTTATCTCTGTAGTTCTTGCCATGCTGCTTGCTTTATGGCATCAAAGTTATATTTGACACGTATAAACTTTTGAAGCTCACGTGTAATATTTAATGATGTATATTTTTCATGAAATTAGCCAACGACAAAACCAAACTATTTGCTGCCGTGTATTTTCCTTTGACAAAAACCATTGGCATTTCTTCACTGCATCTCTGTTGTTTAATGCAGGCAGCAGTTTTGAGTAGGGTGAGACACCCAAACCTTGTACAACTGGTTGGAATCTGTCCAGAATCTCGGTCACTTATTTACGAGTATTCTGAAAATGGCAGCCTCAAAGATCGTCTGGTTTGCCAGGGAAATACCCCACCTCTTCCGTGGCAAAGTCGAGTTAAAATGGCCATCGATATATGTGCTGCTCTTATCTTCCTCCACTCTAACAACCCGTGCATTGTCCATGGGAATTTAACGCTCACCAACATCCTCCTTGATGCAAACTATGTCAGTAAACTTAGCAACTTGGGAATCTTTCGTTTTATCCCCCGTGATGCAAGTCCAGAGGCATCTATCTATGTGGATCCCGAATTTCATGAGACTGGAGAGTTCACTACGGAATCGGATGTCTTCTCATTTGGGATTGTTTGGTTATGTCTGTTAACTGGGAGGCCGGCCTTAGGGATAATAAAAGATGTGAAATGTGCAGTAGAAAAAGGGAACTTCAAAACAATTTTGGACTTTTCAGCCGGGGATTGGCCACTTGAGCTGGCAAAACAGTCGGCTCACTTGGCATTGAGGTGCTGTGAAAAGAAAAGATTGGATCGGCCAAATCTCATCACAGATGTTTGGAGTCTGATTGAGCCGATGAGAGGTTTATGCACTTCATCCTCCCTGGACTCTGAGGGGAAGCGTCGAATTCCCTCTCATTTTGTCTGTCCAATTTTCCAGGTAATAATAGCATTACTATGTTTTGCATCAGCATGTCCCATATTTGCTCAACATGTTTGGTGTATTATTGTAGTATTTAGTCACACTATGATAGTAGTCTCCATTCTCCAGGATCACCAGTTAAATCATGCCATGTCTTGTCTGAACTGATGTGCCTTTCAGTTTACTGGATAGTAGTGTCTATGGTGGTTGAATATTAATATATGCAAATTTAGGGGTATTATTTTTGAGAATTAGGACTTGTTTACAATTTTGGGAATGTACAGGAAGTAATGGAAGATCCATACATAGCAGCAGATGGTTTTACCTACGAGGCAGATGCCATAAAAGGATGGTTGAA
This sequence comes from Panax stipuleanatus, assembly GCA_020205555.1. Taxonomy (NCBI): domain Eukaryota; kingdom Viridiplantae; phylum Streptophyta; class Magnoliopsida; order Apiales; family Araliaceae; genus Panax; species Panax stipuleanatus. Next base: position 157,033,556 of record CM035122.1, read on the forward strand.
CAGTGGCCACAAGACCTCACCGATGACAAACCTTAAGCTTGACCACTGTGATTTACTCCCCAATTATGCTCTTTATTATGCAATTCAAGAGTGGCAACAACAATCCTGAACCTGTTTCATGTTCTACTTTTCCATAAACTTGTGCAGCTTAAGAAAATACATGTACCATATTCACCATTATGCATTAATCTAATCCATCAACTGCTAATAGGGTCTTGTAAACGGTCAGTCTTACATATATACAGGACCGGTCTTAAGGCTCTGTGCGAGAAAAAAATAGAGGTTCTCTCGCGTATAAAAATATTAATTTTTTTATCAGCATCAATATAGAAAGCACAATTTATATCAAAATTTATCATTAATTAAAATAATAAATGTCAACGTCGAGTAACAAAATTATCAATTAAAAAAAAAATATAGCTAAAACTTCAATAAATTATCAATTAAAAAGAAAAGATAGCTAAAACTTAAATGGACAATAAACTTCACACGAGTGCTAGCATTAGTCTTGCATTTTTTGTAGTAAAATCATCAATTAAACTTTCATAATCAATTTTTTACATATACACAAAAAAAATAAATTGGGGGTCCTCCGAATTTGGGGCCCTGTGCGGTCGCCCATTCTGCACCCCTCAGGACCGGCTCTGCATATATATATATATATATAGGGTCCCGTTCCACATCATACGCTAGTTGAGGGTACTATTTCAGCTAACAGATCTCCAGCCGTTCATTCGATTAATAGAGCGCTGAGATTTAATTTGGCCTGGGCCTGGCTACACATCCTAGTTGCGGCCAGTGCAACTCCTTTTTACGGCAACACTATTAACTATTATGCCTTCATTTTGGCCTTTCAAACTGGTTACACTGAAGATAAAACAAATGAGTAATATATTTAATGTATTTCAATATCTCAATATAATAATAATAAGAATAAAGAAGTATCAAATCAAATCAAGTTCATGGCCACACATAATTAGCAATGGTTACCAAATCAAGTTCCTCATCAAGGGTGTGGTATTAGCTATATGAATAATGTTAGAGACACAATTTATTGTATAATTATTTTATAATTTGTTGATGTGGATACTACACCTTAGCTTTTATGTGTGGTCAAAGACTATATTGAAACAATTTGTTCATCAATATGCTAAGGTGGAGTATGTCACATCAGTAAATTATAAAATAATTATAGAATAAGTTGTGTCTCTAACATTACTCTTGGCTATATAGTCCCTAAATGGGTGGCCACGAAACTATCTACATCTAATCTGGAGGCTATTTATGGATCTGGAAAGGCAATTCCAAATACCACGTTAAAAGATCAAACGAGACTGTCAGTAAAGTTGGATGTTGTAAAGAAAGAGCTATTTATTTTGATATTTTTTTTCTTAAACTTAAAAATATTTTTTAAGTTTGATAATATCAAACTTAAATTTATTTATTTTTAAGTTTAAGAAAAAAAATATTAAATTTAGTGTACTCCAATATTTATAAGTTTGATACTTTTTTCTTCTCATTATTATGGTGAGATATTGGAATACATTAAGTATATTACTTATCTGTTTCATTTTCAACGCCAAAATGAGGGCATAATAGTCAATAGTGTGACCGTAAGAAGGAGTTGGATTGGCCGCAACTAGGAGGGTCAGGCCCAGACTAAATTTAATATTAGCGTTTCATTAATCGAATGAACGGCCACAGATCTGTTAGCTGAAATCAACAATGCTACTATCACATAAAAAATCTCACATAATACTCACACACACATATGCATATTGTGGGCCCCCGCCTGACATTTGGGGCCCGCAGTATGTATGTGTGTGTATGTAAGCATTATGTGTGTATGTGAGCATTATTTATGGGATAATAGCATTATTTTAGCTGAAATAGTGCTCCTAGCTAAAACTAGATGTGAAACAGAACCCATATATATATATATATATATATATATATATATATATATATATATATATATATATATGGAAAATAAAGAACCAGCATGTGACAGACAGAGGGGTTACAGTTTAGCCATCTTGAGTGACATAATTAAGGGGGTGTTTGATAAAAATTTAATGAATTTGAATTTGAATAAAAAAAATTATTTGATAATTGACACGTGTTCTGAATAATAAATTTTTATTATTTTATCCCTCTAAAAAAAATTAAAAATTATTATAAATTTAATTAATATTACTTAATATAATAGTTAATATTATAAAATAAAAAAAACTTCATTTAGCCCATTAAACCAAAAAAATAACACTAAATCATTCATCTCAAATCGTCTTAATGACTAATCGATTCAGCCATTCAATCCTAAACAAATAACCCCTAAGTGTTACTGAAGACTTGCATTTATGCATATTAACGTTAGGTAGGTAGCACACTTGTATATTTTTTTTATTCATCTTAAAATTAAACTTGAAAAAATATTTATAATTAAAAAATAGTAAAAAAAATGACGCATGAATATGTTTAGGACAATCTTATAAAAAGTCAAATATAATCCTCATTTGATTGAAGAATAATGATACTACTATGAAATCTAAAGCAATGTTTAAATTCTTTTTATCTAATTCAATTTTTCTTTTTTTTTTCTCGCACTATTGATACATAAAATTTTAAATAATATTTGAAGTCTCAATTTTTTTATTTTAAATTACATTTTTTTACTCAAATCAATTTAATGATACTATATTATTTTGACACAAAATTTAAACTCCCAAACATTATCCCAAAGGTTAAATATGAATTGGACAACTATATCATCCGATATGCCTGATAATAATTAGTAAAATATAGGTATATTTTTGGGTTAAATATTATCCAGATTGCTAACATTAAACCCCTTAATCCTTAATTACTTAAACTCTAATTATTATTATTAAACTGATTATGTCCCATCATGGATAGCTTCTTGCAGCATGTAGTAGTACGTTTTGGGCGCTTTTTTTTTGGAGTGAGTAAGATGAAGATAATTTTGGTCAATTGACTAATATAATATTGACACGGATGGAATATAATTTTTTTCTCTGCGTGTCAACACTGTATTTGTAACAACCAGAGTCAAATCCCGAGTCCGGAACAAATCTCGGATTAAATCTCAAACCCGAATCGAATCAAATCCATCAAAATAAGACCTTAAATCACTGACCCAATAGTATCTTCTTGGATCATCTTAGTCCACCACAGACTCACCAAAAAGGTCATGACTTGAAGATACTGTTGTTAGTTTTTTCCCTATCTTTCGATACAGGACTGGAGTATTACAAACTCCCCCACTTAAATTTATGTTGTCCCCGTCAGAATCGATCACCACACACGGTCGACAGATCTTTGTCTCTCTAGTCATTGTGGGATAATACCGGCTGAATTCGTGTCCCCACCTCTGGACCTCCATCTCTCCATTATGGGATAATACCACCAGCCTTCGTGTTCTCATCTCCAACACCCCGATCTGATGACCCAACTCGAGATTTTGAGAGTCGGCTCTGATACCATATGTAACAATCCGGGTCAAATCCCGAGTCCGGAATAAATCTCGAGTCAATTCCTAAGTCCGAATCGAATCAAATTCATCAAAATAAATTCTTAAATCACTGGGCCAATAGTATCTTATTGGGTCATCTTAGCCCACCACATGGTCACCCAAAAAGTCATGACTTGAAGATATTATTGATAGTTGGAACAATTACATATTCTAGTACATTTTTTAAAAAAATTACAACAACAGTGCATGCAGAAAATATTTACAAAATTAATATATTTTTAGTAATTTATTTACAAAATTAATGCATTTGGGTATCTATTTAATCGTGGCCCATGATTCTCTCCCCTATCTCTTTCCGTTAATTTGGTATCCCTTTAATATTCTTTTTTATTCAAACTACAACCATCCACCGTCCATTTCTCTCTATTCTTCTTCTTTTTTTTTCCATTAGAACCACCAACTCACAACTTAAAAAATTCATATTATAACTAATTTTCATTCTATTTTAAATCTTCATGCGTAAGTTATCTGGAATATAGAAAGCATATTGAGTCCCAGTTTGATACTTCTTCAAAGTCATCATGGGTAGGATTAATATGCTGGAAATAGAAAAGCGGAGAAGAATGAAATTTATGTGATATTTCTTGATGCAGGGAATTGCCCGAAGGCTTGTGAAAACTGCCTTGCAGGAAGCAGCAAAGAAGAGAGAGATGCGGTACTCTGATTTGAAGAAGGTTGACCGCGGGGTTCGATGACATTTTCATGATGATATCACGGTTATAGTTGTGTTTCTAGATTCAAATCTTGTGAGCAGAAGCAACTAATTAAAAGACCCTAGTTTGTTCCTCAGAGGGACTGGCATTAATATACCTGCAAAAACTTTAGCCCCTTTTAAATCTTCCTAGACTTACAGCAATATCGCCTAATTTTCCTTGAGCAACACAACATTTATTCGCAATACTATATAGAATGTAAAAGGGCTTAGGTCTGTGCTTTATATCATTGGTCAGACTATGTCATGCTTTGTGGTTTTTTCATAGTGCAGTTAATAATCAAACTTTCATACCAAAGTAACCAAACCTTCATATCAAGGTAACCAAACCTTCATACCAAGGTAACAAGTGGGTAGTCAAACCTTCATACCAAGGTAATCAATTCAGTTTTATTAGGTTACCTTCATAGTGCAGTTGGTAACCAAACATTCATACTAAGGTAACCAAACCTTCATACCAAGGTAACCAATCTACCTCCACACCTGCAATTTTTTCATAGTGCAGTTGATAACCAAACCTTCGTACAAAGGTAACCAATTAAGTTTTATTAGGTTACTAATTTATTTTGAATGTGATGCAGTTGGTAGCCAAATCTGCATTCAATTGGTAACCAAACCTTCATATCAAGGTAACCAATTCAGTTTTATTAGGTTACCTTCATAGTGCAATTGGTAACAAAACTTTCATACCAAGGTAACCAACCCTTCATACCAAGGTACCCAAACCTTCATACTAAGGTAACCAATTTACCTCCACACCTGCAGTTTTTTCGTAGTGCAGTTAGTAACCAAACCTTCATATCAAGGTAACCAAACATCTATAGTCCACCAAGATTATTCGAGGCATTTTGGAAGGTGTGAGTTCCACCCCATATTTTTCCATGTTGATTTCACTGAATAATTCTGTGCATTTCTGTCTTTTGATTAATCTATTGATGGTCCTTGGGAAAGCATGATTATGTATTATTGTTTTCTTCCGAATTGACTTCTGGACAAGGTTATTTCTTTTTATTTATTTATTTCTATTACTTTTTATAAAATTTTAGAAAAATATTTGTAGTAGTTTGCATGCTGGTTTGATATTTGTTACCATAGCTAACTTTCTCTTTTTCTTAGTAATACATTCTCTTCAATTCTAGATGGATGAATATAGAGCACAGGGTTCTACTATATTTAAATGTTAAAAAAGCTTTTTTCCTGGGTTGCAACATGACTTAATTTGTTTAGATGTAATAACATCACTTTTGAGAATACTCCATCCCTGCAAGTTGTGAAGTTTTTCGTGGACCCAAATACCTTTCAGAAGATAAAATTTGTTTACCACAATAACAAAAGGGAGTGTCATAAAGTCCTTTTTTGATACCGAAAATCTGCCAAGTGAGTTTGGTGAAAAAACAACCATGAAGAATTTTAGAGACTAATGGCCCAGTAAGATTCTGGTGTGTAGATTCGCGGCGGCGGCGGCGGCGGCGGAGGAAGATGACGAGAAAATAATTTTTTGTTTTTCCTTCTTTTGATTTGAATTTGAATTATGAATTTGTTTTTGTTGTTAGATCCCAAATATTTGAATTTAAATTATTAATTATGACAGTTATTTTCTCATTGATTTTAGGGTTCTTTATTAATGTAAAATCGAATGGTTTGAATTTGTTGTCATTTTTTTATAATTATTTTGTGGATGCATTAATCGTGTAATTACTTTCTAATTGTTGTATATTTCTGTAAAGAACCCTTGATAGTTTAGCCTATCTTTCGATGTGGGATCAGTGGCGGAACCAGAATATTTTTAGAGGGGGGTCAAAATAAATTAGTAAAAAAAAATTATTTATTGACGCTTGGAGTGCTTCTTTCGGCTGTACGACTAAGAGAAGGCAAATGTATCCTGCGACTCTGCATAGTTTGAAAACGTCTTAAAATTTTGGTCAATATCAAAATTAATGTAGAAATATTATTTTTTTATTTCATGTAAAAATACGTGAGAGGGATTCATGTAGAAATATAATTTTTTATGTGAAAATATCAATTTTCTATATAGAACAAAAAAATTTAATTCAGAAAGAAATCAACAAAGAGTGTCTCTGAAGTAAATTTATGATTTTTAAAAATATAAAATATTTGTAAAAAATAATTTGATAAATAAAGAACTTGATTTTTGTGATCATTATTCAACTTCAAGTAGCGACCTAAATTTGATTGTGTTTTAAGTTATTTCATTTGAATTTAATTGTAAAATAAAATTTATTCCATTTTTTAATTTATGGAGCGCATGTAAAATTTTTAAATTGTTATTATAAACTACTATTATTATACATATATACATGTGTGTGTATATATATATATATATATATTGACTATTATTAATATATGTATTAATATATAGTCTGTGCATAAGTTTGGTGTGGGTCATATGATCCCCTCCCCCCTTGGTTCCGCCCTTGTGTGAGACTGAGCTGTTACAATATTGATCAATTTATCATGAAGTTATCTTCGTAAAAGCGAATCCTTTTTCTATTAGAGTATGTAGGCCACGCGTTATGACGTCCGTCATACAACATTCCGAATACATTATTTTTTAAAGTTTGATTACTGAAAAGGTTTACTCCTATTACAGGAATAAGGAATTTTTTAATTACTTTTTACCAACTTTTAATTTAAATTAATTATGTATTTTTATTAAAAAAAGTTTCCTTACTTACTGAAAGGGTTCCCTTTCAGCCTTTATATAGTTTCTTCGTCTCTGTCTTAATTTCTTTCTTTCTTGATATATTTTGCCGACTGCTTCTCGTGTCTTGCGAGTTTTATATATTACATATACTCCATATCTTATTTATATAAAGACATACTATATATTTTCCTCGCAGTACAATTCTCTCGCCGCCTTTCCGGCGACATCGAATCCCTCCGACCTCCGTCGTCGATCCCTCAAGTCCCCCATACTGGTACGTAAGACGTAAAACTCTCGCTCACTCTATTTGTGCAGCAGCTGATCACGGATCACGTGACCTCAAATCTTGCTATCCTTTCTCTTTCTTCTTAATTAGTTTCGTTTACTCTCTCCATTCTTTCAATTTTATTTTGATCTGATATTAGTTTGAAATTTCAATTATTTGGTTAATGATCTGCATAATTTGGTTTAATCAGTGCTTACCCTTTTTTCTAAATTCGCTACTTAATATTTAAATTTCACTTCTTGATTTGCTGTGTTAAGTATATAAGGATGCTTTGTTATGTTTGTTCAATGTAGATTGGATTAGGTTTGTGACTTGAGAGGCATGATCCTTCTATGATCAGTTTTTTGGTTACTCTTTTTGCAAGTATTATTTGATAAATTTTATATTGAGAAAGAGAGGGGGTGGGTCATTATACACTACATTGAATCTAATCTATGTTAGGCTAGTAGAATAGGGTGTTTGGTTCAGCATTGAAAATTCGAGTATTTCAGATAGTTTGGCTGGGTTTAGCTTATAATAAGTAGTGTGCTTTTAGAGCAATGATCTTAAAATTAAATTGGAAATCATTTTATTTGTTTGCCATGTTTGTGTTTTCACACGCTTGGACCGACAAATATACAAACTGGTCGGGTGCAATTTTTACGTGTTAGCTGAGCCAGAAATTAACTAGTGATAATTGATGAAGGCGCGATGAAAACTCTTTTTGGTGAAAATTCTTTTGGGTTTTAATTACGGAATGTTCTCATTAGTTAGTGCGGGCCTATCAAATCTTTATTCAGAACATGTTCTTGGATTGTTCTTGTTTTTTAAACATTGTATAACATTATTTTAGTAAGTAGGAACTAGGGTCTTACATGAGGAATTGAGAATTCTACTTGATGGAATTCGTCACATTATTGGATACTGGAAAGCGAGATATTTAGAAATCTCATTTTGAGGGATATATTTGCTCATATTTTAATAAAGATTCTACATTGTGTGGCGTGCTTTTTTTTTGAAAATAGATATGAAGATTGATTGCCGATATTGTTTAAACTATTTTTGGCAGTGGCCTTGTTGCTACATGGTCATGGTAAATTACGCCCTCTATTCCTAAAAGATTGTCGTTTAAGGTTAATGCACACAGATTAAGGAATGTAATTAATACCTATAAAAAATACTATATTACTCTTATTATAACTGTCTGAATCAATTTTCTTTGTAGATTTCAAAAAGGAGTATACCATTCAATTAATGCCAAAACTTCACTATATGCATTAATATCTTGCTCGTGGAATGTGTAATGCATGTGACTAGCCATGATTATATGAATAAGAAACATTGAGAAGAGAAGGAATTTTGAAGGTCGTTTATCTGATCAAGAAGGTTTTTTTTTTTTTTAGAAAAACGATTAAGAAAGAGAAAGCTTTAAATAAGGGTAAAGTAGAAAAAAAGAAGTTAATTTGTATTGATAAACTCACAACGACAATCTTTTAAGAACAAAAATTACTTCATAAAACGACAATCTTTTAGGAACGGAGGGTATCAGTTTAATTTAATTTATTTTTTTTATAATTGTATCTGCGGAGGGTTTGTGTCGCTGGGGTTTTTACAACGCAAACTAATATTCTTCTTTCTGGGATTTTGAGCGTGACACCATTTTTAGGGACGCACTGTCCCTTAATATTGTGCAACCAAGGTTTTAGTTGTCTGGGAATGAATTTTTAAGACAGTAAACAATGTGTCTTTAGAAACCCGACAGTAGTTAGTCTAATATATATGTTGCCTCATTGCCATTTCTAAAAATTCGACGTTATGTTATCATATGTTTATGAAGTATATGACTTGTACCAATTGCTTTTCACATTTATTTCGTGTATTAATATATTATGCAAGTGATGATATTCATTAACTCCTGTAATTTGTGATAAATACTATAATTTGTGATAAATATCGTCGTTTTTACTATGTTGTTGTGCGTTCTGTCATCTTCTAGATATTAATTACCTCCTGCTAATCTCTCTACCTGCATCTTACTTTCTGTATGAGATTGCATTTATTGTGTATCACTCAAACATCTTAAATAAATTTGGGGAAAGTAGAATTTTAATTTCTTTGCAGCACTGCTCCTTTCATCAACATTGTGATTCTTGTGATTCAGGGTCGGGAGAATGCCCGATACACATCATTGAATGCTGTTGTTCTTTATTGAGTTGTGTATTAATGAATTAATTAATCTATTTGTGAAAACCTGACGGATAATTTATTAAAGTGTCACAGTGCCATTTTATATGCAAGTGGTCTTTGGTGCATAGATGCCAATTGCTAAACTCAGGGCTCCTTGTAATCCAGATGCAATGAAATCAGAAGGTGGGAATGATTCCCGGGATACTTTCATCAGACAGCCAAGTGGAAAAGAGCCTTCTCTTTCTTTCTCAAGGACAAATGATAGCCCAGTGCAATGGATCCAATTACTTCAGGCCTTAGACCAACAAGGTACTAGTAATTTTTTTAATATTGTTTTTTTGAAGTTAAAGAACGCCTTAGAAGGTGGATGGCATGCTCTAAATCATAACAATGTCTCATTTTATACGCCATATGAGGTAAATGGGATTAAGGAATCTGTTCCCATTTCATAAGTGGTGGACCTCTTCTATGAGGAACAAGAATGCCTTTTAACATATGCAGTGTCTCAAAATCCTTAAGTTAGTAGTTGCCATGGTAAGGTGGCTGGCGATGACAATGACGAGCCTGGAAAAAGTAGGTTAAATGTCATCCACACCCTATTTCTTGTGTCTTGTTTGACTTATATAATAGTTTATGGCTTAAAATAGGTTTTTACTGTAATGTTTATTGAAGCTTGTATGCGTAAATTATAACCAGATAAACTTAAAATAGACAGTATCCACAAGATTCTTAGGGGGGTAATTAGGAGATTATAAATTATGTAGTCATTTATGATTTTTTAAAACTTCCTAGACTACTATAAATGAAATTGAATAAAAACCCCATCTACCCGTATTTAATATGACTGCTATAATCTGATTATATATATACAAAATTGATATTTCCACAAGTAAATTTGATAGTTTCACAAGGTCCTCTATCACATGAGGTGGACCCCACTTACTATTCATGTGAGGAGGAGCTTGTGGAACTATCAAATTTATTTATGGAAATATCAATTCTCTCTATATATATGCAAAAAGAAATCTGATTATGTGTACATGGTGACTTCCAGTTGCGGTAAGCGACAAATGAGCCTTAATATTTAAGGGCTGTTGGTAGCAATCTTTTTTTGAACCCAAATCAAACATCAAGAGTCGATAGATCTCAATTTGTGGGCTTCTTGTTGAAGCCAAGTAGTGTGAACCGTTACTTATTCTCTTTTTCAGATCTTCTTGGTTGGCCCTTGATAACTCCTTTCAAGGTTCAGATGCAGAAGTGTGACAAGTGTTCCCGGGAGTTTTGTTCTCCCATCAACTACCGGAGACATATACGTGTGCACCGGCGGTCTTTAAATGTTGATAAGGTTTTCCTTATGTTTCTGTAATTTAATTCTTGTGACTATGTGTGTTTGCTACTGTATCTTTATTTTATTAGTGTTGGTTTTTAAACATTTGAAACCTAAAGGTTTGTACTTGATGGCGGAAAAAATAAAAAATAAATAAATTTAAAGGCTTGTCGGTATATCGGTTTGAGGAATCTACTTACAGTTTTCTTTCTTATTATTGTAAATGGTTTAGTGTCTGATATGATATCAATATACATTGCAGGAGTCTTACAAAAACAGGGATTTTTTGGGAGCATTTTGGGATAAGGTAATGGCTTGCGCCTAGTCATTTGCACTAGGGTCTTCTTCTTAGTTGCAATATGCTAATTAATTTGTTTATATTGCAGATCTCGTTGGATGAGGCCAAGGAAATTGTATCATTTAAGGATGTGATTCTGGAGGTATTCACCTGATCTTTGTTTCTTTTTGTGCCTTGATAATGATCTGTGTGCTTACTACGTCTTAAAAGTTAATTTCTTGAAAATTTATGATATTGATTATTCTATAGTCACAGTTCATATTACAGAGAATATATTGGGTATCTTTGAAACATGAAGGCTTCAAACTTGGTGGGATACTGGAAAGGAATTGGAAAGATTTAAAATTTAAATCAATATAATTTTTATTAATTGTTTTACATGAAAATTAGGATTTTAAATAGTAGTATGAATACAATAATATAAATGATTTGGGTGTTATCATTTATTGTTCAATATTCCTTGAAAATAATTAGTCTTCCTGCTTTAATCCCTGAGGTTTCAATATTTTAATTAATTTCTTGGACTGACTATATTTTTAGGAAGTTCCTGGCTCTTCAATAGTAAAGGCATTGGCATCATTTATCCGCACACCAGGATTTTGTGCTCTTCCACAAGTTTATGTGAAGGCTGGCTCTGCACTCTTGGTAAGGGATGATGTTGGATGTCACACTCCCTCTCTATCTTCCCCCATCCAGCCAACCATAAAGAAACTTTAGTTCTATAGTTCTTGTTTGATTCTATAGTTCTTTTGTTCTTTTTTGGTTTCAGTTGTTAATTTTGTAGTAATTTAATGTATTTGAAGAAAATTTCATTTGTAGGATATAGTCCAAGCTACACCTTCCAGGCTTTCTATATCCTCCCAGGATCTATTCGGTATCCTTGACGATGCAAGTGAGAGAACATTCTTATGTGCCGGCACTGCGGGATCAATGCAAAAGTATGTCTTTGATGGGGAGGCTGGGAAAATTGGCCTTGAGATGAAGAACTTAGTTGCTTGCACCAGCTTCCTTGTTGAACAAAAACTGGTATTCACCTTCCCATATTATTAACTTTACTTATTGGGATACTCTGTCATTAGGCTTACTCCCCTCCCTTCCTCCATAACCATCACCACCAAACACAAACCCCCCAACACACACACACACACACACACACACACACACACAAAGAATGTTAGATGAATATAGTGGTCATCTGAGGTGCCTTAGCATGCCTACATTTAATAGATATATAGTCACTGGCATGTCCACTGACGTTCATAAATGAGCTTTGTCTGTGCCTTCATACAGACTTCCTGCATTACCTTTTTTCTCCTTCGACCACCTATTCTATCTGTTTCATTTCTCTTTATCAAATAACAATATTTTAGTTTTCTTTTGTGTTCAGGTTAAAGCATGGATTGCTGACAAAGATGCTGAAGCTTTAAGATGCCAGAAGTTGCTTGTGGAGGAGGAAGAAGCTGCTCAGAGAAGGTAAATTTCACCTATTTCTCCGCAAATTACAAACTTATGTTGAGCTTCCTACTACTGTTTCCAGTCATTGCAGAGTGCTTATTAGGATAAAGCCTAATTCCCATTTCAGCAAGGTCTTGAAGGAGTTGATTAAATTTTGAATATTCTAAGCAAAAGAACAAGATATGCCAACTTGACTCCTTCCAAATGGTTTTGTACTTCGTGATAGATCTGTTCAACTAACCCTGCTTTTGAAAGCCAATTTATCTTGTTGCCTATTTGTCCCATGGTTGCAATAAATAAATAAATGTACTTGTTTGCCAGATTTGTGCATAGTTTGGTTATTTGTGTTGGGTAGTTGAAGTTTGAAATGTGTATAGTTCTCTCTTCCAAATTGATTCAGCAATATGGTTTGATTATTTAAAAACGAACAGTTTTATCAGAGAGAGTGAAAACATGGAGGGGGGAGAGTATTGCTTTGGGAAATGAAAGGAACATAAGGAGAGATTAGAATCTAAATTTGCATGATAAGATGTAACCGTCTTGAATATAGAACCAGACTATAATAATCACTCTTCTGGAGGGCAACTGTGTATTAGTTTTGTTGTTTTTTCTTGGATTCAGCTCTATGGTGAAGGATGCTTGGTTTTCGAAATGGTTTGTGATTTTATTTAATTGGTTCTTTTGTAAATTTATAAAACAATCAATATATATATATACGGGGATTCGGGGATTAGAAGGAGAAAATAATAAGCAAGCTGAGATGTTAAGATTAGTTTCCTTACTTTCAACTTTCATTTAAATAGGCAAGCTGAGATGTTGGAAAGAAAAAGACGGAAAAAAATTCGACAGAAGGAACAAAAAACTAAGGAACAATCATATGAGGAGAAGCCAGAGTTAAATTGCACTGTGTCAGTATTAGAGAGCGCGCCTTCTGATGAACTATCCAGTCCTCAACCCCTATCTGAAGGTGGTCCACATGTTTCAGAGGCACTGGCAGATCATGTTCCCTCACTCCTTGAGCCTGTCCACTTCTTGAACGATGAAGAAGCTGCACATATTGAAGCCCAAGGTGGATTCAGCAGTGAAAATTTGGATTCAGGTGGTGCTCAGAATGTTGAATCTCGAAAAAGTCAGGGAAATGGTCGTCGGAATTTAGGCATCAGTAAATGGCAGCTGCCAAAATCACAAAAGGGTGGGCGGAATGGATTTCGTCCTAGTCAGAATCTTCATATAGTGAAACCAGAACCTGCGCAAAGGCATGCTCCCCACAGGGATCCAAGAGCTGTTCCGGTTAATGGAAGTAAAGTTTGGACTAGAAAAGCTAAAAGAGAAAATGGCGGGGGATGTGTGGTAATCAGAGTACGGGAAGAGGAAATATGCCAAACAGATCAAACTAGTGAGGTGATGATTGGTTCTATATCCGTGACAGTGAGAAATTGTACCTCGCAGGGACTAGTTAATAGTCAGTCTGAAGCCCAAGATACTTGCAGCGGCATAGAGCGTGTTATACCCAAAAAAGTTGGTGCTCAAGACAAGCTGATGAAGTCGGATTCTGTCCTGAGTGGCACAAACCGATCTACTGTCAAATTTTGGAGGCCCGTGAGCAGGAATGATACTAGAGGTCAGTTTGCTGTTCAAAGTGGCAATCAAGAGTCGGAGGACCATCCAATCCCAGGAGTGGGTGGTGGTCGCACTATGCCTGGTGAAAGCTGTCTTGGATTGTGTGAAATGAATGGCGATAATGGCAATATCATGGAAATTGTGCAGCCAAAAGGCTTGCCGTTCTCCAGCCATGCTGCAAGAGCTTTTCTTGCCCAGAGTAAGCTCATTTCTGTTGTATTTAATACCCTAAATATTCTTAACTTCAAAATTTCTCGTGCAGCCCATTCACTCGTCTTGATGGCCTTGAATACCATGTAGGATGGAAGGATGCTATCTCAGGGGACCATGTGACCTTGGTCCTCTCCCCAGAATCTGAATGTCAAGGATACGGTGATGCCCTAAATGACTGTTGGGTAGCAGCATCAGCTGTTAAAGCATCAGATATCGAGGAGCGTAGCATTCTTGGCAGTGCAGAGAACCGGCTGGGTGATATGGGGGCGCTCGAGTCTTCAACCAATGGACACGCGAAGGCTAAGTTTAGGACAAAGCCTGAGAAGGGCGTCAAAATAAAATACATTCCCAAACAGAGAAGTGTTACCTAGGAGATAGAAGGAGAAGATTTAGTTTGTTATACCGATTACCAAATGTGCAGTTAACCCGTGGCCTACATTGTTAGCAGCGGAGGTTCCAGTTTTACTAGTGGTACTTCTGTCAGAAAGGTTTTTGAGGGAAGTGTTTTACAGGTGGATTTTCTTTCTTACTTGATTGGGAAATTTTGGTTAGGAGGAGGAGGAGGGGGTCTTTCTCCTTGGCGTCCAGATTATTTCGTAATAATAAACTTGGTTTTTCTGGTGAAGTTGCAGAGTTCTTTTTCTGTTGCGTTTGGCCTTAGTTTTGCTATGCTTCAACTGCATTTGTCCTAATCGTTTGTTATTCCATTTTGATAGACTGGATTATGAATTAATGAATTTTGGAAGGTGGCGGTGGATTCATGAGTTAGTGTATTATTATTATTATTGAGCAATGTTTTAAAAGCACTTTTCATTTTTATTGAACTCCGCAGCTGGTTCAGACTCGCATGGGTTGCGGTTTCATATATGAATTTTTCTATTTATTGAAAATCAGATCATTTTCAAAAAACATAAGATGCACTACCAAGGAAAATCTAATTTTACTTCAAAATACTCATAGATCCCTCCCTGCCCGCATCCGTTACCATTTCAGGACTTGAAAATGTACGTGCCGGTGCCGGTGCCGGTGCCGGTGCCGGATCACAGGATTTTTGACTACTCTTTTGGAAGCCAAGTATTCCTCACTTGAACCAAAAGAATCTCACCATTTGACACGTGTGCTATCACAACACCTCAAACTCCGCATCAATCCTCTCTCCTCTCTCTCTCTCTCTCTCTCTCCTCCCTAATAGCCTCTTTCTTTGCTCTGTAATTAATTCCTCTTCCACTTTCTCTCTCTACTTGTTCACTCTTCCAGATCCTATCCATAACCTTAACTGAAAAATAAAAATAAAAATAAAAAATCAAACCAACCCGAATTTCTCACAAAAATGTCAGGTGGGGTTGGACCAGTAAGTGACGTACATCTCCCAAATGAAGAAAAACCAGAAAACCAGAGCCAAAAAGAAAAAGAAATCCCTCCCAAAGCTGGCGGTAGAAGTTTCTCCTCTTTCCAACAGCTCAACGCTCTGGCTGTCATGATTGTCCTCTCTGCTAGTGGAATGGTAAGCATAGAAGACTTTGCATTTGTAGTCTTCTCTTTCATCTACATGTATTTCATCTCCAAGGTTGCCTTTCCCCCTCTCTCCCCCTCGGCCGCCCCTCCTCCTCTTTTCGGCAAAAAGAACAGAATTCTGGGTCTCTACGTCTTCGTCGGAGCCATGATCGGACTATTTCTTCCCATAGGTTACATATTTGAAGGGATTTGTGAAGGGGATACGGAGGGTATCAAAGCAGCTGTGCCCCATGTTTTTCTTTTGGCAAGTCAAGTGTTCATGGAAGGAGTGGCCTTTTGGGATCAGTTTTCGCTTCCGATACGGGTTTATGTGCCGGTGATTTACAATTCCGTCAGGATTTTCACTATTATGGACTGGTTGAGGACCGAGATTTCAAAGGTGGATCAGGGCTATGCTGGGTCTCCAAGAAGGTTGTATATTGGAAGGGCTCTGGCTGTTGCCAACTTGGCCTTTTGGAGCTTCAATCTGTTTGGTTTTTTGTTGCCTGTTTATCTTCCCAAGGCTTTTAAAGCCTACTATTCTTCTACTGGCCTCAAGGTTAAAGATTGATAAAATCAACCACTACACTCACTAGGATTTTCTTTACCTACTTTGATTTGCTGTTATATGTGTATCTAAACTGTTTCTGTTTATTATGTTTCCAGTTCCTTTGGCTATTATGCTGCTAGCCTAGCCTAGCCTAGCCTAGCCAAGCCAATGTAGAAGATAAATCATGGTGTATGGATGTGCTTAATTTCCCACCTCAAACTAATTTTGAATGTTCAGATTTATTAAAATTTAATCATTTGAAATAATTATCCTACTACGTTTGTACTATTTTCTACAAACATTGATATTACAAAAACCAAAAACAAAAGGATTTTCGAACTCTCTTTTTTAAGAATAATAATGCTTCTGCGTCTGTACTACATTTCGATAATTGATGAAAAGTATATATACAATCTTGTGATAATTGATATTGGTGAGTAGAATAAATTAAGGTTCCTCTTAACATGTGCTCTTGTGCTCTTAGGGTACGTGTTTAGTACACAGTTCAAAAAAATATTCTCTTAAATTGTGTGTATATTCTTTTAATTTTTGTATTTGCACAAGTTTAAGAGAATATACACTGTGTACTTAACACGTGCTCTAAGGGCACATATTAAAAAATTCAATAAATTAAATGTCGATTAAAATGTTAATATTAGAAATTATCACTCAGTCGAGTCCTTTGCTTTAGAAATGGAATTATTTCAGAAAGGATGAAAAAAAGTAGAATTTTAAAAATTAGATTCCCAAACTATCTTTTGATGTCCAGGAGTTATTAAGCACACAATAATATGGCAGTCCAGTCATGTCAAAAACTGTAATTATTGAGAGAAGTTAGGCTGAAATAGTGAAAATTACATCTTCCGGCTCAGATTTCTATTCTTAATTATTGTTACATTGCAATTTGAGATTCGAGATAATTAAGGTCTCAAACCATAATAATGTAAATAAGCACGACGGTCTTATTAAAAACATAGACAAAGAACTTGTAATATACAACAGTTGGAAAGAATCAAATGAAGACCAAAAATAATAAAGAACTTATAAAAGTAAAAGATTTCTAGAAAGCTAGAAAGAGCCAACTCGATTATTATAGCTGAAAATCCAGACTTCTCAGGAGTTTCCCCTTTTCAACTCCTTTACTGTTTTTTTCCCTTCTCTCTTTTCATGTTCCTTTCCGACATGCAAAATAGCCGCGTTCTAAAACTGCCATTTGAAGTTGATAAAAACAACCAAATTAACCTCATATGCAGACCACACCATGAATGCATTGCCATTTCTGATAGGCCTTGACAGCAGCAACTCAGGGCATTACCAAACAAATCCGGCCAACTTGTCCAAACTGCTCAAGCTGCATATCGAGAAGTGGATCATCATTATCTTCTGTTCAAATCTGTTCACAATGAATTAAAAATATACTTGTGAGACATTAAACTGACATCTTCTGCTGTCTAACTGTAACTTGTGCGATCTTTTTAGCACTTTCCAGTTATTAAGCATATCAGAATAACTCAATAGGGAAAACAGGGACAAAGGGAGTCCTTGCTGCAGAACATCAACCGTTTGTATCTATCATCTGAGCTGTGTATAGCTTTTTAAGTCATCTAGCTGCCAATAAACATGCCATCCTGATAAAAGTTAGGCGGGTGGAGAGCAGAGAGACATATACCCTTCACAAAACTCATACCCCTATATAAATGACTAGCACGGCCAGCCAAAAAGTTGTAATTTTAAATATAAACAAAACAGATCAATCTAAAAACACCTGATTGAATGAAATTTATATCTATATCGCATTCTCTCAGAGATAAATCACATAACATTCAGTTCTCGAACATTAGTTTCATAAAGCTAAATCTTGTATGACAATTGATGTTCTGGTGAAGCCTCATTCTTCATCAGCCAGTCAAAGCTCACATTCAAATACATATTTGGTCAACATGAGTAGATCCGAACACAAAGGTGGCAATAAATGACATGAAAATATCATAATAAATTCAGACCGCAAGACCACTTATTTGGAGAGCTTACCGTGAAGGTCTGAGCAAATTGTATTTTGAAAATAAGTTAACGATATTGAATCCCATTTTTCTCAAGGAGAAGATTGATGTGTAACTACCAAGACATTTTTATGCCAATAAGGTGCATGAAAACACGGTAAAAGACAGTGCTGATAAAGACAGAAACGTCAGTTTTTTTTTAATGTAAACATCAGTTAATCGTATATTAACACAGACACGGGGTTTCACAGCTAGGAGCCTTTGTCTGCAAACTGTGAATTGTAACAGATTTTTCTGTTCATTGAAACAGGAGAAGAAGAAAGCCACATCACATTCTTAACAATGTGCTGCCAAGATAAGGGAACTTATGCAGTGTACAAAGGAAAACATGGGACCAACCTACAAAAACAATAGGGGTTCATGGCTGTTCTATTTTCCAAGATGAATTAAAACTGCAATTAAATTTATTCGGCACTACTTCAATGTTATTTTCATCAATAATGTTTCCCTTTTGTCTCTTCTCTTTGTAAACAGTTCTATTTGCTTTTCTATATGAAAAACCTCTCTTAACACTTGCCTTAATATGCCATCAGTGTTAATATTCTGGATTGAAAGGCTAAAAATTTCTAAGACACTAAATAAAACATTTACATGTAATCTTTCCCATATATAACACGTACTTCTTTCAGCATGTTTAATTCTGTTGCTGGCAACTTCGTTCTTTGCTCCATATAATAGATACCTTTCACCACCCACAATCCTATCAGTCACCCCCCCCCCACTTCTTCTCTCTCTCCCCAAACAAGTTACAACTTCAAATGTTTAGTAAATTACACTCATAATGCACTGGCAAAGAGAAGAACTCCAAGAAAACTAGCTGAAAGATTCTAAATGAAGATTTAAGGAGCAAGGGCCCAGGGCAGCGGAAAAGAGATTCATGCAGAGAATAATGGCACCACAATCAGATGAATGTAAAAGATGGATGTATGAACACTTTTCCATGTACTAAAAAATGAGACCATACAAGTGTATGTGGTTGAGATTTCAAAGGAAATTTAGTTTATGATGACCCAAATAGCAATCTGTTTAGGTGTGAGTGGGGCAAAATTACAGCACCATTGAAATCTTTGAACTTTTTCCCTTTAACACGTGAAGCAAGATAAACATACAACATTAGCATAAAATAAAAACTCAACCCTCAATATTTTAGTGTCTACTGCCTACAGATAAATTACACTCGAGAAAAGAGCTTACCTGTATATCTCTTAAGAGAACCATTGCCATTCATAGAAAATGGTACAAGCCTTCTTTCTTGACCCAAAGATAGAATTTCCTGCATCCTTTCTGGCCAGACGGAGTTCAATCTCCGTGCAAAATCCTCAACTTCCCTACAGTTGGGGGAAAATAAAGCAAGTAACATTATGCAATTCAAACTGATACAGGAAAGACTACCTCTAAAGCATAAACCCCTTCACCTTTCAAGAAAATTGCGATTTTTAATTCGGAATAATCAGAAGACCAACAAAAGTGATGCATTTAGTTTTAGAAGGGAACATTTTCAACCTATATATCAGAGTATAAATTACCAATGATATAGCACCCATACTCTAGAGATCATACTTTTCTAGTACCAGCGCAGGCAACTCTATGCTGAGGCACTGTTCAGGACTAAATTATAGTTGCTTTCATCTCAGATACAAATACTTCACAAGTGCATGGAACACAAGAAGTAGCATCACAGAGAATGCTTCCAAATTCAACCGACCCTAGGTAGAAGAACCTCTTACAGCTATAAGCTAAAATCAATTTGTATGCTGCTTCAGGGAAAGAGAGAGTTTAAGCATTAGACAATAATTTGGCAACAGATCGAAGTACTGATAAAATCATGTGTAGAGATTAGAAAGAGATCAAATGTTTTGCTTAGGTACTCATGAGAAAATGACTTGGCACTTAGTCAAAATCTGTCGGTAACATATTTTTTAGTAGAATTATAAAACTCGGTTGAGAATTCATAAAATATTTAATGAAACTCATGCATTCAATAGAAATGGTGTACCTGTCAAGTTCTTCCTTCATCGCAGGATCCAATTCATCATCAACATCCTTATCATCAAAATCAAGCCAAGGTGAAAATGAAGCAGACGTTGAATCTTGCAACTTTGAAGTTTTACTTGGACTAGAAACATCTTCAACCTCACCTTTCTGGCAGGCAGAAGGGAGACCATTTAATTCCTGAACCCATATAAATAAATCAGTCAATAAATAACAGGAAAAATGCTATTGCCAAACTAAACGGGAAAATTACTGCAAAATGTCATACTAAAAGAGACACCGTAGAGGCAGAGATGGAGATAGAGCACATGACAGAGCCAACCTTCTCATGGCTCCCATTTTCATTGTTAGAAGAGGAGTTTCTTGGTTGATCTTTTCGCCTACGATTCTTTTTTTTACTTTTAGAAGCTCTAACACCTTTTGAATCTGCAAAGCAAGAAAATCCAATATGTTTATATGTTATCCATTTCATCACTTGATTGTCCATGCAATATGCCTTCCTCCGCAACCCCACACTTTTAAATTTTATTTTTATGTTTTGAAAAGTAACATTCAAGGTCCAAAATGGCTTGAGAATCCATTGCTCTCTTGATATAATTGATCTATCAAGTGCCTAACTAAGACGTACATCAACTCCCCACCAACTTAATCCCCCGCATAATGGTTTGAAATTTAATCTCTGAGCTAACGACATTAATATAGAACAGCTACAACAAAGTATGTATCTTACATCCTTAAATAGCAGGCCAAATCTATACCAACTCAGCTACCACATTAGACATATTTTTGCCTACCTCAGATAGGTAGACATATTTCATTTGGTCTATATAAATTACGGAAAAAATTAGTACATCTCGTTATGGTGGTCTTCAAGCAAATAGGGAAATCGCCATTGTTGTTAGTATCTTACCATACACGTAATGTATCTTACCATACAATAGTCTATCTTAAGTGAGTTGAATCTTACGATACAAGTCAACGATGCACCAAATATTACGATATAAAACGATTCACAATACATCAACGACACATATTTTAAGTTAGAGACAGCCATACTTATAAGGGGTAAAATAACACATTAAGGCCTTTATCTGGCAGAAGAGGTGCCTCATTGTATACATTGAGCATAAAATGATTTGGATGAATTCAGGACAAACTTGAGATTGTACACATAGTTGAGAAAAACAGGTAAGTGTACATTTTTAGTACGTCTAAATTTAAAGACGTGATGAAGCATAGATACCTACTGTATGGTGATATCACAATATTAGGGGCAAAAATATCATTTGATAGTCAGCTATAATTAGAAAAATAATAAGCATATTTAAAAAGTCTTTCGTGTAATATTTTCAAAAAATGTTGTCATATAAGTATTAGATAGTAGATACACCAACTGCTACAATTTATAATATTTTGGAACACCATCAGAAAAAGGTTCAAATATGCACACTGAATACCAATTATCCAATCACACCATTAATTTCAAAAATGTTTTCTCCATTATTCAGTTTAACCAACAAAAAAAATAATGCCTAATATTTTAAACAGCAACTAATTCAATACAATAACTTCATGGAAAGGGTAGAACAGGAACATATTCAAGTGACTAGCATATTTATCATGTGTGTTTATTATATAATCCACAGCCACAACAACAGTAGAGCATAAGCTTCAATCGCCAGCACATCGACTACCAATTACCCACTTACACCATGCATATACATGTGTGTGTGTCGATATCTGTAATGTATTAAGTCTTAAGCTATATGCATATATGTTTCTCTGTGTGTGTGACTGTGTGTGTGAGAGAGAGAGACACACACACACAGAGAGAGAGAGAGAGAGAGACTGATGCAGGACAGATTTAAAAACAAAAATTAATAGCAGTTAACAGTAAAGGATAACTAGGATTTAAACTCCACGTTCACTATGGTTCAACTCCACATATCACTTTGGGATAAAATATCTCCACGATATAAAAAAGTCCAATGATAATCTCAATATTCAATAATGTAAAGAGTTGGAGAATTACATTGGTATTTTAACAAAACAAACTTTAAATTGTACTTAGGAACCAAGAAAAAAATTAAAGACAAAAATACCCCAACTAAATAAAATAAATAATAACTATCTTCCAAAATTAAAACAAGTCCATAACCAAATAAACAAGGTAAATAAATCATCCACACTGATCCCTATCATTGACAGGTGCTAATACCTACTCATCCATTTCATTTAATGAGTATACAAATGATCCAATAGAAAGTAGAAATTGTTAATCATAGAGCTTCAATTGCAGTTTCATTAGTCTGCAATATTTGAAGAATATTGCAGAACAAGATGATACACAATATCCGGCCATATATTTCAGTATCACACATCAACTAAGAGAACAGTTGAATTCTTTAACGAAGTTGGCAGACCCTAAAAAACAAAAACTTTTATAAAAAAAAATTGACTTTCTATTTTCTGAAAACATGTGCATGCTATTAATCTCACAACAAGAAAATGATAAAGAAAGCATTTGATGGTAGATGGTGCAGAAGAACTTCTATTTTCTGATACATACCACCATCTGCACCATTTATGAAAGACAAGAGATCATCAACTGAACGTTTATCCACACGCTCTTCTTCAACCTCAACACTCTGAAAAAGAAAGAATTCCATCAGCGCAAACATGTATATGCACGTTTGGAGAGTGCAACCCAATAACCATATCAAATCGCTTCTTGTGATATTCTAGATTCAATTAGCATGAATAATTATTATTAGACCAACAATAAGGAACTGGTTAAAGGCTACAAATAAAATAAATACAGCCTACCACCTTTAACTTCTCTCTCTCTTTCAATTCTTTCCTCTTTCTTGCATATAACCGATTCAAGAGCCTAATACGTGGATCATCAGTCATGTTTCTCAAGGGCTCCAACTTCTCTTCCTGCCATAATCAAAATTTTAATGCCATAAACTACAAAAGAATAGAGAAAGGCTTTTACAGTTTTACTACCTTAAATTTAAATTCTTTTGGCTATTAATACCTCTGTAAGATCATCAGGTAAATGAAATGTTTCACGAATTTCTTCAGGAGTTTTGCCTTCAATCATCCGAGCAAGTGCACGGCTGGTAAGGTCAACCAAAGGCCTCAACTGCAGGCTATCCGCAGCAGATGTTAACTCACATAATTTTTTGGTATCTAATCGAATGAACTTTTCGTCAAAAGTTTTGCGCTCCTACAAACACGAATAAATTAAAGGCAAACAAGGTTAAACACTCAGAAAAGAAGCCTTAGGGCATGGTCATTTTTCAATCTGCTCTGTATACTTGACTAGAGACTATGAATAGATTTGCAATAATATCAAAGAACAAAAGAACCACTAGAAAATAATATGCATATCGAACCTTATTAGAGCGACCAGGTAATTGGTGAAAATGACAATAATCAAGTATCAATCCCAAAATAGCAGGATTGACTCTCTGAGGAAGTTTTATTGCATAGTTTTTGGAAGATCCCATGCTCGTTTGAAGTACTTCTCGACATATCATGGGGCAAAACATTGCAACCTCTTCCTCCACTTGTTGAATAGAACCATCAGTCGTTTGGAGCCAGATGTAAGACTTCATCTTGAGAGAGAAAAGAAAAGAGAAAAACTAAGCAGAGAGAAACCACAGGATTTTCTCAACCTTTATAAGAAAAAATAAGGAGGAAAGAGAGAGGGGAGACACTCCAGAGTGAACAAAAAATGCACTATTGATATTTCCCCAAGACCAAGGTCACATGTCCTGGAACTCGGTCGAATCCAATACAATTAGGATAGGTATATCACATTCATATGCAAGTGCTTAAATGGAAGATAACTTTCAAAAACAAGTTGGATAAAGTAAAACTACAGTTTCCTCGTCTGTAAGTAAAATGACAGCAATATTTCACAATAAACTTTAAGATCTAAACCAAAAATCCTAAACAAAAACCTAATAGAACAAAAATCTAACAGACACACTCACCACTGATATAGGTACCCTAGAACTAATCATCATTAAAAAAATTGATCTTCATAACTCAATCATTTTGATTTGACATTTACAAATCATGAGCCATACCTCTGGTTTAACAACTGCCATTGGCCCTTCTGACATCAGCCAATCAACCCAGGAATTTTTCTTATGGAATTTTGCGATGATGAAACACCTTGTAGCTTTGACTTCAAAAACTTTGTTGATTACGATAGCTAAGGTGCCTCTTTCAGCATATAAACTTTGTGAACTGATATAAACGCTTAACTATTGAAATCCAAATTGGCACATTTCCAGATTCTGATAAAAGAAGTACACACATTTTCTTAAGAAGAAAGCTGCACAGCCTGCACTAGACCTTGCCAGTCTACTCAAAGGAACAACCAAAAATAGGGATGGCCCGGAAACCATTAGGTGTCCTGAAAAGCACAATAAAGCGTCATATAGTGCTGAAACTATATAAAAATTTGGCAAAACTAATGATTTAGCCACTGTAGTTGTCAAGTTTTACTTAATACACCACTGAACTTTTAATTTTTCGAATTATCCTATTAAATTAATTAATATTTTAAAATTGGGTCATTCTATTAACGGCTGTTAAATCCTTTCAATTTTTTTCATACGTGGATGTTAAAAAGAAAAGAAAAAAATGACTTGGCACTTTTTACTGCCACTTTATCACAATGTATATATATATTTTTTGGTTATATGTATTAAAGGGGTAAAAGAGTCTTTCTACTTTGAAAGTGTTTGTAGGCAAGAAAAGTATCAAACAAAAAAAAAGGAAGTCCCACAATCGAGCCACTGCCGCCGCCACAATTACCGCAGCCCCACCGGTCCTAATTTAGCTGCGACTGCCATCCAAAAGAGCAGTTCACTGGCTTCTGCCCTTCATGCCTCTGCGAACGCCTCAACACACTAGATCAATCCGAAACCGCAGCAGCAGCCTCCTCCTGCAGGCCATCCACATCCTCCTCCACCGCCGCAGTGGTCTTTAAAGCAATTTTCAAAGTTCACTCCTCCTTTACCAAGAACGAATCCTCAAAAGCCACTACAAAAGCAAAACCCTCTTTCTTCTCGGAGCTCTACCGTACAAAATCGTCCTCGAAAAACGAGGAATTCTCCTACGTCTTCAAACCCCAACGTCACTCCTGTGACGTTAGGGCTAGAAACACTCTCCGGACCCTCTTCAGTCTAGACGAAGATAACGAAACTACCAACGTTGAAATCCAAAACGCAACCAGTGGTTCTATATTTGGTCCAGTTCTTGAATCCAAAGAAGAAGAGGACGAAGACGATGAAATTTCTGAAGTTAGGGTTTCAAAAGAACTCCCAAATTTATCAACAAATTCTACCAGTGAAGAAATTGTGAACGAGGCATTATATGAGAAAACTATTAAAGATCATATAGATCTCGATTCGCAACCCGAAAAGCACTCTAGGATGAATTTCTAGTCAGCAACTTCAATTTGTAGTAAAAAGTGGCAGAAATGGATGCGGATGCGGAAGCAAACTAAGCTTAAGAAATCGAGTCAGGTGGCTTTAATAAAAAATGGCAGTAAAAAGTGCCATGTCATTTTTTTTCTTTTCTTTTTAACATTCACGTAGGAAAAAAATTGAAAGGATTTAACAGCCGTTAACAGAATGACCCAATTTAAAAATATTAATTAGTTTAATGGGGTAATTCAAAAAATTAAAAGTTCAGTGGTGTATTAAGTAAAACTTGCCAACTACAGTGGCTAAATCATTAATTTTGCCATAAAAATTTCATAAATTATAAAATTTATTAGGTTATAAAGAAAGAAGAGAATCAAGAGTATTTAAATCACATAGGGAACAGCTGCACACTAGAAGCAGACCAAAACAAAATTATCAAAGTCGTACAATACTGATAGGCATCGTACTATATGATATGATACGATATGAAGACAATTCTATAAGTATCGCCGGGTGAATCAAAAATGACACCTTATCATTACGATTCGATACGATTCTTACGATACAATACAAAACACAATACTTTTTAAAATTAGCAACCGGCTTGAATTTTTTTTTATGTAGATCGAAAAAAGTAAAATCAAAACTTTTAAGCGTTCTACCATTTCAAATGAAGATGTTTTTTAACATAAACATATCCTATATGGGTTGATGAGCCTATAATCATTTTTAGAGTTTTATATTTTCTCCATAATATCGCTCTATTTTTCTCATGTCACTTTCCAAAAGCAAATACATAAACCTCCACTTATTAATTTGAATTATTCTCTTTTTTTTTGCAATTTAAAGCTAAGACTAAATTATTTTTTTCTCTTGTTAATGTATAAAGATTACTAAAATAATATAATATTTTGGCAACTATTTAGCTTAAAATTTATTTTTAGTCTATAATAATATTTATTTGACTACTTTTATATATAGTCATGCTAATATACTTGAAGGTTTAATAAATTGTGTTTTTTATATGTTTAAATATATATTATCACATTTTTCATTTTGTTTTCATATCGTACGATACGATTCATGATACAATATACGAAATACGATATGAAAATTTTCGATACACGATACGATTCACGATTTGACAACTATAGAACAAAATAAGATAACAACTAGACAAAATGTAACCTCAAGAAAGAGAAAACCTCATTTTGAAATAAAATTTAAATGGACAAATATCCCTAATAGTTTTTCTATACAACAAAAAGGGATTGTTTATTGATAGGATAAGGTGTGAGAGGGGAGAGTGTCCACCCCTTGCATTGCTTGGTTTTCCTACACCAAGATTCCAAATGGAAATACAGGCAAACATTAGGCAACCTAAATTCCTTTGTGCAAATGGATCAAACTAATGTGTAACAACCCGAGTCAAATCCCTCGCCCAAATCAAATCATAACGTACCAAGGCCCTAACCACTATCTCAAGAGTATATGCTTGGATCATCTTTGCCCACCACATGTTGGTCATGACTAAAACTACTAATGGTAATAACTTGGTAAATTATATACATATTAAATTATCTCTCCCCTTAAAGCCTCAAACGTCATCATCAAGCTCAAACATTTAGTCCAGAATCTTGGTCTCTCTAGCCAACCATTTGTGGGATAATAACAATTGCCTTGGTGACCCCACCTCCGTTGCATTCTTTATTAATTGTGGAATAATATCAACAACCACTTGTGGGGAACGGGTAACTTGAACGGATGATCCTACCTGATCTTTTGAGAGTCAACACTAGTACCATATGTTATGTTACAATGACTCGAAAGTCGAATGGAGTTTTCGGTTGAACACGGTATTTTGAGGAGTCTGACACAAGTACTCCTCAATTTTATCAATTTTTTACACAAAAGTAAAGTGTCCAGTATCCATACCTTTGTCCGAGTATCGAATGTCATACACAGATACTTTAGGACAAAGTAAAGAGTCCGTATAACATAGACCATAAGTAACAATTACGTCAAATCTTGAGCCCGAACCAAATTATAATGTACCAAGGCCCTAACCACCATCTCAAAAAAAAAAAAAAAATGTCCCACCACATGCTCACCCAAAAAACATCATGATTGAAGATACTATTGGTAATAAATTGCCAATTGGTACCTCAAATACATATCAAATTACAATCTCAAGGGAATAGGATACAATTTATTCTCTTGAGAATGGTAGTAGCCCAGTCCACACACTTGTGCATCTGGAGACTCTGTAGTGACACTGCACGATTGAGCTAAATAATACTCCGAGTCTCCGACTGTCACTCTTTAATTGATCCTAAAAAATTAACACATGGTTTAAGAATAGGGTCATGTAAATAATGCTTTAAAGTTCTATCTCCAAAATTAATATTTTTTAACTGTTGATGCACAAAGATTTAAATCTGACTGGTACTGAGTGTCAGAAAACTATTATTTAAGTGGGTTACAGGATCCATAGAACTTTGAGTTAAAATAAAGTGCACAGGTTCAACTAATTTTGGACTCCAAACAAAGAAAGGATATCAATTAAATAGGGAAGGAGGGTGTAAACACAACCTTGATCGGAATTATAACGGTGATAAATAATAAAAATCTCCCATTCTAAAGTCTGTATAAAGAGCACCGGTATACTTTGAACTACAAATGTTAAATACTAAATAGAAACTAACAACCACGATTGAGAGACTTGGAAGTGAAAATTAAGAACACTGTTGCAATTTTGGAAAGATAAAAATTGTAATATGAAAGTTGCTACAAAATGAATACTATAATACTTTGGATTATTACAGTTACAGTCACTATTTTCTTTTCAAAATTTGAAGTTCTGTACATTAGATTGCATACCAAACCACCACTAGATAAAACATAATAATAATGCAATTCATGAATCAAATCCGCATGCAATATACTGATGCACATGTATGTTCTCCAATTTATAACATAGGAATGAGTATTGAGCTATTGTGACAGTATTAATGCAAAAGCAAACTAAGACAAGGTAAAAAGTTGGGTATCTAATTCTATCCAATCAACGCACTCAACAATATATATATATATATAAAATCGTTGAGTAACAAATTAAATAATCAAATAGAAAATAACAAATTCAGAACTTTAAGTAAAATAAAGAAAGTCTGATAATTTATGAGGCTCAATGATATAGCTTTGCATACCTAAAAGATGAGGTGAAAATGAGTTCGCCGGCCGTTAAAACTTTCAATAGAGAACAGTCAATCTAGAGAGATTGTTTGCAGAGAGAAATATGTAATTAAAACTTTGACCGTATTTGATTAAACAGAAGTATGCTACTGAAAATGGAGACAAATGAATGGTGTAGCTAGGGTTTGCAAAAAGCCAAGAGTTTTGCTCTTCGTTTTGATTGTGATTTGGTTCGCTCATGTTTCTGACACGCGGCCACCGATGTACTTGCCCGCTCACACGTGCCGACGGAAAGGGCTTTGTGTTTTACCCGTTTTCTGATGGGCCAAAATCTGGACCATGCCGACTTGATGGTCTGGTGGTGGATCGCGAACGTTGGGTGTTGACTGCTAACTGCTAAGCCACTCGCATATATAAAAGGATAAGTATAATTTTATCTTTAGCTTCGGTAACGTACTTTCTCGGCGAGGGTTTCAGTTTATTTATGGCAAAAAGCATATTTACACAACTGGGTTCGTCGACTTATAAGCATTCAATTACTGTACTTTAAAAAAATATAATTGGCTTATTATACTTTCTAAAAAAATTTAATCAGATTATTCCGTCCAATTTCAGTGACGGATGTCTATTTATTACACATGTGACAGTTTAAAAAAAATAAAAATAAAAAAAATGACGTATAAATACTGAGGTGGCTTATCTTCTTTCTTCAGTCGATCAACTCGACCCGTGCACATACTAAACGAGTCAAATGCCATAACTCTTGATTTAATTTCAAATAATACAAATAATATATCATAATTTTTGAATTAATGAGATCTATTACAACATATTATTAATTTCAACAAAAAAATTAAAAAAATCATTAATTATGCGGCAAAAAAATAATTAAAATAATAATAAAATTAAAATAAATATTTTAATTAATTTTCTTTATAAT
The DNA here is from genome assembly GCA_020205555.1 of Panax stipuleanatus. Lineage (NCBI taxonomy): Eukaryota > Viridiplantae > Streptophyta > Magnoliopsida > Apiales > Araliaceae > Panax > Panax stipuleanatus. The sequence goes on from CM035122.1 coordinate 157,063,532, forward strand.
TTTTCTTTTCCTTATCTCTTTTTCTTTCTTTTAATTATTATTTTTATTTTGAAAATTAATACTAATATATATTTTAATGATATAAAAAGGTAAGTACATAATTAACATAAAATATAAAATTTGATACAATTAGCAAAAATTAGTTAAACAAATGATATAAAAATTAAAATTAATTATACAATTAACTTAAATAAATTACACAAATAATATAATTAAGAGAGGTGAACAGTACAGTGGTTCAATAAACAACAATTAATTCTATTAAAAAGTTTTATATACTAGATAAAGGACAAACTGAACAGATAAAATAAAAAGGAATGAAAATCAGATAAAGAAGAAAAAAATGGCGAAAAAAGAAAGTGTTGATCGACTTCAATTACAAAGGAACCAAGGCGGAGCTAAAGCTTGCACCAACGACGTCCGGCGGATGCACCGGTGCTTGATCGAGCGTTACAGATTCTCCGATGAAGATATTAACGTCCTAATCGCAATCGACGATTCCTATACTCAGCCAACTAGCCAAAATGTTCGTCCTGCTCTTTCCGATCTGATCTGGTCGTCCCGGAGATATCCTGTTTGTTTGTTACAGCGACCACGACACCCGACTTTCGGCGGAGACCGGCGATGATGATGATACCGGGTATGATGAGTGCATTGTTCCTACCGAAGTGGTGGATGGCAGAGATTTGGTGATGTATTTGGTGAAATAAAGATTTAAAATGGTATAAGCAGTAGTTAATTATTTTTTTGCCACATAATCAATGATTTTTTATTTTTTTTGTTGGAAAAAAAAAATTTTAAAAAAATAAATTAAAATATTTATTTTAATTTTATTATTTTTTTAATTACTTTTTTGTCACATAATTAATGATTTTTTTTATTTTTTTTTTTGTGTTGCCACATAAAAAAATAATTTTTTTTTTTCTTTATAAGCTTCCTCCCGCCTAGCAAATACACATAAATTTTTTTTCCCAAAAAGCCACGTAAGAAAACACTGTTGATTTTTTAACTTCTGTGACGAAAATTAGACGGAATGACCTGAATTTTACTTTTTAAAAATCACAGTGGGCCAATTGAATATTTTTAAAGTTCAGTGGTCAAATGTTTACAAGTCGACAACCACAAGGGAATAAAGGTACTTTTTGCCGTTTATTTTTCAGGGGACATAAATTATCTACTAAAGTATTTTTTATTTTTTTTGAAGATCTTATTTTTTTGAGAAATATAATATAATTTTATTATTAAAAAAATCAATCAAACCTGAAAAAATAAGCTTCATGTAAAGAAATTAATAAACTCACTCGAAATAAGAATAAGACCTAAAGTCGCAATACTTCACTATTAACCACCAAACTAAGTTGTTTACCAATAATAAAGACTAATAAGTTATTTATCAATAAATTGTTTAAATAAACTTTAACATACAAAAAGTCAATATTTAAACCAGTTGATAATGTAAATGACGTGGCTGCTTACTAATAAGCTGTTTAAAAAAGTTTTGACAAACAATGCATTCCCTTAATATTAACAACAATGCTATTATCACATAAAAACTTTTACATAATTCTCACATACACATACATACTCCGGGATCTCGCACCCCACAGTATGTATGTGTGTGTATGTGAGAATTATGTAAAAAAATTTATGTGATAGTAGCATTGTTGTAATATTTATCTACAATATGTCCTCCCATTTTCACAAATTTTGTTGTTAGGTTTTTCATTATGTTGATGTGCGTGATACTTGCACTAAGATAATATGATGTTGCCTATATTTAGGCTAATAAATGGATATAATAGGATATTATGATCATTTTAGAAAATGTTGAGGAAAATTTTATCTATAAATTTTTAGTTCAATTGGTCAGAATTATAATAACTGGTTGACCATGATATTAAATAATTTCTTCTATCGAGTCATTTTACAATTACTGGATTAATAATCCCAATTTTAAATTTAAAAACAAACAATACATTTAGAATTAATAATCATATTTCGAGTGTAATTCTTGCAAACAAACATAGAATTGGTGTTCAGTTTAAAAAGAAAAATGAGAATTATTATACACATGCACCAAACAAAACGAAAAACTTACATTGCTAATAAATTAATATATAGGATGTAACTAATATAAATTTATTTTGACACAACCATGCATGTTGGAGTTAAATTTGTATACTTTCAATATTTCAATCTCGAAGTTTGTAATCTTTTGTATGCAAGTCGAGTGTAGTGCAATTTTTATATTAAAAAATGAAATTATTTTGACCTTGCAAAAGTTTTTAATAAAAAATTACGAAATTCATTATTGTATAATGAAATATCCTTAAATTTATTAATTTCAATTATGGTTTCATCTCATGTTATATCAGTTATTGTATAAAGATGGACTTATTAATCGAAAATATCGTTTAAATCATCAGAAGTTGGTGTTAAAAATACTCTACTGCTACTCCTACTCCTTATAAACTAGGAGGATTAGCAAGCCACTTATATTGGGATTCAGTTGGTTGTCAAAGATTTGAAAATCAAAGAGTTGTACTCAAACTCAATCACTACAGCTTATTGCTCCTACCTCCTCCTCCTCCTCCTCCTCCTTTTATTATTATTTATTTTCCTCACTCTCAATCCCAATCCCAATCCCATTAGCTTGCTAATTTATACTACTACTACTCAATTCCATTTCAATATCATGATTTTTGGTGTGTCGTCATCGTCATCGTCTATTGGGCACCAGCTCTCCAAGCCCACCTCATTCTTCGGCGTAAAATTGTGGATTGCAGTCCTCGTATGCATTGCATTACTCATTGTTTTTCTTCTTTCCATGTTGTCAATCTTTTGCCTTTCCCGACGCCGCAGCCACAAGCCCACTAAATCTCCGTTTGGTACGTCAATGGACAGAAGGCTTCTATCCCGTAATGGCTGGGACAATATTGAATTGAGCATTGACTCGCGGGAGCCACAGGTGGTCATGTACCCGCCCCAGTCGTCAACAAAGAGTACTACTAACCATGCCACTGATTTTGAGACAAAGCCTTTGGACATACAATACAATCTGAGGGAAATTGAAACCGCCACCAATGGATTTGCTGATGAAAATGTGATTGGGAGCGGAGATTTTGGGGTTGTTTACCGAGGCTTGTTATATGATCATACACGAGTTGCAGTCAAGAAGTTGATAGGTAACAGGTATATATATATATATATATATATATACTTACTTTAATTTTTGATTTTTTTTTTTCAATATTATAAAAATTTAAAATTGACGTGAATGTTTTATTAGATAATACAATGTTTACTAATTTATTTAGTTGGATATCTATTGATCTACATGTGACATATAAGAATATCTCAACTGAACTTATTAATGCATTAACCATTGTAAGTAAAAAGCTGCAGAACTTTTGATGAGCGCAATATATAGTTTCTATAACTAATGCAATAACAAGGGATAAAACTTACGAATGAGGTTTGTGTCAATTTCACCCTAACCGGATCCGGTCCAAAGGGACATGACTATTAAATTGTGGCAGAAGAACATCAAATTATTAGACTCATCGATGGTTAATTGCATGTGTCATTATTTATATATGTTATTTACTACGTACAGTGGTAGATTGAAGGACTTGATAGGTGAAGTGGAGGCAATGTGGTGTGTGAGACACAAGAATCTGGTGAAGTTGCTTGGATACTGCATTGAAGGAACCAACAGGCACCAATTCTTCTTCTTCTTCTTCTTCTTCTTCTTCTTCTTCTTCTTCTTTATATATGGCAACATTCATAATCTAGCTACGTAATTTTGCTTAATTTTAGACCTTCAATCTTCTATTAGAATGGTGGTGTATGAATACGTGGACAATGGCAATCTTCAGCACTGGCTTCATGGAACCATAGGGAAAGTTAGCCCTCTTACATGGAATATGCGAATCAACATTATCCTTGGAATTGTTAAATGGTGTGCGCCATTCATTTTTATTTTTATTAAAAAATAAAAAACGTACTCCAATTACTAGTAGTATTATATATGCTATTAATTGATGATTACTTGTGCAGTATGGTGTACCTTCACGAGGACAGTGAGCCCCCAATAGTTCACCAGCGCATAAAATCAAGCAACATACTGCTTGATCACCAATGGAACCCTAAAGTATCCGATTTTGGTATTCCCAAGCTTTTAGGACCCGAATGGAGTCTTTCCTTATCTCCGGCCATGGGAATGTCCGGGTTAGTTTTTTTGTTTGGTGGGGAAATCGCATTATTCTTCTGCTTTCATTAATTAATGCCTAACGTATTCGATTTTGCTTTTTAAAATAATTTCATTTTTCAGATACATAGCACCAGAATATGCTAGTACATGTGTCTTGGATGAGAAGACTGATGTTTATAGTGTTGGAGTACTTATCATGGAGATTATATCCGGAAAAATCCCTGTGGAGAGCAGTGAAAATGAAGTAGAGGTGGTTCGTTTTGAATTATTTGGTTGATTTCTATGGAGATTTATTTTGATCTTTTTTATTATTAGTTGGAGTTGGATGTTTTCATAATTGACCTCAAAAATTCAAAATATTTATCTAACTTTAATTTTGGGTGGATGGATTTGGTAGTGCAGGCATATTTGGTTGACTGGCTAAACTCCATGGTTATGGCACAAAGCTTTGAGCAAATAGTGGATTCTAAGTTGCCTGAAATGCCTTGTAGGAAAGAAGTAAAAAGAATCATTTTGATTGCTCTTCGGTGTGTGGATCCAGATGTTGAAAATAGGCCCAAAATGGGAGACATCATCCATATGCTTCACCCTCGTGACTTGCTTCTTAATGATGTAAGTAAGAATCTCCACCCGTTCTAAAATTAGAGATACAATTAATTAACGACGGTATATTGAATTTTAAATTTATTTAATTTTAATTAATACAATTATTATATTTATATAGTATATAACAAAATTATTAATCACAAAATTTATTTTATTTTAAACTTTTATAATTATATTTTGGACATGAAAGTCAAATTATACATCTTATTTGGAACGGTTCCAAAGGGAGAATTAGATTACATAATTTTGAGTTTGACACTTTAATGTTTGAAATATAGGAGCGTGTGCTTAAAAGAGAGACTGACTTCCCCATGACGGTACTTACAAGCTGAATAACCCACGGTCATTATTTTAACGAACATGTACGAGCTGAATATGCACAATGCCTTTTTCTCTTTTTCATTTCAAGAGCCGGGCGGCCCCCAACACTATCAACTAGCCCACTTGCTTCAATATTGATGCTTGCTTATTCTGCCTTCTCCAATCTGGTTTATTGGATCATAGTTCCTGTTCTTTTTTATCCAATAAACTGTGGCATTCATTTTTAAGTTTCTTAGTAGTATCAATCGATGTATGTATATTCCTTTTATAGTATTTCTTTGGATTTTTCTTAATTTCTCAGTAGACTGTATCTGATTTATTTGATTTGGCTCTAATTTTATTCGAAAACAATATTTCAGTTGATTGGTTTATTTTTGAAAGCTTTTTTTTTTTGTTGACAAAACCCTAAACTAAGAATATGGAAAAAAAATTCATTGATAAGTGAATTGAATTACAAAAATACTAGAATCGAGGTGATACCTCCTCCCGTCCCAAATTGAAATTCAAAAAAATCAAGAACATAAATATTTCTAAAAAAAATAGACAAAAATAAAACAGACTTGCGTAGTTTTTTAACACGAGCAACGAAAAGGAGACCGTCGTGATAACTCCTATACCCAAATATGAATAGATTTGTCTTTACCGATTAATGTCAATCAAACCTCCTCCATGGAGAAATCATGAAAAAAAAAAACTCCGAGAAAAATAAAACTCCATAAAAGAAGAAAATAAGAACAATTAAACGGAAGAAACGTAAGAGAAAACTTTAGGAAGGGTCTCTTTAGTATAGATCAGAGACCCACCCATACCTAAAAAAATGAAGACTAGGATTTTTGTAGGGAGAAAAGAGGATAGGGTTTTAGGTTATGAGACATTCGGGTTTTGAAAGCTTTAGTTTGGTTGTTTGGAAGAAATTATGTTGACATGTTTCCATCCTTGTTAACTTTGCTCATAATTTGGGTCTTCATTTACATATTATTTGAATTTGCTATATCTAATAATTTTGTTTATTATAGTGTTTGATATTGACACTGGATTAACGATTTCTCTGATGTTTATGTGATTTAAAAGAGTTTAATAACTTTTTTTGGACATTTATAGACATATAATTCTTATACAATGACTTTTTTTTAATTAGTCACTTGACTGCACTATTTTGTACGTCAAAAAGAGAAAGAAATATAAAAATAAAGAGAAGAAGTTACGAGAGAGTGAGAAAGTAAAAATAAGAATAAGAGAATGAAAAAGAAGTTTAAAAAAGAGTGATTTTTTTTTATAAGACAATAATCAATAAACAAATTTGTAAAAATTAATTTATATGGATATTGAATCCAGTAAGACTTTTGTTGTTAGATAGGTCATAGGTTAGGCAGATAAAAATAATTAAATTCCAAATGTTAACTGATTAATTAAATTTAGGAGTAGTACACTGATTAACTTATATTCTGAACTTGAGAAAGATTATTGGCACCCTTTTAGAGGTTTAGTGATGGGATTGGGCGCATGAGGCAAATTATCCGCGCAGCCACGTAGATCATCACGATGCCAAAAATGGGCCAATCCTTCTTGGAGAAACAGGCAGATGCAACAATACAACATCTATTTTATCTGATTGTGATTCGTTGTTTCCTCATCCGTAATCCTGCGACATGTGCTCTTCCTCATTTATCCCTCCTTTTTATCCAAAATATCGAATATGCCAGTATTCTAAATAGTACTGTCTTTATAAAAAATTAAATTTGTCTCTGTTTTTTTATTTGTCATTTGTAATTTTTAAGAATAACGGGGAGTAATAACCAGACCCTGTTTATCCATTGACAACCTAATCGGTGTATGCTGACTTGCCATGTGAGAATTAGGATTCTTTCATTTCACTCTTTATTTTATAGTCCAGATTTAAAATATACGTTATCTCTCCTGTCAGCATGATATCACATTTTCTTATATTTAAAATCTAGACCATAAAATAAAGAGTGAAATAAAGAGGATCTTAAATCGTGGAGTAGCTGTCTGTCTATCTTTTCTTATCTTTTTAGTAGTATAACAGGAAAAAAATGGGGAAGCGCCGATTTCCATTAAAAATAAAAAAGGCTAATATTGTTTAAAAGTGCAGCATGCACGGCAGGCTGTTGAATATTGGGAACAGAAGCACCAAGTTGAGGAGTTAATAATGTTCAAACTCCAAAGTCAGCATATTTGGATGGACGATAGAGCATCTCCAACATTTTCTTAAACCACTTTCGGAAACTTAAATAAGTGATTCACATAAAAAAAAAAAATAATAATTCCAACAGTCTCTTCAATTTAGTCATCAGATTTGTAACTTTTTTCTCACTTTTTAAATATGCGATCTCCTTCTCACTCTTCAAATCTACAACTAAAGGCTAAAAACATTTATTAGCTTGATGGATTTGATGTACAATTCATTGAATTGAAGACACTGATGAGAGATAAAATATGAAAGTATCAAATAATGTTCTTCAAATTATTACGTAGGTCAATAAATTTTACAATAATTTTTTTTTTTATTACTATTGTTAGAGATAATCTTAGTAAAATTGTTATTACTACAGTGAGAGCTGGGTATCTATCTATCTGGGCATTTGTAGGTGGAAAATAGTCCACAAACACAACATGTGGTCTACCTCAATTTAAACCCCTCAAAATCACATGCCAACCGTCCCCCTCAGATTCCGCCTTTTCTAATTTGACTATCCGCTTACCAAAAAGTCTTTTGCACTAGTAGTACTAGCTAGTCACACCGTCGTCCATGGCTGCCAGAATTGCAGTTGCCTCCGGTTCATGGTCGTTCCGTTTGGGCAGACGCCCATTTCTGGGTCCAAAATCCATCTCCGGTGTCACACCTATTTTGCTATTTTCCCCCTCAATTCGCAAAGATTCAGTTCTTCTTAGATTGCGGAGGAAAACCAGCCACTCGACCTTGTGTTTCGTTGTGGAGGGTGATCAAATATCGGAACTGAAGACCCAGAGCTCGGTGGAAGAGGGAGAGAGATCAGAAGGAATTGAGAAACAGGTATCCGGTGGGGGTCGTGCGGAGGGGAGAATGGCGAGAAAAAAATCGGAAAGGTTCACTTACCTGGTTGCGGCTGTCATGTCTAGTTTTGGTATTACGTCCATGGCCGTCTTGGCTGTTTACTATAGGTTCTCTTGGCAAATGGAGGTAATAATAATAATAATTTCATATTTATTTTTGTTAGCATGGATGAAATACTTTATGGGTGGTTTTGTGTGTGTTGTTGGTTATAGGGAGGAGAAATTCCGTATTCGGAGATGTTTGGTACATTTGCACTCTCTGTGGGAGCCGCTGTAAGTGCCAATAGAATTCTCTGCATCGATGGAAAAGATGGAACTGCTACATTTGCACTCATCTCTGTGAATTATGTGTTTGTTTGGTTTCAGGTGGGAATGGAGTTTTGGGCGAGATGGGCGCACAAAGCGTTGTGGCACGCTTCCTTGTGGCACATGCACCAGGTATATAACTAGTTGTTGAATATAAATAATAGTCACACCATATCAATCAATTTTGTACTTACTTCTTGTTGTCATATATATATATATATATATATATGTATGTATGAATGAATGAATATGTAGTCGCACCATAAACCTCGAGACGGAGCGTTTGAGCTGAACGATGTATTTGCCATAATAAACGCGGTTCCAGCCATAGCTCTAATGGCCTATGGTTTCTTCCACAAAGGCCTCTTTCCTGGCCTCTGTTTTGGTGCCGTAAGTACTACTCCTCCCCCTCCAAATCAATCTTTGTAATTAATTTTCAGAATTGACCGTTAAATGGATTGACATGTACTAGTAGTATGAAACGCGATGAATGTTGTTGTAGTATTGATAATGACATTTCTATTAAAATGACTCCTTTTGTTCAACAAAATGAATCTTATTTGCAAATATAAAGGATGATGTTTGTCTACCTCTAAAATCATGAGGTGTTCATGTAAAGGGATGAGATTATAATGAAAAAGTTATGGGGGTTGATGTTTGAATAATAATAATAATAATAGGGATTGGGAATCACTATATTTGGAATGGCCTACATGTTCGTTCACGACGGTCTTGTTCATAAGCGGTTCCCGGTGGGTCCCATTGCAAATGTTCCCTACTTGAGGAAAGTTGCAGCTGCTCACCAGGTATATATATATTATATATATTCCTTCCTTGCTTCCTTGCTTCCTTCCTATATAGATAGATAGATGTGAAGAGATGTTTGAAATGATTATGTGTGTGTGGTTTACATAATAATTAATAGCTGCATCACATGGAGAAGTTCGATGGAGTTCCATATGGGCTGTTTTTGGGTCCCAAGGTAACCTCTATTCTTCTTCTGATTGTTTTTAATGTTTACGAAGAAGAAGTTAAAAATTAAAGGCATGAGTTGTTGTATTTACAAAATATTAAAAGCGTATTTTTATTTTATGTTTGTCTCTAAAGATGTAACAGGCACCAGCTAGCTATCAGCTATGGTTTGGAGTGGAGTGGAGTGGAGTGGAGTGGCATTACTCACTCTTTTTGTGATTTTTCTTTCTTATATATGTATGGAATGATGATGATACGGCGGGAGTACGTATGAGAATATTATGTGGATTAATTGTATTGCAGGAAGTTGAAGAAGTTGGAGGGAAGGAAGCGTTGGACAAAGAGATTAAGCGCAGAATGTTCAAGTCTTCTTCTTCTACTACTACTACTACTACTACTACTACTACTACTACCACCAGTAGTGGTGGTGTTAGGTTGTGAATGAATACTCCCTCCGTCCCTCCGTCCCTCCGTCATAAAGAATTGAGTGTATATGTTGTCTTTTTTGATTCACGTGCTCCCCTTCGATGCTAAAATACTAGTACAAAATTCCACAGAAGAGAGAGAATTAACCTACTGAATGAAAAAACAAAATGAAGTTTCTACTTTCTACTTTGTAGTCGTGCGTGGCTTTTGGGAATTACTTCCATTATCACTTACTTCTATTCTTCTTCTTTTTCTTTTTCTTTTTTTTTATGTGCAACAAACAAATGAGAGAAGAGGTAGGTAAAGTAACTTCAACTCCTGACAAATTAAGTATATAGCTCTTACAATAACAGCACTGAAGGAATCTTCACCGCACTGCACCTATGTCGGAGTCGAGCTCAGGGAAACTTGTAGGACGTGAAGTAGGTGGGAGTCCAACTTAAATAGGAGTATTAAGCTAGAAAGTTCGATCCTACTCTTGTGAAGTACTTAGTATGTATGTACATTATACATGTATGTATACACATCCGTCACCATATATGATATATCCCAAATATTTACCTATGGTTCTAAAACCTTGTAATGTTCAAAGAAACCGATTTTTCAATGCCTTCAAACAAAAAAAAAAAACTGTTTGATTTGAAATGATATTTTCACACGACTCTATCTCACTCGCTATTCATGTGAGAGGTATAAGTTCCAAAGGTGCATTATGTCTTTCAAAATATAATAGCGATTTTAATATTTTAAGACATTTTTAGATTTATAATTCACGTGATTCTCTACTATTTAAACCGTCATAGCCACTTTAATTAGCAAATAATGGCAATTAAAAAGGGCATGCCATATACTTAAAATATGGGAAGCAAATTAAAATAGTGTGGAGTCTAGCATATGAAATGAAAACCATAATTAACGTGGACTAAAATATGTAGTAATACATTTTTATAGCATATTTATAACAGTGTATAAGTATGAATATTAGAAAAATAAAAAAGAAAAGAGAAGAGATGGCTGGTTAAGTTATCAAAATAGCACTGATAAATGTGATTTTATGGTTCTAGGAAATTATAGTTGTAAGAAAATGGTTCTGAAAAAGAAAATTTTCAAATATATTATTGAGGCAAAGCTCTAAATTTGGATTAAACAAATCAAAATGGTAATCTAATTTTCTTCGAATGAGATTATTATTATTATTATTATTATTATTATTATTATTGTGGGATGAAGGTGATATATACACAGTTTAAAATAATTTTGAACACTCAAAACAAATATAGTAACATTATAAAATTGTAGAGTGTATATCCTGCAAGGCATTCATATCATGATATGTTCAATTATGACATAAGGTAGGTGCATATATAAGGATACTGCCTCCGTTCCACAATAAGTGTTTTTTTAGGCTTAATATTTTTTTTAAAATAAGTGATGTGTTAGAATTCTAATACAATTTTTACAATATTTTTCATATGTGCTCTTATGCAACCAATGGTATTTATTGCATATTTATTGGGAAGTTGAAAGGTTGAAGAGAGAGAGACCAAAAAGCAATAAAAAAAGTCTCAAACAAAACAAAGAAAGTATATTAAGGGTATTTTTGTCATTTTAGCTTGTGTATTAGTTTGTATGATTTAAGCTAAAAAAATACTTATTATGGGACGGAGATAGTATTAAATATTGCAATTATTTTTTGCCAAGTGTCTTCACTTGACTAAATTGGCGGCAGGCAGGCAGGCAGGCCTAACCATGTCAATTCAGGTACAATATTTATAAACACTTTGTGCTTTGTGGACCTGTGGTGCGGCCTGCTCTCCTCACCAATTAAATCCAATGTTAGGTTTTATTATTATAGCAGCCTCCTCATGGATTGGGCCTAAACTTTTCCATTAATCTACGCCAAACTATAATTGGATGGGTCGGTGGGTGCGTGGGGCACTCACCTTATCACCTTGCTTACTTTATTTCATCTACGCAGCCAAACCCTAGACTAAGACTCCCACTCTGGTCTGGCCTGGCCTGTCCTGTCCTGTCCTGCAAACGGAGGAACATCCCACTAGTATATGTCGTAGGGCACGTAATTGGGGTTTAATCCTTCCCTCTAATTACACAGTTGCATTGCTAATTCATATTAAATTTAAATTAATATAAAGCTGCTTTAAGAAATTAAAAATAAGAATATTCTTGCAGAAAAGACTCCTCCAAGGCTCCAATCGCGGTTTTCTCCCGAAGCCATGTCTCAACTCCTATTATTGAGATTTTAGGTCATGTCTCAACTTCTAATTACACCACTAAAGTGATTTAAGCGGTACTTCATAATTAACATATGAATGATTAGTATATATTAATAAATTAGATCATTTTAGTGAAGTTGATTAGTGTATCTTAATAAATTAGATCATCTTAGTGAAGTAACATCTGAACTTAAAAAATTATTTGGCAATTAAAATGTATAAAACATTTAAATGCTTTTTAAATTTAAAAATATCTCAAATTGACTTTTCAAAAATCAATAAATGATCTTAAATTTGGCATGGAGGGAGTACAATATTTATAGAGGATCCTACGTATTTAAATTTTTTTCATTAAGAGACAACTCTTAATGATTTAAATTTATGTCTTCATCTTACCGATTAAGAGACGATAAAAGACAAATAAAATTTTATCAAACAACTTTATTCTCTTATCGAATCAAATGTGAAACTGTTAAGAGGTATTAAGAGCATTCACAATAATTTCATTATCTCTATCCCTAATCTGCAATCTATTGGGTCATTCTGCAAAATAGGGATTTAATTTTTTCACCATGTACCCAACAGGTTCTTTATATCGATTCTTTAAATAAAAAAATTTAAAAATTTCAACCGTCAAAACATCAAATTAATAATAATCTTATAATTTATAAAAGAATAATTTATCAATTGTATTTCATTGTAAAATAATTTTTATTTTATTTTAAGTAATTTATGTAGTGAGTATTGAATGGATTGTAGCTGCAAATGTACACAACATCAATATTAACTTTTAAAAAGTTAGTTTGTGATATTTTTAAATTTAAATTTTAAAAATAAATTTTTTTATAATTAATAGTAATTTTGTAATATTTATAACTATATTGACATAAATTAAATAAATTTATATCAATTTTAAATTAGAATATGTTTGAAATTAATTTTTTTTAAAATAAGTCAATATTAATTTTATAATTTAAAAATGAAGTAGTAAAAAAATGTCAAGATGTGTATGATTGAGGAGTTTGTCCGCTTAAATGAGGGTGTGAAATGTTATTTTGTATATAGAGAGAACGGTCTTTTGACTCCCTTATATTGGGGAGTAAAATCCTATATAGAGACTAAAATTGAGAGTCAAATAAGGATAAGAAAACTATTGGATAATGATTTGTGACGCCCCCAGAATAGGTCCAATCCAACCAACCCATTCTGAGTCGCCAAACACATGGTACAGAATTCAAATACAAATTTTTATATCAAAAAGGTGTGAGCAGGACGACCATACAAGCTGTGAGTATCAATACAAATCGTATATAATACGAAATATAAACACTCAAATTCAGTCCTCAATAGTTACAATTATTTTTACATTATTATACAAAAATAGTGAGGACTACTACTGTTCTAACTCTGCCCATCACTCTGTTCCCCGACTAGTATCTGCAACATTCTCATTTTCTGAAGAGGACAATAGATAAAAAAGGTGAGCTCAACTAGCCCAGTAAAGAATATTATGACTAAGATAATGCAGAATAATTTATCGTTAGTTTTCAACAAATCAAATAAAATATTATGGACAATAAATTTTAGATCAACAACTGCAGCGGAATTAACAATGTATCAGAAGAGTTAAGTAGAAAATAATATTTACTATCTTCCATGATTTAAAAGTCCATAATCAATATTTTATTCCTGTAACAACAATCAATATATATCTTGAATCAAATATTCATCTTTACACTACAGGTCAAAGATATTTATTTGTATCACCAGTTAGTCATGTTCATCTCAACACCTGTCCATCTTTGCACTACGGACCAAAGATATTCATCAGGTAGTGTAACACCCCCTTTTCGAAATAGAAAGGGAGGTTACTCAAAACACAACAGAACTAAAGAAAATAATACTAAGGCTCTAAACCACAAAAGAATAGTATTTAAAACCAATAAATATCAACAAGGTCAAACCAGAATAAATGCCAAACTGGCCCAAACCATAATCTGAAATAATTATTATAACTTCAAAGAAATTAATATGTCCAGCCTAAACAGAATATCCTAGACCATTGGATTGAAAGGAGCTCTCATCACACTTGCCCTTGATCCCCCTGATTACCTGCCGGAAGAAAAACACAGCATGAGCCAAATGCCCAGTACAGATATAGAATGTAAAATAAAGAACTGAGATAACTAATTCAATTAAAATGAACTGAACTGTAACGAACAAACTAATACAACGAAATAATAGGCTGAAACAAATGGTTGGGGTTATTTCATACCGAGCTCAGAAAAGAACATAAATATACCTTGCCACACAGGCAAGGTCAAATAATGCCACACAGGCAAGTCACACACATTGGACCGTGAATCCAACGCATGCAAAATCGGAAGGCGTGTTTGGCACAAACATCGCCACTCCGCAGAACAGAACAGAACAGAAAACTAGGGTCGACCCATACGCCTCCCACAACAAAACACCAAATGGCCAACTCCCATCGGAGCACAAAACGGAGACGCCGTGGACTGATCACACTGTCACGGAAAGTGTCATGCCTCTCGTGCCAAGACGACATGCCTGTGGTACCCCCACAGGTGGTTATAGCTCAGGTATACCCTATGATATATTCTAATAATAATATTATGTCACAACACATGCGACACAATATTAACACAAGGGTTCTAGTATGTACATGTAACAACGAAATAAATATAAATACGAAACTCCAAAGATACGTTAACATGTACATCTCTAAAAGATTAAAATAAACCCTAAATATGTTAACCCAATTCAAGAGTACAAACACGAGTTCTAAGTATAAATATCAAGACGAAACTATATCACAAGAATTTGAGAATGAATAATTATGGAAAACAATAACCAAATTCGAAACGAGAAACAAAACGAACAAATTAAATTTAATAAGAGAATCGCTGAAAGAGTACGGAATCCGCACCTGGATTAAGCAATGTAATACCCGCAGTTTAAATAAGATTATGCTAATCTCCTTCAATTCGATCTAATAAATTAAATAAATTTTATTACAAATCTAACTATTAATAACATACTAGTGTTAAATTTATTATTAAGAAATCTTTAAAATTTAATCACATAATTAATTAATTAATTCACCGTTTTCAATTCTGTTTAAAAACTTAACATTATAATTACATAGTTATTAAACTATTACCTATATATATATATAAGTTCACAGTAGCCTGCCAGCAGATTCTTAATATATACATATTAGGATTATAATATATATATATATAATAACGAAATTTGCTAGAATTCTGCAACAAGGATGCACGAACTTGATATATATATATATAATCAATAAATCAATCAACTATTGATCAGTAAGCTTAACATATATCTACACCATAAACTTCACTGTTTTGCTACACTAGCCTTCCGTTCCAAACAAATTCCAAACAAAGATTGATTGATTTATATATATATATATATATATATTACCTGCGCTCCTTTTTCTTTTTCGTTTTTCTGAAACAGTGGCTGCGTTCTTGTTGCTGCTCCTCAATTCCTTTCTCAGTTACGTATAATGCAAATAAAGATTAGGTTTACTTATTAACAGATTTATTAACTCTTCTAATTCTAATAGGATTTTATTATTACTCACAATTATAATTTAGACCCAATAAGTTTTAAGGCCCAATTAATGTAGTCCACATACTTAAATATATTTTGACCCAAACACAAGAAAAGTCCAATTAAAATATTTAAACAAAAATTTAAAATGCTATTTATTTATTTAATTATTTTAATATATTTTATTTTTATTTTTACGGGTATTACAGGTAGCCATTCATCTTTGCACTACAGGCCAAAGATATTCATCAAACAATCATCCATCTTTGCACTACATGCCAAAGATATTCAGTTATATCATCATTTAGGACTGAAGATGATAAAAAAATATTTTAAAGAACGAATTCAGTGAGATAAAGGACAAAGATTAGAGATTCGTAAATCAGTCTGTCCAAGTTCAAAAATACTCCATAATAATTATTTGTGGAGCAAAATTCAAGAATGAAGTGCAAAACTTAGATCCAATCAAAGATAGGACCCATAATAGCCAACTTGGACAAAGAAAAAAAATTAAATTTTTCGGCGAATATTATCGTATTTATGAATAGTGTCGTATACGTGAATAGGTTAGCATACGTGAATAGTAATCCCGACATGAAAAGGTAAAAAAATTTATAAAAAAAATTATACTTCGTGAATACTACTCGTGAATAGTATCATATTTGTAAATAGTCCCGTATACGTGAATAGTAACCCCGTCGAAAAAGATCAAAATTTTATAATAAAATTCATACCAATATTTCGATGAAATAATATTAAAAGCAATAACATCATTTACGAAAAAAATAACATGTGACGCCCCCAAATCCGGGTCCTTATAACCTCGAACCTGGTACGTTACGATACATTATTTCTATAATTAATGCAGAAGATATAAATATAAATTGTTTATACAATAACTTTTACAACATAATTCCCAAAGTTTGTTAACCTTAACTGATTACCTGCATTCAATAGCCTATACGACATACAATGTCATTTGTATCCTATACTATTACCATTTTAACCGTATAATAATTTCATCCTGGAACTTGTCTTTGCCTTTGACTGTGTCCGAAATTTTTTCTTTAATCTGAAATGTTTATCATGATATAGCAAAGGCGAGCAACAAGTTTGCCCAGCAAGTTTAAGTTCAAATGAAGATATATCATGATTGAAAAGAATAATAAGCTGACAAACTTTCAATAATATAAGAATTGTGAAAGAGCATGAATCAATAATGCTGAATAGCCAACAATGAACATGAATAATTTAACTGAACAATATGATAATGAAGGTGATCAGCCTTTCATACCTGATCAGGGACGAAGCTAGTATAGGGCTGGAGGGGGCCACGGCCCCCCTCAAGGTTTGAAAAATTTACAAGGTTCACCCCGAAGTTTGAAAATATATCATTATTAAATTTATTATAATTGTAAGTTTGTATAATTAGAACATAATATTGTATGTGTTATTCCAATTGAATGATACATTTATATCCATGTAACCAACTTAAACCCTATTAAATTTTTTTATTCTTTGTTTATTTTATAAAACTTGATATTTTAATTTTTAAAAGTTTAATGAGTGATCATAATATTGTATATGTTAATTCCAATTGCATATTCAATTTGTTTTCTGGTAACCAACTAAAATCTTACTTATTTGATTGCAAAGTTATAAAAATTTTATTATTAAAAATTTTAATAAAAGGTCCAATTATTGATTAACTCATTCTTGTAATGTAATTCATTAAATTTTTTTATTTTATAATCATATGGGAATTAAAATCACATAATATTGATTCATTTTTTAAGAGAAAGCAATCAAATCATGTTGACACATCTCTACTTATCCCTGAGTCTAATGTTCAAACATCTCTACCTACCTCTGAACAAGAACAACGTTCTCTAAAATTACCAAGAATTGAAGGTAAATAATAGAATATTAATTATTTGGAGTATTATCCTGAAAAACGTATCGAAATATAGAAATATCGTGGTGTGATGAAGTTCGACGAGCTTACATCAATTACAATCCATATCAATGCATTCTTACCGAGTACCATTTTTCTGGTTATATTATGTTGTTAAAAAATTTTTTGGCCCCCCCCAAACAAAAATTCTGGTTTCGTCCCTGTACCTGATGAACATATACAATATGCACAACGTGCGAATCAATAAATCATAGATGTGATATAATCAACAATGATTAATCACGAACATGATTTATAATAACAACTCGAGTCCGAGTTAGAAAACTTGTCTGAACCGTCGATTACTGCTACGCAATCTAATTTAATCGCTTTATTGAAAAGACCTATCAGTTATAAGATATATCTTTCAATTAGCATAACATATCTTATTCCATAATTCTATTACTATATTATCTAACATTTAAACACATAGTCAAATATTAGATATCCTCAATCCCATACATATACACAAATCTAAACCTAGCATACATCGAGTCTTTAATAATATTCAATATACTATACTGAGTGATTTTTCACAAATAACTAATAAATTAGTTTTCGTCTAATCTACACTATTTTTACAGTGAGTTAGATCGGTTACTAATTCGTAGATCCCTTTCCCATATGAAGGAGTCGTTTAGCCCAGCTACTATACATCAACCATTAAAGGGACGACTGTACTACCTTAGACTTAACATAACTGTATCCTATAACTTGTGAATTAACACTTAGTATTTTATTTTATAAGTCATTTATAATTAAGTAAGTTGAATACCTAATCTAGCAACCTAGATTCATACTGAATTTCAATATAGTAAACTATTTTTCAATCCAACAGACTTGATTCAACTGACCTCCAATCCAGCAAGCCTGGATTCAAACTAACATCCAATCCAGCAAGTCTGGATTCACTAAACTCAAATCCAACAAGCCTGGATTCATCAATCCTTCAATCCAACAACCTAGATTATCTAAACAGACCAATCCAGCATCCTGGATTATCCAAACATCTCATCCATCAACTTGATAGCCAATCCAACAAATCAGATTGCAATCCAGCAAGCTGGATTCCCTCTTTTTAATCAAATTATATTAATATTTTTTTATCTTTTGTACACACATAAATACATGTATTTCATACACAAAAATAATTTTTCAAGAATTTTTCAATTTCCTTTAGTATTTTTCAAAAATTCATTTCTAATTAATTCCTTAAGAAAATTGCTACCTCACGCTTAACTCCAAAAATTTTCAACTCTTGACGGGATCTTACACATGTTATCGTGAGCCTCCAGTTTAAATTTTATGGCAATCGGAGTTATAGAACTCCGGTTATACCAACTTTCGTCGAAAAAACGCAAATATTAAAATAGTCATAACTTACTCAATTTAAGTCAGAATGAGCTCATTTTATGATACAAGCTACTTTGTCTCATATAGTTTCATGTCCCAAAAGAATGGAATTTATTTCATAATTTAACTGAACGAAAATGCCCTTATAATTTTCGGACAGATTGTATTTTGTCATTTTTAATTTTTGCGTCCTTTGCTAAAAACTGTCCAGACGAAAATTTACATGAAATTTTTCAGTGATTCCGCTTGAAAAAGTTAGAAGACTTCTATATCTAACTCTAGAAATTGACCACACTCAAAAATTCAAAATACACTAAAAAATATGGTCGTTTGAATTTTATGTTACGTTTTTTTCAAAAATAACTTTTCTAATCTTTGTGTTTTTTTAAGAAATCTTCCTAGATCTCTTGATTAACCAAACATTAAACATTATAAATTATTATAATACATACTAATACACCTTAAGATCATGGATCTATCATGATCCATAATCTATTACACCAAACATACACCAAATTCAAGCAAAACATAATTTATACTAAGAAAATAATAATTTTCTAACTTTTTAAAACATAGTTCTTTTTTCTTGCTTTTGATCTAACTTTTGATCATAAAAAGTGATTGATCTAAATATAACACACTTATATACATATAGATCCATAGTTTTGAAGTTTTGAACCATAGATTCAAATTTTTATTCAAATAACTAAAAATAACTTTGATAAAAGGTGTTTTATACCTTTGATCTCTTGCTAGCCTTCAGTATTTTTTCTAAACTAAATGTTGATTTTGAATAATCTGAAGATCAAATCCCCTTTCTTTTCTCTTCCTCTCCCCACCGTCCCTCTCCTCTCTCTCTCTATCTCTTCCTTGTTTTATTTTCTTAAGCTTGAAAGTGAGATGAGATGAAATAAATTAAAAAATGAGAGAGAAAAGAGTTTGGTGTATGTAATATGTGTGTAGATAGATTTGATATATCTATAATCATTTCTCACATGCTTGCTCTTTCTCTCTTTTATAATTATGTGGTTGCTTGCAAGTTAACTTCTATGTGTTGTTTTAATTAGTGTTTGACACATAAGGGGAGTTGGTGAGAGTTGGTTACCTACTAAAGTAAACAATGATTACATATTTCTCCTCCTTCTCTTCCTTGTGCTTGACCGGCCATGTGGCCCATTTCTTCTAACTTTTCTCTTTTTTTATTATAATTTTTAGTTTACTAAATGTCTAACATGTCCCTCTTCCATTAGGCCAAGACTTGGGCCATTCTATTTAATGTTTTAGGCTACCAATTAATTAGCTTGGGCCATGAAAATAATCATAGTCCGTTAACTTTAATTTTATCATACCCTAATTATTTAATTAGAATTTTCATTCCCCACATTTGTACTTTAATTTATTACTTATGTTCATTTAATTTCATAACCCAATTAGACTTGCTTTAATTAAGTTATAAAATTAATTAATCGAAATATATAAAATAAATCTCTTAGAGTTTGTTAATATTTTTAATATTAATATACTCCCATGCCATAGCCCTTAGGTTATTTAATTCCTATACCTAATTTATATATTAGGCTATATTAATTTCTTTTATTTGCTTATTATATAATAAACAAATATAAGCAATCAAATAATATTCGTACACATACCAAATAATTTAATACTTTGAGAAATGTCCCACAAATCTCATATTATCTTTATTCTTATCATTTCTCTTATACAAACATATATATCACATCACTAAATATATATATATATATATATATATATATATATATATATGTACCTATACATATACACATTTTAAGAATTCAAATCAAACCATATAGGTTCTTTAAAATTTTTAACTAAATCCTTAAATTTCTATTTAGGTTTTATTCTTTAACCTTTATTTTAATCATTTAAGATTTTATAAATTCTCGGGTTGTCACATAACATCTCTTGCCTCAAAAGAATAGTATTTCTGATTGGAATATCGGATATAATACTGAAGGGAATTTGTACTGTATAGCAACACTTAAAGTATCGAAATACTCACAAAAATACGCTCGACATTATAGATAGAGAAACTTCTGATTCTGGTGTAATTTTTAAATTCTAATTCAGCACCCTATTTATAGAAAAATGCTTAGAACGCTAAATCAGAAAATTTAATTAAATAATATTTTATAAAAAAAATCATGCCCACCCCTTGACCAAATTCATCAGCACACCAGTGGGGCCCACCAACATTTAAAAAATAATTTTTTTTTAAAAATATTTATAACCCCAAAAATCAATTATTCCGGAACTTCAATAATTCATAATAAATAGCCCTTTTATCAGAAAAATATGAATCTTATGTCCATCTCATACAAAATTTAATTCTCTACAACTTTGTAGAAGAAATTTTTTTCAAATTCCAAACAAAAAATGTCCGAAATCTACATACGGATGATTTTCCACATATTAATTCCAACAAAGTACTGATAAAACACATCAGCACTAATTCCTTCATTAATATCCATATAAAATAAATATTTTTTATCATATAAATCAATAATTAATTATTCACAAATAATATTACAGAACTACAATATTGACAATCAAGTCGTTCCCAGGAAAGAGGGGGCTTTTCGATAAAGATTTTTCCTTACTGGCGCGCAATTAGGTGACCAAACCCCTTTCTTAGACAGAACTTTTTTAGACA
Organism: Panax stipuleanatus; assembly: GCA_020205555.1. Classification (NCBI taxonomy): domain Eukaryota; kingdom Viridiplantae; phylum Streptophyta; class Magnoliopsida; order Apiales; family Araliaceae; genus Panax; species Panax stipuleanatus. Next base: position 157,085,266 of record CM035122.1, read on the forward strand.
TTGCCAATATTGCTATCTAATAATATTATTCAATAATATGAATTATTGATCTGATAATAAAAAATACTGTGTAGTGACAATTATTGAATTAACAATAATATAAAAATACTGTACAATACCGTGTGCTACTGTGCAACAACGCGTATTACTTTACTTTATCCACCGGGTATTCTAACAGTGTTAACGGTAACAACTACGCTGTTATTTATAAAAAATTTATTCTTGTCATTTTATTCATTCGACAGTTTTCCGTTATCGGGCCCACAAATAGCTGCGCCGTCGTATGAATATTCCCCGACAGCAAGAATATTCCACGATCAAACGAATATTTTCCGACAACAATGAATATTTTATAACCACTTGCTTATTTAAAATATTTGCGCATTTTACCCATAACTTCTCATATTAATTAAATCAACCCCTTACTATAAATAGAGGAAAATTTAATTTTATTCATAAAAGTTGGGGTCTTACATGATTTGTTGATATATTCTTTAAAATTAGGGATAGAGAGTTGATTAAAGAAACTGTTGTGAATGCTCTAAGAGGTAACTCTACATATTATTATTATTATTATTTTAGGGGAGGGAGAAGTCCTGTTTGGGAACAGTAATTAAAAAATATATATATAAATATATATGGGACCCTTAATGAGCTCAGATTCCTACAGAAACCCGAGCAGAATGTGGTAAGGTTGGGCCTGCCCTTCTTGGGTAGATATTTGTCAGCGGTCCGTCCATATTTGGCAAAAATGAATAAACCTAAAAAGAAAAATATTGACAAGTTGTATGGTATAACAGACTAGTTATCAGTAATTTTTAATAGCTAGCCTAGGCCTAGCTACTAACAGTTTTCACCTTCAATTGTTCAGAAGAAGAAGGATTTGGACGGAGGTGTAAGTAAATAAAGAGATGAAAAGGGCTATTTTGAATTGAAACCCATGATTAATTTGGTTGGCCCAATGACCTTACTTTATACTACTCCACTTGTTGAGCCCAATAGCTTAGATTGAATACTAATAAGCAGAGACCTTACATACATACATACATACATGTCATTAATTACACTTTCTCCCCAAACAAAATCTGTTCAATTTTTAATTTTATGCGATAAAAACAGAGTGCTTTTATATCTTGCCAAGTTTGTTATGATACCAAATCTAAGCAATTTTCAAGGACCAACTCAGAATTTTATTTTACATAATATTGCCTCCGTCCCATAATAAATATTTTTTTAAACTTAAATCACACATATCAATACACAAATTAAAATAACAAAAATACCTTTTAGTGGACCATTCATTAAATGTCCCCACCCAAAAAGTAGTCGCTCAATCAGACAGCTAGAGTAGTGGGACCCAGTTCGTCAACCTGATAGACTACTATACTTGATCTCCACGTGTCCTATAATCCCTGAGATCGTAGACCCGACCCAACCCAACTCAACTCAACCCAAATCAAAGTCAGACATTCTAGATTTGCTTTATCCGATGCCAGGTGTCAAGATCTCCGTCGCGGAATGACGGAACTACCCTTCCTTCTCCTGCTCATCCCCGTCACCCTCTCATCGGCAATCTCATGTGATCGATTATATATTGTCTCCCTAGTAAATAATATCTTCTTTTTCTTCTTCTTCTTCTTCAGATCCAAACACCACGGATATAGTTTGGGGCTTCTCTCTCTCTCTCTTCCAAAAATCTAAATGGTACGACTTTGTTTTATCTTTATAGCGTTTCTGATACAATTATTACTTAACTACCATTTTTTGCGTGGATTGGTTTAATGGATGTTTTGATCTGGTGATAGTATGTGTATACTGTTTGCGATTGTATTAGAATATTAGAATATGATGTTTTTATATCTGGGTTAAGTGGATCGCATGTTGTAAATCTGTGATTGGGTGGGACTCGAATTGAATTAATTAGGAGTCGCGATATAGTAGATGTGGGTTATCTCAGGGTCGAGAGTCGAAACCAATTGCTCTGATGTTATTGATTTTAATCGAATCATTAGATTACTTTGTTGTTTGAATTGAAACAATTTCTATTAAACTCTACCTCTAATTAGATCAAAATTATTGACTTGGTATCAGTTGCTAAATTATTGGTTCTGGGCTGATCCGTTTATATGATGGTTTCAAAACCTCAAAGTTTTAAGAATTTGCTACGGCTACAAGAGAGAGAGAGAGGAGTGTTTACTTGTGTTGTGTATTGTAAACGGAATCGAGAATTAAGAAGCAATATAATTTTTGTTAAAAATTTCGGATGGCATTGTTTCGGGTTTCATTGCTTATTCAGTTTCATTTGGAGGGGTTGTTTATTGAGTAGGAGTAAGCTTGTTATTGGATATAATTGCTTAGTTGTGTTTTTAATCTGATAAACAGTTACGTATATGGTGTCTTATTTAGGTCATGACGCAGATATAGTTGACCTCCCTTAATAATTTCCAAAGCCATTAGGGGATGATATCAAGGGGATGACTTGCGTGTTATTTTTCCAATTTTCATTACTTGTTATGTTGTTGACAGTATTTTTGCGTGTTTATGAAACTGTTTTCCCTGCCTCCTCTTGTTCATTTCCCCCCCTAGGAACTTATTGTCTGCTATATTGCAACACTTACAATTGGATTTCTTGATTTTCACTGCAGGAGGGAAGGCCATGTATGTTTTTGAGCTGAACTGGCATTTTCACCCACAATCAAGTTATTAATTCCATTAGTGTACAGGATATGGGTAAATGCCAGGGTTGTGGAAAATTGGGAAGAATGATGCCAATGGACATGGTTGTTAATACTTATCAATTTTCTCTTCTGTTATCACCTGTTGTTTCTGTTTGGGATTGTATTGTCCGCAAGATGAGGTATTCCTTCAGACCTGAGTGGGTGTAGTATTCAGATTCTGTTGCTATTAGTTCCTGAGTTTAAGTTAGTAATAGTTTATTAGTTTTAAATATCAAATTCAAAAGGATAAGAAAAAGGAAAAGGAAAAGGAAAAGAGAGATAATTACAAAGAGATAGTTATAGAGAGAATGTATACGTCTTAGAGAATTGCTCTTGAAGAAAAGAAAGTCTTAAAAGTAAGAAGTTAGCAGACAGACCTGAGTTTTAGGGAGCTTAGAGAGAAAGGGCATATGATGGAATGTGCTAAAGTGTCATCTGGTATTAGAAAAGTCAAGAAGAAGCAAGCAAAGGATGAGTTGGACCGCATCAAACAGGCTGAGAAGAAAAAGAGGCGCTTGGAGAAAGCCCTGGCTACTTCTGCAGCAATCCGATCCGAGTTAGAAAAGAAGAAGCAGAAAAAGAAGGAAGAACAACAAAGGCTTGATGAGGAGGGTGCTGCAATTGCTGAAGCCGTTGCTCTGCATGTCCTACTTGGCGAAGACTCGGACGACTCATGTAAAATCATGCTCAAGAGGGATGAGTGGTTTAAACCTTGGGATTGTGATAGCAAGTTTGACCTCTTTATGACAAGAAAGAAAGCAGTTCTGCCTCGTCAAGATCTCTCTATGCATTCGCTTGAAGGAATTGGGAGGGTTTCTAATGCTGCCCACAGATCTGGATGCATGTGGAATGATTGTGGCAACAATGGGTGGAAAGTCTCATCTGGGCCTTTCATAAGGGACTTCCACATGCCATATTTTAATGAGCAAGATTTGGAGGCTGCAGATATCTCTGCAGCAGGTGTAATAGCTGCGCAGGCTGTTGCGTCACTCCAAATTACAGAAGATTCACATGTAGACGCATTTATGTTCAACCGAATGTTAAGCGGGTAACATAATGTATCAGTTTATTTTGTGATGTTTTAGTAGTAGAGAACTAGAGATGATGTCCTAAATAATGTTGTGTAGATATTTTTGCTGAACATTCAGATCTTGCTTGTATTGGTGTGAACATTTTTCACTGCCATGCTCTGAAAGCTTTTATTTTATCTCACAACCATCAATGGAGTGCAATTTTATTATATTCTGTGTTTATGTTTTTTGATTCATATCACATGGACAAAGTGATAAGAACAGAATCATTGTACCCCCCAAGGGCACTGGCAGCTGCATTTTTGCAACAACCATGGAGGCCGCCTGTTTGCTGCCTTTCCTTGTTCTCTACTAATTTATAGTTTGATATGGGTTGAAAGATAACCTTCTTCATTCCCAATCAAATGATCTCTATGGAACATTGGCTATGTGACAATTGAATCTCCAATATTTCAAATTTGTTGAAGCATTGGCATTTTCTTGAATTTGACAGAAGAACGAATATCATCGTGGCTGAGCTTCATACCGGATGTTGGTTCAAGCACTTTAATCTACATTTCCCATAAGACGCGAAAAAAAGGACGCATGCACCTTAATTTTACTCTTGCTTGCTTCAAGCGGAGATCAGCACAAATTGTTTGCAAGTATGTCGCATAGTATTAAAATGTTTATATTTATTTATATTCCCCCTCCGCTCCAAAATTAAATATACTATTTGACTGTATATTAAACTTCAAAATTAGTATGAGTCATAAAAATTTAAAATAAAATAAATTTTGTAATTAATAGTTTCTGTAATATACTCCCTCCTTTCAAGTTTACTTGTCTTATGATTTGTCCAAATCTATTTTTGACATTACAACCACACCCCTTTTCCCCCTCTATCTATCTTCTATTTTATTGTTTCAAGAAAGAGTTGGAAGATTAAATAAAATAAAAAAGATGATAATAAAGTAAATAAGATGGATAATTTGGAAATAAACAATTTTTCCTAGGTGTGTATGTAAAGTTGGACGGAAAGAGTACTATATGATGATAATTATTGTATCAACTAAAGTTAAATAAAGCAAATCACTATTTCAACATGTATTTTTTGATATTTTTCTCACATAAAAGTGGGACTCACTGTATGCTCACGTGAAAGAGGAACGTGTAGAAATATTAAAAATACATATATAAATATCAATTTTCTAAATAAATTTAGATAAATTTGAAATTTAATATATCATTGTTTATCCACAAAATTAAGTTGCATCTCTAATTTTAGATCGAAAGAAGTAATAATTTAACAACTTTGAACACCTTTTATCCTTCATTTTTTTTATGCGATGTGGCTGTGACAAATTACTCCATAGACATATAGATGATGGACTGATGGTTGTACACTGAAGGGAGGAAGTAACAAAATGGGGTAACCGGATGTAATTGGTGTCTTTACCCTTCATCACTCTCACAACCATGCATTTCCAGTAAATTATAGAAGCGTGCGGTAAAAGGTGAATTTCCATCATATTGAGATTAAATAGTAGCCCATTTAGAAACATTCAACATGTCCAAATTGAAGAAAGTAGAGAAAAAAAGTGTTCAAATTTTTTAGGGAAATGATATCCACACGACTTTTTGATATTTTCACAAAAAAAATTGTCACTTTAGATGTATAACAACAATAAAAACCGTCGTTATAACAAAATATCAAAAAATCATACGAAAATATCAGTTTCCAATTTTAAATGTACTATTACTCTGTCTGCATCAACAGTCTGGTAGAAAAACTGAATTTTACATTAATTCACAATGAAAAATTGACAATGAATTCTGCTCGTCTTGACTCGTACACAAAGCACTGGTGCTCTAGGAGAAAACACTCCATTACATACTTTGTCTCTGTGGTGCTTCTGCATCACGTCGTCTTTGTTGCAGGAGAACATCCTCATCATCCACTTCTGAACTGCCAGATGGTTTTGGACCAGTAGAAACAAGGTTTTTAAACCAAGCAGTTTGAAATCTAGGAGATCCTCTGTTAGAATTTCCAGCCGCCTCTGAAGCAGCAGCGGAGCTGGAATTAACACCCAAAAGAAATCGATATGCCACTTTGCTCGCAGATACAATCTCAGTTTTAGCTTGCCTCAACTATTTTAACAAAATAGCAAAAATATAAATAAATATAAAAAAGAAAAAAATAAGAAATAAGAGAAGAGAAAGCATACATATATTAAATTACTGAACCGAAATAGTACTTCAAAAATGCAACCAAGGACAAATGCAATTCGGTATCTCTGTGAAAGATATTCCCTTTGAAGTTGGTATTTCACACTAGGAAGACAGTTTTGTATTATTATGCCAATCATAAACACGATGTATAGCTGCAGGGGTTGTAAGACGGATAAATTCACATACTTTAATGGATAACTAGATGTCTCTACTATTTTCCTTCTCTTTACTTTAATAAACTGTTCATGGGATGCACATGGTCTACAAAGTGGTCACACCAAAACTACCAAGGCAGACCAATCTTAGTTGTGGTTTTATATAGTATAAATGATAATAAAGAGGGGGGCGGCGTAAAGAAAGGAACAGGAGTTTCTGTCACTCATCATTGTAGTTAGTATTCTGGTTGATTTTAGTCAGAACAGGTCAAGAGATGTTACTACAAATGAAAAGCGCTGCAGTCTTACCCGAAAAGCTGTGTTTCCAGCAATTTCTACAGCAGTATCACCAGCATTAGCGAACCTGTTAACCCAACCTGTAAGAGAAGCTATTAGAACATTCTTCACATTGTGAATTGCTTCAACAAAACTTTTCTCCTATGGAGGATTTTTTTCCCTAGTCAGGCAAATGGAAAAGCATAAAAGCAACCAAGTCAGTCAAAGGGATAATTTTGAAAATGTATTTTGGTATTTAAAAAAAAAAAGATTAGCTGAAAGGGAGCTAAAATATGCACACATAGACACATGTTAAAGAGCAATAATAAATTAGCAAAAAAAAGAGAGAGCAATAATAAGGGAAACATAATGACCCCAAAGTGTTACTTATAACCAAATTCAGAAAGGAAAAAATCATATGAAAAGTGGTGTACAGATGAAAATTTAAAAATTCTGTATCTGTCATCCCTATGGATGATTACTGCTTGATTTCAAATAGCCAAATGTTTAGGTAGTTGCTCAAGCACTATAAAACGGATGCATACATCAATACACTTCCACAAGCTAGCCAGGCATGCACTTACTGTTTCTGGATTAAACTTGATTGTTGATTTTATAGATCCGGTTTTTACTTAAGGACCTTCAGGTTACAAATTTGATAATCAGAATTCACAAAATTGCCACATGTAAATATAAAATTACTTGTATATAAAACTTAAAGAAAACAAATTACCAGGAAGTTTAGGAACACCAAGTCTTTCACAAAATTCGTCACAGAAGTGATTGCAGTTTTTTGATAGCAAGTCATAAGAGTGCCCAGGCCACTCTCTACTGAGTTCCCTTAGAATCTGATTGACCTTGAAGATAGAAAAGTTTGTTTTACCAAGTACAATGCATTCCCGATAGGTATACATAGGATTCTTTCCAGAAGGGCAACTAAAAACTCCAGTGCCTTGTTCACAATACCCAAATGACCACTCGTCGTCTCCATAAACCTGCATATATTGCACATACCTATCTAATCATTAAGGTGTGCAAATCACCAAATTTACAAACAATAATTCATAACTAAAATCAGTTGAAGTATAAAGGTCACATTAAATTATTTTTTTAAAATAAGTATAAGTAGTCGAAAAAGAGCAGAACCCATGGACATTGGGAGTAGTTTACAGGTCAAATGGAAAGCAATTAAAAGGAATATCCATCACAAAATATGAGGTAAACTAAAACGGACATAAGCAATGTAATCACTCTAACCTTATTATTTAATAAAAGGAAAACAATGGCAAGGTTGAGTAGACAAGTATACAAAACCATCCAACAAGAAGCCACTACAACAATTTACTACAAGAGGAAAAGTGTCACGATCCACAAATAACTCCAATATTACTCTTTCAAAAGGCTACCGTGGAAAGGTCATCCAAGGAAAATATGCTCAGACATCGCAGGAGAAAGCACCTGATTCTAAAAACTTCAAAGCAGACATGAAGCAGCATGTTGCCATGTTCCAATTAATCCTATTACTCATTTCATCTGACTTAATCCCCCGCCCGCCCGCCCGCCCGCCCGCCCGCCTTCCTTTTCTACTACTCATAACTTAGACTTTTAATAAAACTAACACCTCAGATGATAATAAAGGAGAAATAAAGATATGGTCAAGCATTTCTGATGCAGCCCATAAAATTGATGGAATGGAAATGGGGAGGAGAAGGGAGTGTAGGAGCAGTCCATCTCCTTGGAAAGGTCAAATAAAATATCTCATCCTAGAGAAAAAAGATACCAAAAATTCTACAAAAAAATACAGAGAATCGAGCTTCAAAAGAAAAAGAAGATTGTATTTATTACTTTATAACATAATAGACTTGGACTAATAAAGGAAAGACAGTGTACCAAGCTAAAGGTTTGGTTCACTGATTAAAGTGACCAACCTTCAAGCATTTGCTAAAGGTTCAAGCCTCATCAACACCCCTCCCCTTGAATAAAATGTAATAGTTGTTCTTAATGATATCAAAAAAGGGAGTATCTTGTACCAACATTAACATTGCATTGACCTATTACAAAGGACCCCATTGAATGACTATTTGGAAAGACTGGAGATTTCCTGACTATAAATAATATATACAAATAAATAACAGGAATGTAAATTTAATGACACCCTAATATAACACCAAAAGACCCAATACCAATTATTTGAGCTTTCAAGTTAAATTCCATGTGAAGTTAAACCGAATTGCCAAGCTTCTCTCTTCTTTTATCATGTTCTTTCTTAAGAATTCCACAGGCTCCATCAACTTTCTGGCAGCCTTAGAACCATAATATCTATTCGACAGATTTCAGAAACATACTGTCACTGGATCTCTATCATAGGCAATGGAACCTACTGCATAGTTAATTGTCCGTTCGTGGGAGAAAATTAATTTATACCTAAACAGGAGTTTAGCTATCCAGCACGCCAAATATGGCACTAGGGCTGACATTCTTAGCATATAGGTTGGGCCCCTTCGATAATAATGATTAATTAAATATTACTTCATCAGGTAATTATAAACGTCCAAGTTATTGCAATATATAGAGAGATAACATTGAATATGTATCTCAACAATATGTTAGTTACGGTGGGACACAAATGAACCACAATATATAAATTGATAATATAGATTCATAACAATAAACAGTCTAGACACTTGTTCAATTCCATTGATAAGTAAAAATATTGATTCTTGTTACAGAGAGCATGTACAATTCGAAAGCAAAAACACATAGCAAATAAATTAATTAGTAAAAACACTTGTGCTACCAACATCAAGATACTAGAACCAAATCATGCAAATCACTTCCATATATACTAATCAAACAACAAAAACCATACTCCTAGGCTTATCGCCGAATGCTAGATGGTCAAAATTCAAACAAAATTTCTACTTGTATACAAAGATAAACATAGCTACATATAAAAGACATAGATATAGAGGGGTAAAAGTAGACCTGGACGGCGCTGTGGAAAATGCCACCAAGACCGATACCGTCTTTGAAGATCTTGTTGATCTGAACAATTGTACTGTTAGTCTTATCTGAACCACTATTCGTCACGTCGTATATGTGGAGCATCACCTCCGTCATCTTCACACACACAAGCACACACTAGGGTTCGATCCAGAAACCCTAAGGCCTAAGCCCTCTTTCTCTCTCTCTCTCTTCACACCACTGTATATAGGAGAAGTATTGCTATTTAATATGGAAACAATTTAATTAATGGAGTAATCAAACACAATCATTATCATCAACACCACCAATAGATTCCAATCACCATCATCATCGTTAATTGCTCTTTAGGGCTGGCTCTGTGATTATTTTATTGTCTCGATTCGCACAATTTCCTGAAGTTCTGCAGTTTTGCTCCTTTTTTGCTACTCAATTGTTATGTAAGAATTCGAGGGAAGAGAACAAAACCTGAGATATATAACATGTACGGGGCTTCGGAATTTCTTTCAATATTTTACGAAAAAAAGGTTCTTAATAGTAACGTGAAATGGAAAGAACTGTTAACGCTGTCAAAAGTTAGGGCTGCTGGTTGCTTAAATTTACGGAAATACCAGGTGATTACAGCTGTATGCCACTAAGCTAGATAAGGAGACCCCACGTATACGTGCTTTCAATCATTATTGACTGCTTAGCAGTAATGCCCTTTACAATAGAAGTTTTATCTATAATTAATATTCTGAACTTTTATTTTTTTTACACTTCGGAAATTATCTTCACAATTTTTTTAATTAGGAGATTAAATTTTTAATTTTTTCTAAATACGTCTAATTGTTTGTGCCACATCAAAAAATTTATGATATGCCAGCGACACTTGACTAAAATATATTTATGTGTAATATTGAGTTTTATTTTAATATTTATTCAATTAATTTTTTGTACCAAAAAGGATAAATACAATGCCATTATTAATTTTTTTAAAATAAATTTAATAAAAAAAATCCCTTTTTAGTATAAAAAAATTAATTATATTGATTGTTGATGACCATGAAATAAACTTAAAGATCAGGGTATTAATTTATATTTCGGGCTTAATTTTTATACCAAAAAAGAGTAAATTTATCATTATATTGTATATTGATGATTATGAAATAACATGATTTAATTAGTAGTACATTTATACATTAAAATATTTATCATTATATTGATTATTTAAGATTTTTTAAGCTGAGTTTATAATGTATTAAATTTATTTTTAAAAAATTAATAATTGTCTTATATTTATCCTTTTTGGTATAAAAACTAATGGAATAAATGTTAAAATGAAACTCAATATTACACATAAATATTTTTTTAATAACGTGTCGTTATCATGTCATTAATTATCTGACGTAACACTATCAATTAAACGTAATTATGAAAAATTAAAAATTTAATTCTGTAACTGAAAAATTGAAAAAATAATCTCCAAAGCGAACAAAAATTAAGGTATTAATTCATATTTAGTCATTTAATCTATTATCCATGTGACAAGATTCTTATAAAGTATATTAAATTTACTTAAAAATCTCTTGATTTTTATAATGTAGTTAAAATTTTGGTTGGATATCAAAGTGTCTTTTTATTTTTTAAATATTTATTTTCTTTTTTCTTTTGCTCTAGCTTTAACATTTCTAGTCAATTTTACCCCGTGTTTATAAGTTTGGTAAAAGAAGAAAATAAAGATATTTAAAATAATTTAGAGAAAAGATACTAAAGGAAATAAAATTTATTTTATGCCCTTGTAATTGTGAATTTTTGAAGGAAATGTTAACTTAAAATAACATGATATTATTTTACCCTTATGATATTATATTTTAGAAATTATTATAAGGGTAATTTTGGTATTTTCACTTGGAAGTCGATTGTTTATCAAATTCCCTTCCAAATCTTTCCAACTTTAGAAGGAATTTTTTCATTTTTTCCCTCTCATCTAAAAACTCACAATCAATGTATTTCAATTCTCCTCCCTAAATTTTCTTTCTTTTCTCTCATTTTTAGAACTCATAAAAATAATTAGGGGTGACAATCGTGTCATGTTAAGCGAATCAGCGTCGTGTCAAAATTTGTGTATACTAATGTTTATAATACGAACCTGTTTATAAATCGTGTTCTTGTCTAAAATTGATACGTGATTAAAATGGTGTTTATGACACAAACCTGTTTATGACACCACCCTTTATGAAACATGTTCATATCATATCGAAAATTTTCGTCCCTAAATATAGTGTTAAGTATCACTGAATAATTAATGAAGATCGTATGTGAACTCACTCTCTATCTTAAATAAAAAGAAACTCATTTATAAAATTATGAATATTAAAAATATATTTTTATTTCATATTTTTTTGACAAAACCCTAGAATAAGAACAAAGTATATTCTCATTGATAAGTGAATCGAATTACAAAAATATTAGATTCGAGGTGATATCTTCACCAGTCCCAAATTGAAACTCAAAATTCGACAACATATATATTCCTAAACAATAAACAAAAATATACTTTAACACGAGTAATGGAAAAGAGGGCGTCGTAATAACTTCACACCCAAATATAAATAGATTTGTCTTCACTAATTAATGTCAATCAAACCCCCTATGCGGAAAGATAATGAATTTTTTTTTCCGGTAGAATGAGAAAATGTCAAACTAGGGGAAGAAATGCTTCATGGATTGAAAAAAAAATCCAAATTAGGAGAAATAAAAATCCATAAAATAAGAATAATTAAATGAAAGAAGGTAAGAAAAAATATGAGGGAATTTTTTTTTAAGTATAGATCAGAGACTCTTTCCATATCTAAAAATATGGAGACTAGGATTTTTCAATTAAAAATATTATTTAATATTAGTAATGTAATTATAAGCTATGGCTCATTTTATAGTACCTTTTTTTGTATTTTGTATAGAAAGGAGAGAGTAAAATATAAGCGTAAAATGATATGTCATGAAAAATAATAAAATAACTATTTTTATTTTGAAAGTGTAAACAAAATTTAAATAAATCATGTAACACCATCCCGCTAAGAGGGAAAGAATTATTATTATTATTTATTTTGAAAACAATTAAAATAACTGAAATATTTTAATATTGTAATCTAATACGTTGCTAAGAGAATAAGACTAAATTCAAGTTTAAATATGTTTTTAAATAACTTTTAAAATGTATAATAAAATGAAAGACAGATGTAACATTAGGAGATTAGTAAATAAATAAAAATCGGTTTAGTAACAGATCTGGCAATTGATGTTCTACTTTTACTCTTTGTGGAATACAAAAGTAGCAATATATATTAGGAACAATTACATGTACTACTAGTACATTTTTAAAAATAATTACAACAACAGTATATAAATAAATAATTACAAAAATACTACATTTTTTCATATTTATTTACAAAATTAATGCAATTAGGATTCCTTTAATTTAGGCGGGTAAATCGTCATTCTCTGTCTCTCGCAACGGCCTTATCCTCAATCTCTCTCTCGACATTCTCTCTCTCTCCATTCTTTATCTCTCGCCATTCTCTCTCTCGCCATTCTCTCTCTCGCAGTTCTCTGTTCTCTCTACAAGTATACACGATCATCATTCACCCTCTTTCTCCAATTTTTTTTTTCACATTATAGGTCATACTCTGGTCGTATCTACTTCAATCATGTCAAGGATAATAACCACTCAGCATTTGTCCTGGTGTGTGCTCAAGAAGTGGGCTTAACCAGTGTTGGTACCAAAGGAGGAGGCTTGGTTATCCCATGAAATTTTCTTCTGCACTTAATTTGCGTAGTTTTGGTTGTGCTGATGAGTCTTCTTCTTGAACTAACAAGGGCTTGCAGTAGTAGTAGTACGTTAATGATGTTGTTGGTTTGGTTTGGTTTGATATTTTGGGCGGGCGGGTTTGAATGAATGAATTTGCAGGATTGAACCAAGGTACCAAGAAATAAGAAGCAAGGAGATTGCAGAAAGTGGTACAAAAGATGGAATAATCAAGGTTCGTGTTATAGCCGGAGAATCTATGGGGACAAAGTCGGCAATATACACCAGGACTCCCACCATGTATTTGGACTTCATATCCTTGGTCAGACTATGTCATGTTTGATGATTTTTTCATAATGCAGTTGGTAACCAAATCTTCATATCAAGGTAACCAAACCTTCATACTAAGATAACCAGTTGGTAGCCAAACCTTCATACCAAGGTAACCAATTCATACTAAGGTAACCTGTTGATAATCAAACCTTCATACCAAAGTAACCAAACCTTCATATCAAGGTAATCAATTCATACCAAGGTAACCAGTTGGTAACCAAACTTTCATACTAAAATAACCAAACCTTCATACCAAGGTAACCAAACATTCATACCAAGGTAACCAATCCACCTCCACACCTGCAGTTTTTTTATAATGCAGTTGGTAACCAAACCTCCATACCAAGGTAACCAAACCTTGATGCCAAGGTAACCAAACCACCTCCACACCCGCAATTTTTTTATAATGCAGTTGGTAACCAAACCTTCATAACAAGGTAACCAAACTTTCATACCAAGGTAACCAATCCACTTCCACACCTGCAGTTTTATCATAGTGCAATTGGTAACCAAACCTTCGTACAAAGGTAACCAATTCAGTTTTATTAGGTTACCAATTTATTTTGAATGTGATGCAGTTGGTAACCAAACCTTCATGCAGTTGGTAGTCAAACCTTAATACCAAGGTAACCAATTCAATTTTTTTAGGTTATCTTCATAGTGCAGTTGGTAACTAAACCTTCATACCAAGGTAACCAGACCTTCATACCAAGGTAACCAAATCTTCATACCAAAGTAACCAATCCACATTTACACCTGCAGTTTTTTCATAGTGCAGTTGGTAGCCAAACCTTCATACAAAGGTAACCATTTTAGTTTTTGTGGGTAATCAAATAGTCATAAAAAAATTTCAAAACAGTAAGAGTTATATCTATTTGTTTTCAAACTTATGTTTGTAGGGCGAATCTTATCCTTCTTCTCATTGGCGTTAACAGTGATAGAGAATATTACATTTTGAGTTAACAATGAAGCAGTTGATGAGCTTTGATCCATGCGAGTGGAATGAGAATTTAATGAAAGAATATATGATTGTCATTGAAAGCTTCTTCTCTATTCCTTTTACTCTTTTCTCTTCCCACCTATCGCAAAGCCATTCAAGTTAGTTTTTTATTTTATTTTCTCTTTAAAATTAGCAGTGATATATATTGCATGTTTTTGTTGAAGACTAGAGGAAAAGTAGCTGAAGCGTTAAATTTGGTGGTGAGAGATAGGATGAGAGAGAGTACGAAGGAAAAGTGGCAGCGCCGTTGGCCGGAAAAGGTGGAGGAGGAAGATGACGAGGGAGGAAGATGACGAAAAAATAATATTTTATTTATCATCCTTTTGATTTGAATTTTGAATTTTAAATTTTGAATTTTGAATTCTGGATTTGTTTTTGTTGTTAGATCCCAAATATTTGAATTTGAATTATTAATTATAACAGTCTTGATTTTAGGTTTCTTTATTAATGTGAAATTGAATGATTTGAATTTATTGCGTTATTTTTGTAATTAGTTTATGAATGTACTAATTATATAATTACTTTTTAATTGTTGTATAATAGTGTTAAGGACCTTATATATTATACCTTATATATTAGTAGCACAAAAGTTATTGCAAGCCCACACCCATATTCATATTGGAACAATTACATATTATAGTACATTTTTTAAAATAATTACAAAAATAGTACATAAATAAAATAATTACAAAAGTAACATATTTTTACATAATTAATTACAAAATTATTACAAATAGAATTCATTTAATTGAGGACTTTAGGATTGATTTGCTGACATGGCAAATTAGTGTCCCAATTAGAAAACTGTTCCCGTATTTTCGGTCGGGAGTTTTTTTTTGAAATGAGTGATAACCGCCTTAATCATTTGTTTGGGTATGACTCTTCAGTTTAGTAACCCTTGTTTTGCATATTGGAAACCATTGCTTCATTCTTCTACCCGTGTTATATTTTTCTACAGTGATCGGTACTGGTGATTTGTTTATCATTTTCGTGATCGTGACAGGTTTAATTGTTCTTCATTGTCGTACTTACTCGGTTCGGTACTGATTTAGTTGTTGTTCATTGTCGAACTTACTTGGTTCTCGTTACTGGTCGGAGTTCTGAGTTTCGAAATATATTATACTTGTTGTTGGTTCATCGTTACAGGTGAGTATCTGGCTTAATAGTGTAATGGATGATTTTGTTAACACAATGGAGTTTTGAGTGTTTCTGTTTGATTATCTGGCTTAATAGTGTAATGTATATGGTTTAATACTTGTTGTTGTTGTATGTATGTGTTGTACAGGATAGTTGATAAAAGGGAGAATGATGGAAAGAGGAAAAGAATCACCGAGAGTGATTCTGCTACGGAGTTGAAGCAGTATGCTAGGGTAAGGAAGGGGAAGAAATGTAATAAGTTGGTGATACACGGTGATACAAAGTCGAACGAAATGCAGTTGAATTCTGATTTTGACGTCCAGCCAATAAAAAGTGAAGTTGAAGTTCAAAGCAAGAAAATAATCCCAGACAAAAAAGTCTAAAGGTGTGTTAACTCAAATTATGTTATTGTTAGCATCATATTAATGTTTGGATACGTCTTTATTATGATTTGGTTACTGTTGACTTATGATATGGTTACCATTATTATGACCTCGAGGTGAAATGTTGGTTACTGTTATATAGAGGTTTGGTTACTATGTAACTGTTTACTATATATGTGTTGCCTAGACTAGTTTGGTGTAAATGTTGTTTCTGTACTGGTAACCATTAAAAACTGAGTTGGTTATTATTATATAACTGTTTAGTTACTTATATATTATGTTTTGGTTAATGTCCTATTATGATTTGGGTACTATAATTGTGTCATCAATGTGGGATTTTGTTACCTTTTATATTTTTCTGGTTACCATGTAACCATGGGTTGCCTAAAATGGGTTTGATGTACATGTTGTTTATGTTTTGGTTACCATCAAATTATGTTATTATTACTATCATATAACTTTTTGATAAATTTTTTATTAAGTTTTGGTTACTGTTATCTTACGACTTGGTTACTATTAATGTGACATCAAGGTGGGAGTTTGGTTAATTTTATATATGGATACTGTTATCTTATGAATTATTTACTATTAATGTGCCATTAAGTGGGAGTTTGGTTACTTTATATATTCTTATGGTTACTATGTAATTATTTAGTATACATGTGTTGTCTGAAATGGGTTTGATGAACATGTTGTTTATGTTTGGTCACCATGAATTCATGTTCAGATTACTATAATATATTTGTTTGGTTACTGATTTATTATATTTTGGTACTGTTATTTATGAGTTGCCTCTATTATATGTTCTCTCAAATGTGGGGTTTGGTTACTGGGTTTGATCAAATATTTATGTTTGATCACCATCAAATCATGTTCTGGTTAATATCATACAATTGTTTGGTTACTACTTTGTTATATAGCTTTACTGTTGTATTATGACTTGGTTACTGTTAATGTGCCATTAAGTGGGAGTTTGGTTACTTTTATATATTCTTCTGTTTACTATGCAATTGTTTAGTATACATGGGTTGCCTGATCTTGGTTTGATGAACTTGTTGTTTATGTTTGGTTACCATGAAATCATGTTCAGGTTATTATAATATATTTGTTTGGTTATTGATTTATTATATTTTTTTTACTGTTATTTATGATTTGACTTTATTATTTGTTCCCTCAATGTGGGGTTTGGTTACTGGCTTTGATCAACATGTTTATGTTTGGTAAACATCAAATCATGTTCTGGTTACTATCATATAATTGTTTGGTTACTGCTTTATTATATATAGTAACTGTTATCTTATGAATTGGTTACTATTAATGTGCCATTAAGGTGGGAGTTTGGTTACTTTTATATATTCTTCTGGTTACTATGTAATTGTTTAGTATACATGGGTTGCCTGAACTGGGTTTGATGAACATGTTATTTATGTTTGGTCACCATGAAATCATGTTCAGGTTACTATAATATATTTGTTTGGTTACTGATTTATTATATTTTTGTACTGTTATTTATGATTTGGCTCTATTATTTGTTCCCTCAATGTGGGGTTTGGTTACTGGGTTTGATCAACATGCTTATGTTTGGTCACAACAAATCATGTTCTGGTTACTATCATATAATTATTTGGTTGCTGCTCTATTATATAATATAACTTTTTAGTATACATAGGTTGTCTGAACTGGGTTTGATTACATATTTTGTTATTGTTATTATCATATAATTGTTTGGATATTGTTTGGTTATATGTTGCCATGTTGATTACTAATGACTGTTTAATTCTGATTTTGTTTATTTGCAGATATGGGATCTTTATAACGAGGAACGTAACAGGAATTTTACCGGGAAAAATAATATACTGGTGTGACATGGAAGTCCCTAGTATTATTATGAAGAAGCTGAATAAAAGTCAGTTGGAGAAGTTTAAGACTTCTTGTTTTGGAAATTTTCTTAATTTTGGTGAACATCAAATGTATTCTCAAATTCTTCATCACGCTCTTGCTAGAGAGGTTCACCAAAGGGATGACGGGGAAATGTGGTTTCTGTTCGGGGAAAAAGGGATCCGGTTTGGTTTGCCAGAGTTTAGTTTGATTTCTGGTTTGAGATGGCAAGGTGAGGAAGACATATCTGCATACAAAGGTATGGAAAATTTGTTGGTGGAAAAGTTTTTTGGGGACGAGGCTGTGACGCGTAGTAGCATAGGGAGGGTATATCGGGAGGCAGTTTTTGACAATGATGATGAGGCGTTGAGAATATCGATGATTCTGTTGGTGTTTAATTTTATACTATCCACAGTTTCTGATAATTATGTGGATGGTGCAATGATTAATTTTTTATGTTTTGGTAATGTTAGTTGTTATCTTTGGGGGGAAAGTGGCCTTTGAGCCGACAAAGTACTCTTTGTCGAATGCTTTGAAAGGACGGTTGAAGAAGGGAACGAATGGTGGTTGAATTTATAATTTCTATAAGGATCATTACACTAAATCTTATAAGTTGAATGACCTTCCTTATGTATTCTAAGTGTTCTTGTTTGAGACCATTCCTACATTCAAAGCTCGGGGTATATGTAATGATGAACATCCTTCGAATGTTCGAGTATTTAAATGGAAAGAACTAGTGAAGCCCCCTACAAATGACAAGCTAAACGATCTAGTATTTGATTCTGGACAGGTATGCATGCTACCAATAATAATGTAGTTGGTTACCTTTATATAGACAATTGGTTACTAATTATATTTTTAAAGTTAGTAATCACAATATAATTGGTTACCTATATATACAGAGTTGGCTACTGATTATATTTTTGTATATTACTAATAACAATTTAGTTGGTTACCTGTATATACACAGTTAGTACTGATTATACTTTGTGCAGTTTACTAATAAAATATAGTTAGTTACCTTATATATACAGTTGGTTACACAATTTTAT
Source organism: Panax stipuleanatus (assembly GCA_020205555.1). NCBI lineage: Eukaryota > Viridiplantae > Streptophyta > Magnoliopsida > Apiales > Araliaceae > Panax > Panax stipuleanatus. Next base: position 157,104,208 of record CM035122.1, read on the forward strand.
ATACACAGTAAATAGTAGTTGGTTACCTTTATATAGATAATTGGTTACTGGTTATATTTTTAAGGTTTCTAATCATAATATAATTGGTTACCTATATACACAGAGTTGGCTACTAATTATATTTATGTATCTTACTAATAGCAATTTAGTTGGTTACCTGTAGATACCCAGTTGGTACTGATTATACTTTATACAGTTTAGTAATAATATATAGTTGGTTACCTTTATATATACAGTTGGTTACCATTATATACACATTTGGTTACCTTTATATACACAATTGGTTACTGTTATATTTTATGTAGTTTTCTGATAATAATGTAATTGGTTAGCTTTATATATACAGTTGGTTACTGGTAAAATTTTATGCAGGTTTAATGACTTTGTAGTTTGTTACCTTCATGTATACAGTTGGTTATTGATTGTATTTTATGATTTTTTATGTCTTGTGTTTTTTACTTTAATTGTATAATGGTTGGTAGATGTTATATTAAAGTGTGATTAAAAATTTGATTCCTACTGCTGAGGAGAAGGATCGTTTGGATTTGGGCGGCGTTCACTTTTTCAATGGGAATGATGCTGATAGGAAGGTGGAAAAAAATGTGAAGGTTGAAGACGTTGGATTTTTAATTGATGATGTTAAAGATGCTATTGATGCACGGTTTAGGCCGTTGGAAAAGAAAGTGTCTGATTTGAAGAAAAACATTCAAGAGTTGGGGTCTGATCTTAGAGATGAAATGCGTATTTTACAAGTTGAGGTATGCAGGGACTTGAGGTCCATTATTAGACAGGAGTTACGTCGGAACAAAGGTGAGGAGGACAAAAATGACAAAAAAGATGATGGTGATGATGATTCTGATGATGATGATGATGATGGTGATGACTCTGGTGATGACTCTGATGGTTCTGATGATGTTGATGGTTTGAGAGGAAAGGAGGATGACGATGATGATGGTGGTTCAAGAGTGAACGAGAATGATGACGGTGATGATGGGTTGAAAGTTGACGAGAAGAAGGATGAGGATGAAACTTGAGATTGTTACAGAGGTTGAACATGATGTGATTGGTGAGGGTGATGATGGTTTGAAAGAAAAAGAGAATGATGATGATAACGATGTTTCAGAGGTGAGTGAGAAGGTTGTTAAAGAGGTTGAACATGATCTGACTGATGAGGGTGATTATGATTTGAAAGAAAAATAGAATGAAGTCGACGAGAATAAGGAGGAGGATGAAGCTGAGATTGTTAAAGAGGTTGAACACGATGTTACGATGGAAGAGGCCCATAAAATAAAAAATATTGATGAAGAAGATAATGTCAAGGTTAGCTAATTTGAATTCTGTTATTTTAATTATCATATAAATGTTGGTTACCTTTTTATTATGTGTTAGTTACTAGTCATCATATGGTTTGGGAGTTTGGTTACTTGTATATTTTATTATGGTTACTATGTAATTGTTTAGTATACATATGTTTTCTTAACTGGGTTGATCTACATGTTTATGTGTTGAATACCATTAATACTGTTATGGTTACTATCATATAACTGCTTGGTTGCTTATTTATTAAAATTTTGGTTAGTGTTATCTTATGATTTGGCTACTATTATTGTGCCTCAATTTAGGATGATGGTTACTTTTATATTTTGTTCTTGTTACTATGTAATTGTTCTTGTTACTATGTAATTGTTTACTATTACAACCTATTTTGGTTACTATTGTATAATTGTTTGTTTAATCCTTTATTATCTTATGGTTACTGTTTTGTTTGTTTTTTTATGTGTTTTGTTTTAATGATTAATTAGTTGTTTTTATTTTTCACAGATTGGCAAGAACAATGACATGCCATCTTTTGATTTATTAAGCCAATTAAATGGAAGGGAGATGGTTGTTTATGTTTCTGATGAGGTTAGTGTTACTATTATTTATGTTATGGTTACTATTATATTATTGTTTGGTTACTATTTGAATGTGTTGGTTACTATTATAATATTGTTTGGTTACTGTTATATTATGTGTTGGTTACTATTATAATATGTCCATTATAGTCATTCTGTTATTGTTCATTGTGTTTGTTATTGCATATATTAGTTAAATGTATGTGTTTGGGTTGAAATCTAATTGCATCTGTTTTCTTTTATGTCAATTGATAAAGGTGGATAAATTAGAGGCAGACAGCAGTTCTGTACTTGATAATATGTTATTAACCACCCAGGACATAGCGCAGTGTGATGAGGTGGAGTTAAGTGTCCTTAAACCTGGTGGTAGACCGTTTCGTGAACCCATAAAGAGTGCCGTGTTGAGGACTCCGTATACAATAAAGTTTGGATCTGCAGGTTCACCTTCTATTGCCGTGGTTGATACTGAAATACGTGCAGGCACTTATGCATTCCCCAACGTATGCATGGCCATGCCCTCAAAGTACGAAGAGACATTGTTTGATCAATGGTTTAGGATTGGACTAAACAACAGGAAAAAGCCTGTTATTTATTTTTTAACAATGGTATAGTTTTTTATAAAATAAATAAATTTATTTTCATTTATAAACAAATGGTTAATATTACATAAATGTTATGGTTACTATTATGTTATTTTCTGGTTAATGCTTTATGATGTTCTGTTTACTGGTACGTTATTGTTATGTTATGAGTCGGCTACCAGTATGTGTTGGTTACTGTTAAATTATGTTTTGATTACTGTTAAATTATGTATTGGTTACTATTTGATTATTGTTATTATGTTATTATTTGTTGATTACTATGAAGCTGTTTACAATACAGTGGTTTATTAGATTGGATATTATTTAATGTTCAAGTCTGATTTGGTAGTGTATTGTAATTTATAATGTTACCGTGTATACTAATATTATGATTTTATATTGAAGGACTGACAAATTCCCGGGAAAGAATGACCAAATTGAACCTACTTTTTTATTTGGATCTATTCCGATATCATCAAAAATGTGGTTTTACAAACTGAAGACTCCTAGACAGTGGTTAGATGACGATGTGAGTTTTTTTTGTTTCAAATGATGATGTGATAGTTATGGTTACATTATTCATCTGGTTAAGTTACTAGTGTTATCAGTACTGGTTACTATATTACAGATTTATATTTTTTCAGCAATTGTTAATATCTTTTGGATTTTATTTTTTTGTTTTGGTTCAGCACATAAATATTGCATTATACTACTTCCGTAAACTGGTCAGACACTCAGATAGCGTTCATATAAGGGCAACGACCACTGACTGTTGGTTTCACGACAAGATAACTGCTCTTTTTGGGAATACATGAGTAAAAAGGCTGATAAGAGTATCTTGTCTGGGGAGGGTGATGTTGCCGAATACATCCATGGGTTATTTATGAATGTTAACACACCTTGTTTCAACGTTGATTTCGTGTTGTTCCCCATTCATATGTCATCGTCGGATCACTGGTTTTTGCTGACATTTGACGTGCATTGCAGACGTTTAACAGTTTATAATTCTCTGCAGCCAAACAGGAAAATAATGCAGACAAAAATTTCAGATGTTTGTGAGCCCTATATCTTCATCCTACCCACAATACTGCGTAAGAGTGGTTTTTGGAGGGATAGGTCTGATATTGACTTCAGTAGTGAACCGTATCGTAACAAGGATGAAGATGATATAATTGAATTGAAATTTGCAGGAAAGGGTACCTGAACAAACTGAGGGGTAAGGTTTACATGGTTTACATTTATTTAATTATTAACATATAGCATGATTTTAGTTTTGATGTTTATTTTATTTTGTTTGTTTGTGCAGTGATTGTGGGATGTTCACAATTTGTTTTGCTGAGCATGTCATTCACCAGAAGTTTGCTGAAATTTCTATTCCATTCCCCATTCCAAAGTATCGAAAGAAATTATGCACAAACCTGTACATGCATGTTAGAAATAAACAATTAGAGGGATATGAGTCTGATAGGAAATTTTCCAGGAAGATTTGTACCAGATTTTTTTGATTAGTTCAGTTCTTATTGTATTTTTCTTATAAAATGTGTTTCGTACATTGATTTTGTTGGATATCCATAACCATTTGTTATGGTTAGTGAGTTTTTAATGTTTTGTGCAGCTTATGTAAATGTTATTACAGTTTTTGATTATATCACCAGATGTTTGACATTGTTTGTTGGTTCGTATTTGTTACTTATAAGTTGTTTGATACATTTGTTTGAAAGATGCCGTGGGATAACCAAACATGTATAGAAGGGTAACTATTTTATTTTTTTTAGTAACCAGATAGTTATAAGCTTGTATCAGTATAAATATCAAGTGTTAAAAGTAATGTGAGTGTGCCCCATTTATATAGCTTATGGATACTTATAAATTACATAGCTATAGAAGTTATTTGGAAATGGTCAGTTGGTAGATAAACATGCATGTATAGGTAACCATTTTAGTTTTTGTGAGTAACCAAATACACATAAAAATGCTTCAGAACAGTTTCCATCAGCTATTTCAGTTGTAATGTTATGTTGGTTTTCAAACCTTATATATAAGGTAACCATTTTAATTGTTGTTAGTAACTAGATTGTTAAAGCTTGTTTCTGGCCTGTTATCAATATTAAATGCATATAATTTATTTATACCATGTCATCATGACTGAATCAGAAACTCCAATCAAGATATCCCATTTATATATATGATGGTCACTTATAGATTTTTTTTTAAAAAATGATAGTTTGAGATGTGAAGTTGGTATCCAAACATGCATGGATGGGTAACCATTTTTGTTTTTGTTAGTAACCATATTATTGAAAGCTTATATTGGAAAATTTATCAAGTGCTAAATGTACATGTGAGAGTTATCATATATCCAATTGATGGATACTTATAAATTACATAGGTATAAAAGGTATGTTGGAAATGGTCAGTTGGTAACTAAATATTTATATAGAGGTAACCATTTTATTTTTAATGAGTAACCAAATGTACATAACAATGTTTCAGAACTTTTACCAATTGTTTAATGTATATGTTTGCTTTATAACGATAAATCATGATGAAATCAGAAATCAAAATATTAGTTAATATTGTGCAACACAAGTCTTGGTATTGTACATCATCAAAAAGGTTACCAACTATCTGGTTAATGGTTACTCACAGTAAACAACAATACATTTCTGTATTTACACTCTTGTTGATAATGTAATATATCAGACATATTTTGGTCTTAAAATTGGTGGATTATTGCATGTTTTTCTGTTGTGTCCCTTTTCTTGGCACCTGCTGCATTTGTTTTGAATTTTGTTTTCAGATCCGTGCTTGTACCTCTCTAGCTTTGGCCTTCCAGCTGGTCTTCTTGAGTTTGGTGGTCTTACACATATTTTTCTTACTTCTTCTGGCACATCCCAGTTCTCTTTGTCATCTAATGGCATGATGGACGTTGAATATGTGTCTACCAAAGTTATTTTTAAATAGTTTTTTGAGCAAAATTCATAACAGTTCAGATTCCTCTTGCTGATAACAGCAGCAGCGTGTGGACAAAGCATCTCATGGTACTGAAATTTACGGCATGTGCATGACCTTTGTTCGATGTCAACAATATATTGTTTGGTGACATCGTAAACAGTGAAGATCAATAGGTTTGATGTCTCAACCTATAACACAAATTAAGTGTGTCGTTAGTATGTATAAATATTTAGTTTATTTGCATCTAAAGAATGACAGTTATACGTAATGTTGGTAACATTACCAGCATAAACAGGTAACCATAACTCAATTAAGCAGTAACCAAACCATAATATGATAGTAACCATAAGAGAGTTTAATGGTAACCAAAACAGAAACACACATGTAATCAAACATAGTTTAGGTAACTTATGTATACCAAACAATTACATAGTAACCATAACAAAATATAAAAGTAACCATAAAATGAACATAATTTAAAATGACATGATAATAAACAATAATAGTTTAGAATGCATAAAATGATAGTGAAGCAAATCAGACCCATATACAATCCTGGCTCACCTCAGTATAATATTACCACCATACTATTCTAAGCATATAAAGGTAACCATATCATAATAAAGCAGTAACCAAAACCATAGTATGACAGTAACCAATAAATGAATCTTCAGTTGTAATAATTTAAAATTTGTATTTGTTACCTTAAATTTCTTTGATTTAGTGATATTTGATTGCAACTTTGCCTCAGCTGTCGTGGAAAGTGTAGTGAATGTTGACATGGCTGCTTGTTTGTTTGTGAAATACCATCTTTGAATCATACAACGGATGCATTCAATCATTGTTGTAACTGGAAGTTCCCTGATCCCCTTGATTGCATTGTTGATAGATTCCGCTGTGTTTGAAGTCATTGTCGAGTACCTGCTTACAGTCCCATGGAGCCTCGTGCACTTCTCCAACTTGACCTCTTCCTCCAAATATGTCCTTATTCGAACATCAATTGCATCAAGTTCAACCATGTGTTTGTTAAATTGTTCAATAGTGTAAGCTCTACAAGCCTCATTGTACGCCTGTTTGAGTTCTTCTCCTCTCTTTCTGAATCTGTTTTTTATATTTTTCAATACATGATATGTACACGAACCATGCATGACATCGGAGAACACAAAATTCAGTCACTGTACAATGGCTTCATGTCTATCTGAAACAATGCATTGGCCTTCCCTAACTCCACAAGCATTTTTCAAATTTACAAAAAACCATCTCCAAGATAATTCATTTTCGCTGTCAACTACTGCAAAAGCAACCGGAACAATATTTCTGTTTGCATCCTGCGTGCTTGCTATCAGGAGTGTGCCCCCTGTAGGTTGATTGTATGAACGTGCCATCAATTACAATGATTGGAAAGCAATGATGTCCATGCTTGAATGGATGCTCCAATGGCAAAGAATAGATATTTGAAACGACCATTTGCTTCCAACTCCAGGGATGTGACGGAACCTGGTATGAAATTGTAGCAATGTCATTATAGTTCAAGTAGCAGACGGTATGCAAACTAGTAGCAGATGATAACCATTTATATGTTCAATTGTGTGCAACTAATTACGATAATATTGTTTTCAACACAGTGCATATGGTATCCAGAATGTAATTAAATTATGTTATTGTCAGTATCACATTATTGTCTGGTTACTTCTTTATCATGTTATGGTTACTGCTATCTTATGATTTGGTTACTGTTATTGTGCACTCAATGTGGAATTTTGGTCACTTTTACATAATGTTGTTGATACTATGTAATTGTTTAGTTTACATGTTCTGGTTACTATCAACAATGGTTTGGTTACTTATTTAATATGGTATGGTTATATGATAGCAACCAAAAACTAATTTGTTATACTATTTTCTTTACTGTCATATAACTGTTTGGATACGTATTTATTACATTTTGGTTACTGTTATCTTATGATTTGTCTAATATCATTGTATCCAAACCTGTACATAATGGTAATCATGTTATTTTTTGTTAGTAACCATACAGTTATACATGTATATGTTTCAGACAGTTTTCATCAGCTATTTCAGTTGAAACGTTAGGTTAGTTTCAAAAACCACATATACGGTAACCAATTTAGTTTTTGTTAGTAATCAGATAGTTATAAGTTTGTTTATGGCCTGTTATCAATTGTTAAATGTATATGTTGAAATATAGCTGGTGACTAATCATTCATAATAAGGTAACCAATTCATTTGTATTGGGTATCTAACTAATTAGATAAACAAATAAAGTGTTTTAGAGTGTTACCTGAATTTATTTTCTCCAACATGTGTAACCATGATGGGATCAGTGAGTAGTCATAGTGGACTTCCTCTCACCTTCTCCAATGCTTTCTCCTTTGATCTCCATGCTTTTTGGTAAGAGATAGACACATTATACTCTGTCATCATGTCCTCCACAATATCGGTTGGTGTGTATATTTTCTTCAGATTTGTTAATCTGTGCATTATGCATTCACTAACCAGCTCACTATTTGCCTGTCTGTGGTCTCCTAGCAGTACGTTGACTGAACACGTGTGGATGTCATTGAATGCCCTCACCTTGAACATACTGGTTTTTCGAAACCTTGATGCTCTCTTCCATCTGTAATTTTTATTGTCTATGCACATTAGCACGAGGTCTCTACAACTTGTTTGTTCAACTTTGTGTTGTCTGTTTTTCTTGATTGAATGCAGCCTCATTGCTTGTGATAAGATTTTCTTGTCTTTGTAAGTTTGATGTACCTTTACTTCACGTACATTCGGATCTGTTATGACATCATCAGATCGTTCTTGTGTGTATGATATGTCATTTTGTCTGTCTTGTTGTTGTTCAATAACTTCCATGGCAAGTTGATCAACATATTGCTTTCCAATTTGGCAATATTGTGTTGCTAGCGGTACAAGTTCTGAATTCAACTGTGTTGATCTGATAGGCGTTACATCGTGAATTCTAGTTTCTTCTACATTTATCAAGTTATGAAAGATTGTTGTGCGTCCCCTGCTTTGTTCATTCTCTATAATCAGTGGGAATTTACCTTGTTCATCAGATTTTCGGCTGACTTCCATAAAGAAGCTAAAGGTAGTTTCATCTGATATACTGATCGGTGGAATGTCGCTTCTAATCTGACATTTGATTGACAATGTTGTTGTGTTCGTGTCTAGCCGTATTGCACTGCATACTAAGCTTTGCATTTCTTTGAACGTACTAGTTGATGGAACTAGTAGGCCGGTAACTTCAAAATTGTTGTATTGGTTATTGTCAGTCCACGTTCTGTTGAAATAAAGTACAACTGGAATCATCTCCATTGTCTGACAACTGGATAAACATTGAACAGTAACCAATATACATGTAATTAGTAACTAGAACATAAAACACATTTTTAAATGCATTTTATAATCAGAACAATGAATCTGTTACATATTTTAAGTCCAACAGTTGTATGAAGGTAACCAACTTAGTCAATAAGCAACCATCCATATAAAACAAATAAGTATAAAACTTACTAATATTATACAGTAACCAAATCAATATTATACAATAACCAAATTAATATTAGACAGTAACCAACATACATGTATTTAGTAACCATAACATAAAACACATGTTTCATTGCATTTTACAGTCAAAACAACCAGTGTAGTAAGCAATGTAGTTAATAAGTAACCATCTATATAAAACAAGTCAGTTTAAAAGACAATAATAGTAACTGGCAACCGAATCAACATTATACAGTAATCAAATATATAGTAGACAGTAACCAACTCATATATACTTAGTAACAAAAATATATAGTCAATTTTTCCATACATGTTACTTTGTGACCAATTAAAAATACAACAGTTGTATAAAGATAACCAATGTATCTATTAAGTAACCATTAATATAAAAAATATCTATAACCAAATCAATATTATACAGCAACCAAATTCAGATTACACAGTAACCAAAATGTATACCATAAGATAAACTATATTTTTACAGATCAACATTATACGCTTAGTAACCAGAACCTAAAACACAGTATACAGCAACCATATCCAATATAGACAGTAACCAATATATGTCTACTTAGTAACCAGCAATATCAAACATATTATTCCATGCAGCTTACAACCAGTACACTCAGTAATAAAATCCAAAAATCAAATCAATATTATACAGACACCAAATCATCATTATACAGTAACCAAATATGTTGTTATTAGTAACCAATATAAATAATTATAATCAGACTATAAAACACATTGTTACATGAATTTTGCAATCAAAATACTCAGTATATTGACCTTATGACTAATTAAAGTCCGAACAAATCATTGAAGGTAACCAATACATGATAATTTACTAATTACGAGTAAATATATGAGAATATACTTAAAAACAAATGTAGCAGTATACAAATCTGTAAAAAATCAATCACTAATCAACAAAATTTATAGTATTAATGTTTCTGGTATCCGATCATAACTCGAAAGCATAAACATCTTGTTACTTACCTGTGAAATTTCGTAATCACTGATCGCATATCTCAAATTTGCTTTTGTTCGTGATTGTTATGCTGTTATGGAAACTTCGAAGGTTTGTTTGGTAACAATTGTGTCGTCTGTTGATTTCGCCGGTATCAAATGTTCGGCATATTTCGTTTTCCGATCTGCAAAATTCGTTCCGTTGTTTTCGTGTTAGTTTGAATTTGGGATGTTAGTTGATTGTCGATATCATAAAGTTCGGTAACTGACGTGTATGAAGTTAACGGTCCTTAATTGTAGGTAGTATTAATTGTCAAAATTAAGATTTGCGGTAGTTTTGTAATTATTTTTTTGATGTATGATTATTGTAATTACTTTTTAAATGTTGTATAGTAATGTAAAGGACCCTATTATGTTATACATACATATCAAATATTGAGTAACAGAGTGGCCATGGGCCCAAGAAAATGATTAGTCTTAGGTGACAATGAGCCCTATAAAATAAAAACTCCATTAACAACATTACTCCATGGGGATGGGGTTGGGTTTTGTTTCTAAGCCTCGAGTATAATTTAGTTTTTATTTATAGGGGCATATACCTCTTGCAAGTAAGTCTACCCTTATTTTTTCTCGAAAAAGTTAGTAATCTAAGAAAGGAGATTTAAAATTATATCAACCCCAAATTGATGTTTTATACTACCCAACTCTATATATCTGCTTAGTCAATAGTTCAACAGGATACCAATTGTGATAACATGAGCTTAGATTTGGAAAGAAATTCATGATTGATTGAGAAACAATAAAGGAAATCATGAAGGAAAGAGACGAGAAAAGAGAGAAATAAACATAAAAAAAAAGAAAGAAAGAGTAAATTGATATATTTTTTTGATGCCTTTTTCAGTATAGTACTTGTCTATATTTTCAAAATCAATTACACCGTTTAACACCATTTAGAAGTTCATATGTTCCTCCCTTACCTATGAAATGACAAATAGGCTTGTTAAGTGGAATAAACACTAAATTATCTACCTTGTTTGGTCACCAATTGAGAAAAAACTTCATCTGCTTCTGTTATGTCTGAAATAGCATCATGATTATCAACCTCAATCCTAGAGTTGCAAGAGCCTACTTCAGAAACAACTCCAGATTCTTCTAGGATCTGTGCAGTTTCCTGGAGCTGCAGTGCATATTCCAAATTCCACAACACATCACCCATTGTTGGCCTATCCACACCATATTCTGTCAAACATTTCTCAGCTGTTTCCCCAATTTTTTTCAGAGAGCTTAAATGTATCGTCCCCCTTAGACGGGGATCGATAATTTGAGCAAGCAGACCCTTCTTATGCCATTCCATTGCCCACTCAGCCAGATTTACCTGCTCCCTAGCCAACACTGGGTCCACAGCTGATCTAGCACAAACAACTTCCACAAGCACAACTCCAAAAGAATAAACATCAGATTTATCTGTTAGTTGCTGCCTACGAAAGCACTCTGGATCTAGATACCCAAAACTACCCTTCACACCCGTACTAACATGAGTCTCCTCAAGACACGGACCGGATCTTGAGAGACCAAAATCAGCAACTTTAGCAACATAATTTTCATCAAGCAAGATATTGGTTGATTTAATGTCACGATGGATGATCCCTTGTGCCGAACCAGTATGAAGATAGTGTACACCTCTTGCCGCGCCTATGCAGATTTCAAGCAGACCTCTGCTTCCAAGACAAAGGTGGTAACCCCGAACCATATAAATGGTTTTTTAGCGACCCTTTCTCCATATAGTCATAGACAAGTATCATTTCTGACTCTTCTTCACAATAGCCAACGAGGGAAACAAGATGACGGTGTCGGTGTCCAACCCATACTTTCTCCAGGTTTTGGTTTTGCTTCTCTCTCCCTACGTCTCAAGACAACCAAAACTGCAAGTATTGCTAAACAACACCCAACAATTGAACCCAACAAAATCCACATATTTTTCTTTCTAGACCCAGTTTCTAGACCCACAAAGTTTACCATCTTCATGATCTCCACCCCATTCAGTATTGCATTCTTTCTTAGAGGACTACTCAAATCAGAAGGACCAACACTAACACAACAATCCCCAAATTATCGGAATCCACAACAAAATCAATGTAGTAAGGAGATGCAATTGAATGGACTGTTAGTGTAGACAGATCAAGGTCTTTATATGCAATGTAACCATTAATGTATACATCAAAGTACAGCTGATTAAGCGCAACACTAACAATATCACAGAAATGCAGGCGAACAAAGTGTCTAACACGCCCCATTTCCACCGGAAAATCCCATGTTATATTAAACAGTGAGAACCCTGTTGAGTTTTCCCTATTCATCTGCTGTACAGTCATGTAAACACTGTCAGGAGCAATCTCTCTACTAGCATCACCCTTTCGATAATTTGGAGTATGAGTACTAGTTGCCGCTTTGGCAGATGATTTTAGAACTAGAAATTCCTCATCAGGAACCCAAGTCCTCCAAAGCGTATCATTAATAGGACTCAATTTTAGGCCTCCAACATTTATCCTATGAACAGTTTCTAAAATTTGGGAAGGAAGATTGGTAAACTCTTGAACTCCACTGGAACCAATCAATTTATCTCCGCCAACAAGAATAAAATCTTTAGGAGCTGAAAACACTTCAATTGCACTAACAAATGCCAGTCCGGACTTGCCGGCGGGCAAAATCAACAAGTCAAACTCTACCTTATCTACCATCAATATAAACTCTTTCAAAACAGTAACTTGAATACCAAAAAAGTTGGAAAGCGAAAACCCATTAGCTAAAACACTGAAATTGGCATTATGAAGATTGTAACTTTGAGCACTGAATGGTGAAAAATGGAGACGTACCAAGTGGGTCCCAAATTTCTTGATGTTGAATTTATAGCTCGTAGCACTTGTGAAAACCCTGGCCGTGCGATAAAGCATAGCTGAATTTGGGTTTGGGTTTTTCAGGGATATCGAATTACCCAGAGCTAGATAAACGGAGCCAGGTTTCGTCAAATCCCCCACAAAATGTCTGTTATCAACTGATAGACTCCACGGCACGCTTGCGTGAGGTGGTCGTCGTCCTGATCGTTTCTAGCAAAGTTGTTGGGTGAATTGCTTGCAACACCTTAACCCCTCTCCTATATGTAGACGGTAATCTTGGCACAATTGCTCGCGTTAGAAAATTTGCGTTGAATGGACACCAACGACACCTTGACCCCTCGGTTATATTGAAGCGGTAATCTCGGTACAATCGACGATTGATGCGGTAAAAGACGCCACACACAACTATGTATTGTTGTATGATAAGTCAAAGTTTAATCCCAAAGGAAAACTAAGAAAATAACTTAGGAATTCTTCAAAGAACCAAAAGTAGAGAATAACCTCACAAATATATTGAATAATGAATAATGTCTAATACAATAGAAGTAACCCTTATTTATACTAGTTGCAAAAATTCTAATCCTAATAGCAATAGTAACAAATTATCCTAATCTTTATAGGAATAGTAACAACTTATTCTAATTCTAATAATAAAAGAAATAACAATCCAATTTAAAATTGGAATTGAAATTCTAACTAAATAAAATCCTAATTACATTAATATTAAAACTAATTTCTAGAATTCAAAATAATCCTTGCCGCAATCGGAATCCTTCTTGCCGCGTGAAACCCAGTTGAATCCGTGGATGATATGTGTATGTTTAAACTTTGTACTTGCCGAATATGTTAACCATCCTTTTTCATGCCATGATATTTTCTTTAATTGCCACATTTGATGCTGCCCACGTTATTATATATACAAGTAATCAATTACTTGATGTAATATTACCCACATGTTTTAATGTAATGTTAAGTCTTGAATATGTAGGCCTAGTTACCGAGATCAGCCCTCATGATAATAATAGGCTTGATTTAATTCGTGTATGAGAAAGAAAGGCCCACATGAATATGTTTTAACTTGCTGCCCACTTTGATGCTAATTTCGAATTGGTAAAAATCCGTGTACCCCGTCCACATGCAGAATTTAGTCAATTGGGTCAGCCCACTTGAACTATAATTTGATATTATTTGGCTCGCATTGATTTGGACTGCTGAATATTTCTTTCCATGGCATGCATGAAGACTAAGCTGGTCAATCTGTCATCATCAACCGTGGCATTTGTGTTTGATCCACAGTTAATGAGATGGTTGTTTGGGGGTTCCAAAGCTGCAGAGAGAGAAAAAGTTAGACATAGAAACTGAAGGATTCTGGTGTCCATTTGTGGGAAAGATAGAAAGAGAGAGTGAAGCATTTTTGTGATGGAGATTCTTCAATTCTTAAGAAGGGAAACAAGACAGAAAATTGAAAAAATAAAATAAAATAGAAAGTGATCAGAAAGATTCATATCAGCGTCTAAGGTTGAATGATTAATTCATTCTGTGTAAATGAAAGTGGTTTCTGGAAGACGGAAGTTCGACTTGTAGCAAAGATTATGAACATGGGCATTGAAATTAATGGTATTTTCAGTGGTTTCCCTTTCTTCCAACAGTTGACGTGGGCCAAATTCAGTTTTGGTGGGGGTGGGGGTAACTGGAAATAGCGCAATTGCCGCTCGAAAGCTCTGTCCCGGCTTATCATGTGTTTTCTTTTCTATGGATCTGAGCAGGAAATTGGTAAGGTCAAAAGTTGATACACATTATGTCAAAAAGTTCATACAAGAGTTTTATTTTGTTTAAATATAGAAAAGCATTTGGTGGGACAATCTCGTTCAAATTTTTATTGGATCGGGGTTGGTGAATGTCAATCCAATGCATGTCATGTGACCGCAAATGAAACCCAGAACATTCATATCTGAAAATTTAAATCTTCTTTTCTAACCCTTGTAATAAATAATTATTTTTTATTTTAAAAATTAGATATACATTAACCATAATAATAATTAGTGGCTGATGCCATTGTTATTAGTCGTTGTTGATAAAATTTCAATTTAAATCGTGATCGTTGATTAATTTAATTGGTGGTTATAGATATATTTATTTAAAATGAATATATAACAAATAAGTATTGTGCATTATTTACCATGCATATATAATTATTAGTGTCAATATATATGTGTGTTGGATGGATACATAACTGTCATGATTATCAAAAAGTTGGCACAAGTATAATTTTTAATTAAAAAAATAATTAAATTTATCTTTAATGATCTCATAATATTGCATAGTGACGAGTCTTTTTTCTTTTTATACTAATAGATTCCACCAAATAAAATAATTATCCTTTAATTTATGTATTTATTGCCATATTTTTTAGAACAAAAAAAAAATGTATCGTAAGCCATATTTTTTTAGGACGAATGGAATACATTATTCTATTAAGAACTATATCTTTTGGGTTCGAATATTACCTATCTTGTCGGATTCAAATTCCGGTATTATCCAAAAGAGCAATGCTATTATATATTTTATTTAAAATTATGTGATAGTAGCATTATTTTATCCAAAAGGTTGAGTGTAAATTCCCCCTAATGAGTAGTGTTTGGTTATCTATTTTTACTTCTTTTTATCTCACTTTTTTTTCGCGGTAATATTGTTTGATAAAAATTTAACTTTTTTTTAACTCTTAAAAGAATGAGAGTGAGACAAGTCTTTTTTTTTTTTTTTGAAAAATGAGTCTCTCATTACTCTTTACCCTCACTATTCTAATTTTATTTAATTTTTTACTTCACTTCTCTTATTACACTACCACCCATCACCACCACTTTCGCCACCCACCACCACCACCGGCCATATTTTATCATAATTATATAAAATTATAATAATTATTATTATATTTTATTAGACTTTAAATATTTTAATAATTGTACATTCTTGGTAATTTTATTTAAATGAATTACTTAATATTTATTATATTTTTATCTTTCACCCCAAGTTTATATAAAATGATATAAGGGTAAAATAGTAAAATATTGTATTTAGACATACATTGAGTATCAAACAATTCTTTTATATTCAATTTTTTTTTTAAAAAAAGAGTCGCTATTTTAATAAACTTTTTTAGTTTTGTCAAACACTACTTTTTTAACACATGAAATAATTCATAGTATAAGATGGTTTTTTCTTACACTTTAATATTTTTATTTTATTTCTCGAGGCCTCCCTCTCTATTTGGGATCAATCAGTAGTATTAAAATTATAGAAAAATATATGTTATTTAAGAGAATTGTTATTTTAAATTTTAATATTTTCACATCATCGTATCGTGTGGGTTTCATTTATTATTTACGTGAGACGAGGTATCAAATTTCCGTCAATTAACGTCGTCGTTTATAAACGAGTAAAAATAGATGGGCAATTGGACACCGGGACTCCGTAAAATCGGATTTATACTTCGCGAGCAACTCTGCATTGAGGAGCCGCGACTAGTCCTTGATCTGACTCGACGTCGAATTCGTTTCTGAAAAGAACATTGTAAGAAAGGTAAGATTACCCATCTTCGTTCTCGCAATTTTATGCCGTTCGAATTGTAGGGTTACTACGCTCTCCAGGCGTTGATGCATGCTAGGGTTCATGCTAAACGTTGTTCATAACTTATGAACAAAGTAATTATGTAGGCGCTTTTGATAGTTGAATTAATAGATTTATACAAAACTACTAGTATTGCATACAATTTATAAGATTATCAGAACTTTGTTAAAGTTATCATGGTAATTACTCCCTCCGTACCACTAAAATTTCGTATTTTCACCTTAACAAGTCAATTCCTGAAATCCTACCATTTTAAATTGATGTGAATTTATTTAAGTTTTCTGTAATTAGTAGTACTTTTAGATAATTATTAATTTTCACAATCTTATGGACAATAAAGTTAATTAAATTCATATCAATTTTGAATGGAGACGTCACAAATTGGCTTCAAATTAAATTGGAACTATTTTATTTGCGAAGGGAGGTACATTTGGATTGGAGAAATGAATGCTGATTTGACTGCAGCTTTAGTCAGTGCTACCCCTAGCTCTGCTTCTATTTCTGCCCCTTTATCTAGAGAGGCTTTGGAGCATCGGGTACAACTTTTGACATTTGAGAGGGAACAGGCTCGGACATTAATGTTGGCGGCCTTATCGAGCAGGGATGCAATTTATCTTGAGAGGGATGCGGCTCGGGATGCTAGAGATGCCGTTGTTGCTGAGAGGGATGCAATGTATCTTGAGAGGGATGCGGCTCGGGATGCTCTAGATGCGGCTCGGGATGCTCTAGATGCCGCTGTTGCTGAGAGGGATGTTGCTCGGGATGCTAGAGATGCCGCTGTTGCTGAAAGTGCTGCTCTTAGGGCTCTCCTTGATGAGATTGCAGATCAGGCTCGAGAGCTCATAGACCATCAGGATAACACTGTTCGTACTGCGATGGAGCTTCTGACCCGTATTGATGTGATGACACAGGAGCTTAGGGCGGCTCCTCAGTCTGCAGAGACTGCTTTGGTGTTAGAGTTACTGGCCCGATTGACTTCGGGTTTATAGCTTAGCTTTTATTTCCTGTATAGACTAGATGAGTCCCTTTTGTTATGTACTGGATACCGTGTGTATATTAAGCAGTAACATATAAGAAAATAAATGTATTTTAGTTCATTTTCCTTTTGGATATATTTTGACCTTATATGCTGCTTGCCCTTTTATCTCCGTGACTTGCTGTCTTGATGAGTCACTATCTTTTCCTTGATGGAATGATGTTGAGATGACATAGGGTTTTCTCAGCATGGGTTGTTGACCTTAGGGGCTTTTCCTGGGTGTAGGCTTTTCAAGTATGATTTATTTTTTTTCACAAGGATGGTTGCTGCAGAAGGTTCAAGCATAGTACTGTTTCACAGAATCTGAGTTGATCAGTTGTGGAAATTCTTCGCCGTCCATCTTTTGTAATCTGAGGACTCCCCCGGACAACACTCCTTTGACAATGAAGGGCCTTTCCAGTTTGGGGTCAATTTTCCTTTGGCTGCATCTTGATTTGAGATGACCCTTTTCAACACTAGGCCATTTTTCTTGAATTGCCGAAGTCGGACCTTCTTGTTGTAGAACCGAGCAATCCTTTGCTGATATAACTGACCATGGAAGATGGCAGCAACCCTTTTCTCATCTATCAGAGATGATTGACTGTACCGATCTTGCAACCACTGATCTTCTTCCATCTGAGCATCTATTAAGTGAGAATGGAATGACTCATTTCTACAGAATGAAAAAAATTGTGTTTGGAACAGAATGGAATGGACCATTGCCATTTCCACTAAATATTTGAATTTTTTTCTAGAAGAGCGTATGGAATGACTCATTCCAACTAAGAATGGAATAAATCATTCCACTCACCATTCGATTCCATTATATATTCTATTCCTTCACTAATTCCATTCCTCCAATCCAAATGTAGCATTATAGATTCAATGTAGCAGTTAATCGCATATATTATTTACTAATAATATGCTTAGGGAGCCTTGACTTGAAAAGTTATATAACTAAAGTTTGTTGTGAGAATAGGGTGATAAGATGAGGGGACAGACAGACAAGAATGGATTATTGTCTTTTAAGTGTATTATGGCATGTTAACTTTGAGGAAGAGATCCCCATTCCCTTGGGCCATGTTTGTTTACAAAAAGTATGTTTGAGATTGGACTATTAGTCTTAATTTAACAGTACTTCGAACTATTTTATCCCATGATGGGGGATTAATAGTCCTTTAAATAGTCTCATAAACTATTTTTTGTCATTCCTAAGGCTATTTATAAGGGAATATATAATCCCATAATGAATGTGGAATTAATAGTCCCCTCTTTTTTAAGCTATCAAATGACTTTATGGGACTAATAGTCCCTCGTCAAATGATTTAATAGTTTGAAGTAGTATTAAATTAAGAGAAATAGTCTAATCCCAAGCATTCTTTTTGCAAACAAACATGGCCTTGGAGTTCTAATTGTTAAACAGTGCTTTGGGAGAGTAGCTATCTTTGCTGGGGAAGCAGCTGAGGAAGTGGTTGTCAGAAGGATAATAGTAGGAGGAAGACCTACCTAATTTTCCACCTTTTTCAATGTAAAATTGATAGTGAGATTGTATCATATATACTTTACAGTAGAGCTGTTAGAGCACTGGAACATATTTGGCCTGTATTGTCTTTTATGGGCCATGTCAGTGGGGATTGCTGAGCCTGTCCTTGTATAAGAGAAGGAAGTGGTGCAATATGAAATTATCTCATTCTTCAGTTTTTGGGTGCCTATAGATAGAGAAGATTTTGAGGAAATAGATATGTTTATAAATCAATTACAGTTTTCACGGAGGCTTTTCCCAGGTCTTTTGCTATTTATTTTCTATTTTATTCAGCTCCGTGTGCTGGTGTGAGGAAGATTTGGTTTTTAGATTGTTCATTTATGACGCGCTGATATTTAGTGGCTTTTAAGTTTGACAAATTATACCCTGTGGATGACAATAACTTCGGTTCATTGGATGTGTGCCAAACAAATAACTTCGACAGTGAAAAGTTATGAAGCTTCAAATTGTCTAACCATTCGTCTGGTTGTCAGCTTACTATGTAGTTGAAAGAAATGTTTAACTTCTTGAGCATAATATATGTGGTTGCAAACAGCATAAGGTCTTCATGTGGTTACAAATAGCTCATTCATTGTTTTCTTTAACTTGTGCAGGTGGAATCAATCTTGAGATTTCAGATTCTTTTCTGTGGTTGTGAGCTGGGACAATCTGTCAGTGGGTACTTCTGCAGTGTATAATGGTATTTTCACCGTCATTAGGCTATGCTCCAAGCATTTGCCTTCTGTATTCTAATTTTTCTGTTTGTGTTTGCGAAACAAGTTATGAGTATCATTGTTTATACATCATTCTCTTACCTAACATTAACATCATCATCTTCTACTTCTACTTCTATTTTTTTGGTTTTGTTTTTATGCGTTTGTATCATGATAAAACTTGTACCTTATCAATTGCTGTTTTTTTCCCTGCCTTGTGTGTACTTTTGATGGATGTTATTTAGCTCTTGCACTGCCTAACTGTGTTTACTGGAATCCCAAGATCGCAGCCAGTTTTGGCAATGCTGGTTTGATCTGGTTGTTAACTCATATTTGAGGCAAAACCATTCTTAACGTATGATTCATAACATAAATGTTGATGGCGGAAGTTGATCTGGTTGTTCCGTTTATCTAAGGCATTCAAGGCGCAATGTAGTCCTCCAACACGTCGTCTAGGAAACCCAAGGCAAAATTACCTGGCCAAGGCACTTGACTTTGAAGCATTATCCAAGTTGTGGTCTTGCCTTGTCACTTCTGTCTGATTTTTCTGGAGTGACAGAGAAGATTGTCTTATTTATTCTCCATATGAAAATCCTTTTGCTAAGTTGTTTGTTGAACGTGTATTTTTCATGGCACACCTTTTATGGCCTGGCCCATAAACTGTAATTGAGCATGTAGGGTTAGAACTTTTGGATTCGTCGCTAATATCCTTTCTAACAGGAGTGTAAAATTACAGCAGCATAGTGGGCAGCAATACTTTTAGACTTATGATAACTGATAGAAAATACTCCATCCATTCCCAAATATAATATCATTCGTCTTTGAAACGGATATAGTGTATATATATATATATATATATATATATTTGTTGTTGTTGTGCACTGGGTAGACCCCTAGCCTCGGGAGGCCTCTATGGAGTTTTTTCACCTTGATTCCCCCGTTACGTTGTTATTTCTCCGCTACACTGTTGTTTTTTCTTGTTACGGCAAAATTTTGCCTATACACAACTTTACATTGATAATGATTGAAATTACAATTCATGACTCATTAGCGGATCGACGAGTAAGGAAACCAAACCAATATGCTAAGATTTCGGCAACTCGGCCAATACTTTGAACCAAGCTATGATGTTTCCTCATTTTTATTATACATCATGTCTTAATTGGGTTGCTGTGATAATTGAATGTAGGACCCCAATAGTTTTATTGATGAGAAGTTTGAAAGCAGACTTTATGTTGGCAACCTTGATCTTAGGATAACAGAGTAAGGACAATCTCATGCATTGGGTTCTAGTTTTGCACAATTCTTTTTTGAAAGTTAAATAGTTTTCTTTTGTAGATGCTTCAGTAAAAAAAATTTATAATTGTTTCTTCAGAGCTGCTTTGATTAAGATGTTTTCACCCTTTGGGGATATCGTGTCCGAGGACTTTCTGTGGCATACTCGGGGTCCAAAACGTGGAGAGCCTCGTGGTTATGCTTTTATCCAGTTCCGTACCAAAGAGGTAGATTCCATATTTTGATTTCTTCATAGGCTTGCATTTCCTGATATTCAATTTTAAAGTGAGCATGCAGGAAGCTAAACTGGCGAAGGAAAAGGTGCATGGAAAGTTGGTGTATGGCCGCCCTTTGGTTGTTCGTCTTGCTAGCGAGAAATACTTGATGGAAGGAGCAGAAAATTCTGCTGAAGCAGTTGAGGCAAAAAAGAAATCCGGCCTTACTGGTAGCTGTTCAGGAGAAAAGCCTCGAAGTGCTAAAATTACTGCTATAAAGAACAAATTAAAGGCTATGGAGGAAGAGGGCCGTGAGCCAAAAAAGCACAAACAAGCTGACAGCGTCCCTCGTGTGAATAGTCTTGATCCTTCCTCACCAATCAATCAAAAAGGTGAGATAGGTTGAAGAAAACCTGGCGAGGTGACTTTTTAGGTTTACTAATAAGTAGATATACCTTGGGAGCACTTTCTTCCAGATCCTATCAACAACATTAATGAGCATGTACTTGAGCTTCTTCTGTATTTTAGGATTTATAAGGTGGTTGGGTTCATGTCTACGGTGTGTATTTGTTTGTGCTGAAATTTGATGAACGTTATTTTCTGTTGTTCAAAATGAACTAAATTTGATTTCTTGTAAACAGGATTCATTTTTATGCTCAAATATACTAATTTAACTTTATTAATTCCATTGGTTATTCATTTGCAGATTAAATTTCACATCGAAAGCTAAAATTCAAATACAAACAATTGAATTGACATAAATTTGATAAGTGTAGTTAGAGTTCAATCAATACAGTTTTAAAAATTTAAGACTGTTATTGACTTTTTGAAGTTAATTTTAATCTCAAAATTGACATTAATTATTTTAGTTTTAATCATTTACCATATTATTGTAAATTATTTGAGAAAATATTATTTATTATAAGATTTTTTGTGTATGGATTTAGACATGTATATATATATATATATATATATATATATATATATATATATATATATATATGGGTCCGTCTCTTCTAGCGAACTATAGGAGCGAAACTAATGACAACCGGATATAGCGACGGTTTTTTTGTCGTATAACTAAAAACCGGCTTTCTGTTATAGCGACGGAAAAAACAGTCGATATAGCCTAAGTTCGTTTTTAGTTCGCTCTTTAGGTCGCTGGAGAGACTGACCATAAGATATTATATATATATGTGTGTTGGTGGTGTGTAGGTGTGTCCCAGTTTTATATGTTATTCGTTGAGTATTTATAATTCTTTCTAACAAGTAGGTTTATCTTGTGGGCTGTGGCTGGCTCCAAGCATTTGCCTTGTGTATTCTAATTTTTCTGTTTGTGTTTGCGAAACGAGTTATGAGTATCATTGTTTATACATCATTCTCTTACCTAACATTTTCATCATCATCTTCTACTTCTACTTCTACTTGTATTTTTTTTTGGTTTTGTTTATATGCGTTTGTATCATGATAAAACTTGTACCTTATCGATTACTGTTTTTTTCCCTTCCTTTTGTGTACTTTTGATGGATGTTATTTAGCTCTTGCACTGCCTAACTGTGTTTACAGAACAGAATACGCGTGCGTGTCAGTCTATTAAATCAGTAAGCAGTCCGGTCCAAATTGAATGGACAGCTCTTTACGGTTGACTTGGCATTACTCGATAGCATCTGCAATTCTGCCAGCTAAAATTTGGCAACTTACAAGTACAAGTAGAAGCACAACTGCCGGTGTTTATTTACACCGATTGCTGGGAGCCGATCATGGCTGCGAATCTTTTGTATCTGCACCCGATTCGCTATTCCTCCCGGCCGTTGCAGCAACGTTCATGCGTCCCCAATAACAAAACTATTTCCGCATTCTTAACCAACAACAAGAAGTCAATACTATTTGCTCAAAATGATTACTACTCATCGTCGTCCAACAATGACAAAATTACTTTAATTTCGCAACCTCTGCTATACCCACTAAACCCTAATTTAAAACGGTGTCTAAAAGTTAGATCGCATCTGAATCTCCCTCTCCCTCTCATTTCTCCACAAGATCAATGGGGCACCTGGACTGCCCTCTTTGCCGCCGGCGCTTTCGGTATCTGGTAACTCCCTCCCTCTCTCTCACACCTCAAATAAAATTTTCAAGTTGGGCCAATAGTCTTTCTGATATTTGTTGGGAATATCAAATTTCATCCACATCATTATTTTTATTATTGTTTGTAGTATCACTAATAGAGTTCGCTGGTTTAAAGCTAATGCTACCTTTGGATTGAGGGAATTGAAAAGAGGAAGGAATCAAATAAAAATAGTGTATTTGATGATCATTTTGGAGGATAAACCATTCCAATGGAATGAAAATTCATTCAATCCCTTTGTTTTTTATTTAATGTGGAGGATGTGGAATAAAATTCATTCTAATAGAATGGGTATATGTGATAATTTTGTTGACAACACCCACCATCAACAACCAAACATACACTTAAAATAACTTAAAATCATTCCATTCCGTCCTTCATTTCATTCCTTCGATCCAAACGCAGCATGAGGTTAATTGGTGTTGATGTATTAGGCTGAGTTGAGGTAAATATTTTTAATTTTTTTAATGGGTTACAGGGATTCTGTTTACTTGCATGATCTCTGCAGTAAAATGAAGATTTTAAATTTTCACTTTTCAAGTCTGTTGATTTTGTTAATTTTGTTAATGATTGAAGGTCGGAGAAGACCAAGATTGGAAGCTCGTTAAGTGGTGCATTAGTGAGCACTTTGGTTGGACTTGCTGCTAGTAATTTGGGGATTGTTTCTTGTGAAGCACCAGCCTATTCTATTGTTTTGGAGTTTCTGCTCCCATTGGCTGTTCCATTGCTGTTATTTAGGGCGGACTTGCGTCGAGTAATACAGTCCACTGGGACACTGCTTTTAGCTTTCTTGATTGGATCAGGTAATTCTTGTAGGGTTGAATAGTTATACGAGCTTATTCAAGTGAATAATATTTGGACTGTTAACGCCAAGATTTGTCCGCTCGCCAAATCACTAAACAACGAAGTTATCCTGCACAATAAACAAACGATCACACCAAAGCTTGACGGTCGGAGCCGCCGGGAGATATCCGGTGTGAGAGTAAGTACAGACCAGAAAACGTCAATAATGGAGGAATGTAATTGCTTTAGTGTGTAAAAATAGACAGTGTCTTTACCTGGAACATTTATGGCTGTGTATTTATAGCTTGACCATACCGCCTCAATTTACTATGCCCGTTCCGAGTAGGAATAAGAGTCTTACGTAGAGATTCCTTATAACTGTAAGTTTCATAACTGAATAAGATTTGACTTCCTCAGAAATAGAAAGCCAAATCAGACAAGGGAATCATGTCAACTTGGACTGTGACCCTTCTAGAATATCCAACTTCTCACTGCCAAATAATTAATATGCCAAGTGGCATAGGTTCGAGCATCAATTATGGGCCTGAAAAACCCTCATCCCAACATTGACCATGCTATGGCACATTATGCTATTTAGGAAGTGAGATATCAGCTTCTGGACAATGAAGAGATATCCTTGATACAACATGTACCCCCATCTGTTTTGTGGTGCTTCCGATGATCTCGTAATTTGCATCTTCTCAATAGGATATAGTGAAGAGTAATACAAGGCTTATAAAAATACTTGATTTGCATTGTATCAGTCCTATTACTGATCCCTTCTTCCTAAAAGGATGATCATGAACTTTCTAATCTAGCACACCTTTCAATATTTAATTCAGGGAGGTTTCAAGAACCCCTCCTACTTCCTCTGTTCCTTTTTGCAAGTTTACTTTGATGTTCTTCTTTTGGTCCATATATCTGCTCTGCTTTCTCCCTGTAAAGACTCGCACATATTAAGAACCTGAATAAATAAGTTATTATTGAAGGAATCAAATCTCAATTTAAAGTATTACTCATATTTATAGTTATAAATTACTTTTTTCTCATCGTGGGCCCACTTCAGTGTGTTGTGGTTCCATTTTTTTAATGCTTCTGTTGAAATAATTGCTTATGTGTATGTAGATGGCATATATTTTCTTTTACTTTATCATCAGTAGCAGCAAGTAACAACTTTGTATCGTACAATAACACAGTAATGAACAAGTATTATCTAATGGAGGAAATTCTCAAAATATGTGTCTACAGAGGTTGTCTCCCTTCATTTTTGCTTTGCATGTGTTTGCCTATCTCTTCTTTCCGTTCATATATTACAGTTGCAACGACTGTTGGAACTGCTGTAGCTTTTCTTATGGTGCCAATGCGAGGACTTGGTCAAGATGGTTGGAAGATAGCAGCTGCATTAATGGGTAGACATATTGGGGGAGGTAATTTGTAAAGAATTATTACATGTTGATTTATATATGAGTTTCTTGTACAAGCTTGAGAATATTGAAAAGTGCTTTTTTTTACATATCAAAATGGCAAAATCTTGTGCTCCAATTGATCATCATTGGATGTACACATTTTTGGATATACAATGTATTTATTTTGCGAATGCTGAAAGAAGTAACTACTGATCATTTGGTTGCATAAGCCATCACCAGAAGTTTTTTAGGTAATAACTAATCACCTTGTCCTGATCTGTTCTGGATTTGCATGTCTGATTCCCAATACCTACTAAAAAAAGCTGTTTCCAATTATTTTATCCTTATAGATTTCTTTTTTTCATCTAATGAGATTTTCCATCGGGTTTGAATCTTCTATCGGTTTATGGTTGATGGTTTGTAATTTGCAATTTCTAGTGATTTAAACAATTGAGTCAAAAATGGCCTTATCCTTCATGACCTTCCAAGGATAATTTCTACTGCAGAAACATTTTAAGGCTTTTAGTTTTATGAGTTCTGGAAATTAAGATATTTTACTAACTTGCTCATCACCTCGCACTGTTTCTATAGCTCCTTTTTCTCCCTTAAATTATGTAAATCCATTTAGGTTTGATGAACTTCTTTTGCACTTGGCCTTGCATTTCTGAGTTATGTAAAATGACTAATGAGTCTTTTGTTTTCGATTTGTGTAGCTGTCAATTATGTTGCCATTTCTGAAGCTCTCGGTGTCTCTCGTTCAGTTTTAGCTGCTGGACTAGCTGCTGATAATGTTATCTGTGCTGTATATTTTACAACATTGTTTGCACTAGCTTCTAAGATACCTCCTGAGGCTGCAACATCAACCACTGGTGCGTGGTTTTCTATTTTAATTCCACTTTTAACTCACTTTGGCTTTTAATAAGACCAATAATTTTCCCATGATTTAACTTCTCATTATGGCAAAAGAATAATCTTCCTCTTCTTTATTTAATTCCTTGCAAAGCTAAATATGTCATCTATATATATAATACTCGGTTGTTAGACATGTTGGTGAATTATGAATATAATGCTTTTTCATAATATGTGAACTCTATTGAAACCTGGAACTTTGATAGATGGTGGAATGGATAAGGATTCAGAATCCAGCAACAAGCTTCCTGTGCTGCAAAGTGCTACCGCTCTTGCAGTATCCTTTGCCATCTGCAGAATTGCCAATTTTCTCACCAAGTATTTCAGAATTCAGGGAGGTAGCTTGCCAGCCATCACTGCAATTATTGTTATTCTAGCAACTGCATTTCCGAAGCAGTTTACCTACCTTGCACCTTCCGGCGAGGTTATGGCAATGATTCTGATGCAGGTGATGTTTCTAGCTGAAGGTCCCTTGCATTTTTAATTAATCTCTTTTATCTTCTTTGCTAGAAATAAGATTCTACAATATTGACAAAACGTCTAGTAAAAAGTGAGTTGGGTTAGAAATTTTAATTAATCAAAGCACAAGATCCGTCAGAGTTTTAAAGAATAAAATGAGCTATTGAACTCATTATGTCACTGGTTTTGGAGGTGTCAGGTATTCTTTACTGTGGTGGGTGCAAGTGGGAGCATATGGAATGTGATGAATACGGCGCCCAGCATTTTCCTATTTGCACTTGTCCAGATTTCAGTCCATTTAGCTTTGATCCTCGGACTTGGAAAGCTATTTGGCTTCGACTTAAAGCTACTGCTTTTAGCATCAAACGCCAATGTAGGAGGCCCCACAACAGCTTGTGGAATGGCGACGGCCAAAGGATGGAGTACCTTAATCGTTCCCAGTATTCTTGCTGGCATTTTTGGCATTGCTATTGCAACATTCCTGGGCATTGGTTTCGGAGTTGCAGTTCTTAAATATATGTAAAAATGATTCAGTAAACAAACCTTATTATACGGCTATGCTGAAATCATTAATCATTTAATCTCGCCAGTCTGTTATTAATCTTGATACTTACTTAATTCTTCCTTTTTTTCCCCTGGATTGGTCTCTTGATTATTGTTTTTGTTTGCATCGTGATTGGAATCAAGCGTGCTGCCCTTTTCTATGCTGAAATGGGAGAATTTTGATTCAACTCTTTCTATAATTTATTTAGTTTTTTTTTTTTAAAAAAAAAAAGTTTGATCTGGAGACTGACAGACAGGCGTAACTTCCTTCTTTCGCTTCCTTTTTCTCCTTTTTTAAAAGCTTTCACTTTGGAGGAATATAATTAAGTACACGCACCATAAATAAATAAAATAATCAATCTCAACAATATCTTAAATTATGATTTATGGATGTAAATAACAGTTGTTTGATAATAACTACAAAAATAAAATCTTGCAATAATAGAGAAAAAGGGCTTCGTAATAACAAAAATGCAAATAACCATAACTCTCTTCTTCTTTTTTTGTTGAACTATAATAGTTTCAAGATGGTAGTATTAACCATCGGCATCAGACATTTATCATGGTGACATAAACTTCGTTTATCGTAGATAAAAATAAAGGACTTGAATTTATTTAATATTAATACTACAACTATAAAATTATATTGAAAAAGTGGAGCTTTAAAAAAAAGAAAAAGATAGTTGTATAACTATAAATATTACAAAATATATTACTAATTGACAAGAATTTTATACTCCTACTAATGGATCCAAAAACTATTGCATCCAAAGCCTTAGAAATAATTATTTTACCATTGAATTGAATCAAGAGGGACTTATACTCCTGCTATTAGTAAGAAGTTAGTTTTAATTACTAACTATAAACTTCATAATAACCCGATCCGTATAGTCCGTATATATGACGACTCAAACCCTCGTCTTGGTAGCAGTAGTCGTCGTCTTCTTCTTGAATCCAAGGGCAATTACTCTCCTATTTATTCTCTCTCATCTCACAATAATTTCACACCAACCATTATAATCCTCTTCTCATCGTCTCTCTCCCTATATTTATACATGTATATATATATATATATATATATATATTAGCTTTTGTTTCTGTATCTGATCATTGTTGTTTAGGTAATTTTTTCTCTTATTTTCTGAGTTCTTAATCTGTATCTGATTTGCTTCATTGGAGCTGTTTTAATTTAGATTGTTTTTCTGTCTCTCATAGCTATATATCATGCAGATCGGGTTTTTCTTTTTTTGTCAGGATCAATTCACGGTTTTAGATGGTGTTGTTTATGTTGCAACAGGTTTAGAAATTGAACAGATGTTAAAGTTGGATTCTTTACTCTATTTTTGTACTTTTTTCTTGCGTCGGGTTCATTTGTTTTTAAGAAATACATCATATGTTCTCTAGATTTTTTGTTTAATTTTAAAAAAGTAATATTTTAATCTTTCAAGGGAGTTTGTTGGTCTAGATCTGGAGACTAGGTGTTGTCAAAATTGTTTCTAAAATTACGCTACTTGTGATCCTTTGTGGATAATTATCTGGCATGACTATTAGTTTTTGGTAGAATTTTAGGTTAAAGTTGGGGTTTATTGATGTTATATTTTGTCAGATATTGAATAGCTGCTTTCTGTTTTGGGTGTGTTTAACTTTCCAGTAGATTGCAAGCCCTGCCAAATTTAAGGGATGTAGAAAAAGTTGGTTCCTGAAATTTCTTAAATATTTTTGCTAGGTTCTACAGTGTGCCCTCCTTAGTTTTTATGTAGTTTTATTTTTTATGAAGGGCTTATAAGTATTTTTCCCAAAAATTCTTTCCTAAACCACATCATTCCTGCTTTCATAATTACAAATGTTTATATTTGGAGTTGAGCTCAATTTTTTCTTTTATAAATTCAATTTCAGACAATCAATTTATGGTTCTTTTTGGTATATATGCTGTAGGGTGCCCGCATTCTACAGAAACACTTTGTGTAAGAGACTGCTGAAGCTGCACAAGTCTGCTGGCCTAGCAATAGTTCTTTAAATAAATAATAAGAACTTTTATTGCTATTGGAGTGTAAGTGCTTCAGGAGTGTGTTCCAGGAATTCATTATCACATTTGACAAATAAAGAGCGATGTCTATTTCAGGGAAAGAAGAGGTGTCTATCCCAATTATAATTTACTGAAGGATTATATTACTAAACAGTTTTTAAATTTTTATTAATATTGATTAATTCATCTTGTATTGGCAGACTGGGGTTATTTCTTGGCAGTCTAGTAATTCTTCTGCAGGTATTCCAATCAAGAAAAGGAAGTTCCCATTGGTTCGACCTCTTTCACCTCCACCACAGGAACCATCCTGCCTTCCTGTCAAAGATGATTTAGAGGAGAATAAAAGTTCTAGTCCCTGTCACGATTCGTCCTTTTCGAATGCTAGTGTTGGAACAAGTTCCCTTAGAAATTCTGATGCAAGCAAGAATTCTGTTTTAGAGATTAAAAAGGAAAACCCTGCTGATACAACTGTTAACTTGATCGGAAATGTTGACCTTTCCAGAGGCAAACATCAAGCCCCTAGCCCAACAAGTCACTCGGATTCTTTGGACACTGTAGACAGCAAGGAGAAGCTTTTACTATTTGTGCAACAGAAAATGACAGGAATCACTAAGCTTGATTCGGCACCTAATGAAGCTCCTGCTGCCCATGCAGGGAAGGAAGTACCTTACAAACTGCATGTTGGGACGGAATGTACATCTAAACCAAGGACTGTTGAGTTGTCATTAGGACCTCTTGAACCCCTTGTTCCTGAATTGGCGGCTGGTCAGAGTAGCGACAGCTTTAATCAGATGCCTGATAAATTAGATCCTTCTTCATTGTGTTTGTCTTTAAGCCAGGATAGCGTACCTGGATGCAAAAATGTTGATGTTAAGGTAAATAGTGCCGGCACTCATGTCCGTACTAATAGGTCGAACTGGGATCTGAATACTACAATGGATGCTTGGGAGGGTCCTGCTGGTGATGGTGCTGGTCCAGAAATTGTTGGTGTTAGTGGATTAAAGAAGTTTGGTGGCATAAATGGCTTAAAAAATTTAATAAGCTCAACTGCAGTACTTGGAACTATTAGTGATGCGGGGCTTGGAATGAATGACAGAATTTCCAATTTCTCCATGTTATCTTTACCACCCACTGGGCAATATAGATCTGAGGACTCCCTTCACCTAAGTCTGAGTACATTTGTTCGGCCAAATTTCAGTGGGGAACACTCTACTTCTTCAGCTATAGTAGATTCAGGCACAGTTCTACCCAACTCAAATTTGGTTGAAGGGTTGGTTTCTGCTGGAAGTATGAATTCTGTGGGATGTGCCATCGTAAAATCTGAACCCGTTGATGAAAATGCCAAACATGAATGTCTTGGAGCAAGAAGCAATCCCATGGGATTATTGGATATAGTAAACAGAGAAATGGTAAAGAGGTGTGGTATAAAAGCTTTTGATTCTTCAAATGTTAGCCCTGAAAAATTAATTGAACCTAGATCAATAAAATGTGAACCAGTTCAAGAGGGTAATCAGGAAACACAAGTGATACCACACAAGTCAATTGGAGAGGTTGTTCGGTGTCAAGACAATGTTTCTTCTGCTTTGGGAATGGCTTTAGTGCCCAGTAAGTCATGTCCTTCAGGTTTACTTCCTTGTTCAGTATTATCGATGAGTGGGGATGCACCAAATCAGTTTGAAAATGCTACTAATAGAGAAGAAGTCAATATTGACACTAATACAACTCAGGGATCCTGTACAATGGTTGATCAGGCTGTTGCAGATTTGAATGTTGCATCTCGGGGCCATGAAAGTAAAGAATCAAATGCATCCGAAGGAATGATACACTCTGGTGGTTCAGAAGATGCAATGAATTATGTTTCCTTGGATTCTCTTAGAAATAGTGAGGGTTTTGATAGTGATGAGGAAAAGATGAACATATCAGCTGATATATTGGAAGAAGATTCTTATGGGTCTGATTATGAGGCACATTGCAATCATGATATTGACGTTTGCATGAATTTAGAAGGTAGGCATGATGGCAAAGAAAATGGTGAATATGAAGATGGCGAGGTCCGGGAAACACTACTGCATACGGCGGTAGCAGAAGGACCAATGGAAGATGGGGAGGAAGAGAAGATCATTCAGGGTGATTGTGATGGTAGAATCTCAAATGCTATTGATTTTCCTGGTGATGGTATTTTTGCCCGAGCCCCTAAAGAAAATGATGGTAAAGTTGAAGATCATGGAGAGATAAGTGATGATCATATTAAAGAGGAAACTGATCAGGCTATAGATAGAGATGGTTCTTTACAAGAATCGTCAACAATTGAAAAGGTTGCTGCTGGAGCTGACAAACAGATGCCCATAAAGGAAACTCAAAAAAGACCACTTGATCTATCATTAAGGAATGATGTTCAGAAGGGCCATGATACAGAAGAATTATCTGATGGAGCAACTAATGGAGGTCAATGTATTGAAACTACTGTCAGTCAGATTACAAGTGCCAATATCAAAGGAACCAACACGATGGATAAAGTTAATCCAACTTTACTAAAGACAGAATCATCTGTTACTGTCAAACATGATGCTAATGATGGTAACAGTGGAGGTAGTCGGAGCAGGATTATAAATTTACCTCGAGCTTCTAATGTGACTAATCCTTGTAAATCCAGATTTATTTCAGACAGAACATTAGTATCAACCGAAAGGGAAAGATATGCTGATTTTGAGGGAGAGAAAGTACATCTACGAAGGAATAGGTGATTACATGCTGCGTGATTGCTGCTCTGCTTGTTTTATCTAACCGTCTCCCCACCTTCCCTCCCACTCTCTCTCCCTACCCCACCTCTCTCTTCTTTTATGTTTTAGCTTGTCACCTGATGTATGATGTTTGTCCTTTTCCTTTTACTTGTATTTTCCAGAGGTGACTGGTATGCTGATGGCTCCCGCAAATTTGATAGGGATAGGTTTCAAGATCAACCATTCAGAGGCTCTAGAATGAATTTTGTGCGTGGAAGAGGGAGGGGTTTCAGACAACGAGGTGAATGGGATTCTGATTGTAACTTTGGTACAGAAATTTATAATGGTCCAGGTGATTATCGATTTCCCAGATATAAACGTGCTTCTGATGGGGGTGATGCAGAACTTGAAGGTACTGGTTATGGTATGGCTCCAAGTAGGGCTGTAGGCATGAGTAGGGGAGGAAGGAGGCCAATGAGTGATGAATTGCCTTCATTTCGTCATCTATCCTCAAGAAGGCTCTCTCCTGGAGTTAGGGATGGGACTGGACCAAGAAGTATTCAAATGTTACGAAGATTTTCGGGGAATGTTAGCCCAAGTAGATGCAATGGCGAAGATGTTTCTGACTTGGTTGGACCTAGGCATGGTGGGAAGTTCATGAGGGGATTGCCTGAAGATGTTATTGATCCCATCTTCAGTCGTCCTCAGCCTACCTATCAGGGATTAGATGGCCAGTTTGGCCGAGGAAATAGAAACTTCTCTGCCATCCACAGGAGGGGTCTTCTTCGAATTAGATCAAAATCCCCTGTAAGATCCAGAACACGCTCCCCTGGCCCATGGTCATCTCCTCGAAGAAGATCTCCTGATGGTTTTAGTGGACTTCCAGAATTCACTCACCGCAGATCTCCAACCACATACAGGATGGAGAGGATAAAATCTCCTGATCGCCCTTGTTTCACTGAAGAAAGAGTGGCTAGAAGGCGCGGGTCTCCTCCCTATATGGTGCGAACTTCCAATGATTTAAGGGATATGGATTCCGGAAGGCTTGGACAGCCAAGGTCTGCTAATTCTAATAGGAGCCCATCTGGCCGGATTTTACCTAGAAGTACTAGGAGATTTGATACTCTAGATCCTCGAGAAAGGACCGTTAATGATGATTATTTCGGAGGGCCAATTCGTTCTGGTAGATTTCATGAGGTTGGTGGTGATGGTAGGGGTGACGAGAGAAGAAAGTTTGGTGATCGGCGTGGGCTTGTTCGCTCTTTAAGGCCACCTTTTAATGGCGCTGATGGTGAAAATTTGCATTTTCATCCGGAGGATGGCTCTAGGCCTTTAAGGTTCTGTCAAGAAGGTGATTCAGAGTTCATTGAAAGAGGGAACTTGAGGAACAGGGAGTTTGATAGGCAGATCAAGAATCGACCTGGAATTGCACTTAATAGAATGAAAAGCCTAGAAGAGGAGGAAGGGAACTGCAGTCATGGTGGGCAGGTTTGGCATGATGATGGGTTTGATGATGTCTCCCAAATGAAAAGAAGAAGATTCTAACTTAATTTTCTTACTACAACTATGAATTGATAACGAGAATTCTGTGAGAAAGGGTGTCAGCTGTTGGACTATGGTTATCTGAGCCTCAGGTTTGCCTTTCAACACAGAGTGGTGCTGCATGTAGTTGGAAAAATAAGGGTATCAGGAATATGTAGTAATTCTGATCTTAGGCATGAGCAAGTGGAAATGGTCTAATTTGTTGGAATCCCAATCTGTATTTACCGTAAAACCCAGTGCAAATTGCCTTTTTCATGGATGCTTGAAATTATGGAAGTGATACCTAGGCAACCTTTGCCTTTGAGCTTATCATACTTGTATACTATTGACATTTGCTTGGTATTGTGCAGTTGATGGTTAAGTGAAGCAAGTTGGTCAGTGCTTGTGGGAATCCTTGCTATGAACTCCTTTTTCCTATGCGCATTAGCTGCAGAGAGCAATCAAATTCAGGAAGTTATAAATGGTCATAAACTTTGTTGGCTGCAAAATATATCTTAAGGTCAGTTTGGTGAAGTCAGTTCTTGTAAATTCTTGGTTGATATCCTTTAATAAACCATCTCCTTAGTATCCTTGACTATGATGGTTTTAATGGTTAGTGGGATGAAGTAGGATGGAGCAGAAAAATGGCTTCTTAGTATCTTTGCACAGTTGGACTGATAACACTGTGGACAAACATTGTTTGTACATTTGCTCCGTTTTTTAGGGTCAGCTGATATTCCAGTTCTCTCTAGGCATTAGTTTAGTTAACAAATTAGAATTAAGCTCATTACACTCTAAAGTCATCCATCACTCGGAAGTATGGGCAAGCGGAGGGGAATTGCACATTGAGGTTTTCTTCAGTTGTTTGGTGGTCTATTCATTTCTTGCTGAGTAGGTGAACTTCTCTTGCTATTTTTCCTAGTTTGGGAGTGCATAGGATGCCTGTAGTCAACAGCCTATCATTGCACGTACTATTTACTTCAGTTATATGTAGGAGAGCAATCTGATTAGATGAGTACTTCAGGTTTTCATCATTGCAAGAAAAATAATGTGCAATCTGAATATGAACAATTTTAGACTTGAATGGTTGTTACTTAAGTTATATGTGGGTGAGCAGTGAGCCCTTATCTCATTCAGTACTTGCTGATTTTAGGATGGTAGTGTTGCTGACATATCTACGCTTCTACACTATAGAGCCCGCTGCATTCTCTGATTAAAGAATTGTTTAGTCTAGGACTCTAGTGTCTGTGGTTTGCTGCTGGGTGGTGAGTACTGTTATTGAAATCAACTTCTGAACAATGGAATAGGGGGGATGGGTAAAATTTCATCAGGAAGATGAACTATCATTGTTGTACTATATAATCTTGCTGAGCTGAAATTATTTGCACCATCATTAGCTTTTTGATTTTGGATCTGTAGCAGGATGATTTATATGGCGAAGTTCCCTCTCAAATACTAACTGATTGTGCTTCTATAGAATCATTTATTGTTTTCGAATGGAGTCCTCCATATGATTACCAGGTCGAAGGTTTAAAATTTTACATTGTAATATTACTAATAAATATCATAATAATTATTATACATAGGGAATGAACTTGTTAGGTAATTGATCTACTCGGATTTTTATTTTCAGAGCATAAAGTGTCGGTGTGTTTCCTGTTTTCAGCATTGTTGGTTCTGGAGAGAGAGATAGTGTGTTTCCTGCTTTCAGAGCATTGTCAATGAGCATTCTGTATTCCTGTCTAACCTTACTCTTGATATGACCTCTTCCTTTCTAATATGTATGTGCTGAAGAAATTGGAGAATTGGAAACAGGGTATGGTATATTTTGGGCATCATAATGTCCCTGTTATTGTATTGTTGTTGGTCTAGCGCAATTGTGTTTGTGGCCGTCAACTTCAGTTTGGATGAAAGAGCCTTATTGTTTGGCTGGAAGTTTCAACTTGATTATGACCAATTTGCTGACTTGATAGGCCAAGAAGATAGGTTACGGAGTAGAGACTGAAGGCTTTCAGTGAATCGTAAGCTTGTGTAGTATGTAATGCGATTTAGTGGCTTGGGAGGCGTTGGTTAAACTCCCTTGACATTACTGGAATTATATTAATAGATGGATTTGTTAGTAAGAAAATTTTATAGGCGTCTGGCTGCCTTGGATATTATGTAACTACAGGTGGTTGATCTTTCTGTTTGGCCTATTATGCTATGCTTTTGGTGGGAAGAAGCCACAAGATTTGGAGGCAGGGATGGAATATTGATTTTGGTAGATGGGTCAGATAGAGGAAAAGAATGGAGAAAAAAAATGAAGGAATAGGGGAGTCAAAAAATACATACTGTATACAGGAAATGTGCAAGTAGAGGAGGATAATGAATGGTGAAGGTTTCAAAGCTCCAGATCCTTGGAACAGTTGAATCTATAACAGGAAAGAGAGAGGTCACTACTACTGTCAGTCTGGAGACTCTGGTGGAGGACCTAATATTAATTTGACTACAACCCTCGATTCAAACTTTTTCATATTTTTTTGTATTTGTTAAAAAATTCCAAATACAGAGATGAATAATGGATATGTTGCAGCTACACGGGGGCAGAATTCTCTGTCCCTCTCAAGGTCTCAGCATGATAACAGAAACTAACTTATTTTAAAATGACTTATAAGTTATTTTTAAATAAGTTAAAAATAATTACTTATTTTTTTGACTTCAAATTAAACTTATAAGTCAAAAAATAAGTGATTGTTAAACACCTTAATAATAAAAAAACAACTTATAAATTGAAGAAAGATAACAAACCTTAGTTGACGGTCTGAATTTCGACGGAGGAGGCAACACAGGCTCACCAAACGGATCGGAGTTGTCGCCATTTTTTCTAGAGAGAGAATGGTTATATGCGGTAAGCGTTTGAATTTGATTAGGGAATAATTAATTCCATGTCATATATTACAACTTATTTTTGAGTGTGGAAATATACAGTAAAATGTCAGGTAAGAAAAAAATGGTCCAACAAAGTCAATTCTGTCAAAAAATTGACTTTTAAAATTTTACAAGAAAAAAATGTACTTGGATGGTTAAAACAAAACAAAACAAAAAATAAAATCATTGCCCGTGTCCTAATGACTAATGATTACTGAATTTAGTGATGGGAATTCGGCCGCGATTATTTGGGTTTTTCGGATTAAATTCATTTTTAACCTTGGAGCTTTGGACTATTATGTAAATAATTGTTTATATAAAATTTGAGCTGGAGCTGATAGTGGAAGACAGATGATAGTTTATGGATTAAAAGATTATTCCTAATCTATGGGATTAGTAGGCGGCTGATTGAGGTGATGGGCCCAGCCGTCTTAAACCACCTTCATTAATGTGGATTTGACTATAATGTTGACTGGGTAGAGAGCAAGGTATGGTAAAACCTGCATACAACCAACTGACGTAGGCATCAGGGAAAAACATGCAAGTTGGTGAGATAATATATGAGTACAGAGCATTACACAAGGGAGGTAACAAAATATATTTTTTTCCAAACACTAGAGCACACCACCTCTATTGTTAATTCTTTTTTCGACCGTAATTACTCTCACACCGGAGCGATCCTCGGCGGCCCAAAACCGTCGAGATCCGGTGCTAACGTGTTCATTGTGCAGGATTAGGCGTGCTTTTCGTGATTAAGGCGCGTGGCGAGATCTTGGCGTTAACATTGGCGCTAGAAGGAGGGCGTCTAGTGTTTCTAGGTTTTCAATCACAAACATTAAGTATCTTATATCGGAAGCTATGGTGAACACTAAGACGGTTACAGCCGACGACTGCTAATTCTTCTTTGCAAAGAATCTAGGTAAAAGATAGGTTGACCCCTTCGGTAAGTGTCCATGATAGACTTGGGTCACAAGAAGTTCTGGGAGGGCCTCATACTAGAGGTCATGGTGATACCAAGAGGAAGTTATTTTCTACTACCAACAAAAGTCCTGACAAGGGTCAGAAAAGGGTGTTAGGTACACCGCCTAGGACCCAACACCGAGAAGGTCAGGCAGACAAAATCTCTACCCTGGCAAAGATGGCGCAAGAGACCGACACGGCTTTGAAAGTGCTTCTACAGAAGAGGGAAGAGATTTCTAAACAGATGATTCTTGTGGCTGAGAGAGAAGATGAAGCGTCCAGTTACACTTGACCGGAAAGGTGGGGTAGATCACCGGACGAAGAGCAAGGGGGGATGAATATTCTAGGCAGTCGGAAAGTGAGTTTTGTAGTCATTACCCCAACAGAAGACGAAGTGGGTCACGAAAATATTCTACCGAGACTTTGAAAAGGATGCCCCGTCTTGAATATTGCAAGAACAGTAGAAGGGATGGGAGACGAAGCCGTTCAAGAAATCATTCCCCAGAGAGTCCGAAGAGGGTACACCACACAGGGAGTTCTCGCTCCGACCGAAGTAACAGACGAAGTCCTTCAAGATCGTATAGTCCGGATGGAAGAGATCGGATTGAACACGAGAATACAAATTCTCCAATG
Source organism: Panax stipuleanatus (assembly GCA_020205555.1). NCBI lineage: Eukaryota > Viridiplantae > Streptophyta > Magnoliopsida > Apiales > Araliaceae > Panax > Panax stipuleanatus. The sequence goes on from CM035122.1 coordinate 157,142,395, forward strand.
AAAGAAGTTGCTTCGCCACCCGGAGTGGTGGAGGACCTGGCGAAAGAGATAAAAGAGCTTCGGAAGCAGTTAACATAGGTTCAGCAAGGGAAGAAGACTTCGGACAAAAAGGCGTCTCCCTTCTCATCGAAAATTCTTAAGGAGAAAGCAGATCCCAGCAAAAAGCTACCTCATATGAAAAGTTATGACGGTTCTGGGGATCCATACGACCACAACCAAGCCTTTGACAGACTGATGGATTATTACGAATATTCGGATGCGGCTAAATGTCAGACATTTGGATTGACATTGAGAAAAGATGTGAGGCAGTGGATGGGGACTCTGGCTTCGGATTCAATTACGTCATGGGCAAATCTATGTGACAAGTTTCATGCTCGCTTTGGGAGTAATAAGAGAAGGGGAAAGCCACGGGATTGTTGGCTCAAGTAAGGCAGTATTCGAGCGAGACTCTGGAGCAATACGTGAAGAGGTTCAGAGAAGCTGTGGGGCAGGTTTCAAATCTTAACGATCTTCAGGCAGTAGGGTTGTTTCAGAATGGTTTAGATCTGGTAAAATCAGAGAAACTGGTAAAGAAGCTGATGTTCAAACATCCGAAGAGCCTGGCCAAAGTGTTCGAGAAGGCTAAAGGCTTTATCGTGGTGGAAGAGGCGATGGCTAGCTTGAAGCAGAGCTCTTCGAAAAAAACAAAAGAAAAAGACAAGGAAAAGTCAGACGGTAATCAGAAAAAGAGTAGTGGTGGCAATGACCGGTTTGAAGGGAATCAAAAAAAATATAACAATAACTGGACACCCAGGGGAGATCGCCCGCCCGTTCCAACTCAGAAGGTGAATAAGGTGTATACGCAGCTCAACACAGATCGGGCTACTATTTTGGAACAGATAAAGAACCAACCATATTTTGAACTACCTAAAAACAATCCCCGACCAGGGTCCGGAGATCCTGCTTTATATTGTAATTACCACCGGACGGTTGGGCATGATACGAATTCCTGCTGGAGTTTGAAGGAGTTCATTGAAAGAAAAGTTCAAAGTGGTACCCTGATACAGTATGTAGCAGGGCGAGGACAACAAAGGGACCAGCCGAAGAACAGAGAGTTAGTACAAGTTGCCCAGCCGGTTCAACCGATGCCAAACCAGGCGGTACGGCATGTTGTAGATATGATCTCTGGGGGAAACATGGGTAAGGTTGCAGGAAAGAAAAGACGAGGATATCTGGACTCGGTGATGACTCTGACAGATAAGCCTCTGAAGGCAGAAAGGGCGTACCCGGGCTCCATAATCTCTTTCACAAATGAAGATTTTCCTTCGGAACCTATCGAACCACACGAAGGAGCCTTGGTGATCACTGCACAGGTCGGTTCGGTGGATATGAAGAGGATGATGATCGACAATGACTCTTCGGTGGATATACTATATGCTCATACTTATCACCGAATGCCTCTGGATGGTCAAAAGATGGAGATTGGGCAGGAGGCCCCTTTATATGGTTTCAACAACGACCCAGTCAAAGTGGCAGGTACCATTGAGCTGCCGGTTGTCTTCGGGACGGTTCCCCAACAGGTTTAAATTATCTGTAAATTTTACGTTGTACATGTTGATTCGTCTTACAATGCCATTTTAGAGAGACCTACTTTGACAGCTCTACAGGCAGTTACTTCAATTCTCCACTTCAAAATTAAGTTTCCTATGCCCCATGGAGTTGGCGAAGTCGCAAGAGATCTGGACTTGACGAGGAGGTGTTATCGAAATGCTCTGATCACTTCGGGAGTGGGAGTCAGCAAGCAGAAACATACCATGGCCATTGAAATAGAACCATTTACAGAAAGTGGAACGGAACCCCTAGTCATGCATGTAGAGGAGACCGAAGAAATCGAATTGATTCCTGGAAAGAAAGAAAAAACGATGAAAATTGGTTTGGGGCTGCCGGAGCCTTTCTGGACAAATATGATGGAGTTACTTCGGTGTTATGCCGATGTCTTTGCTTGGGTTCCTGGTGACATGTCGGAGGTGAGTCGAAAAGTGGCTGAGCACAGAATGCAAGTGGATCTAGCTAAGAAGCCCGTTCGACAGAAGAGAAGGATCTTCGCACCAGAAAGACAGAAAATAATTGATGAGGAAATCACCAAGTTACTGGATGCAGACTTTATCTTCGAGATTGATTATCCCGAGTGGATGGCTAATGTGGTTCTGGTACAGAAACATAATGGCAAGTGGCGAGTTTGTATAGATTATACCGATCTAAATAAGGCATGTCCGAAGGACTTCTATCCTCTGCCTCATATAGACCAACTTATTGATGCAACTTCGGGGTACGCTTTGCTTAGCCTCATGGATGCATTTTCGGGATATCATCAAATTTCTATGTGTAAGAAGGATATACCGAAGACAGCTTTCATTACTCACCGGTCAGTGTATGCCTACAAGAAAATGACATTCGGCTTGATTAATGCAGGAGCTACTTATCAGAGGACGATGAACCACGTCTTCACAAAGTAGCTGGGAAAGAATATGGAAGTTTATGTTGATGACATGATTGTGAAAAGTATGTCTGTTCGGGGTCATCTGGACGATCTGGAGGAGTGTTTCCAGACGGTTCGACATTATGATTTGAAGCTAAATCCGACTAAATGCACTTTTGGGCTGGGAGCAGGCAAGTTTTTGTGATATTTGGTCAACAAGAGGGTATCGAAGCCAATCCAGAGAAGATCCAGGTTATCTTAGACATGAAATCACCACAGTCGTACAAGGATGTCTAGCGTTTAACTGGTAGAATAGCGTCATTGCGGAGGTTCATGTCTAAATCAGCGGAAAGATGCTTGCCGTTCTTTAATACATTGAAAGGGCCGAAGAATATGAAAACATTCCAATGGACTTCGAAGTGCGAGGAAGCTTTCCAAGGAATCAAGAGGTACTTATCTTCGGCGCCTCTGTTGGTAAAGCCAGTTTCTACTGAACCTTTGTATTTGTAGCTGGCTGTAAGTTCATTGGCCGTAGGAGCAGTTTGGTGCGTGAGGTTGGGGGTAAGCAGCACCCGGTTTACTATGTGAACCATGCCCTCAAGGACACAGAAACAAGGTATCCAAACCTTGAGAAGTTTGCCTTTGCTTTGATCATTGCTAGTAGAAAGCTTCGACAGTATTTCCAAGGACGGGTAATAGTGGTATATACAGATCAGCCACTAAAGAAGGTGCTGGGGAAGCCAGATATTTCGGGGAGACTTGCTGCGTGGACGATGGAACTATCTCAGTTCTTCATAAAATACTATCCACGGACAGCTATTAAAGGCCAAGCCTTGGCCGATTTTGTGGTAGAATGCTCGTTTTTCGAAGCTGATGGGGACCTAAACAAAGTGGAGGGATCTACGAAAATGGTGGCTACACTTCAACAGGCTCACGATTCTTGGACCTTATATGTCGATGGATCTTCTACTTTGGACCTTAGTGGTGCTGGGATCATTTTGACAAGTCCGGAGGGATTTAAAGTGCAGCAAGCTATCAGATTTGAATTCAGAGCAACGAATAATGAAGCTGAATACGAGGCGGGGTTAGCAGGATTGCGTCTGGCCCAGAGTCTGGAGGTTCAGAAGCTGATTATTTACAGTGATTCTCAATTGGTCATCAAACAAGTTTCGGGAGAATATGAAGCTCGAGGCTCCAAAATGATTAAGTATCTTGCAGAATTGAAAGATCGACTTCAATACTTCGGCTCTTGTGAATTTCAAGGTGTTGGTAGAACTAATAATTCAAATGTCGATGCATTGTCGAAGCTGGCTACTACTGTATCAAGCGCTTTTGACGGAACAGTTTACTTGGAAATCCTGAAACAAGCTAGCATCCGACATAGGGAAGTAATATGCGTAGAGCGGTCTAATTGTTGGATGACCCCATACATAAACTATCTGACAGATGGCGTACTACCTTCAGATCAGATGTTGGCTAAGAAGGTGAAATACAAAAGTGCAAACTTCATACTTATTGATGGAGATCTGTATCGAAGGGCTTATTCCTCTACATTACTGAAGTGCTTAGTTCCGTCTGAAGCTGAATATACTCTTCAGGAGGTTCACGAAGGTATTTTTGGTGATCACATGGCTACGAAGTCGTTAGCATATAAAGTGCTTCGTTAGGGTTTTTATTGGCCAACAATTTTCAAAGAGGCTACTGACTATGTGAAGAAATGTCTGAAATGCCAGTTGAATAGTCCGATCCCACATCAGCCACCAGAAGAGTTATACTCGGTTTTATTTCCTATACCTTTTGCTGTCTGGGGGGTAGATATACTGGGTCCACTCCCGAAAGCGAAAGGTCAAGTCAGTTTTGTTATAGTAGCAATCGATTATATGACTAAGTGGGTAGAGGCGAAGCCGCTTCGGCTGATCACGGAGCAAGAATGATTGAAGTTTCTGAAGGAGTCAGTAGTATTCCGATTTGGTATTCCCATGGTGGTAATTTCAGATAATGGACGCCAGTTTGTGGGATCAAAATTTAATGCATTCTTGAAGGAGTTAGGAATTCAGCATCGGAAGACTTCGGTTGCTCATCCATAATCTAACGGGCAAGTCGAGGTGACTAACAGAATACTCCTAAATGGGATCAAAAGAAGGCTGGATGACGCCAAAGGAAGATGGCCTGAAGAATTACTTAGCGTACTATGGGCTTACCGAACTACGCCAAGAACTACAACGGGAGACTCCCCATTTAGGCTGACATATGGTTTTGATGCTCTAGTTCCAGTGGAAATTGGATCTATAAGTCTTCGGGTCAGTCAGTTTAAAGAATTGTATAATGATGAGGGACTCAAGGCCAACTTAGATCTGCTCGAAGAAGTCCGAGAGGCAGCCTTGATAAAATTGGCTACATATCAACGTCGTGTGGCTAAATACTACAACATAGGTGTAAAGCTTCGAAGATTCGAGGTTGGGGATTTTGTTCTTCGGGAGGTAGAGGCTTCTACACCTCAGAATATGGGTAAACTCATGCCAAATTGGGAGGGCCCTTATGAAGTCATTAGCGTACTGAAACCCGGAACTTATCGGTTGCGAGCCTTAGATGGGTCTGAGATTAAGAATACTTGGCATGCTGGAAGGCTCCGCAAATATTTTCAGTAGAACCAATGTCAAAGTCCGGAAGTCTGTAACTACTTTGATAATTATCAATAAAAGTGATTTTTTTCTCCAATGATGGCTTTTTCTTCTCGATAGTTATAAAGTTGGATCCCTTCGACTCCTCGTAGCGAAGCGGAATATTTTTATTTGGGTTGAACCTATTCGGCTCTCGGAGAGAACGAGGTTGCCAGCTTGGTATAAGGTTGGATTCCTTCGTCTCCTCGTAGCGAAGTGAACTATTGATAGTCCAACCCGTTCGACTCTCGGAGAGAACGTGGTCACTAGTTATAAGGTTGGATCCCTTCGACTCCTCGTAGCGAAACAGAATATTTTTATTTAGGTTGAACTTGTTCGGTTCTCGGAGAGAATGAGGTTGCCAGCTTGGTATAAGGTTGGATTCCTTCGTCTCCTCGTAGCGAAGCGAACTATTGATAGTCTAACCCGTTCGGCTCTCAGAAAGAACGTGGTCACTAGTTATAATGTTGGATTCCTTCGACTCCTCGTAGCGAAACGGAATATTTTTTTTTGGGAAGAACCTGTTCGGCTCTTGGAGAGAACGAGGTTGCCAGCTTGGTATAAGGTTGGATTCCTTCGTCTCCTCGTAACGAAGTAAAATATATATTCTTGACTGAACAAGGTTGGAATTCCTTCGGCCTTAGGACGGCGAAACGAATATTTCTGGTCTAACCCCTTCGGCTCCCGGAGAGAACGGGATTACCAAATTATCATATGGTTGGATGACATTACAAGTTCTTCGGAACTAATATTCTTATTAAAGGATCGGTGAATTATTCATTCTAACAATGGTGCATAGTACTCTTCGATAATGAGTAAGTCTCATCTTACATTGTTACTTGATTTTATTTGAAATATTGAGTTTAAATTGTATATCGTTCAAATAACAGTACAATTCAACTTGAAAAGGAGTAATAAGGGATAAAATATATATTATTGAACGGAGAAACTAATATTACAATATCAAATTGAAAATTTTTCACAAAGTTTATAAAAATATAAACATGAAGATAAAAAGATAGGCGGTCTTCAGTACTACTCTTCATCATCATCTTCGGAAGAATCGAGGAGAGTTGGGTCGAGTGAAGCGGCGGCCAACTTAGTCATGCCTTTGCCTCGAGCCACCTCATAGCCTTCAGTATACATTTTCAATATTTCTTTGGTCAACACCGGAGACTTGCGATATTCATTTTGAATTTTTTGGCGAAGCTCATCGGTAAAGGGAGGGCCAGCCAATTTGAGGTTGCGAAGTTCTGCTTCGACCTTACCTCAAAGATGAAGATGTCATTCTTCCGAAGCCTTGGCTTCGGCAACTGCTTCGGTCAGGCTTCGGTTATTTTGAGTTAGTTGCTCGTTGGACCATCGCAATCCTTCATTCTGTTCAGTAGTCCTTTGTTGAAGAACTTCGACTGCAGACAGATGTTCTTTCATCTTGGCAAGATCATTTTGGAGACCTTTACAGTTGAAGCGGAGGTTCTCGTGTTCGCTTCTTTTCTTCGCCAAGGCAGACTTTAAGATGGCATTTTCTCTTCGGGCCGCCTTCTCATCGGCCTCAACTTCTTTGTATTTCTGGCGAAGACACCCGAAGATTCCGTTTGCCTATAATAACTCAGAGTTAAGAACAAAATTCAAGAAAATATTCGTGAATAGAAATGATCGATTAAAGATATGCTCACCCTAGCTTGGTTGATCATGTCTTCCTCAACCAAGTCAGAAATCGAACTGTTGCCAAAGCAGTGATTATCTGTATCCAAAACAAAGGAGCCGTAAAGGTGTAAAGGAAAATCTTCCCTTTGATTTGACCATAAACTGGGTGAACGTGGAGCCCCCGCTTTCGAGCCATAGAAGGAGGATAACGGAGGTGAAGGGGGTGCTTCTTGTTCTGATAAAGGTGTCGGTTGTCTAATGGGAGGTGAAGGTGGTTGATCATCTGGGATGACTCTTCTTTTCCGGATGAGAAGGGAACTTTGTTCAACCTCAAATTCATCAGTATCGGCTGATTTAGGAAGAGGATGACTGGAGGAAGAAACGGGAATTCTCAACTCTTCGGTGGTAAGGGGGACAATATTGACCTTGGCCTTTCGTTTTTTGGTATGGAAGATTTTGGTGCGTTGTTCAATAGGCATATCCAGAAGACTTTCGGTGAAAATGGGAGTGGGAGTCGATTTTGGTTTCTTGGCGACATGCTTCTTTCGCAGAGGTTTGCTTGGCCCTTCATCAGGGTTCGAAACGGTGGCTGTGGGATTGGTCTGACAGGCTTCGACATCTCGCCCTTCAGCATTTGGAGGATCATTATACTGAGCCCCAAAATCTTGTGCTTCGGCATCCTGATCTTCTGGATCTTGAGCTTCAGTAGAAGCTGGAGCCGATTTGGAAGCAGGAAACTTCTCTAAATCCATCTGATCGATGGAAGTAGGCTTAATCAAAGACACTGCAGAAGACAGAAAATAATACTTTAGAACAGTTGTCAAAAAAGGGTGGAAAAATTTACACAAAAGCTGAGTTCAGAACTTACATTTGTGGTCATACAACCAGGCCTGTTTGCTAAGGAGTCCGAAGCTCCATTCCTTCTGAGGGAGTTTGTTCAGCAACTTCACCATTTTGGTTCCCCTCTCTTGTGTGACATCGCCGAAGTCTGGAGTGAGGATGGGAGTAGTGGTCCAGTCTGGGATGGAAGAAACATCGGGTCCATTGATGAAGATCCAATCCTTGTGCCATCCTCGATTGCTCGAAGGAGTGTCAATCAAAGATCGCCTCTCGATCTTGACACTAGACGGTTTAGCCAATCCCTTGAAGCCTTTCTCTCTGGACTGGCCCACCACGAAGAGGGAAAAGAAGAAATCAATAGATGGAGGGATACTTTGTTCAAAGCACCAGGCTGCAAACACAAGAATGTAAATGTATGAATTGGGGACCAATTGGGCCAACCCAACCCCCAAAAATCCTAGCATGTTCAAAACAAAAGCATGAAGAGGGAAATAGAGTCCCTTCTCCAAAAGAGTGAAGGGCATAGCAATGTAACCATCTAGACGTTGGTACATGCGTTCGGTTGGCAAAGGGGCTCGTAGCTGATAATTGGGGGGGATCTGGTACCGGTCTCGGATGGCTAAGATATCCGAGTCGACAACCGAGGAAGGGGTGTTGGCATGGGCGAATTTCTTAGAGTCGGTGAAGTCAAAAGGGGTTTCTGAAGGAGCATCTTTAGATGAATCGGTGGGAAGGTTCTTGCTGGAGGAGGATTTTGATTTGGGTCTTGCAACCGGGATAGTTTGGGTGGGATTTTGAGCGGTTGGAACAGAGGTCTCAGAAGGTGGGAGGATGTTACTTTGATCCTGGGAAGCCATTGTTAGCAGATCGATTGAGGAAGAGAACTGAAGAAAGAAGGAAGCTAGAGTACTTCGAATTTCAAATAAGTAAGTAAAACTGTCCAAATCAGGGATTTCAAAGATCTATAAAGTTATCTTTTCGGAGGTACACGGAGCCCAAAGGCTGCGCATTCAATAAAGATAATGATAGAGGTGCAGGGTTGGTATCCAGACTTGAAATTGAAAGGTTAATAGTTGGCGTCTATTCCTGGAATTGAGGGGGCTATCATTTGTTTTTGAATTTGAAGAGTCGGTATCTCATTTTGAGTTTGAGGGATATGCATTTGGACATGGGCCTTTTGTTAATTGGGCTTTGCCGAATCTGTTTGAATTCTTTTTGACATTTGGGCCGGACTCTTATACTCTTTCATCAAACATGCTGTTTAACAAAAGACTGGGGGGCAATGTTGGGCCGCGATTATTTGGGCTTTCCGGATCAAACCCCTCTTTACCCTTGGAGCCTTGGACTATTATGTAAATGATTGTTTATATAAAACTTGGGCTGGAGCTGGTAGTGGAAGACAGATGGCAGCTTATGGGTTAAAAGATTATCCCTAATCTATAAGATTAGCAGGTGACTGATTGAGGTGATGGGCCCAGCCGTCTTAAGCCACCTTCATTAATGTGAATTTGACATAATGTTGACTGGGTAGATAGCAAGGTATGGTAAAGCCTGATGCAACCAACTGACGTAGGTATCGGAAGAAAACATGCAAGTTGGTGAGATAATATCTGAGTACAGAGCATTACACAAGGGAGGTAACAAAATATTTTTCTTTCCAGACACTAGAGCACACCACCTCCATTGTTAATCATTTTTTCGACCTGTACTTACTCTCACACTGGAGCGATCCTCGGCGGCCCAAAACCGTCGAGATCCGGTGCTAACGTATTCATTATGCAGGATTAGATATACTTTTCGTGATTAAGACGCGTGACGAGATCTTGACGTTAACAAAAATCTACATAAATAACAGCAATCAGCGATACAAGCCTCCTTTCCGGATGAACAAATACATGTACACTACACGATCCAATTAAAATAAAAAATGCTGCTTTATTAAATCTTAAGGGGTCTATTTATTGGCTAGTATGTCAACAGACTTCACAGTAACTCCTATAACACCAAGTTGGACAAATGGCCGAGGAAGAAAACAAATCTTGAAAACTACAAAAATCCCAAAGAAACCATAATCACCAGTTCCATGCTCGGATCAGGCAGGAAAAAACCTCTACAGGTTTAAAAAGTCTTATCTAAATGGGGAAAATAACATATGAACACAAAGCCGACATGAGTTTATAGTGTTCCCAGTTTGTAGCAGCATCCTCATCATAATTCAATCCTGCTGGACAGCACCATGAAGCACTGGAAATCTGGAATACATTGTTATATCAATATATATATATATATATATATATATATATATATATATATATATATATATGTCAATCCACTCACAAGGCAATGAAGGCATACGAACGCAAAGCAACGTGATCAGTTTTCCCTTGTTGAAGCACCCTCCCTCATCAACATCCTGCAGTCCAGATGATAACGTACTATCATATGTCCGGTCATTGTTAGTAGATCTAGGACCCCCCCTGTCTTCCCTAGCACCATTCCCCTGGCTAGGTATATCCTTTTTGATAGCACCCCTACTAAAAATATCTCCGGCATCATACCGGAACCTCCTCACAGTACCACCTGCATCATAACGCCTCCTTAATCCATGGCTCATCTTGTATTTGTTATCATGTTTCCTTCTCTCATCATCACTTCCATCAAAGTCGCGTCCCCAATAAAATCAAACCTTTCGCTCCTCCTCAACAGTCTCATCAACATATTTCGCTCCTCCTCAATAGTCTCGTTAATCAGTGCTGACACACAAAGAGAGACATATCACCTTCCGATTAGTCTGCGTGTCGACATTGTATTGGTCAATTAACCAAAGTTAACTTCATGCTAACCACTCCCGTGGCAACAACCAAAAATGAAGTCATCATCTTGGGCCCACAGAAACAAAAGTCAAAAGATGCCTTCTTCCATATGCTATACGTCTGTTATCTTACCAAGCAAACTTTTGTTTAATTCTTCCAACAACTTTTTAAATTTTCACATCCAAAATCCCCCCAAGTTATATATATTTACATATAGATTCACATCTTACCACAGCAGACAGCATCATTGTATTCAATATCATGGACGGATATAATAAAGCTAACTGGAAGCAATTAAACCCAAAGGAAATGAAAAATAATTAACTGCATAATATTTCAATTACAGAAATCATGAATAAATAACAAGTGAAAAAAGGCAAAAAAAGAAAAGAAAAAAGGAAGCAAACTCAAGCTGATATCTATTCAAGCTCCAGTAGTCAGTCCAGTGCCATCTTTTTTATTATAACCTCCCACAGAAATATGGACCTGAGAAGCTTTGCTGATGGATGGCATCAAAATTGAAGCAGTGGCATGCTCATATGGCCATCATTCTATTAGCTAAAAAGGAATTCATGTCAATTTTGAGTTTGAAAATGTATTGAGTTGACTTTACAAAGTCAATAATGATCTCATATTTTGGAATGGAAGGAGTATTTGAAAATGCAGATGCAACAATAACGAAAAGCTACGTTTTCATCGGTCGTGCAATTAAGAGAACTGACAGTAGGGATGGAGGAAATAGCAGAAAATCACCATAGAGTAGAGCAATCATCCCCTTCTATGGGATTCTTTGAGATAAAGTGCATAACCCTTAATCAACAAATCAGTAACATCTACAATCTCCGTATTCAGTCATCTAAATTCACTTCAAAATGTCAAAGATATTCTCAACTAATCTCAGTAATTAGTCAATCGCTTGCCAAAATTCCCTCATCACTTAAACCTTCCTTTTTTCCTTTACATATTATTTTGTTGGAGGGTGGTGGCAGGAAGAATTATTCATATGAAAAACATCAGCAATATCTAACTACTCAAAAGGAACTCAGAATCCACATCACAGCTGGAATGCGACCCACTTCAGACCAAATTGACAGAGTTAATATTTCTGGTTTTCAAACATTTATTGACTGAAGAACAGACGTGTATACTCATTAACCGTGTGCTCACAACTGTCTCGGTGCCCTGGCTTCTTCAAGATTTCATGTAACTTCTACAATCAAAGAGTGTTGGGGGCAAAGAAAAATACCTCATTTTGGCCTTACAGCATTATGTAGCTAGCTCCTTCTTGAAGAATGTTGCAAGCTAGCAATGCTTCAAAACAGAGCTGGAAATATGAAGCAGCATCAAGGTGGCTGGTACAACAGCTTGACACCTACTAGTCTTGTCTTACAATAAAACTTGTAACCTAATATTCAAAATCTGAAGAAAGCAACCAGTGCAAAATTCTATTATCATTAACGCAGTTAGAACTTAAGATTTACATACACAGAACCTCAAAAAATGCTGCAATACCTCACAAATGTCAGAAGCTTAAAAAGAAGGAAGATATAATTCTCCTTAGGGTCCTTAAGAAGGTGACGCTTGTGAATGCTAGTGGTACAAACAAAATTAACTTGAGACACAAAAGAGCAGTACTGCAGCAGCAACAATTAAGAAAAAATGAAGAAGAAGAAGCTGTTTTTTGGAGAGAGGAGAGAGAAGGATAGCCATAGCTTGAACACTCAAGCTAGCCTACACCCACAAGGGGAACACCACTCAGGCATTCAAAGCCTTCATAGAAAAAAATTAAAGCTGTTACATTAAGGTTCACATAAAGAAGGAATATATATTTCTGCTTCGGTTCCTTTAGAAAGTCGCATTAGTTAACTGCAAGTGATACAAATAAAAGTAACTTCCAAAAAAAAAGGATCAGTACTGCCCCAGCAATAAAATAATATTTGGAAAAACTAAACTCAGTTGTCTTTTCCAAATTGAGTACATGTACGAGAATAATCTTCCTAAAAGCAATTATAAAATAAAAGAAAGAGCTGTTATATCAATCTTCGCCTGAAAGTTGGGAAATAGAAGTTGGTGTATTGAGTTGTTAAGAAGTCACACACTCACACTGCTCTTGAAGATAACTGGAGGTAAATGTCAGGTTAGATTCACAATATTCCTAGATCATTGCAGCCTCATAAGAGACAACAACAGTCGAGTCTGTCAACTAGAAAATTATGGAAAACAATTGAAGGGAAAAAGGATAAGAAACTGTCACATAAACATTAGATAAAAGAAACTGTAGTATTCCAGAAAATTAGAAGTGCCCATTCAACAACCAAAGGTTGATGGAGAAAGGAAGGATTTTATTTTTTATATATATATAAAAAAACACAATAATTCTCTACCCAAGAGGACAAGATTTTTGCATTGGCTTAAGAACTTCTGTTAGCAGTCAATCTATTTGTCAGAAAAAACACATGTACAGAAAGGTTATTACGGTCAAACTCCCCTTGGTGCAGCATCCTCCTCTAACTCTTGCTGTTCAGATGACGAAGCACTAGTATTAATTCTGTCACCATTATACTTGGAAGGACCTCTCTCTTCCCTAGGACTCTTAGGTACATTCCTTGGTGTAGCATCCTCCTCTAATTTTTGCTGTACAGATGACAACGCACTAGTGTCAATCATGTTAGTGTTGTATTTAATAGGACCTCTCTCTTCCCTAGCGCTCTTAGGTACAACCGTTGGTGCAGCATCCTCCTTTAACTCTTGTTGTTCAGATGACAAGGCATTATCATCAATCCTGTCACTATTATATTTGGAAGGACATTTCACTTCCCTAGCACTCCTAGATACATCCCTTTGGAAAGTACCCCTAGGGCAGTCATCCTCATCACGGGAGTTATGAGACTCGAACAAATCTTCTGCATCATGGCGGAACTGCCTCATAGTCCCACATGCATCATAATGTTGTACTCTACCCATCGTCTCAAATCTATCATGAGGTTTCCTTCTATCATCATCGCTATCCTCAAAATTACATCCCCTACCAGCACCAGCCATCTGTGAAAAAATTTCTTGACGTTTGAAGGATCTAAAGTTATCATCTGACTTCAATCTTCCAGAATTGCACCTCTGGCTCTGCCTAAACATTCTGGCAGGTGATCTTTGGTCCCTCCGTACATACCATGCATGGGGAGGAGAGCATGAGCGAGATCTTGATCGGGAATTCTTGTAGGGTCTTGAGAAACGAGCACCTCTACTAACAGTCGGAGAAAAGCCACGGTCACTCCTGCTTAAGGAGTGTGGTATGCAAGTGCAAGATGCGCAGGCGTTGTCAGGCATACCTTCATAGTATTCAACCCTGGGGCCTCTCCTAACACGGTGCGCATATTTTCCGGACCGGCATTGGCTCCGAGCATGGCCAATGCCTCTTGTTGGTGGTGTTCCCCAACGACTACCACTGAAATCATCTCTCTCAGCTGGTGATCTCCTTCTGATAAAGGGCCTATACATGCCATTTGAGGAATAATTTACAGATCTCCTGTCATCATGGCAGTTCAATGCACTGCCCTTGGCAACAGAATTAGTAATAACATGTCTTGTCCTGGAGTAACCATGATCCTCTTGACCACGCCAACTATGAGAATAACTATTTCTTGAATCCCGATGGCCAACCGAAGAATCAGCCCAGTGACCATCTGCCTCATTTTTCCTACGCGCTGGGAAAGAAAAACCGTCCCTTCCAAGGGATTTGGCAGAACCTATATCTCTCTCAGCTCGAGAATATGAATAAGGAAGGTGATCAGATCTAAAAGAAGAGTTATCAAGGAGCAATAAAATGGTGCATTATTAGTAATGAGTTGCAAAGAAAACAAATTGGAAAAACTATAAAGGAATTACCTTCGCCGCTGCTTAAAAACAGAATTCTTCCTATGAACGAGATCAAAATATGGGCCTTCAATATGTGATGATAACTTCTGTCTGGATTGCCGTGCTCCGAACTCCACTGCTATTAAACCTTTGTCATCAAGCTCATCCCTATATCCTTCTCCATTGACATCTCCTCGATGTTCACAGAACTGATTCCTTCTGGAAGCTTTTGTCTTTAAACTCAACGAGTGGCTTGGTATCATCAAAGTATCTCGTCCACATTGTTCAACAGCTTTGTCAGATCCTGTATCCAATGCAGTCTTTCCAACCATCCCACTATTCTTCTCATTCCCATCTTTTTTATCAAGAGAATCAATATAATATTTGTCAACTGATCCATTGTCCAGTTGTCTAGTTGTCCAGTTTCCCAACTTTCAACTTCATTATCCCCCCAGGAACATACACCAGACTCCCTCAGCTCCCCATCCTCAATGGGAGAATCATAACCTGACTGTAGTTCTCTTATGTTTTCCATGCTAACCATGGGTCCCCGATTATCCTGAGAGATATCTGAGCTTTTGCAATCACTGGAAGGATCTTCAGAAGTAAGTTTACTAGAGCAATTAGTAGGATCTTCACCAGATGTTATCCCAAAATCTTCACCATCTTTACTTTTTATGCCATCAGCATTACATACAGGCTTATCTAGGATTAACATGTCAGTTGATAGTCTTGAGACAACATCAATCTTCTCAGCCTGACCACTTTGTAATGACGACTTTCCAAGTTCGGTGGAAGATGTTCTGGAAATATCTTTCTCGTATTGCACCAACATGCTGGCAGAAGTATTCTCCAACACATGTTCCAGCAATATGATCTGACCCAGGACAGCCACAATTATGAAGGGTGTTCGTGATGATGACTGGAGTAGGAGGTTTTATTTCAGCAACAGCAGGATTCAAGGGTTCGAACACATTCTCCGTTGGAGTGGCAACACAAATTTTCTCAGCACTGATGGGCCCAGAGCATTCTTGCAATATCCGTCTTTCTAGATCAAAATTGATAGTCCCAAGTTGAATACCACGTGGATCAGATGAAACCAGTCCGCAAGACAAAGAATGAACCTTACCTCCATCATCGAGGACGGATCCTGGATCATTTATCTGAGAATTGAAGGTTTCTACATATGGTTCCGCCCATTCTTCCATCAGAGTATTAAGGTCCCAGTGGGACCTGTTATTTTCTGAAGTAAGAGACCTTCCAACAACCCCACCATTCTTGTCATTAGGATGATTATGTGACAAAACAATAGAAGTATCCTGAACTAGCAAGTCATCATCTACATTTACTGAATCGTTTTGTACGAAACTATCCCCTTCAAATGATCCCACGGTTTCTTTGATCGGTATAGCTGCAGGTTGATGCCTCTACTCTTGTTGCTGCAAATTCTTCCACAAAAGAATCCTCCTTAACAATAGGATCATCATCAGTAGTCCCCTCAGAGATCATACCATTTCTAACGTCATCAGAACCATCAGCAGATTTAACTTCTCCAGATCCATAGAGCTCCCCAAAATTCCAGTTGGAATGAGATTGTTGACTTGAAGAAAATTTACTGTTTGCAAGATGCTCATATTCTCCAGGATGTGGAGAAGGGTTCTGAGATTGAGATGAGAGAGACTCTTTACGATCTGAAGAAGAGGTCCGAGGTGGTGACGAGAGAGGTTGGTGCCAAAGTCTCCTTTTCTTAAGTGGTATATTCTCCACTGTATCAGCAGACCCCCGCCCAAGAAATGCTACATTAAGCTGCCACAAAGAGAGAGTAAATATTTATGCTGATTTAAGACACTTTTAGTGGTTAGCAGTATATGGACCAAGAAAACATACCTTTCCAGATTCAGTAACTGTGGAGTCTTGCCTAGCCATTCTGGGGTTATTGACTAGTTCCACATACAAGTTCATACTTCTAACAGATAGCTTTCTACACCACCTTGTTGTACTGATACAGCCTTTTGTTACCTTCTTCGAATGCAAGTCAGGATTAATAATTCTAGTCGGTTCCACCTCAACTGTAAACTGCACTAAGAATGCTCACAGATACAGGTAATAGGCCAAAACCTCAGAAAGCAACTATTTGACTATAATAAAAGCAGCTGCAGCATTAATATTAATGAGCTAAAGGCCATGAGATAAAAATAATAAGGGCTACTTCTAGAAACTTACAAATGATACAAAGCCATCTTTGGTCCTCGTTTAAACATTTAACAGAAAATATTCTTTTAAAGAAATTGAAATAAAATTCTACATGGCATTCATTGTGGCCACAAATAAGACTATATAGGGAGCCTGGAATTTTAGAAACTTACAAATTATACGAAGCCTAAATTTGTACCAATTTAAATGTTCAATGGAAAAATTCCTTATAAAATGTTCAAAACAGAATTCCACGTCATGCTTTAAATGTAACCTGCAAATTGTCAATACTCAGTCAGTGGCAAAACAAAAAGTCATATCAAGTGAATAAAAGCAAAACATTTTGTCTATAAAAAAAATAGCATGTTATCTTTCCATATGCTGATGACATGACTCCATGTTACGTTGGCTACGTTGGCGGCATTGGCGCAGATGGTGTTAAAAAATGGCAAATGAAATTCTTTAAGTTCACATCATAATTTTGAATATGGTTGATTCCCGATAGTACACCTTCATAGCTGATGGGATACGGACACCGAAAGACTTTAAACATGACATGCCAACCGTATCTAACTCATTACTTTGATAAGTACGCGCATGACCAATTTAAACACACCAAAGTTAGTCAGTCTATTCCCATCATTATATCGACTGATATATAATCATCATTTTGAATTAATATATTGCCAATGAATCTAGAATAGCAATCTACATATGGTCACCTGATTACCGACACAAATAACATACAATGAATAAGAATATTAGAATATCCAACTCCTCAGTAAATAGCACACTCCAACTTTCAAAAGACACGAAGCAACTATTTATTATACAAAATGGATAAGAAAAGTCAGCAACTTCTTGACAAAAGCAACAAATGTTTCTTTCAAGGATCCTAAAGCGGAAGATTTTATCTTTTATCAATCTTTCCACATAAAATCCTCTTTAAATTATTCCTTTCTATATGCAATCCAAATGCTCAGTTTCGTTGAATAATGATTAACGACAATAAGAAGCAAAGGCAGTTTCCTTGAATAACGAATAGGGCAACAATTAGCAAGGACAGTCTCCCATTTCACCCACCAAAAATAAAAACCACGAAAAAGAAACAAAGAATATCTTTTCTACAATCACAATCCACATATTAGGGAGTTTACATGGCCATGACTAAACATGGAGTGAGGCTGCAAATCATCCATAACTATAATTCATACATATATGGCAAAAAGATTAATTCGATGAGATGTATCAAAAACTTTAGCATTCTTCGCCATTGGTTCTTAAGAAAGAAATGATTTTTACTTACCAAAAAAATATCTGTATTTTACTTTTTATCAAGCTATTTATTCAATGTTTTTATGATTAAAAGGAACACTATAAGATATAATTATTCCTTATCATTAAACTTTTATCTGAAAAATCCTAATTCTTTCCTCATTCCACATGCAAGGGTCATTAGCCAACCATGTTGCTTCAGTTACAGAATTAGAATTTAGGCAGGCAAAGCACTAAGGGTTCTTTCGGTACTGTTTTCTGTTTTCAGTTTATTGTTCAAATTTTCTGTTTTCATAGTCCATTTCTCAGGTTTTCTTTTCTGAAACTTCTGTCCTTTTGAAAAATATTCCAAAAAGACTTATTCTAGTGAAATCAGGAAAGTAACCAAATGAAGAATTTACCTTCATCTGAAATGCAGAATCATTTCCACTACAATAAAATTTGGTCATATTTTAGAATATTTTTAGCCAAGTTAAATGTCATTCCATTCTGAACACATGTTTCCGTTGCCTTTTGAATTAAAGGTTCAAAATAAAACAAGGATTCATCTTCATAGACTGCCATTGTGAGTTGTCTCAATGCTGCGAGTCGGAGGTAGTAGTAGAGTGCTACAAAAACAATCCTAAAACCAAAAATGGAACCGCCATCCATTCACAAGGATATTTTAAAAAATAAAAATAACAGATTCGAAACCGCTACCCAAAGAGACCATAAATACCTGGAACCCTAATGCCTACAAGGTTCCGTGCGATGCGATTACGAACAAATGTGTGACTTCAGAAACAGAAGCTCATAAGCAGATAAACTAACCAAAATCATCAACAATCTCGCATTCAATGAAAATTTTAAGTCCACATTAGCTTCGACCACTGAAGCCTGGTTCATCTGAACGGATCATCACCCGCATTAGTCAGAGAAAATGCTAATAAACCTAACAAATCAGGCGTTCCAAGAGAGTGAACTGATCATCCCCGCATTCTCTTTGATTACTGATGGAAAATCAACCAATAAAAAAGCGCATAGAATCAATCAAATAATAAATGCTTTCGATACCTGCTTGGTTCTGGTTCAAAATTTCCGCTCTCATTAATGATTCCAAGCTTCAACAGAATAACATACATTCACTCGATTGAGTACTTCTGAAGGTCACCGGCAGGGAACAAAATTCGAACTCGTCATACATCCACCGTCCGATAAATTGAAATGAATATATACAATTAACTGATTACTGTACAGGTAGATTCCTTTCTTTCTAGTTTAGTTTCTTCCCCAATACTCCTCCTTGAGCTTGAAGAAGAGACTTGATAGAGAGATTTTGATCACTACTACATATTTTAATGTTAAGAGCACAAGGAAATGTCTTCTTCACGGCGTTTTTATGGTCTAGCCGATAATAATAATAAGAAGAAGAAGAAGAAGAAGAAGCAGAAGAAGAAGAAGAAGAACGAGCTTGTTGATGTTCAAACTTCAACGTATATGAATTTTTTTAATTTTTATAAAACAAAATTTTCATTAACCTTTCCTCACTCTTTACTAATAAAAATTATATTATCATATCAAGAAATCATGGCCGTTCAAAAATAGAAAGGGAAAAGAACGCAAAATACGTGGTTTATGTTATTTGACGACGACTCTCGTAGTTGGTTTGTCTTTTGTGTTTGAATGATCGTTATTGATGTAGCATATTAAATCAACAAAGTAAGATATACTCTTATTTGACCCCATTGACGGACCGGACCGGACCGGGCCTAGTTTGAGTGTAAGGTTACAATTTTTAAATTTTGTTTTTTCTAATGAAGCTCAAATTAAATTGTAAAATTTAGGGAGTTTTAATTATTTATCTAAATGTATTACTCCTTTTGTGTTAAGTATAGAAGTTATGTTATTTTTAAAAAAATAAAAATTAATTAATTTGAGACGTTTTTAATTTATTAAATATTTATTATGAATTATATTAGCACCACTATTAATAATTTTCAAAATCTGAATTAATTGCATCAACTTTTAATTTAAAAATATTTCAAATCAACTTGGTACAATCAATTTTAAGAAGGGGTATTAGGAATCAAAGTCCTTGAAGAAGAAGAAAATGGAAAAAAGTCTACATTCATTATTAATAAAATTTTGTTTTTTATTTATATATGCCGAGTACAACATACACCACTCCGTCTTTCATCACCAGAGCGACTCTGGATCCTACGGATAGTACCAGTAAAGACCAAACAAAGAAGAAAAATGGTGACATAATAATACAAATAATCGTGTCCAAAGCTTTATGAAGAATAAATACAAATATCCGTCTCCTTTAAGTTACCATATACTACCACTCTTCCTGATCATTTATTAACATCTCTCATAGTAGTATGTCACAATTTGAGGTTTCCAAGCAAGCTACTCGGGGACTATTCAAATAAGTATCATGGTTTGAATATATATATATATATATATATATATAAACCTGCTTTCTACCCATTACCAAATATCAATATATCCCTATGGAAACCTCCCTGGATCCTAAAAAACCCCTCTTCATGACAATCACCAAACTAACCGATTCAAAATTTTGTAGTAAATGGTGAGATACACAGCTTATCACAATGTCTTTGATCACATGAGCTGGGGCAGTGGAAGCCATTTTAAACAAATTGAATACAAGACTAGTAAGATTTGGCGAAAATAGCAATTTCATCTGCTGGATTTCCAGTCATCAAACAAGTGTGCGTCACTTGAGGCTGTTGTTCAAAAGGGAAACATCTAATGGTTGCACCTGTTTCTTCTTTCACCTTCAATTCCTCTTTGTCACTATACCAACAAAAGAGGCAGTATGAGCTTTAAGGTATATGATACAAAATGGCTCAGCACATAATAAGAGATCAAAAGTTCATAAATAACGCAAAATTCCACTAGCTTGCATGACCAGGCACAACATAAACCTAAACCAACCACAGATAGATGCCCAAAATAATAATAATAAAATCTTAAATTTTATCTTGCATACCTTGCTGACCATGGACCCCTTGCCCATTTACCCTGCAAAATTGCCTCTTTGAGCTCATCATAGGAGCTTACATCCACAATGTTACTGCAAAATAACATCCTCAGTGTCAGGCTAGACATAAGTAAAACATTAGATTCAAGAGGCAAACGAGAAAAGCAAGGTGCACAATATCGACAAGCAAGATTTTTCACACTCCAATTGCATTACAGCTTACACAATTACATCACAAAGGTGCTGAATTAACCCATAAACGCTAAAAGAAAATACAAACATTTGCCAGCATTTTATGGACAACAGATAAAACGTTCAGAGTAATATTTAGTTGACGCATTCCCTTACAAAGAAAAGTGTTAACACTCTCATTACAAAGAAAAGACTGCTGAAAGCTGCAAACTGCCCACGCCAAACCTTTTTTGTTTTGATAAGTGAACAGTCCCCATATTATCAATCGCCACTATTTGACTTTTATTTGCGTGTTTCTATGTAGTTCAAATCTTCGCATATTGTTAGATCAATTGTGAATCAGACTGCAACACTTGGTAATCAGGATTATCCAACCAACATCTTAAAAGTTCATTCACAATTTAAGGTTGATTTGGCCAACTATTGCTTCCTCTCTTTTTTTCTATTGGCAGATAACCGGACAAGCATGAATTTTGTCTTGGTGACTTTTTTTGAGTTCTAGCCAAGACAGTAAAAGAAGTATATAACTTTTGTCGTGTTCCCGTGTCTTTAGATTTGAGGATTAGGTAAATCTGATATATCGACGCCTTCTCCCACCAGACACTTTTAGACTCAAAATTATGTAATGTCATATGCATAAAGAATAAAAGCTTGAACAGAAAATTTTAGAGTAGAAGAACGCACCTATCTCGAAATGATGTTGCTGTGGACAGAAGCGACGACTGGATCTCATTCAACTTGTCCTTTACATAGTCTACCAAAATTGCAGGTTCCATAGATATTCCGAAAACTTTCCCTTGCTTTCCGGGGACATCTCTTCTAGATATGACCACACTCCCACTTGAAACATCACGAGGACCAATTTCAATTCGCAGAGGAACTCCCTGCAAAAAGAAAGGTCTACTACAAGTTAACGCATCTCTCAGAAATTCTTCAGAATTGTAAACCCTCCCTGCCCACCCAATACCCAAAAGAAAGACCAAAAAAGAAGAATGACTGGGGCAGTTTGAAGAAACTCTTGCTAATGCAAAGCAAACAATAAACAACCCACTGTATTTTAGCACATGATAAATAATGTAAGCACCCAAATTGAATTATCAGGAGGTAGCAGAAATGCAGCATGATTCATTTCCTCACATAAGGTTCAACGACCGTTTTAAACTTGTAACTAATGCCTTCTAGGCTTGTATTGAGCAACCTGCTAAAAACAAGCATGATACATTGTACATAACTGGGTGTTGATGTTTTGTGCGTGGGTAGAGGGTGCACAACTTGCAATAGTAAAGTTTTGAGGAAACTTCTCATTTTCTTACTTCTTTCATAGGTGTGAACACACATGGGTGATTCTTTCTTCTTTTCTCATTCCTTTTTCATTGTCCTGAATAGTTTTCTTCTGTTGTTTCATATTGTTGAGTGACAATTCGCATATGGGGCAGTTATGAAGACAATTTGCCTAAATCTTAATGTAAGAGTATATGATACCTTCATTTCCCAGAAGTTGAATTTCCATCCTGGTGTTCTCTGATCTGAGTCATCAATCTTAATTCTAATCCCTGCAGTGTGCAGAAATTCTTTGACGGATAATGCAGCAACGAGAACTCCAGTCTTCTCATCAGTCTTCTTCCAAATTGGGATAATAACCACCTGAAAGTGTGCAACAAAAACTTCAATTTTGGCAGTTGTAGAAAAACAGAAAGAGAAATCAAAGGAAGAACATGCACAACTTACACAAAATAATATCAAGTATCAACAGAAAACAAAACATTTTATTTTTCTTTTGATAAGTTCAGGTGAGGAAATTTAATAGTCAACTAACTAGATTTGCTACAGAAATTGAATATTGTTCGAAAACTGAGAATGTTGTAGATATGGTCTTCAGATGTCATATAGATATTAGATAGCATGTAAACAAGAAACTGAAGAAAGTAATAGTGAAACTCACTCAATTTTGACAGTCTTTACTGTTTGACACTGTCATTTGACTCATTTCTGTCTCTAATTACAATCAACAGACACAAACACACAAGGATATATTACTTGAACAATCACATGTTTCGTCCATCCAATCAACATAAGTCATGATAGCAGTTATATAAATAACACAGTAAATCTTCCAAATAAAAGAACATTTTGACAGTCTCAAGTCGTATGCAGGTAAACAGAAGCTGAAATATCATTAAGATAATCATCAATAAGTACTAACTATTTCTCAAATGAGCTACAGGTAGAAGACCTTCAGGTACCTGAATAGGTGCCAGCTTTGGGGGGAGCATTAAACCAGCATCATCTCCATGTGTCATAATGATACCACCGACAAAACGGGTGCTGATAGCCCATGATGTTTGCCATACATGCTCTCTTTGTCCATCTTCGTTGTCAAACTGTTCAGACATGCATATCAAGCATACTACTACTGTTATTATTAAGTGCCATCAAATATGTAAAAGAAGAAAGTAAGGATGGGGAAAATCAATAGTACTAGTTGGACAGACGGGAATCATTTAAAAACATAAAAAGAATACCCTCAACGTGAAATCAAGCACTTCAAATTTATAATTGAAACATGAGGTACCCATCCAGGCTAAAGGCTACAGGTAGAAAAATCTAAAAGGCTGGACACTCTAAGCAGCTCTAAAGTAACCATGCTAAAAATGTTTGCAACTCACGAATCTTAAGATTTAATCACACTGTTCAAATTCTCCTGATAGGAGATGGGTCAATTATATTTTGGGCAAAAATATGAATGCACCTCATAAAGGTGCTTGAAGAGTTCCTACTTTATGATTGTGGTTTATTTTCCCTACAGGTTTCTAGAATCTCCTCTCAATATCAAGTATGATACTCTAAATACTTAAGAAATGTTACAAGACAAATCAAGCTAGACATGTAGTGCACCTCAATTAGTTAAGCACAACAAAGCAGTAAGCCCTTGACCTGTGTTCCGAAAGCACGAGAGAAGTTCTGTCCAAGGTTGTGGCTTGTCCCAGCCTGCAAGGCCTTACGGTCACCCATCATAGCTTCAATTGTATACGTCTTGGCAGCACCAGCAAACGTCTCAGCCTTGGATTTTCGACCTGCAATAACAGGTATTGCAGCTTGCTCATAAGCAAATTTTGTATAGACATCAATCATCTGTAATGCCTGCAGTTCAGAAGCCTCAATATGTTGAGTGAAAAGAAAAAGAAAAAAACGGAACCTTAAATCTCTAATTAGTAGTATCCTTCACATAAACATGATGCAAACCTCTTTTTCTGCCTCCTCAGGAGTGGCATGAGCAGTATGTCCCTCCTGCCAAAGAAATTCGAGAGTCCTCACGAATGGTTTCGTGCGCATCTCCCATCTTGTGACATTTGCCCACTGGACAAATCATATGACAGGAAGGAGAAAGATGATAAGAAAAAATCCAGCAAAAGGCAGAAGCCAGCAAAAAAGGATGTCACGAATTGCACCTGGTTGATCATGAGAGGAAGATCACGATAACTATGAATCCACTGAGTAAACATATGATTTACAATGGTTTCACTAGTAGGTCGAACCTGGCAGAACCTCAGGAAGTGCAGCAATCAAAGCCAAAACTCAGGTCGTAATATTTCAAACTTGAACCAGTAAAATCGATTTGACCTATTAGCTATTTAAAACTAGTGTAGGAAAAACTATGATGGCGACTAAGGGGTGGGGGATAAAGGCAATAGTTGTTGAGTAATAAATGTACCACAAGTTTTTCCTCAAGTTCCTTTCCTCCTCCAATAGTGACGATGGCTAATTCTGGACTAAATCCCTCAACATGGCTAGCTTCTTTTTCTATGAATGAGTATGGTATCAACTGCAACCAATATCAGAATGCTCATCAAAGAACTGCATGTGCAATCTAGATCAACAGGGGAATAATTTGTCATCCATGTTTCACATTCTCTACAATGAAGAACCAGTTCTAAAACAAGATTTTTTTTAGGAAAGTGACTGCTAAGATTGTTGGGATAATAAATGTGTACAGTTCAGCGAACTATATAACACTGCAAATTAACCTGCTAAGAGCCTAATCTCTAGACCTTAACAAATAAGCCCTAAAAATATTAGTAATAAATAGGGGTGATCACAATGACCAGATGCTAGCTGAAATGATTTTCTTTTTCCCTTTCAGTCTAACAGAGAGGTGGAAGTTGAAGAAGCATTTAAATAAAACAATATAAGTACACAATATTTCACTTATTAACCCACTAATTTGGCCTACATGTTCATACATAAATTTGATGGTGAGGAACACAAAAATTGACCTCTAATTCATGATTGAAAGGCACTCCCCATCTAGCCCCTCTAATTTAGATTAATTATTTTCAGTGCCTTAAATTCAGTAAATATAAAATCACTCAATCTACGTCTCATAAGTCATAACAAATATATTCCACAACTACATACAAGTGATACAGCTGCAGACAGATATTACGGTGAACTAAATACTCCTACATATTAAGAGAGGAAAAGGACATACCTGTGGGAAATACATGTTACTATGACCGGTCTCCTTGAACTTAATATTTAAATACACCTGCAAATCCATCATATACAAGTTCATAAACTTTTTTCATACTAAACAATATGAAGACCAAAAATTACAGGTAAAAGCTCAAAATAAAAAAGGAGTAGTACCTGAATTGCTTCCCAAATGGCGTAACCGTACGGTCGAATAACCATAGTACCGCGAACCGGGCCGTAATCAGCGAGCTCAGCATTGGCGATGATATCAAGGTACCAAGCATTAAAATCCTGAGACCGAGGCGCTATTACTCCCGCCTTCTTACTTTCGCGACGCTCATCGATCTCCGGCTCAGCCAATTTCTCGGCGGATATATTGGCGGCTGAGCACCTCGATAGAGGAAGCCGGAGGCGATTCCGGTGGAAAATCGAAGGAGCACGCGCGGTGGAGGAGGTGGCGAATATTGAGGAGAGAGAGGGCAGCCTTAAAGCCCCCATTAGCGAGAGAGGAGGAGAGGGAGTTGGGAGATTTGGACTCGAACGACCAAGAGATGATGCTGATGATGATTAGATGAGGGGATTGGATGGTAGTAATGTGCATGGTGTATAATGTATAGTCATGTTTCTCTGATCGTAGGTTAGATTCACGGTTCTTCATATGATGGTTGATTGGGCCTTGCCCATAAAATGGAAGCAAAATAATAATTTTTAGGGTCCTTAACACTATTATACAACAATTAAAAAGTAATTATAACATAATAAATTCAAACCATTCAATTTCGCATTAATAAAAAAATTCAAAATCATGACTGCCATAATTAATAATTCAAATTCAAATATTTGGGATCTAACAACAAAAACAAATCCAGAATTCAAAATTCAAAATTCAAATCAAAAAGATAAAAAATAAAATTTTATTTTTTCGTCATTTTCCTCCCTCGTCATCTTCCTCCTCCACCTTTTCCGGTCAACGGCGCTGTCACTTTTCCTTCGTACTCTCTCATCCTATCTCTCACCACCAAATTTAACGCTTCAGCTACTTTTCCTCTAGTCTTCAACAAAAACATGCAATATATATCACTGTTAATTTTAAAGAGAAAAAAAATTAAAAAACTAACTTGAATGGCTTTGCGGTATGTGGGAGAGAAGAGAGTAAAAGGAATAGAGAAGAAGCCTTCAATGACAATCATATATTCTTTCATTAAATTCTCAGTCCACTTGCATGGATCAAAGCTCATCAACTGCTTCACTGTTAACTCAAAATGTAATCTTCTCTATCACTGTTAACGCCAATGAGAAGAAGGATAAGATTTGCCTTACAAACATAAGTTTGAAAACAAATAGATATAACTCTTACTGTTCTGAATTTTTTTTATAACTATTTGGTTACCCACAAAAACTAAAATGGTTACCTTTGTATAAAGGTTTGGCTACCAACTGCACTATGAAAAAATTACAGGTGTAAATGTGGATTGGTTATCTTGGTATGAAGATTTGATTACCTTGGTATGAAGGTCTGGTTACCTTGGTATGAAGGTTTGGTTACCAACTGCACTATGAAGGTAACCAAAAAAAATTGAATTGGTTACCTTGGTATTAAGGTTTGACTACCAACTGCATGAAAGTTTGGCTACCAACTGCATCACATTCAAAATAAATTGGTAACCTAATAAAACTGAATTGGTTACCTTTGTACGAAGGTTTGGTTACCAACTGCACTATGAAAAAACTACAGGTGTGGAGGTGGATTGGTTATCTTGGTATGAAAGTTTGGTTATCTTGTTTTGAAGGTTTGGTTACCAACTGCATTATAAAAAAACTGCGGGTGTGGAGGTGGTTTGGTTACCTTAGCATGAAGGTTTGGTTACCTTGGTATGGAGGTTTGGTTACCAACTGCATTATAAAAAAACTACAGGTGTGGAGGTGGATTGGTTACCTTGGTATGAATGTTTGGTTACCTTGGTATGAAGGTTTGGTTATCTTGGTATGAAAGTTTGGTTACCAACTGGTTACCTTGGTATGAATTGGTTACCTTGATATGAAGGTTTAGTTACTTTGGTATGAAGGTTTGATTATCAACTGGTTACCTTAGTATGAATTGGTTATCTTGGTATGAAGGTTTGGCTACCAACTGGTTACCTTAGTATGAAGGTTTGGTTACCTTGATATGAAGATTTGGTTACCAACTGCACTATGAAAAAATCACCAAACATGACATAGTCTGACCAAGGATATGAAGTCCAAATACATGGAGGGAGTCCTGGTGTATATTGCCAACTTTGTCCCCATAGATTCTTCGGCTATAACACGAACCTTGATTATTCCATCTTTTGTACCACTTTCTGCAATCTCCTTGCTTCTTATTTCTTGGTACCTTGGTTCAATCTTGCAAATTCATTCATTCAAACCCGCCAGCCCAAAATATCAAACCAAACCAACAACATCATTAACGTACTACTACTACTGCAAGCCCTTGTTAGTTCAAGAAGAAGACTCATCAGCACAACCAAAACTACGCAAATTAAGTGCAGAAGAAAATTTCATGGGATAACCAAGCCTCCTCCTTTGGTACCAACACTAGTTAAGCCCACTTCTTGAGCACACACCAGGACAAATGCTGAGTGGTTATTATCCTTGACTTGATTGAAGTAGATACGACCAGAGTATGACCTATAATGTGAAAAAAAAAATTGGAAAAAGAGGGTGAATGATGATCGTGTATACTTGTAGAGAGAACAGAGAACTGCGAGAGAGAGGATGGCGAGAGAAAGAACTGCGAGAGAGAGAGAGAATGTCAAGAGAGAGATTGAGGATAAGGCCGTTGCGAGAGACAGAGAATGACGATTTACCCGCCTAAATTAAAGGAATTCTAATTGCATTAATTTTGTAAATAAATATGAAAAAATATAGTATTTTTGTAATTAATTTATTTATGTACTGTTGTTGTAATTATTTTTAAAAATGTACTAGTACATGTAATTGTTCCTATTTTTTATTTCTTCTGAATTTATTGGGCTTGCTTTGATCCTAAGCCCGTCTTGATTAATTTATGCATTATTTACTGAGGCTAAATGTAACATGGGCTTCGCATGTTGGTTCCTATAGACATACCAATAGATTCTTCTGCTTCTTACTACTAATATTTTAGGAAGGGCTATAAAACGAGTTTAGCAAGAATTAAGGTCAGTCTACTGCGTGGGGCCCCGATCTCAACTTAAATAAAAGAGTTGTCGGGAAATACCTCAAGTTTATATTTGATCTTTTGATAAAATTTAATCACAATCATGTAAAAATATGAATTATTGTAAATTTTTATTTAATTTAAAGGTTGTGTAACACCAATACTATAACCTTGTAAAAAAAAATTGACGACCTAGATTTATTAAACTTTTATTAACATAAAGCCGTTGATGATTACATAAAAATTCATATATTTGAATATTTTTTATATCCCTTTTTCGCTAAATAAGAACATAAAACAATTGATGCCTCAAAGTTCAATCAAACACACATTTTTTTAAGAAATGAGAGATTTTAATGATAGTCTATGAACTTGGCTTTAAAACATCGGAGAGCATAATAAAAAGAAAAATAGGCCTTTGGTGGATATCAAAGTTTAATATTGACATTCATGGGCAACTTTGGTTGGAAAACTCAAGATCTGGTTGAGTGTCTGGCCCAAAAAGAAAAATAGGCCATTGGTGGATATCAAAGTTTAATATTGAATTTTAATACTAGAATTACTAAAAACCAAAATCTGAATTCACTACAAAAATAAACATCAAAGTTCATAGAACAAAATGAAGAAACGCTGAACAAGGCAACAGTCAATTAATTGACTTAGTAATGTAATCAGGACGTTTGATGTACGACATTATCGTCTAATAATCTCTGCAACAATGATATGGATGCCTTCTTGTGGGCTTGCAACAAACTAAGGACTCTCCATCAAGATGAAATCAGAGAAGTTATAGTCCTTCCAGTGCATATGTGGTTTCGGTGAGTTAGGACTTCCACAAACTGCCAAGTTATGTTCACTGGTTAGCTCAAGTTTCCTGGGCTGTGGAGGTTCAATCATCAGCTCTGATATCTCTTCCAACATCAGATGCTTCGGGGGACTCTCTGGCTGAAACAACACAAAACTAATTTTTCATTTCATGATGCATAAAAAAGGCAAGAACGTCGTAGAATGGGACATAAAGAATGTAAAACTGACCTTTGAGTTTCTTGGTTGTGGTGGAAGAGCCCTTGGTGATGCTGCCAACTGCATTGGAAATTCTAGACAGAGATGAAAAGAAAGTTAATATCACATCACATGATGACAATTAGCGACAGTTTTGGACAAGTGTCGAGTCTGTTTTACCATCATCATGTAGTCCAACCGTCTTCAGAAAATAATCCATATCCACGGCCTTTCTCTGAGCTTTAATGCATTTCTGATGGTCGTGCAGAAAACACTCTTCTGCAACTGAACTGGGGGGGAAGTTTTGTTCTTCCGCAACGGCAATCAATTTCTTATCCCAACTCTTCTTTGAGAGCTGACGCGCAGATGGCTTCCCTGAGTTTGTGAGGTCACTTAGAGCTTTCCTGCCACCCACTTGAGCTTTCTCTGGAGCCTTGGTGACATTTACCTTCCCCCTAACGGAAAGTTTGGTCTTAGAAACACCAATATCTTCTTCCCCAATAGAGATCACATTTATGGAATTGTGTTTCCTTGATGGCTGAAGTGCCGAAGGCTTTCCTGAGTTCGATATATCATTTAGTGCTTTCCTTCCGCTAAGCCCAGCTTTCTTCTGTGCCTTTGATACATTGCCTTTTCCCCCTGGGGCTCCTGAGGGTAGATTTATTATTATTTAGTAAAAATCATACTGTTAAGTAGTTGCCTAAAATTACCAGCGACTAAAATTTTGGTCATAGTGAATCCTTATTAATACATACATATGTAACATACCATCAAGGTGAACATTAAGATTCTGATCTTGAATGAAGTGACCAGCATGTGTTGCCATGTGTGCTTTTTCCACGACAAAAATCCTCGAGGCTCAGCAAAATGTAGAATCAAAAAAAGCTGAGAAGTTAAACATGTAAACAAATTAAATTATAGAATTTATCTGTAAGGTGATTCAAGACTCCAGATTCCAGGTCAGTTTACTGTGACAAGTTTCAGTAATGCCATTGGTAGTCTTTTAATTAAATAAATACTAAACATAAACTAGATAACAAGCTCTGGAATACAAGAGCTACTACAAATTAAACTGAAACTGTATTATCAAAATTAAGTGTTCTGCTTTTATTCATTTTCTTGGACTAAGCAGCATGAACCAGTGAAGAATATTGCAAAATTTCCATTTGTTTCATCTCCTAGACGTAATTACAGAGATTAAATACAAGAGCCAAGTATTTTGATACTTCAAAACATCAAAATATTTTCAGACACAAAGCAAATAGCGTAGGAAGAATTCCATTGTTTTGTATCCTAAATGTTTCCCAAGCTCACATAAAATGTAAATGTTTCAGAGATTAGATACTATAAACACTTTAGTCATGGTTTTCATAAACTCTCTTTAAAAATAAAAGCATATATCACTAGCTACGATCCTACATCACAAAGTACCAAATAGTCTAAATCCAATCAATTACTGTATTTAGCTGATCAAATTGGGTGATTACCTTCAATTTGTGCAAGTAAGTCACTACATCCTCACAGTTTGCAAGTGGCACTATATAATACTTATTATAACCTATGCTAGTGTTCATCGTGATTTGTATGTGTTATAAGTCCCATATGTTTTTTGGATTTTGATTTGTTAATTTACGTAAGTAGGGCCACGAATAATTTAAAGAATTACATAATTTAAAATTGCATACTAAAATTTCTGCTCTCATAATATATGTGCAATGTGACATATATAAGACCTTAGCCAACTAACCTAATAATTTTCTCATTTGAACAAGGTGATAAAGAACCAGCCTCCAAAAACTACAATTTGCAAAATTTGTGCAAAGCTTTACACGTTTACAACCACCAGTTTCTAACTTTATATTAACTGCAAAATATACTACATTACTAAATGTCATTAAGTAATGGAGACGATCAGCTTCTAAGTTACGCAATGTTTATGTCTATCTTCTTCACATCAAAATCTCTCAGTATCCTCTTCCGCTTGGCACATAGTTTTAGACTTTAGTCCTGTAAATCATAAAAACATAGGAAAACCCCCCTTTAATAAGGCTCAAGGTGATAATTTATTGAGCATGATTTTAGCTCCCCAAATAATTCTGAAAGGCGAGTGAGTTATCTATTCGATTACACTAACTCTCCCAACAATATAAAAAGTATTAATTTGTGAATGGTCCTCAACAACCTAATGGAGATTAATTATTATAAAATAAAAAAAAAGGGGACAGAACACAAGCAATAATTCAAAGAAATTATGAATAAAAAGAAAAATATTTAAAGCCAATTTAACTGCTGGCAACACAAAAGAAAATATAGCTCTTCCCAAGAGAAATTACCGGGGAAAAGAACAAGTGACTGAATGTCGTTGCAGTCGTAAAGTTCATCAAAAGACTATCTCTAATCTTAGGGTTTGATTACGAACAGAAATTATAAACCCCATCAATTCAAATTAGGGATAGCAAATAAAACAAAGTATAACTATTGTTCTTATTTAATCTTCTTATACAATTAAAGAAATATAAATCCCAACAGATAAAATTTAGGGACAGCACATAATCATATAAAAAACGAGATTGTAGAATTTCTTGGCAACCAAACAGCTTTTAGGGTTTGAGAGAGGAGACTCACAGAAGTAGTGATTGCTCTTCTTTCGTGCTTTCTGATGAGAAATTTCTAGGGCTTTTTCAGTAGATTTCTTGATTTCGTCTCGCAATTTCTCTCTGGATTCTTCTTAAACGGCTCGTCCAAATTGGGTCAACTTCTTATAGTGGGTGAGTCTTTGCAACGGTCATATTTTTTCCTATATTTACACATTAAGCCCTGTTTTAAGCCAGTAATTACAAACATGCCAATAATTATTTCTTCTTTTTCTCTATAATTTTCTTTTTGATTTGTTTAAATTTTAATAAATACAATTCAAAATTTTAATGGTAGAATTTAGGGAACTTATATTTTAATTCAAAATTTTTAAATATAACTAAGATACAATTCAAGTTTTGTGTTTAAATACAAATATTATTGTTTATTTAATTGCTTCATAATTAATATTTATATTTTTCTATATGAGCAACTAAATATAATAATTATATGAATGCTCGAGAAATAAATATTTAAAATTACATTTATAACTCCTAACATTGTTGTTATGAAAAATGTATGCAGGCTTAGTTATTTTTTCTTTCCTATGATATGTTTGATATGAAAATTAAAATCTCACCAAATTTACCGTTTTCAAAATAATTATTGCTAAACTGAGGTCAAAGAGCAGAAGAGCTTTTAGTTAATTGAGTTTCCTGGATAATATTAGCTTGTGTCAATACTCAATGTTGTTAAAAATTAAAATGGGGAAAAAAATTTATATTACAAAAAAAATGTCAAACTATAAATCATTATATTTGTATTAATTAATTTACAAAGTACGTTGTTATTGTGTTTACTTGAAATAATCATCAATACATTTTTATCACAAAATTATTGAAGAAATTTTTTCACCCTAATTTAAGAAATTCACGACTATACTGTAAGACCCCCCAACTTTTATGAATAAAGATTTAATTTTCTTTATATAGTATTTCGAAATAGTAAGGTGTTGATTTGATAAATGTGAAAAGTTATGGGTGAAATGTGCAAATATTTTAAAATGAGCAAGTGGTTATAAAATATTCATTGTTGTTGGGAAATATTCGGTTGGTCGTAGAATATTCTTGTTGTCGGGGAATATTCGTACGACGGCGCAGCTATTTGTGGGCCCCACAACAGAATAACTGTCGGATATAGAAAGCGACAGAAATAACCTTTTTATAAATAACGGTAAAATTGTTACGGTTAAACTGTTGAAATACCCGATGATAAAAATACAGTAATACGCGTTGTGCACTAGTAGCACACGGTATTGCACAGTATTTTGAATTATTGGTTCTTACGTAAGAAGTCACTACTCAATTATTGTTACAGTAATTACTGTTCAATATTTTATATTATTGATTCAATAATTGCATGGTATTTTATTGGTTCAATAATTGTTACGTTGATATTTTATATCAATAATTGCTACGTTGTTATTTTATATGATTGATTCAATAATTGTCACTACACAGTATTTCACATTATCAACTCAATAATTCATATTATTTGAATAATATTATTAGATAGCATTATTGACAATGTCTAAGGAAGTTCTGTCTAGGAGGGGTTATTTAATTGCGCGCCAGTAAGAAGAAATTCTTATCGGAAGGCCCCTCTTTCTTGGGAACGACCTGGTTGTCAATATTGTAGTTCTGTAATATTATTTGCGAATAATTAATTATTGATTTATAGGATAAGAAAATATTTATTTTGTGAATATAAAAGAAGGAATTAGTGCTGATGTGTTTTTATTAGTATTTCGGTGTGAAAAATCATTCGTTTGTGGATTTCGGCCATTTTGGGTTGGGAATTTGGAAAAACTTCCTTCTACAAAGTTGTATAGAGTTAAATTTCCTATAGAAGAACATATAATTTGTATTTTTCTGATAAAAGAGTAATTTATTATAAATTATTGAAATCTCAAAAATAAATATTTTTTAAATAAAATGGTGGGTCCCACTTTTGTCATTTGTTGAATATGGAATTTTCTTTCTCACGAGGTGTGCTGGGTGAAAGCCGCCGGCGCAAAAGTCTACTTTGGCATATTAAGTTTTTCCTATAAATAGGGTGCTTAGGTTAGAATTGAAAATCACACTAGAATCAGAAACTTTCTCTCTCTATAATATCGAGCATATTTTTATGAGTATTTAGATACTTTGAGTGTTGCTATTCAGTGCAAATTTTCTTCAGCTTTATATCCGATATTTCAGTCAGAAGTATTATTCTTTTGAGGTAAGGGATGTTATTTTCTTTCGTAAATGATGTTATTCTTTTCAATATCATTATACCAAAATATTGTCATGAATTTTATTATGAAATTCTTATTTTTTTCGTCAGGGGTACTATTCATGTATACGACACTATTCACGTATACAGCACTATTCACGAAAAAATTAAATTTTCTTTTATTTGTCCAAATTGTCTGTTATGATTACTATATTTGATTGGATCTAAGTTTTGAGCTTTATTCTTGAATTTGGATAAACTAAATTACGAATCCTTAATCTTTGTCCTTTATCTCACTGGATTCGTTCTTTAAAATATTTTTCATCATCCTCAGTCCTAAAAGGTGATATAACTGAATATCTTTGGCCTGTAGAGTAAAGATGAATGATTATCTGATGAATATCTTTGGCCGCAGTGCAAAGATGGACAGGTGTTGAGATGAACATGACCACTGGTGATACAAATGAATATCTTTGGCCCGTAGTGCAAAGATGAATATTTGATTTGAGATGTATATTGATTGATGTTACAGGGATAAAATATTGATAACCATAAAAGATAGTAGACTTCATTCTCTACTTAACTCTTCTAATGAATTGTTATTTCCGCTGCGAATATTGATCTAAAATTTATTGTCAATAATATTTTATCTGAATTGTTGAAGACTAACGATAATTTATTTTCCATTATCTTAGTCATAATATTCTTTACTGGGCTAATTGAGCTCACCCTTTTCATCTATTGTCCTCTTCAAAAAATGAGAATGTCGCAGGAATTAGTTGGGAGACAGAGTGATGGTTCGAGTTAGAGCGATAGTTGTGACGCCCCCCAGAATAGGTCTAGTCAAACCAATCCATTCTGAGTCGTCAAATATATGGTACAGAATTCAAATACAAACTTGTATATCACACGGTCGTGCAAAATACGACAACACAACTATGAGTGTCAATACAAATATGTATAAAATATTAACATTTAAACTAAGTCCTCACTACAATTATTATCACACTATTTATTAAACATAGTGAGGACTACTACTGTTCTAACTCGGACCATCACTCTGTCCCCCGACTAGTTCCCGCGACATTCTCATTCTCTGAAGAGGACAATAGATAAAAAGGGTTAGCTCAACTAGCCTAGTAAAGAATATTATGACTAAGATAATGGAAAATAAATTTTCGTTAGTCTTCAACAGTTCAGATAAAATATTATTGACAACAAATTTTAGATCAATATTCGCAGCGGAAATAACAATTCATTAGAAGAGTTAAGTAGAGAATGAAGTCTACTATCTTCTATGATTTAAAAGTCCATCATCAATATTTTATCCCTGTAACATCAATCAATATACATCTCAAATCAAATATTTATCTTTGCACTACGGGCCAAAGTTATTCATTTGTATCACCAGTGGTTATGTTCATCTCAACACCTGTCCATCTTTGCACTACGGCCAAAGATATTCATCAGGTAATCATTCATTTTTGCTCTACAGGCCAAAGATATTTAGTTATATCACCTTTTAGGACTGAGGATGATGAAAACAAATATAAATAACGAATCCAGTGAAATAAAGGACAAGATTAATGATTCGTATTTTAGTTTATTCAAGTTCAAGAATATTCCATAATAATACTTTGTGGAGCAAAATTTAAGAATAAAATTCAAAACTTAGATCCAATCAAAGATAGTAACCATAACAGACAATTTAGACAAATAGAAAAAAATTTAGTTTTTCTGTGAATAGTGCTGTATACGTGAATAGTAATCCCGACGAAAAAAGTAAGAATTTTATAATAAAATCCATGCCAATATTTTTTTATAATGATATTGAAAAGAATAACATCATTTACGAAAGAAAATAACATCCCTTACCTCAAAAGAATAGTACTTCTGACTGAAATATCGGATATAAGACTGAAAAAAATTTGCACTGAATAGCAACACTCAAAGTATCTAAATACTCACAAAAATACGCTCGATATTATAGAGAAAAAAAACTTCTGATTCTGGTGTGATTTTCAATTCTAACCTAAGCACCCTATTTATAGGAACAGCTTAGGATGCCAAAGAAGACTTTCTGCTACCGGCGGCTACAATTTCTTCAGTGTATAATTTTGAAAATTCGCTTGGCTGCTTTCAAAGTAAGAAATTAAAATTTTTCAACAAAAAAATAAAAGTGGGGCCCACTCATATTTTTAATAAAAATATTTATTTCCGAAACTTCAATAATTCATAATAAATAGCCCTTTTATCAGAAAATACAAATCTTATGTCTTTTCTTATAGAAAATTTAATTCTCTACAACTTTGTAGAAGGAAGTTTTTTCCAAATTTCTAACCAAAAATGACCGAAATCTACAAACGAATAATTTTTCACACCAAAATACTAATAAAAAAAAATACAACAGCACTAATTTCTTCTTTTATATCCACAAAATAATATTTTCTTATCATATAAATCAATAATTAATTATTCACAAATAATATTATAGAACTACAATATTGACAACCAGGTCGTTCCCAGAAAAGAGGGGGCCTTCTGATAAGAATTTCTCCTTACTGGCGCCCAATTAAATAATCCCTCCTAGACAGAACTTCCTTAGACATTGTCAATAATGCTATCTAATAATATTATTCAAATAATATGAATTATTGAATTGATAATGTGCAATACTGTGCAAGTGATAATTATTGAATCATTAATACAAAATATCAACGGTAGCAATTATTGAATCAATCATATAAAATAGCAATATAATAATTATTGATATAAAATATCAACGTAGCAATTATTGAATCAATAAAATATCATGCAATTATTGAATCAATAATATAAAATATTGAATAGTAATTACTGTAACAATAATTGAGTAATTGCCTTCTTATGTAAGAATCAATAATATAAAATACTGTGCAATATCGTGTGCTACTGTGCAACACCGCGTTTTACTGTATTTTAACCACCGGGTATTTCAACAGTACTAACGGTAACAACTACGCCGTTATTTATAAAAAGATTATTTCTGTCGCTTTCTATATCCGACAGTTATTCCGTTGTGGGATCCACAAATAGCTGAGCCGTCGTACGAATATTCTCCGACAACAAGAATATTCCATGACCAAACGAATATTCCCCAATGAATATTTTATAACCACTTGCTTATTTTGAAATATTTGCACATTTCATCCATAATTTTTCACATTTATCAAATCAACACCTTACTATTTCGAAATAATATATAAAAAAATTAAATCTTTATTCATAAAAGTTGGGGTCTTACAGTAGTAGTCCTCACTATTTTTAATAAATAGTGTGATAATAATTGTAATGAGGACTTAGTTTGAATATTAATATTTTTTACATATTTATATTGACACTCACAGTTGTGTGATCGTATTTTACACGATCGTGTGATATAAAAAATTATATTTGAATTCTGTATCATGTATTTGGCTACTCAGAATGGATTGGATTGACTGGACTTATTCTGGGGGCATTACATATACATTGCAAAGATGTAAGGCTATAAAATAAATCAAACAATTCGGGTTTGATCCGTACTCGTTCAACTAAAAATTTGATTTGAATTCAACTTGAAATATAACTAATTCAAATATTAGCAAATTTCAAAGTTCGATAAATTACTTGAACCTCTTCAAAATTTTTTTATTATTATTAATACTCG
Organism: Panax stipuleanatus; assembly: GCA_020205555.1. Taxonomy (NCBI): domain Eukaryota; kingdom Viridiplantae; phylum Streptophyta; class Magnoliopsida; order Apiales; family Araliaceae; genus Panax; species Panax stipuleanatus. Next base: position 157,180,506 of record CM035122.1, read on the forward strand.
TTTTATATTCCCTCAAACTGTTTAACTTGATTCGATATCGTGTTTGACTCGGTATCTAAACGAATCTCAATTAAACCTTATTTCATACTCGATAAATTTTATGAACCTAAATCTGAGCAACTTAATACTCAATAATAAGGGTGTAAACGAATCGAACTGAATCGGACATAGAGTTGATTGAGTTCGACTCTAAAAATTAAATTCATACTCGAATTTGAATTGTATTTAAAAAACTCTACTTAGATCAAATATTCATTACTCGAATTCGACCCGACTCATATCGAATTATATTCAAACTACTTCCAAACGTCGAATTTAAGCTCGAATTCGAGTCTCCACATAAAAACTAATTTTATAATGAATGTAATTATACATTGAATTTATTATTTTATTTAGAAATTAGAAAATTATGTTTAATATTACACTTTAAAATATAAAATCACAATTAAAACTAAAAATAAAATAATAATAATTAATTATCCTATTTTAAGTTAACTTTGTATATATTATAAGAGAATATATCGAGTATCTAATTGAATATGTATCAACCGAGTATGTAATCGAATTATAATTGAGAATTTAAGTAATTTTAATTCTAAACGAGTCGAGTGTTTTATTCGAACTATTTTTTGTACTCAAATTTAAATCATATTATTAACTAATTTGATTTTCACTTATGTTTTTTCAAGTCAAGCCCGAACTGTTTAGTTTATTTTTCAACCTTAATACTCAGTTCGACTCGATTTATTTATATATCTACAAAAAAATTATTAGTGCAGTTTTCTCTCTAGTTAAAATGTTGTAATTAATTAATAGTACCAAAAAAAAACTCAGCAATTTTACCAAGTCCCTCTTGGCTCAATGGTTAAACAACTACTCATAAGGCTTTAAGTTCAAGAGATATTGGGATCCATTCCTGTCCAAAACAGGAATATATTAAGATTTCATTGATTAAATTAGCCAAAAAAAAAAACTCAGCAATTTTGTAGAAGACCCAACCAAACGAGACAAATATTTAAGAGATTACAAGTATAATTGTAAGATTTATTGTTGCATAATTTTTAATAATTTATTTTAAATTTAAATTTTAAAATACATTAAATTATTTTTTAAAAAATAATAATAATTTTATAGTTGGAGTAGTACTACTTATGAATACTAAAAGTGAAAAGCCCCACAATTGCCAGTTACAAGTATAATTGTAAAATTTATTGTTTCATAATTTTTAATAATTTATTTTAAATTTAAATTTTAAAATACATTCAATTAATTTTTAAAAAATAATAATAATTTTATAGTTGGAGTAGTACTACTTATGAATACTAAAAGTGAAAAGCCCCACAATTGACAATTTGACACATGCGTAGTTGCGGTGGAGGGGGAGGGATAAATAAGGGTGTAAATGAGTCGAATCGAAGTGAACAGAGAGTTATTTGAATTCGATTCGAAATGATAAATTCATACTCAAATTCGACTCGAATTCGAATTGTATTTGAAAATTTCTACTCATATTCGATTCGACTCGACTCGAATATTTATTACTCGAATTCGATCCGACTCGACTCGAATATTTATTCAAACTAGTCTCGAGCTTCAAATTCAAACTCGAATTCGAGTCTCCACATAATAACTAGTTTTATAATAAATATAGTTATAAATTGAATTTGTTATTTTACTTAGAAATGAGAAAATATATTTACTATTATACTTTACAAATATAAAATCAAAATTAAAATTAAAAACAAAATAAAATAATAATTAATTATCCTAATTTGATTTATATTTGTATATATTATAAGAGAATATATCGAACATCTAATCGAATCTGTATCAACCGAATATGTATCGAATCACAATTAAGAATTCGAGTAGTTTGAATCTTAAATGAACTGAGTATAACATTGCTCAGATTCTACTCAGAATTTTATTCGAATTATTTTTAATGCTCAAATTTGGATCATATTATTAATGAATTCGAATCTCGTTCTTTCTTTTTTTTTCCGAATCGAACCCGAACTGTACTGTATGACTCGTTTACAAATTACAGCCTTAGAATTCAGCTTATACCAAACAGGCAAACACGCCCGAACTAATATTAAATGTTATAGGCCTGTTAAATTCCTTAATGAAAATAGTAGTATGTGATAAGAAGAAAGGGCAAAATGGGGAGCCAATCTAGAGCGGGATGTGTATTACTCCTCATTCACTGTCACACGGCATGGCAAATTGTGACAATTTTCAAATGGATTTGACAAGAGCCTAGCCTAGAGAAAGCCCAGCGGGGCAAATGGGCAATAAGACACCAAACAAATAAATAAACAGCACATAACAGTATTTTTATACTAACAAGTAACAATATAAATTCAATTCCACTGGAATATATATATATATTTTACTTTACCACCAATAAGCGATTACATTTACTCGGATTACTCCTCTTATGAATAAAAATACTTAACAAAAAAAAGGGAGGGAATTTAACGCCAAGCAGAAGTGACGGTGAGATGTCGTCCCATCCAACCAAAGCAAATCCCACCGGTTTCTTCATTCACCGTGAAACCTGGATTGCCACGTGTGCCCGAGTTGAGTTTACCCCAGAGCGAGTCGGCCATCTGTTGACTCAGTCGCTTAGCCTCGAACCCGGCCATTCCCATTCGGGCCCGCCACTTGCCGAACACCTCGCATCTTTCAACGCGGTCCCTCCCCTCGCACGCAATCGAGTTAGCCATTTTCCAACTCAGTGCCTCCTCTATCCTCACTCGTTCCGGATTGTCTCTAGGCACCATAGCATCCAGCGACTCAAACAATGCTCCGTAATACCCACACGCCTCCGTCACACGAGCAACCAACGGCGCCGTATTGGCATTCATCTCCTGCTCCACAACCGTCACAACCTTCGGCGACATCCCTTTTACGCGCCGGAGCATCTCGTCCCGCAGATTCTCCGTAGTCACGCTCTCATCCGGAAACTTACACAACCGGAAAGCAAAATTCACGGCCAAAACCTCGTCAGGTTCCACACCAATTCCGTCAGAATTCAATTCGAATATCTTTAAATTCATAATCTTAAAACAAAAACCCACACCGACTTTACTAGCACGCGCATTAAGTACATTCCCTACAACTTTTAATCTGGCTTCATCGCAATTAGTTGAATAATCAAGAACTGTGATCTTCAAAGAAATGAATTTATAATCAGTTTTCTTCGCAGCCAGCGCGTGGAGTAAATGCACATACTGACCTCCTTGGCCAATATCAAAATCAATTACGTGAAGCTTAACATTATTCTCATTAGAAATGGCTTCCAGTATGGCTAAATTAGCCGCCATAAATCCCAGTTTGAAACACGGAGAAATTTCATAAAGCATTTGAATTGATAACATGTGATCCTTGCCGTATAATTCCCCCACAGGAGGAGGGTACTCGGTGGGGTTGACACGCGACCTTAGAGCCGAAGCCATGTAAGCTATTAATCTCTGCTCCGACGTGCCTCTTGTATTGGACAGTTTACTCAGGCGCGTGAGAGTATCAACAGCGGCGTCGAATTTCCCTTCTGAAATGGCTGATGCCGCCTCGGTTAAGGACTGTTTGGCACACATAATCGGCGGAGAAGCGGAAGAAGACGAACAGGAAGACGAAGAAGAAGTTGGAGAAGGAGATATGGGGTTGTCAACCGGCGCGATCAGGCTCTGGATCGTGTCGGACCACTCGCTGTTGGTGATTACAGAGCCTCCATCGCCCTGTTCCTCATCGTTATCATCCAATAACTGTTTCTCGAGCTCTTGGAGTCGATTCATCATGTTCTTCTCTGATTCCACGGCCCGATTCTGTACCAAATTCAGAAACGGAGCACCGGATAAATGGTTGCCGCTGTTTGAGATCATATTGGATTGCTGTTGACGGTGTTGTTGGAAAATAGGCAGGCCGTACCGTGCAGAGATGGAAGACGATGATGGTGAAGAAATGGATGACACGCCTGGTGAGAGAGAATTACCGGAGAAATCCACCGGAGGAGAGAGAGGAGATATAGGAGAAGCTTGCTGCTGGTAATTAGCTCTTTGCTTTACGTTCCGGAGATATAGCTCTAGCTGCTGCTGTTGTTGAAACTGTTGCTGGAACACAGCGAGAGATCTCTTTCCAGTCAAATCGGTCCGCCGTTGAAAGATCTGAGAAGAAGGGTCGGACAGAATTCCAGCAAGCGGCGACCTGTACGGACCTTGAGGGTTGTTTGTGTTCAGTCGTAGATCTTCCGTTGATCCCGTCGGCGGTGTAAAAATCAGGGTAACCGCCGGAGAATCCCGACGACATTGTAATTAACAAACAAAACAATAGTTTGATTTAATCGTTACACAAAGAACATTAGAGTCTAGAGATAAAATGGATTGAATACGGTTATAACTTGTAATAACGGGGTATTAACTTAGGGAGAGAAAGCTATCGGTTTCCAACTGGCACATAGCTTCTCTGGTTGTGGGCCTTTCTCGTTTCATTCCACCGTTTGATTCTGTGAATCATTTTATACTGGAAAAAGGTCTGATCGAACGGTTCCGTTTCCGTTACTAGATTCCTTACTATATCCTCTTTCGGGTTAGATTGAAAAATGTCACGCGTTACGCTATCGCGTTTGTGATGTAAGAGTTGTAAGATTTTGGCGCAAATGGTTAGAAAAATTAGCTTCCTGCTCACCCAAAAACAATACTCCTATATTAGTTGGTTAACAATTACACATATATTATTCTTTCGTATCAAAATTAAAACTATTCATTTGATTTTTGAAATCAAACAATAATATATTAAATTTTATTTAATATAAATTTATTTAATTTAAATTGATATAATTATTCAATATATAACTAAAATTATTAATCACAAAATTTATTTTATTCTAAATTTTTATGAGTCATTCTATTTTTAAAATTTAATATGTCGTCGTCTGATCTAAAGTTAAATTATATCTCTAATTTTAAAACAGAAATAATATTAAACAAGTAACATCATAACAATAGTGAGTATTTTTGAACAAAACATTGAAAGTCACCTTAACATTACTCTTGGCTAGAATATTCTAAAAATTTTGTTAGAAAAGAAATCTATAAACAATGAATGGGCACCGCATTAGAACTTCTTGGAATATGGTATAATTCACATATCATACATAAAAAGGAATTTCATAATTTCACCTAAAATATGTAAATTTACAACTTAATAATGTTTCAATGTGTGCCTCATATATCTTGAAACTAAATTTCGTTCCAACCTAAAATATTAAAGGTAACATAAATAATCGTTTTACTTCATACATATTTTTAAATATTATGAGGTTTAATTGCGTAAAGTTTTAAGTTTACTCTTACTTATAAATTACTTGAAAAACATAATGAAACTCCCTTTATCATGAATCGAGTGCAAGACTCAGACACCCAAAAATTTAATTAATTAATTTTTATAATAGTTATTGCATCAATCAACAACTTTCAATTAGATTTTTGATCAACTCACGAATTTTAATTTTAATTATTAAAATTTTTAAAAAGTTTATCAGAGTTGAGGGAAAGAATTATTCTTAGAGTAAATAACATATTTTGAATTTGCTGGAACATCCCTAGTTCCCTACTTATAGTATGAAAGTTATCTCTTTTATGAGATAGGAATTAAAATTATAATTAACTTTAGATGTGACGCCCCCAAAATAGGTTCAATACTCAACTCATTTTGAGTCGTCAAATACACTCAATAAAATTCAAATACAATCTCTCATATCACACGATCGTGCAAAATACGACCACACAACTGTGAGTGTCAATACAGACATGTAGAAAATATTAACATTCAAACTAAGTCCTCATTACATTTATTATCACACTATTTTAAATAAAAAAAATAGTGATGAATTCTACAGCTCTAACTCAAACCATCACTCCATTCTCCGACTAGTACCCGCGATATTCTCATTTTCTGAAGAGAACAATGGAAGAAAAGGGTGAGTTCAACTAGCCTAGTAAAGAATATTATGACTAAGATAATGAAAAATAAATTATCGTTAGCCTTCAATAAATCAGATAAAATATTATGGACAATAAGTTTTAGATCAATATTCGCAACATAAATAATAATTCATTAGAAGAGTTAAGTAAAGAATGATGTCTACTATCTTCTTTGATTTAAAAGTCCATCATCAATATTTTATCCCTGTAACATTAATCAATATATATCTCGAATCAAATATCCATCTTTGCACTACGGGCCAAAGATATTCATTTGTATAATTAGTTGTTCATGTTCATTTCAACACCTGTCCATCTTTGCACTACGGGCTAAATATATTCATCAGGTAATCATTCATCTTTGCACTACAGGCCAAAGATATTAATCACGTAATTATTCATCTTTGCACTACAGGCCAAAGATATTCAGTAATATCACCATTTAAAACTGAGGATGATGAAAAATAATACGCATAACGGATTCAGTGAGATAAAGGACAAATATTAGAGAATTTATTCAGAATTCAAGAATGAATATCAAAACCTGGATCCAATCAAAGATGATTTGAAAGTAAAAAAATATTTTTTTACTGTGAATAGTACCCCGTGAATAGTAACTCGTGAATAGTAACTCATGAATAGTAACTCGACATGAAAAGATAAATTTTTTATAAAAAAATTCTGACCAATATTTCAGTGAAATAATATTAGATGAAGCGCAAAACTCAAGTAATATCTCATCATTTCAGGAATTATAGAAGCAATACTTACTGTAGTAAGTTTAGAGTTAGGAATCTGAAATGAAATAATATACGAAATTGCAATTGGATTTTCACCCGTTTGGCGGTAGTCCGCTCAAATAGATTATTTTTACAATTTAATAACAGCTGAATACGAAGGGTTATTCACCAGGCATGCGGGAGTCCGCGTAGACAGGTTATTCCCACAGAATAATAAAGAATAGAATAACAACAGGATTTCACCATGCATGCGGTAGTCCGCGTAGACAGATTATTCCAACAGCATAATAAATAATGGAATAACAACCCTTACGAGTATTGAAAGAAAATAACTCTCTTCATGAATACGAAAGAAATAATACCCCTTACCTTAAAATTTGAAGACTGCACTAGCGTAATAGCAGAATACTCTTCTTCTTTCTCTCTTATTCTCTCTATACTTTCTCTCTCTATAACTTTAGTGAATTGGTGAGAAATAATAAAAAAATGAGCTTCTATTTATAGGCTTGGCAGAGTAGAGATAAAATAGTTTTTTTACCATAATTTATGATATCATCGCTTACATCATCGATCCATGACATCATTGTTTACCTCATCGCTCTGATGACATCATTGCTTATCTCATCGCTCCGATGACATCATTGTTTGCATCATAAGAGTTCAAATTCAATTTGCACTCTTCCACCTCGTTTAACTTTTATACCATGAATTTACTATAATAATGTTATCATTCAAATTATAAAAATCATACTATTATATAATCACATCATACTACTATAATGTAATATTATAATAATATATTTGAATAAATTATTTTATCGGACAAGATAAAATACTAACTTTCAACAAATGTCACATATTAAAAAAAATTCTCCGTTTAAATCCATATTGAATAAATATTTTCTTATCATATATATCAAAAAATAATTATTCACAAATAATATTACAGAACTACAATATTGACAACCAGATCGTTCCCAGGAAAGAGGGGGCCTTCCGATAAGGATTTTTCCTTACTGGCGCGCAATTAATCAACCCCTTTCCTAAACAGAACTTCCTTAGACATTACCAATAATGCTATCTAATAATATTATTCAAATAATATGAATAATTGATTTGATAAGTTGAAATAATGTGAAATGACATTTATTGAATCAATAATAGAAAATAGCAAAGTAGCACTTATTGATATAAAATATCAACGTAGCAATTGTTGAACTAATAAAATATTATGCAAATATTGAATCAATAATATAAAATATTGAACAGTAGTTACTGTAACAATAATTGAGTAAGTGTCTTCCTACGTAAGAATCAATAATTCGAAATACTGTGCAATACCGTGTGCTACTGACACCACGTATTACTGTATTTAACTATCGGGTATTTCAACAGTACTAACAGTAACAGTTTTGCCATTATTTTTATAAAAAAGGTTACTTCTATCGCTTTCTATACCCGACATTCATTCCGTTGTGGGGTCCACCAATCACTGCGCCGTCGTACGAATATTCTCCGACAAAAAAATATTCCTCGACCAAACGAATATTCCCCAACACAACGAATATTTTATAACCACTTGCTTACTTTGTAAACTTTGCACATTTCACCCATAACTATCACATTTATCAAATTAACACCTTACTATTTCAAAATAATATATAAAGAAAATTAAATCTTATTCATAAAATCTGGGGTCTTACTTTAGAGACTTTCCAAATTGTCAATCCTTAATTGGTTGAATTTAGGAAAATTCTATCTTTTATTAAATTTAATAAACTTCTAGAATATTTTGCGAACAAAATTATTATATTGCCCTTCATTCATAGAGATTTACAAATAACACGTGACAACTCGTCATTAGTGGTTATTTTTACTTGCATCAATAATAATTATTGTTGAAAAATGTGTGATTAATAATTTTTTTGATGTTATGTTATTTTACATATGTTATTAAGTGTTTATTGGGCTATAAAATGAAATTACAATAAAATTCTTTATCATATACATTTAAAAGTGATACGTATGATTTATCATAAAATAACGTTTGTTAGCAAACAAAACAAGTATCATTGGACCATTCAACATAAATATCATAATACTAAAACATGGAATGGGATCAATGATTATTACTTATTATATACGGAAACCTCCTTCTAATATAAAGTATTTTTTTTAAGTTTTATATAATTAATTTAAATTTATAACAGAACTATTTATCAGGGATACAATATTACATCCTAATTTTTAAATGCGGAGGGCCGCCTGCATATGCTTTGCGCGTGCGAGACACGATGATTTAAGTGGTGTTGGTGCAGAGTATATGGCATGTAAATGAGAAGGACAGCATTGATAATCTGACAGGACAGTTACAGAGAGTTGCTCAAAATCTAAAGACAATAACGCATAAATGTAATCCCAGACCATCACGAAAACTGCGCTTGCTAACACGTGCATCTATCTCGCAATTCCTCCTACACGCCTTTCACCACTACTTGTTGCTCATCTCCGTTTAAGATTTAGTAACTGATTCCAATTCTGGTGGCTGTTTTTTTCCACCTCCTAATTCCCGGTTGACTCCTGCCGACGCGTGTCAGTGGCTGACTTCAGATAGTTAAATAAATACTAAAGGTGTCTCCATTTGTGTCACAATTAGTAGGAATTTTTTATTTTTGATTTTAGGATCCGAAATTTAAATACAATATTCTATTTCATTTTTTATTTTTAACAGTCATGAGGAAAACAATAGTGGAGTTTTCAAGATCCAACACTAATTAAATTTGCACACGCTTCTTAATTTAAATTGACAAGAATGTCATCGGTAGATTAAATTGTAACATTCTAATAATGTTATTTCGTTATTTTTTTTAGTAATGTAAGTTGAAACAACATAAAAAATAAATAAAAACCTTCTAGGTTTTCCAATTAAATAACAAAACAACAAATAAAAGCGACTCTTATCATAAATTTATTTTAAAGAAATAAAATTGTAAGAAAGGTCAGAAAAAATGACAAAGATAGTAAGCAGTTTCAAAAGTCCCAAATTGATATTTCAGCAAATATTTAAATATTTGTAATTAAATTAATGTTGATATTAAATGATTTTCACGTTTATGTAAAGATAAAATTATTTTAAAAAGTTGTTAGATTAACAATTCCCTAAATTAATTAAATTAACATGTAGGGTGATTGAAGAGGACTTTTCTTCAGTGCAGGTTGCGTGCACGAGGAAAGACTTGTTGAACCACTATTTATCTATTTTATTACCACTTTTTGGACCAAAAGATAAGTATTTGTACTAGTAAGTAGTGTTATTAAACCGGACCGGCCCGCCGGTCTAATTGATAAAAATCGAAATCGTTTGGCTCTTCGATCTTGTTCAGTTCAATTTTATTGATTTAGTCAAAAATCAGTTGACCCGATTGACCATCGGTCCAACATGTTGTCTAACCGGTAAAATCGGTTAATTGATCCAATAAATCGATTTTAAATTTTACTTTTTTTTTTGTACTAAAAAATTTTAATATTAAAATTGACCACTTTTAGTAATATTGTAACTTGATTTAATTATGTTTTAGTTTATAAAACACGAAATTTTTAAAAAAATTATTAATTACTAATAATATATATTTTTATATACATTAATGACGTAAATGAATTAATAACGATTCGATCATTAGTCCGATTAATAATCCATCCATCCTATATCTTTTCGGGTTGGGGGTATGAGAACCTTTTCGGGTTGGGGGTATGAGAACCTTGGTAGTAAGCATGTACAATAAGTCTTGGGCGACAGGTTTCCACCGACCGGGGTGGCGATCGGCCGAAAATTTAATATTTTTTTTTCTTTTGCTTTGGACTTCTAAATAATTAATGTGATTTATTCGAACTAAATATTTTATAAAATATAATGATTTAGGTATCGTTTAAATACACATAAATTAAATTAAATTTTCGACGGATCGGCACCCCTGTCGGTGGAAACCTGTCGCCCCTAAGCATGTACACTCCCAGTCCCACTACTTTCAAAAAAAACTTACACGTGTCAAGAACATATCAAATGTGCCACTTGTCCCCTGCCTAAGTCACTCAACCTCCTCCACGCCATACCCCCTCCTCTGTATTCGTATAAAGTTTTACCCAACTCTCTCCTTTCTTACATGCAACAACAATAATGCCAAACAATTCCCACCAAACACTCGTTTAATTCAACATAACCACCTCCCCAGCCTGTGAGGGGATAGTCTCGTCATTTTCTATAAATAGTACATATAATCTGTTCGTACAAAAATTAAAAATATTTGTTTTAATTCTAAAATTAAAGATTTATTTTTATATTTAACCTATAAATTGATAAAATCTGATCATATAATATCATACCAGCACTATTATATTTCTAACTAATGTTATAACATAAGAGAACTAATTAGTGTTGATATTTATCTTTTTGAATTTCAAAAGAATTCTTATCGTAACAGCTAGTTATCCTGGATATTAAAAAAATATTATTATAATAAACAAGACAGCAAAATTTAAGCGTTTAAAAAGAAAAGTACTCTAGACTAACGTATGTTGAGAGAAAGAAGAAGAGAGAACAAAGAAAAAATAGTGGAGTGATTTGAAGATGAAAACTTGATATTTGGCAACAATTTTTCCTCCTCCTCTTCAATTTTGATTTAAATTGTTAATATTGATTAGATATTTTAAATATTTAGAGATTTTTTTGGGAGATTTGAGAGTGAAAATGAATGAAAATTAGCAAAGAAAAAGAACTCCATTGAAGGTAAGAAACTTAAATTTAAAATTTATTTTCTATTATTTTGACAGTACATTGTGTGGTCAATAACTCTTACTCTGGTTGTTGGATCGTTCTCAATTTTGGACATGTTGTAGTTTTATAAGTTGGGAACATGTCCACCAATGTTGACCCGTTAAGACTTAAAGTTGAGTATTTTATTTGTTGTGAAATGTAAGAGATTGCTGATTTGAATTTTTCGTAGCAGATTTTATGCAATTTACACTAACGTTCAAAAATTGATAAGTAGGTGATTTTGTGTCCGACTTGGTTGATTCTTAAGGCTAAATTGGAGTCCTTGAAGTCTAGTTTCTGTTTATGATTTTAGATTTAAAAAATAAGTTTAATATAATAGAGTTTTGACAGCAATAATGGCGTGAGGTCTTGATAATATTTGGTAATTACTATCATAGAATCTGTTGAGTTTCGGTCAGAGGGATTGACAACAAATTGACTACGATTGAAAGATTGGAATTGAATGAATAAAAAAAAAAGAATAGAATGAAGGTTGAAATGAATCGTTCCAACTTCATTCTATTCAAGTTAAAATGGATCGTTTCACATTCTTACACAATTTTTCTTATAAATTTAGGAGGTATAAAAATAATTTATTCAATTCCAATTGAATAACCAAACACAATTTATTTCTCCCATTCAAACGTAATATTATCCATCCACCTGCTTTGAACCAACGGTGATTTAATGGTTTGAGAAGATATGCTTTGAGGTGTTTCCTAGTCAACTAAATTAAAGTCTGAATTCGGAGGACTTTCATGTTTAAATATTAAAAAACTCAAGCAACCGACTTAATGAAATACGGGCAACACCAAATTATATAAATTACAAAAATAACAATAAGAAAAACAGTTACAATTAAAATAAGAGAGTAAAAATATAGTCAACAAATTTTATACATAAAACTATAATCTACTAAATTTGTTTACTACTTATAATCTATAATCTACTAAATAAATCTTACAAATCTATAATAAAACTCAAGTATTTCTTTTTCATAGTAAAAATATAGTCAACAAATTTTATACATAGACTATATATAGTCTCCTATATGAAACAAAGTTGTTTACTAAATTTTAATCGTTGATATATTTTGTATTATATATAAGATATAGATATAGATTTACGTGGAGGCATAGATAGACAAACAAAAACAAATACTCAATTAATTCAATTTCTCTTCTGGCATCCCCCATTTTATTTCGGGTATTCTTGTATTCCTCGATGGACTGGGCCTTCAACAAGCATACGTATATCGTGGTATGATCTGGGCTTAAGAGTAGGCTCTTGTAAATTCGATTGACTATCGCCACATTTTTCTTTCCTCGGGCAATAAATTTTATATTCAGAATACTTCCTCGGTTACATAATAGTAGTATACTAGATCTTGTAACCCGTGTCTGTCTCCGGCATTTCTAAAGGTTATATTTATCTGAAACTTTGGACGGTCCGGATGATGTATTAGGTTGAGCGGGATTTTTTTTTTTTAAATCATTTGTGTTTTGTTAGATAGATGTAAGAGTAATTTGTATTTTTAAAAATCATACTATGGTGTATTTTTCTTCTTTTATCTTTTCTGAGAACCTACACTATGACAATGTAGTAAATATAAATATACATTTCAATTCCAAGGACTTGGGGGGTGTATGGAGAAAGGGTCAGGAATGGAACTAGAAAGAACTCAAAGGAAACATACATTTTTTAATAATCTACAGCGGGCTTGTTGACTTTTTGACTTCTTACTGTGTTTTCAATTCAAATATAATATGACTTATTTAAAGTTTGCAGTTAATAATAACTCTTAAATATTTTAAACTTAAAAAAGACTCGAAGTTAACTTCAAAAAATCAAAATTATTGCTTCTTTTATTTTTAATTTGTGGAGGGAGTATTATTACATATAAAGAGAAAATGATTTTAGAGGGTGGTTAATTCCCCCAACATCTTCAAAAAGTCCTCGATCTTATCTCGCATGGACAAGCGAAAATAAAATAGAGAAAAAAAATCAGCAGTATTATAATTAGAGTTTTAAATGTGCTTGATATACTCTATTGTATAATTAGATGTACTCAAAATCAGCAGTATTATAAGAGTTTTAAATGTGCTTCATATATATATATATATATATATATATACTCTATTGTATAATTAGATACACTCAATCAGTAAACTTTCTAAATTATGTGTACACTTAATTTCTCTATCAAAACTAAAAGTAAATGTTCTGATGGACGTGTTGAATAATTATAACGGAACGTGCTATTGCATAGAATAAAATTAAATAAATTAATCATAATAATTAAGTACTTACATGAATTAAGAGAAGACATCTTGTATGTATTAAGCTTCCGCTGCGCGTAAGGGTGAAAGTCTTCAATTGCCTCTCTCAATCTTAATGATGGATGTATAGGTGTGTATAAATTTCTTGAGACGGCAACTGGGACCAAACCCTAACTGTTTTATTTATTAGATAGCTAAGGGTCAAAATCGTCCATCAAGATTATAAAATCATAGGGCCCATTATATCAACTTAATATTAGTAATAATATTTATGGGCCACACAATTAATTACCAAACCCATAAATAAAGTAATAAATTAATATAACATGTAAGTCCAATAATTACATAAATAGTAGAGGCCACATAAGTGAATAAAATATTCTAACATTCTCCCACTTGGCCGAAATACTATTTATATATAAAACATAATGCTTACAATCATTAATTTGACCAAGTATTAATTTAATATCTACATCTTGTTCAAATAAAAATACCAATGCGAATTAATACAATCGTTGTTTCACTATTAACACAAGATTCCCATTAGTTACACAATTAGTGCTTTTATTAGAACAAAGATTAACATTAAGCATAACAGGTATGAATAGAGTTTACATAAGTGGTAATAGATTAAACTCATTCATATGGTCCAAAATTAACATAATCGTTCCGTTTGCTCATAAATTCTCAAGTGTGCACAATAAAGAGAATAGCAAATCATAAACATAATGTGAAGTTCAAAATAACGAGCTCAAAATTGTTGTCTTACATCAAAATAACTCATTAGTTAAGACTACCAGTTAAACCCATGTCGACATTATGCTCTAAAAAGAGTTTGGGTGGTAAGCCTTTCGTAAGTGGATCCGTTAACATATCATGCGAACTAATACACTTAATGACAACGTTTTAATCTTCAACTCTTTCCCTTGACAAATAAGTACTTAGTGTCGAGGTATAGCAGAATCATTATCACAAAATACTTTCAATGATCTTGAAATGGAATCTATAACTTTAAGTCATGAAATAAGATTCCTCAATTATACGGCGTGACAAGTAGCATGATAACAAGCCACATATTATGCCATCATCTTGGAAGTGGTAGTTAACTCCTGCTCATGAGTTCTCCACGAAATAGGGCCTCTTGAAAGTATAAAGATGTACCCTGATGTAGATTTCTTTTCGTTTTTACACTTAGCAAAATCAGAATCAGAATAGCCAACAACTTCAAGATTATCTGTTTTTTTTTTCTGAATGTAAGCATAAAATTCTTAGTGCCCTGTAAGTAGCGTAAAACCTTTTTGGCTGCTTTCCAGTGATCCAAACCTGGATTTGACTGGTAACGTTCAAGCATGCCAGTTACATACGCTATATCTGGACGTGTACAAACTTGAGCGTACATAAGACTCCCAACCACAGAAGCATAGGGAATAAGATTCATTTGATCACGTTCAAGTTCATTCTTAGGACATTGATATGAGCCAAATTTGTCACCCTTAACAACAGGGGCAACAGTAGGGGAACAATTTTGCATGTTGTATTTATTAAGAACTTTGTCAATATAAGATCTTTGGGACAATCCTAATATCCCGCGAGACCTATCTCGATGAATTTCAATACCTATAACATAAGAGGTTTCACCGAGATCCTTCATATCAAAATTTTAGAAAGGAAACGTTTGGTCTCATGCAATATGTCTAAGTTATTACTTGCAAGTAGCATATCATCAACATACAAAACAAGAATAAAAAATTTACTCCCACTGACCTTCAAGTATATGCATTGATCAACTATATATATATTTTTTAAAATCAAAAGTACTCATCACCTCGTGAAACTTAAGATACCATTGTCGAGAAGCCTGCTTTAACCCATATGTGGACTTCTTAAGTCTACATACCATATGTTCCTTGCCTTTAACTAAAAAACCTTCTGGTTGTGCCATATAGACATTCTTATGCAAGTTACCATTAAGGAATGCAGTTTTGACATCCATCTGATGTAGCTCTAAATCATAATGAGCTACTAAAGCCATAACTATTCTAAATGAATCTTTCCTGAATACTGGAGAGAAACGTTATTAAGCTCCATTGATTTTAACTCATCATTCATGGCTTCAAGCCATTAAGTTGATTGCACACTCGTAATGGCATCTTTATAGGAGATAGGATCATTAATCTTACTTGAATCATAGTCAATCTCATTAAGATAGGTTAAAAAATTATCAAAATTAACAGGCTTTTTAGGTCTTTCGGACCTACGTAAAGGCTGCACAATTTCAAGAATATGATTTTCAATAATATGGGGTTCAACATTAGGTGGTGACTCAGTTATTTTAGGGGCATTATTCGCCTCAAGAAGAGGTTGCCTCACCCTCTTGAATTACAGGATTAGGAACATAAAACCTATTTTCTTCAAGATGATTTTTTTTTAGGTTCACCATTCCCACTTAAATCACCATTCTCTAAAAAACTCTGCATGCCTAGTCTCAACAATTTTAGTGGTATGAGAGGTACAGTAAAATCAAAAACCTTAGATCTATCAGAATATCCAATGAAATGGCAACTAATAATTTTTAGAGTCAAGTTTCTTTATTTGTGGATTAAAAATCTTAGCCTTGGCTAGACAGCCCCATACCAGTAAGTATTTTAAACTAGGTTTTCTACCTGTCCAAATTTCATAAGGAGTGTTAGGGACTAGGAACCCGGTTTAAAATATGAACAGCTGTCTTTAATGTCTCAGTCCATAAAATATCGGTAAGTTGGAATTACATAACATACTACGTACTGTAAGACCCCAGATTTTATGAAATAAAAGTTTTTCTATTTAGTAAATGGTTAAATTGATAAAAGTTTAAAGTTAAGGGTGAAATATACAAATTTTGCAAAGTAAGCAAGCAGTTATAAAATATTCATTGTTGTCGGGGAATATTAGTTTGGTCGTAGAATATTCTTGTTGTCAGGGGAATATTCGTACGACGGCGCAGCTATTTGTGGGCCTCACAACGGAATAACTGTCGGATATAGAAAGCGACAGAAATAACCTTTTTATAAATAACGGTAAAACTGTTGAAATACCCGGTGGTTAAAATACAGCAATACGCGGTGTTGCACAGTAGCACACAGTATTGCACAGTATTTCGAATTATTGATTCTTACGAAAGAAGGCACTTACTCAGTTATTGTTACAGTAATTATTGTTCAATATTTTATATTATTGATTCAATAATTGCATGATATTTTATTGATTCAATAATTGTTACGTTGATATTTTATATCAATAATTGCTACGTTGCTATGATTGATTCAATAATTGTTATCGTTGATATTTTGTATTATTGATTCAATAATTGTCACTGCACAATATTCCACATTATCAACTTAATAATTCATATTATTTGAATAATATTATTAGATAGCATTATTGACAATGTCTAAAAAAGTTATGTCTAGGAGGGGTTATTTAATTGCGCGCCAGTAAGGAGAAGTCCTTATCGGAAGGCCCCCTCTTTTCTGGGAACGACCTGCTTGTCAATATTATAGTTCTGTAATATTATTTGTGAATAATTAACTATTGATTTATATGATAAGAAAATATTTATTTTATGGATATAAAAGAAGGAATTAGTGCTGATGTGTTTTTATCAGTATTTTGGTGTGAAAAATCATCCGTTTATGAATTTTGAATAATTTATGTTTGGAATTTGAAAAAACTTCCATCTACAGAGTTGTAGAGAATTAATTTTTTTATAGAAAGACATAAAATTTGTATTTTTTTGATAAAAGGACTATTTATTATGAATTATTGAAGTTTCGGAAAATAAATATTTTTTTATAAAATGGTGGGCCCCACTTTTGGTTGGTGAATGCTGATGGCTTTCTTTGGAGGCGGCTAAATTTTTTTTTAAAAAAAATATTATTTTATTCAAAAGTCTACTTTGGCATCCTAAGCTTTTTCCTATAAATAGGGTGTTTAGGTTAGAATTAAAAATCACACTAGAATCAGAAGTTTTCTCTCTCTATAATATCGAGCGTATTTTTATGAGTATTTAGATACTTTGAGTGTTATTATTCAGTGCAAATTTTCTTCAGCTTTATATCCGATATTCAAGTCAGAGGTACTATTCTTTTGAGGTAAGGGGTATTATTTCTTTCGTATTTGTAAGGGTTGGTAAGGGATGTTATTTTTTTCGTAAATGATGTTATTGATTTCAATATCATTTCATCAAAATATTGGTATGAATTTTATTATAAAAATTTTACCTTTTTCGTCGAGGTTACTATTCACGTATACGGCACTATTCATGTATACGGTACTATTCACGAAGTATGATTTTTCTTATGAAATTTCTATCCTTTTCATGTCGGAATTACTATTCACGTATACGGCACTATTCACGTATACGGTACTATTCACTGAAAAATTAAATTTTTTTCTATTTGTCTAAGTTACCTGTTAAGGTTCCTATCTTTGATCAGATTCATAATTTGAACTTCATTCTTGAATTTTACTCCACAATTAGTTATCAAGTTGACAATTGGATCGTATTCTTATATATAACATTTTTATAATCCGGATGATAAAAATTCTCTTTGATTTGAGTGTAAAGATGAGTAGATTAATGGTATGATCATGACTATGGGTTCTCTTTGGCCAGTAGTGCAAAGATGAATTGTTGACTGGTATGATCATGATCATTGATTTTACAATTGAATATCTTTAGCTTAAGTGCAAAGATGAATTGATCAACATGGTTATATATGTTGTTTCTATAAATTCTGAAATGATTAGATATTTATTTGGGATGAATATCTTTGGCCTGTAGTGCAAAGATGAGCGGTTGATTTGTGAATATCTTTGGCCTGTAGTGCAAAGATGAGTTATTGATAAATATCTTTAGTCTGTAGTGCAAAGATGAATGACTAATTGTTGAATATCTTTGACCCATAGTGCAAAGATGAATTGATTAACATGATTATGAACAGCAACTGTGATTTGGTATATCCATAATCTTTGGTGTTTCAGGTAAAGATAGGTGATGAAAGTTATCTTCGTCCTGGGTGCAAAGAGGAATTTAGCAACACAATTATGATTATGAATTATTCACATGATTATGAACATGAGCTGTTGATTGATGTTACAGGGATAAAATATTGTTGGTGAACTTTTAACATGGAGAAGATAATAGACATTATAGTCTATTTGACTCTTCTAATGGATTACTCGTTCCGCTGCAACTCTGGTTGAAAAGTTTTATCATCTACCATATATTATAAATCTCTGATTTATTACTGATGAAGACTATTGATAATTTAATTATCTTTAGTCATGATATTTTTTACTGGGCTATTTGTGCTCATCCTTTTTCTTCACAATTCCTTTCAGGTAATAAGAGTACAACGGGGTCGAGCAGGAATAACAGGGGAATAGAACGACGGTCTATAGCTGTTGAGGTTTTCCACAAAACAGTATGAGAGGAATTATATTGAGAATTTAAAATGTGTGTGTCGTATTTTATACGTCATTTTAACAGTTGATTTTGGTGAACCAAATAAGCTGAGGTGAACCCAACTTTGAAAGGGTATTTTGCCACTATCATACAAGATGTCTAATCACCTACGATTTCGGGTTATCATAAGACATAGTTGTGCACATTCACTTGCTGATTATATCTATGAGCACTACCTATATAATATTGGAGTTTGGTTGAAATATAATTCTCAATTGGAGACAATGAAAATAATTATATGGCAAGAGAAGACCCACCATTGAAAAGAACATGATAGTAATCTTTTTATTTTTTTTTGTGGTCTATTGGGTCAACCAAGGATAATTCTCAAGTCATATGATATCTATTATAACTTAGACGCATGGCCTTCCATGTACGAAGGTTTTCTTGAGCATTTTTCAAAGATTTTAATTTCTAAAACAGTTATTGACTGTACCTTTCTGTAACGTATTATTGATTTGGAGTATGGGCACTGTATTTGTATTGAAACTCACAGTTTAATGTGGTCATATTTTGTACGACAGTTTAAAAGTTGAAATTTCAAGATTTATATTTAGAATTTTTGTTGAGTGTATTTCGTGACAACCCAGAATGGGTTGGGTGGATTGGACCTATTTTGGGGGCGTTATAAGGGTACGATTTCGTTTCTCAGCTACACTATTCTGCTGCGGTGTACCAGACATTGTATACTGAGTGACAATTCTATTTTCTTGACAAAATAAGACAAATGGGACAGGACTATGACCTGTATCAGAGTGTTTACCATAATACTCTCCGCCTCTATCTGATCTCACTACTTTAATTTTTCGGTCAAGTTGATTTTCAACTTCAGCCTTATTTATTTTAGTAGAAATATGCTTATCCTTATTCTTAAAATCTTTGCCATTTTTATGAGCCATTTTCTTATGAAATCCAGTAGTAGTCAAATGAGCAACATCAGATTTTTCAATCTTAAGCCTTTCTTCTTCTTGGACGCACATGGCGATTAACTCGCTCATTTTCCATTTTTCTTTCTGCGTGTTATAATTGATCTTAAATGGATCAAATTGTGCAGTAAGAGAAGTCATAATGAAGTGAACAAGAAAACCCTCAGAAATCGCCATGTCCATACCCTTTAATTTAAAGGCCATGTCGTTCATCATCATAATGTGCTCGCGCACTCCACTAAACCCATCATACCTGCTAGTGAGTATTTTCAAAATAAGGGTACTTGCATGAGTTTTAAAAGAACCCTTAAATTGTTCCTCGACTGAAGTTAAGTACTCTTTAGCACTCTCAGAGTCAGGAATGACTCCTCGAATAGCTGTCGTGATAGAGTTTTTCATAATCATAAGAGACATGCGGTTGGATCGCTCCCACTTTTCATAAGTAGCTTTTTGCTCAATTGAGCTTGTATTTGTAAGTGGAGCAGGATGATCAACTCATAATGCATAGTCCAAATCCATAACGCCGAGAACAATTTTCACTTGCTCTTTCCAAATAGTAAAATTAGTTCCATTCAAGGCTTCAATTCCAGAGAGATACCCAGAAATACTAGTTGGAGTCAATGTTGAAACACAATCAAGCTCATAAGTATGCTTACAAAAAATTAAAGAAATCCACAATGTACAACAATAATTAATAATTAATCATAATAAAACCAACTGTAGGGCAAGCAGTTAGTTACATAAAATCTATTTACAACACCAAAAAAAATAAATTTTAATGAGACGTTGGGCATAATTATTAATCTTTCGTTGGTCCAATTAATAATATGCTAATAACATCCCCATAAAATAATGCACAACACATTTATTCACGTATCACCGTTGAGCAGAAACGAAATAAACATGTTACTTATGCAATAAAATTCCATTTAATAAATTTCAATTCTAATTTTTCGTTGGGTAAAATTAAAACCTTTATTCATTAAATGTAACATTATGTGACTTTTCTTAATCTTTAATTGTTTCAATTAATAATCCTCTGTTGGGCTGATTATTAATTTTAATAATAAAAGAGTCACGCATACATGTAAATTATTATGATTAAACTCAATTTTTTTTAAATAACATAATAATCAAGTTTGAAAATTAACATTATTTAAAATTTACATGTAACAACTTAAAAGTCCTAATAATATATCATAACATATTCTAGAATTTTAAATTAAGATATACAATTATGAATATGAATTGATTATAAAATAATCACGTTAATTTTAACTTGAATACATGAGGGCATAAGAATATCATAATATTATCTAGACATAATGAATAATAAATCTAACATATAATATTTTAATATTTATGTCCAGGATGTCCACCATAATATTATATTAAAATAAATTTACATAAACAGTGCATATATAATTTGTGGGAACATTATATATGAATATATATATATATATATATATATATATATATATATATATATATATATATATATATATATGCGTTGTACATAAAGTTAATCTATAATGACATGTTCCTGTTCTCTCGCATAACATAATATTAAAGCATCTTAAGATTATATGAACAGTGCAGAAACGTACAGAAGACTTGGGCATAATAAGTGGGCCTATGGCAGTAGCCTTAATACTAATAACATGGAATCATTAATGAAATATATACATATTATTTTAGTCTTATGTACAGTATGTCAATTGGGGAGATTTAAAAGTAATACTAAGCATGATAAAATATAATGCTTTATACCGAAAAGTAAATAAATGAATTACAATACATGATTTGACAGAATACTTGATATCCAAATATATAATACATGATACAGGATACTTGATATCCAAACTTTATATGTATCATACATGATACAGGATACTTGTTTCTTTCTCTAAATTATATTGTGCCCATAAAGAGATTATGCAAAATTAAAATTCTAGCATAATTGCATAATTAATTTATTTTATACAATAACGTAACCATGCTCTGATACCAGATATTGAATAATTATAACGAAACCTGCTATTGCATAGAATAAAATCAAATAAATTAATCATAACAATTAAGTACTTACATGAATTAAGAGAAGACATCTTGTATGTGTCAAGCTTCCGCTGCGCGTAAGGGTGAAAGTCTTCAATTGTGTATAAATTTTTTGAGACGGTAACTGGAACCAAACCCTAACTGTTTTATTTATTAGATAGCTAAGGGTCAAAATCGTCTATCAAGATTATGAAACCCTAGGGCCCATTATGCCAACTTAATATTAGTAATAATATTTATAGGCCACACAATTAATTACCAAACCCATAAATAAAATAATAAATTAATACAATATGTAAGCCCAATAATTACAATAGTAGATACCACATAAGTGAATAAAATATTCTAACAGGACGTGGATCACCAACCTGGCTCATGCATCAGTAATGGTATAAGTTATGTTCAGGCATCTCAATTATACCCAAATCATGATCAAACTCCCATCTAATTTTTGCACGTCGAATCTAAAAATATCGAAGAGAAAAGAAAATTAACAAAATAATGTGTTGGGATTGACTAATACTTTTGCGGGTTCGACGAATGATCATTACGACAGAGTAGTCGAGGGTCTCGCTTCCCGGTGAGCGAGCGGATGCCCAGTTTGCCGGTAAGCTGACGGGTGTTGCAAGGAGCAACGCCCCATGAAAATCAAGCGCAAAGTACAATATTGGGAGTTTGAGGATTTATTAGTATCAACTAGAGTTTTTTTAGTTACTATAAAAATATTATTTTATGTATAAATCATTGTAGAGTATGTAAGACATCTAATGAATACATCAGACAAACATAACTAACCAAATTAATGAACTTAAATATATCGCGTATTCTTAACTTTCAGTCATTTTTAAATTCTAACATAAAGTATTACTACCTAACTAAGATCTGAAAGATGAGTTTTGACCCAACGATAATATTGAGACCGACCATTCTTTGTATTTGACTATTGACTAGCTAGTGTAAATTTTTATCTCGTATTTGACTATTGACTAGCTAGTATAAATTTTTATCTCGCCATGCAGCCCTGGCCTTTTCCCTAATATTTACTATATATACTACGTACTAGTTAGTAGTTAATGTTTTATATAAAATTTATAGTAATATTACTTTCTTCATAATGATTCTCCATTTCTGGGGACTGGGCATATGAAAGAGATCGATCGATCTGGTATATATGAAAGCATGCATGCATATACATTTGGACGATAAAATTTAGTTTTCTGAGTTTTATGATATATACTGCATGTTGCCTCCCTTCAAATAATTAAAAGCTGGCAACCTGTCATATTATCATATATGACCTTCGAATTATAATAGTTACATTGAAATATAATCAAGACGGTATGTACGTATATTTTAGCGAATAATAATTATTAAAATTAGGTAACTTAATTTATTGTTAATATATATATATAATTAACGAGGAAAAAGAAGTGTCTATTTGTGCTATATATAGAAAAGAAGGGACAACGAGGATAAAGGAGATGTAACATTTTCTTCCAAAATTTCTTTTGATTCACTTCATAAATTCATGACAAGGATAAATTACTTAATCTTATAATTACATATATATATATATATATATATATATATATACGTGTACATTTAATTATATTTACTTTAATAAAAATAAATAAATTATTTAAATTTTGAATTTAATATTTTATATATTAATTTAAAAATGTTTTTGAATCACGGGGAATTTATTTTAAAACAAAGTTAGGTTGGAAATGTAGATGTACCTGATCAGATTTTCAAAGGGATTTCCTTCCTTCTCTTCTCCGACGAAAGGTTGGCACCAGCGACCCACTATCAATTTATTTCACATGCATTCCCTGTACTACTCTTAGCTCAAAAGATTGACGTCAATTAGTTATAGAAAAATATGTAATACTCCCTCTGTCCCAAATTAATTGCTCAATTTTAATTTTTTTTAGTCAAATTGATTATTTTTTAAAACCATTTTGTGTACCATTTTTTCCAAAATATAGGTGAAGAAGTTATAACAAAAAAAAGTATATACAATTTATTACTAATACCAATTTTTATAATATTAAAAATATACTTATACATGCTTAATTATTAATTTTAAAAATAGTCAATTTGATTAAAAAAAATCAAAACTGAGCAATTCATTTGGGACGGAGGGAGTACTTCATCCGTTCTAAAATTATAGATATAATTTGGCTTTTTAAATTAAATAACGACATATTAAATTTCAAATTAATGTGAATTTATTTAATTTTAGTTGATACAATTATTAATTATATACTATATAACAAAACTATTAAGCATAATTTTTTTTTAAAATTTTATAAAACATACCAATTTTAAAATCTAATATGTCATTTGATCTCAAAAATTAAATTTTATCAAACGAAGAGGAGGATATATACCTCAGTAACGATTAGAAGTAAGATAATGATTGCAAACAATTATGGATAATGTAAATTTCGATAATCAAATGAAATATTCACAAAATTGTCCCCATTACTGAAACTCGAAAGATACTTGATACTCTCTTGTTTCAAAGTTAAAGATATCATAAAATATTTCTTTTTTCAAATTTGTTTTCAAAATATACCCCTAACATTAATTAAAATATTATAATAGTGTCATGATATTATTTAGAGTTAGAATTTAAGAACGAATAATATTACAATCACAAACATATTATATATATTATATGAAAGACAAAAAAGTAAGAACAAACGATATACTCACGTTCACTAATTTGGCTAATCTAGTTTGTCTAATGTATTCATAAGATGTCTCACACACACTCTACAATAATTCACACAAGAATATTTTTTTTATAGTAACTAGAAAACTCTAACCGATACACCAACTAAAATACATTAGTAAAAATCCAAGACCGGGCTATATCCTATCGTAGTGACTATTAGTCGAAATCCGCTAAAATACGAGTCAATCCCAACATTCACTTTACCTACCTAAGATATTAGTAAATGACATATTAAATTTTTATGTGACTTTATGGTTTAAAAGTAATAATGTATCAATAATTTTGGAACGTGTTGAATAAATGTAATAGATTGTATGTTTAACTGTGCACGTATATATTCATTTGAAAGTTTCATTTTATAAAATATAATATAATTTTATAATTAAGTACATCATCACTATTATAATATATATTAATCAAATTTTATAGGATAAGAAGAAATAGACCCACAAATAAATTTCACATAAGAAGAAAATAAACTTTTATAAAGAATAAAATAAACTCACTCAGATAAAAATTAAATCTAAGACTTAAAGATGTTAGTAGTCCAATTTTAACCATCATTCACAACTGAGCATATATGAAAACCCTAAATCCTAATTAAATTAGTATTAAAATTAATGGCCGATAATAATATCCCAAGTCCCACCCAAAGGCTGTACAGACGTGGCAAAATACTACTTCTACTATAAACCAGAATAAAAATTAAACAGGAGTGCAGTACTACAGTCTACGGGGTAGGTATAAAATATTTGGAGTATAAATATGGGTTGAGACACCTACTCTTGCAACAACTTTTCTCAGTTTAGAGCGGAAAAGCTGCTTCATACTTAAACCGACGGGGGACGTACACGTGTCATACGCCGGGGAAATGGAGACGCCACTGCTAAATGGTGGCTCCTCCGACGAGCTCCGACTGATAGGCGAAGACGGAGATTACCGGCCGGCGATGGGGTGGAGGGAGTGGAGGGCAGTGTTTTGGATAGAGACGGTGAAGCTGTGGAGAATCGCCGTACCGATCGCATTCACGATACTGTGTCAGTTCGGACTCAACTCATTGACTAACATATACGTGGGTCACATCGGAGATATTGAGCTCTCAGCTTTCTCCATTGCTATGTCTGTTATCAATACCTTCTCCTTTGGATTAATGGTTCGTCTTTCTCTCTCTCTGTCTCTCTTTGCACACACATTTACACGCAATAATATATACATGGTTGTACGTATATTTGTTTGATTTGCTATTTTTATTAAGTTATTCGAGTCCCATTTACAAAATTTACAAATTCTAAGAACAATATTTTTGTTTCATATTTTACCCTAGCATGATAATGAAATTAGACTCCTTTTCATATGAAGTCTGAAACGGCATTGTTTCATTTGGTACTAATATCAATAAAATATTCTTTTTGTTTTAAAAAAAATGGCAAATGGGACTTTTTGGTAGAACAGAGGGAGTAGTATTATATTGTTGTTTAAGAATCTATTCCTTTGTACTCATATGTGTATTTAAATTATCTACGTCCACTGTCCAAATCCGAAAATGAAATAGAAGCAAAGATTAAGTTGATTACCGCAAAAAGAGAATGTATAACTAAGTTGTTACTCTGGGCTTGCATCGCTGATGCTTTACTGATGAAGTTGTCAAAAGTTCTTATCTTCATTCCTCTGCTATACATTTGGAATAATTTTATTTGAAAGACTTAAATTTAATCTTGAAAAGTTATTGAAAAGATGCTAGTTGGCTTTGGTGACAATGTTTTTTCGCCTTTATACATCTGATGAAATGCATACCATTAGTTCGCGTAGTTAAGTACCTTAATTAGTTGTTTTCTTGATGATAAGTTACAGTAATTTCCAGTTGAAAATGTCCAATTAGTTTTCAAATGTTATCCGAAAAATGCCTAGTTTGTTCATATATGTTATTCACGCATGATCCGATACTAGCTTCCTAAGACTGATCAGACGCCTATTCTTTTAATTATAATATACTCAATCCATATTATTATTACAGTCAGTTTTCTGGGTTTTAAGCTTTTTAGACAAATCAGATACTGACTCGGTATCCATATTTCCATATAATCTCACTCCGTTCCAAAATTTGGGATACAATTCTAATATGACAACTTTTAAGGATCTAATAGCTAATAATTTAGTAGTGGTCGTGTGATGCTAAAAAATTAGAGTATAAAAGCTGTGGCAAATTAGGGAAATCATGCCGCATTGTAGTCTTAAAATAAAAATGTATCCCTAATTTTGAAGCTGACTAAAGAGGAAAATGTGTCTAATTTTGGAACGGGGAACATATAATAACATATACTCTCCCTTTATCTTTTGGATATCTTATAAATTTGTTTATTCAAACTTACAAATTGGTATCAGCCTTCTTTTCAGTCGATAGTGTTCTGTATTGTAATCAAACAATCATTACTTAATTATGCATTTTGCAGCTTGGTATGGGAAGTGCACTTGAGACGCTATGTGGTCAAGCTTTTGGTGCTGGGCAAGTTTACTTGCTTGGTATTTATATGCAGCGCTCGTGGATAATCCTATGGGCTACCTGTATCATTCTCTTGCCCATCTACATCTTTGCTACACCAATCCTCAAGCTAATTGGTCAGGATGAGGATATTGCTGATCTAGCCGGAAAAGTCGCCATCCAAATCACTCCTCAATTGTTTTCACTGGCTATTAATTTTCCTTGCCAAAAGTTCCTTCAAGCACAGAGCAAAGTTAATGTTCTTGCATGGATTGGTTTTGTGTCTCTAATTATTCATGCTGGACTACTTTGGCTCTTCATTTACGTATTTGATTGGGGTACGAGTGGTGCAGCTACAGCTTTTGACATCACAAGTTGGGCGCTTGCAGTGGCTCAAGTTATTTATATTGTCTATTGGTGCAAGGAGGGATGGACGGGATTATCATGGTCCGCATTCAGGGATATATGGCCCTTTGTGAGGCTCTCAATTGCCTCCGCTGTGATGTTGTGCTTGGAAATCTGGTATATGATGAGTATTATTATCCTCACTGGCGATCTTGATAATGCAGTGATTGCAGTTGGGTCCCTTTCTATCTGGTAAATTCATTGCACATACTTACCTTTTCAAACCCAAACTTTCACTAGCAATCTTCAGATCCTTTCTAAGCTTCAAAACAGTCAAGAGAATACGCATTCTCAATATGCATAGAAATTAATTCCATTGGACATTCCTTCTATGTCATGTCACAGTATCGACATCCCATGCCTGGAGCAGGTCAAGTGCTTAAGATGACATGTGAATAGTTAATAGAAGTAATAAAGAAAATAAACAGTCTCGTAGCATATCGCCGTCACTAATATCATGGATTTAATGTGAATATACAGTACCTATGGATTATATATGCTTTTTTGTCCTAAAGTTGCCTTCTTGCTCCTCTGATTAACATATACATTTATATGCAGTTGTTACCTGTTATACTCATCAGCTGATACCTGATTTCTTTGGTTGTGTTTCAGCATGAACATCAATGGGTGGGAGGCCATGATCTTTATTGGAATAAATGCTGCTATAAGGTAAAAAACCAGAGATGCCAATCCATATATTTTGCCTACTCAGATCTAATTCAGGAGGTGCCATAATATATATACGTACCCTATTCAACTTATGAGACTAAACTGGATTATCTACCATTAAACAAGAAATTTGTCTAGAATCAGCTGCAGTCTATTTTCTCCCAAATAATTCTTACTGTCATGCCCTAGAACTGTCTCCATTTTATGGGTTACGTTATCAATGTATAAAATGTTGAATATCGACGCGCTATTTATGTCACTTGTATATCTCACTGCTTTCCATTTCTTCTCGTACAGTGTTCGGGTCTCTAATGAACTTGGACAAGGACATCCAAGAGCAACTAAATATAGTGTCTACATCACGGTCTTTCAGTCCCTTCTGATTGGAATAATTTGCATGATTGTTGTCCTGGTAACCAAGAACCAATTTGGTATTATATTCACAAACAGCAAGGATATGCAACGAGCTGTGGCAGAACTTGCGTACCTTCTTGGTTTGACCATGATTCTTAACAGCATCCAGCCAGTAATATCAGGTATTTATTTATTGGGCACGACTGTACACCTACTTTGGACCGACTCGCTCTCTAATTCATATTTGAGCTACTTTGCAGGTGTTGCCGTTGGAGGTGGATGGCAAGCACTAGTTGCGTATATCAATTTGGGGTCATATTACATTTTTGGGCTTCCTCTAGGATACCTTCTTGGCTACACAGCAAAACTGGGAGTGCAGGTAGTAATTTAATCTTATTAAGTTCACATGTAATGAATCTTACATTTGGATATTAAGCTAGCTAGCTAGCCCTTCAAATGATGTACTATTTTAGGAATTGATAGGAGAAAGAGGCTAGTATATATGCTATTTGATTTATCCTCGGTTTTTCATTTTGTCTTTGTTAGCATGTGGCATTCTCTAGTTGGCTGCAAATTTAATTTATTGGCTGCTGTATGCTCTTTGCCAGTCCAAGATGCTACCTCTGTGTATATATATATATATATATATAATTTCTCTTCCTGCAGTCGGCTCTTATAAAAATTGGTTAATATTTGTAGGGACTTTGGGGGGGCATGATAATTGGAACTGCTCTGCAGACGGTTCTTCTCATGGTTATACTCTATAAAACAAATTGGACTAAGGAGGTTAGTATAATGATTCTCTTCAATCTATGGACTTTATCTAAGTGCAGATCGGATGAAGCTTTGTGGTAGTTCTTTAATTGTTTGAACTTTGAAGCATGCTGGTGTCATTAGTGCAAGCAAGCAAGCAAGCATGTGTAATAAGCCAAAAAAGAGATTATGAATAAATAGTTGAAATCAAGTTTACAAATAGAGATTATAATGTCGGGAATTCTCTAATAAGCTAAAAAGACGTTTTCAATGTTAAGCATGCGTATAACAAGAGAGAGTTGTTGACATGAAAATGGTTTTCGTTTTCCTGGGAAATTAAGCATTCAGAGAATGGCGCTCTATGCTGACTAGAGTTGCAATGCAATGCATTGAATTGCAGGTGGAGCAGACGTCGGAGCGCATGCGCAAGTGGGGAGGGCAGGAGATCCAAACTGACATTTCACCAGATCGTATACGAACACAGGATCTCTGTTAGGCTTCTTTTAAATGATTTTCTTCATGTTGCCTAGCTATTTCTTTAGAATGATCATGTACTCTATTTAATGATGATGATGTTGCCTATTTTTTTAGAATGGTGGTCACGTACCTCTGGGTTAGGTAGGGTAGGGTAGGGTAGTAGGGGCACAAAGAGAAGTGTAAACACTTGGTGTTGTTGGCATGAGCCTTCAAGTATGCGGGTTGAATCACTTGCTAAATACTAATTACCAGCTTATCCAAAATTTAGAGTCCTTGGTTTTTTTCGGCATATTATCCCAGGTTGTACGTAATATACATTTCTCACTATATTTTCCTTTCACCTACTAATTTATGCGTATGTCTTCATACAAATATGCATTTCCAAAGCTTCTAATCCAGAAAATTAAAGATCTAAGAAACCTTTAACAAATAGATCATTAATTAAAAAGCAATTTTCAACAAAATGAATGACAAGTTTCAATAAGAATTAATGTTATTCCAAACTCTAATTAAACACCAGGTATGTATTTGGATAAGTATTAATTAATTAATGGTAACTTTTTTAGAAGAATTATTTAAATACCAGTTATATATATATATATATATATCTAATTAACAAAACTCAACTGATTTTGAATTTCCCGCTCATCCTAATAAACGATCAGGACCGTCTAAAGTTTGGGATAAATCTCAGTGTCCATTATACCTTCTTTAACTTCAAAAGAAAAAAAATTGCTCTCTCTCACTCTCCGTTCTTCTTCCTCCCGAACTCGCCCTATGCCTCCTCCATTTTCTAGCGCCGACAATCTCTCCTCCCCCTTTCCCTTCCTCTTAGTGCCGAAGGCACGGATAGTACGACCAGTATATATATATATATGGATAAGTCATATCAAGCTTCGCAATTGTAAGTCCACACAACAATATACCAACCAAGTTCCATAATAAAACAACAACATTAGAAGGATCCTTCTAAACATAAAAAGTTTGTTTTAGTAGCTAGACTAGACTAGACGAGGTTCGAATTTGAATAGCGGCTGGCGGCCTGCCTGCCTTGTAAGGTAGGCACAATCCAAACCGCAGGTGTCCTCCAGTACCCGTTTCCATGTCTGCCGGTGGCCACGACATAATGCCTTGACATAACTCTCTCCTCCAAGTTATACACCATCATATCCAGACCCATTTCCGGGGGGTTCCTATAATTTCCACCTGATCCATATCCATAAATTTCCCACCTCTCCATCGTACAGTATATCGCATTCCCCCTACACCCCGGAGGATAATCACTAGCCTTCACCCCAATCGAATGATTATCCCCTAAAAACAACGCCCCGCCCTCCAAATCCCCCAACTCTACCCAACCCATCAACCCATTCGGATCCTCCGCCGCCGCCTTGAAAACCTTAAACCCCGCCGTCCTTATAAAAGGATTTGTACCGTCATAAATAGGCTGGTTATGAATATCTATATCATAATCACCGAACAACCTCCAAACCTGTAAAATATCCCCCGCCGCAGATTCCACAATATATCTCCGGCAAAATTTCCATTCTATCCCCGGTACCTCTCCGATCTCCATTTTCAAAGATCGCGAAGCTTCGTCATAAGTGTATACCGATCCTCCCATTCCAATCGTATAGAATTTCTCCTCTTCCTTGCGGTAAATCGCGTCACTAGCAAAGTTCCAGTGATCTGTTTGTATAAACGTCCAGCCGGAATCTCCTGCTTCATAAAACGCCAAGCGATTTGTTTTCCCGTAAATCACCATCACTTTGTATCCGTTTGGTTTTGTGGTCGGGTCGGCGGATAAAACCGCTTTGCGAATATAATATTCCTTGTAGGAATACTCATGGTCGTTAAGAACTTCAACAAGCTGGTCTCCCGTGAATGGGGGGAGGGAGATGATGTGATCCGCCGTGGAGAAAGGATTAGTTAGGGAAATGACGAGGGTAGGTATGTCTAGGGATATGAGCCAGCCGTGAGAGGAACCGCAGAATCTTCTGGTGTTGGGGACATGGGGGATGTTAATGTTGATGATGGAGTTGGTGGTGAGGTTGTATAGGCGGCGGTGGGTGGGGCTGACGGCGTTATACGGTGTGGGGATGAGTAGGAGAGGAAGCTGATTGTTGTTGCCGCCTTTTTTGGGGGAGGAATTGGAGGCTACCACCTCAAGCCATATCCGGCAAACGAGGCTGAAGTGGAGATAGTCGGCAAGACTGACAATTTTGTTGACAATTGTTTCAAGTAGGTCTTTGGGAAGTGATGTCCAGTCCCTATATGAAGACGACTTGTTGCTGCTGCTGGAACTGCTACTGCTGCTCATTGTTGTTTTACTGTACGTAGCATGGTGAGACAAAGTTAATAGAATGCATGCATGCATATTGTAAGCAAGTAAATTATGATAACAAACTAGTCAAAGATATTGCATCCTTTTGTATATTATCAATAAAAGTGGGATATGAGTACTCATTTCATGAAACAAAAATAATTGATAAGGACTTTTTTTGAATAACAAGATGACCTCTTTTGAAAAACTTGCACATTAATTATATATACATGGTTAGTTGTAAGAATAAGATTATTTTTAATTTTTATAATAGATCTCAAGGAGGAAACTCCATTCACACTTTAATATGGAAAAGTCTACCGTTTAATTATACGGATGGAAAAATTCTCCAAAATATTATTCATTCGTCTGCAGAATTAAACTGCGAACACTATGCATGTCAAATGTTAATATTATTAACACGACGCTGCGGACGTTGAGTATCTTCCAAATTAATCTTCAAACGGTGTTTTAAGGTAAGGTAAATCACCATCCGCATAACTAAATTGCAGACAATGGTTTTCTTCTATACGTCGGCGTTTGAAGATTAATTGGCAATATACTCAACATCCGTAATTTAATTTACGGACGAGTGATATGAACAAAACATCGTCATGTTAATGATATTAACATTTGAAATACACAGACGGATGAATATTTTAGACAATTTTTTCGCCTACAGAACTAAACTGCGGGTTCCCCCGTATTAAACTGCGGATGAGGTTTTCTCCTTGCTGTTCGATGGATGGATGAACGAATGAGATCTGTTGTAAGATAACTTCATCCTTGTACGTTAGTTATGAATTAATCCTCGTATATGAATGCTTATTTTCCTTGGCTAAAAAATGAAATGTAATTGTACGCGTATTACTACTAAATTTTAACTTATCATCCAGATAAAATGGCGTGGGAGAGAAGAGAGACCGAGAATTCTTGCCTGTAAATTGAAGTAAAAATGATTAAATCGAGTGGTGCCTGTAAGTAGGTAACGTAACAACACCATCCATACATTTCTCAACCATCCAAGAATATAGAAATCAATTGAAATTTTTAAAAACTAACAAAGTCTTTTTATTTTTATTTTCAATGAATAAAAAGAATCCTCTTAAATCTAAACTCAAAATCAGACATAATATATGTCTTGAGAAACTAATAACAAAACACGTCCAAGAGAAAAGGAAACGGATCTAATAACAAATCATGTCCAATAAAAAGAAAAAAGAAAAAGTCTCGAAAAATAATAATAATAATAATAATAATAATATTTCATGAAATATAACAAATAGAGAAATGAGCAGAAGATAATAATCTGACAAGAAATTCAAGATTACATAAGAAAAATTGCCATACGATGTAATAATTCTCTTAAAAGTATGATGTACTTATTTTTCTAACAACAAATAAAACATAATTGTATAGTATTCTTATGGATTTTAGCAATTGCAATATTTTCGTTAAATATTCACATAAATATGTGTTTTGTGTGTGTGAGGGAGATAGAGCGATAGGAGAATGAGTAATGCCATAGGGACATCAAGTATGGACAAAAAGTTGTGCACACAGTATTATAAGAAGAAAAAAAAAGAAGAGAAAAAATAGGGAGGAGCGATTGAATGTTTTACCCATTTTTATTGGTAAGTAATATATGGGTTCTACTTTAGGTGTACAGTTGGTGCACATAGTATTATCCGAAAATAATCTTATAATTTTATTGAATTAAAATGATTAGATCAGAGACACCAATGAGTAATTAATAACTTAGAGCATCCGTAAATTCCCTAATCGAAAGTGAAACCCTAAAATCAATCAATCCAAACAGGATTGTCTATATACAATTTTGAGGGATGTGTGTTGAGGGGAGTAGAACTCAATTATCGGAATAGGATCATCTAAAACTTGTTTACCCAGGCCAATTATATATGTTGATCAGTCAAAAATTAAATTATAATAAATCCAGGTGGTCCGAAAAATCTCAAGTGAGATCCCAAAACAAAAAAAAAATAATCAAAAACCTCAAATTCTTTCCTATAAAATCAAATCTCTAGTCACAGCAAATATCAATCAATTAGAATACATCCGATCTTTATGTTGCCGACCTCCTCCTACTTCGGGGGATGGATCTGATATGACAACAACCTATGATAGATAAGAACATTCTAGTTGGAGATTCAATTCAATTTCTAGATTATCCACACAATTAATTCCAATACAAACATTAAATCTAACTAAAATAAATAAATTAATTAAATTTGGTCTTGTACCTCCTTGATTTTGCAATGATGCTAGCTGCTGCCGAAGGGGACCGGACTTGAAATGAGAAGGGGACTGGACTTGAAATGTGAGTCAGTGAATGTGAGGGCTATCTATCCATGTTTAGTTGCCTTTAATACAATTTTTTATTTTTTTATTTTTTATTTTTTAATTTTTATTTTTGACGTGAGAAAAGAGGATCCTTTAATACTAAAAACAACAACATTTGAACTAGAATTTCCATAGTAATAGGGCTTCCCTTATATCCGTACTTAAACATGTCCAAGAAAGCCCAATTAGAATTGAGAGCTAGGGGTGAAAATGAACCCGAGTCGATTCCAACACCCTAATGCTCAAGCTGAAAATTTGTGTTCAGATTCAATTCGAATTCGAACTGCTAATTTCTAAGGCTGCTCTGCTCAAGTTCGACTCGAAATTACTCAAGATACTACTCGGCTCGGAGTTACTCGACTCGTTTTCACAATGAATAATTCACAAACCTTTTTATTCGAGCTCGAGTCTGAAGTGAAAACTTAGAAAAACTTCAATTTCATTTATATATAAAAATACATGTGTTACAAATATTACAATGATAAATTTACAATATTAATTATTCTATGATACAAATTCTAGTAACATTTATCCGTACATACAAATCCCCCTCTCTTTATTTCCAATGATATTTACAAGAGCTATTTATACTTTATACATTTATCCAATCTTTGTGTATCTACAGAAAGTGACTAGTTGAGTGGAGGTTCAACCATAGAGCCTAAAACAAGAATAAAGACACAAGAAGAGAAGTGATTTACCAGGATGAACATATCTTCTAACAAGTCTATTTCCTTCTTCTTCACCAATTTTTTGAAAATGCATCATCCATTTGCAGTATAGGGCAAGTTGAAAGAAAGCCATATGCAATTAATGTTTGTAAATGCTGCTCCACAATGGATCCTGCAAAAATGTAATACTGCAGCACTCAAAATTGTGGCCAAAGTAGCCTAACATATAGATTATAGATTAAACAACACAACTAGATTGCACCAATAATACTTGTTAGTTTGTTAAAATGTCTACTAGGATTCCCACTTTTTCTTATAAGTGAAAACTGTTTCCTACATTGAGTAGGTATTTGTTCTTCTTTCTTTCTTTCTTTTTTTGTTCTTCACTGGTCTTGATGTTGAATTTGAATCAATTTATAACCACCCTGAAAATAGAGACCTACCTCTAGAATGCAAGATGAAGTCCGCCACTCAAGTAGCAGTACTGCTGTTCTTAGTCCTGCTGCAAATCTAAGGGAACCTGCATATAGCATTAAAATCAAAATTCTCCATCCAGAAAATCATACAAGATTATACAACAAAGAACTTCAAACCAGAAAAACTCTTCACCTTGTCAAACCCTCACCCAGCATTTTGGTCAGAACCGCAACCTTGTATGAATTGAGGAGTGACCAGGAAGTATAAATTGTGGTTGTCCTGGAACTGGTGACGCCACACCTGATAATGCCAAAAAGACTACCCGCATTAGACATTCCTTATTGACATTCTTTTTTGATAACTACCTATATTTCAAATTAAAAAAGGCTTTATGCAAGGCCAAATGTGATTTTTGGATTCTAAATTTTAAATGGAAGGAAAGTAAATGTTCAAGAAAGAAAACTTTGCCTGTAGCATATGGAGCTTGAATTGTAGCAAAAGATGAAGTTGTGATTGCATTGACACTGGACCCACCAAATTGCACAATCTGATGACCATCTAATGCATAACCCTGCAACGTTGTATAACCATGACCACCAAAATCTGTAAACCTTTAAAAGTTACAACTATCATGTGTAAATTTTTATTTACACACCATATGTAGTAATTAGTATGGTTTCAAGAGTGACAGTAGAGGCTAACTTACCAAACAGTCCAAGCCTCAGTCCACATTGTAGGTTTGTAAGGCTTGTTTGGGGAGAAATAATTGCAATAAAAACCATTGCATGTGTCTATCTGTATCCAAAAATAGAGCAATTTAAAGTCAATGTTATCTTATTTTCCAATCTACAAATTTAGTGAAACTTCCATAGTTCATGGAAAGCTCCAAACTCTTAAAGCAAATAGCATAAAGCTTTATTTATACATATATATACAGATAAAATACATCACTATTAAATACATCACAAGGTACCACTATTAAACACTATTTGCTTTAAGAGTTTGCTATTGAGTGAATGGCAAATAAGGAAGAGAATAACACTATTAAATACATCACAAGGGTAAAACTAACCTGCCAGCAACCCAAAACCACACATGATGAAGTCAAAACCACTTTATCTAAGACAATTGTCAATGGACAGAGAGCCTCTGCAACAGCTTTAACAGCATTTGCTTCAGCTTCAACCTGGTAAAACAAGAGGAAAGGGGGTTTGCCCATAACTAAAACAATATATAACGATAGGAATAGAGACACATGGACTGCCTTCTGAAGTTATTACCTCCATTTCTGTGGCAGGAACAGGTACAATATGGTGAAAAGCATGGTACATGCTAGAATTCTGAAACCATATCACTAACCAAGAAAAAAAAACATGCCATCCGGTAAAACAAGAATTAGAAAAATTCATATATGTTTGAAGGGGTAACATAAGAAGTGGTATAGCTTGAAACAACAACAAACAAATCTAATTATCCTAAGGTGAAACCTTAAAAACCATACTAAATTCAGTAGGTAGGCTAGCTTTACCTTTATCAAAGTATTGAAGAAATATGTCCCGCACGACTTCCCTGCGAAAGGAGCAATAGCCATATATAATCTTAATTTTAACTCCTCTGGGAGAGACAGAAATCACTCCTACAACTAAGAAATCACTCCTACAACTGGCATATACTAATATCTACTACTATATAAGCACATGGTATGCACCAAAACTGTTCTGGGTTATAGCAACTGCAAACTCTTAAATCCTGCAAATATAGAAGATGGGTTAGAAATAAGTAAAAAACTAACTTGTAATAAATAAAAGAAAATGTCAAAATAAAAAAGATATTTTTCAGACTTAACACCAAACTAATTTCCTTGATGGTTGTGCATTATCAACTTAAGGCTGCAAGCCAAATATTTAAACTCCAAATTCCAAACTCAAGCACCAAAGCTAGTAGTTTGGCACCATTTCATAAACCAAATTCCAAAATGCTCAAAAGAAAATCTAAAGTTCCAAACAAAATAACCAAAGTCCAATAGTTCAAGTTCAACAGTTCAATTTAAAAACTAAAATGTAAACAACAATGCATCACAATATCAACAATATATCATATCAATATTTTCTTCACTGCATCAGCACTTCAGTCTCCAAGCTCACCTCATGCATTGAATCTTCATCAGCCTACATTGTCAAACAATTAATATTAATCCATGATATTATTTGCATATGTATTTATTTATGTAAAAAAATTAAACAAATTAATATTTACAATCATGCTTTTCTTAATCCTATACTCAGCCCGCAACCAATCACCTGTGCAAATCAAAGCATGAACCGTGCAAATCAAACTTGCTCTACTCTTGGTCTTACTCTTAGATCCATCAACAGAAATCATTGGTTTAACACTATTTCCAGAACTTGAAGTTTCACATTGACTATTAACAACTTGTTTTGCATTGTAAACTACCACATATTCATCAAACAGTTCTTGCAAAACAATTTGAACAAGTGTTAAGTTTCTCTTTGCTTCAAACCCACTGACATACATTTTTGGAAAACAAAATATAACTAATTGCATCTTATATCTTGGATCTAAGATAAATGCAATAGCCATCAATAAGTTGCATTGTCCCCAATATTTATCAAACTTCTCTTTCATCTTGTAAGCCATTTTTTTCATATATTCACAATCATCAGCAATAGTTTCATTCAACAACTCCTTGATTTTCCAAATCTCAGGTAAAAACAGATTGGAAGTAAGATATTCACAGCCAGAAAACACATTTGTTGCTTCATTAAACACTTCTAAAAATTTAAAAACCCTCTCAGCCCTGTCCCAATCTTCCCTACTAGGCAAAGAGTTATTTATAATGAAGGTCTCTCTCTTTGTACAATGGGAACACATCCTTGAATTGCAAAGCAGACTCTAACATGGCATATGTGGAGTTCCACCTAGTGGGGACATCCAAGATCAATCTTTTTGAATATGGTAATTGTAAATTTTTCACAATCTCACCAAATTTATGAAGACGAGATGGAGACATTTTCAAGTACTTGACAGTCTCACGAACGTTTTGAATAACATTTTGGATAATGCCCAAACCATCTTGCACCATCAAGTTAAGAATGTGGGCAGAACATCTAACATGAAATATTTTACCACTAAATTAAAGGCCACCTTTCAATGTAAAATTATCCCTAAGATGTCTTATAGCTAAATCATTTGCAGATGCATTATCAAGAGTCACAGTTGATATTTTATTTTCAATTCCCCACTCAGTTATACAATGCAAAATAGAATCAGAAATCATAAGACCAGTGTGTGGAGGTGCCATGCTACAAAAATTGATAACCCTGTAATGCAAATTCAAATCCGAATCCAAAAAATGAGCAGTGAGGCACATATAACCAATAGTTTGATTAGAAGTCCACAAATCAGATGACAAACTTATTCTACTAATACTATTAAACAGAGCCTTAATTTTTTTATTCTCTAAAGCATAAAGCTTCATGCAGTCATTCCTTACTGTCATCCTAGAAATTGGATCAAATCTTGAATTCAAAGTTTTCAAAAATAGTATGAAAAATTCATGCTCAATCATACAAAAAGGGTATTCATGCACACATATCATCTTAGCAAAAAGCTCCCTTACTGTTTCTTTATCATACTTGAAGAAATTCAAGTTACCAGATTTACCTTTAACTTCTAAAGTAGGATAAAGATTAATACATGCTACTTGGGTTTTCTGGAACCAGAAATTGAAGCTAACCGAATAAAGCAGAAGTTCATGTGCCTATTCAAATGACTGGTAGACCCCGTATTCTGAAGAGCAACCCTTTAGTGGCAATGCTTGCACTCAACCTTTTTGGTTCCATCTCTTAATGTCACAACAGTAAACTTGTCCCATGCTTTTGAGGTCTTTTTTTTCTTCTTTTTTTCCATGCTCAGCTTCAGCCTCAACCTCAGTAGCATTTTCAGGCTGAGAATCACTAGTAAGTTGAGGCTTATTTTTAGTTTGAGTATTTAGCACTTGAGATGGTCCAGATGGGTCTTCAATCAAACTTATGATCTCATTGTTACCTCAAATAAACAAACAAAATTATCCAAAATTCTGAATTAGAGACAAAGGATATAACATATGCATGCACAAAAAAATTGCCTTATTGAGTATTACATTCAACTAAATACATTCTGAAATACAATGTCAAATAAATTAAAATACAACAGTCATGCTCACATAAAAATAGTATTGTAATATCCAGTCAAAAACTAAAACTATATATATACTTATTTAAGTTCAGCATTCACCAAAGGTATGCCAGAACTGTAGTAGAAAAATGTAAGTTGCACAAAAAAATCACTCCAAAACCTTTATTGATGAGACAGTGCACTATAATACTCATCCTCACAGAGAACTCAGAAAACAGTAGAAGGATCACTCATAGTTTCATACTATATATTTCAAAATTCACATAAGAAGATTAACTTTGATCCTTGCAGCATAGTAGACTGTTATCCACACAAACAAAATATTTCTAATGCATAATGGGAGTGAACGTTTATACAAAAAAATGCAGGGAAACATGAACTTTTGCACCACAAGAATCCTTGCTTCTTTTGCAATTTTTCACCACAAGAATTCTTGATTCTTTTGCAAGGAAAGTCTCTGTTTATCAATTCTCACTACTAAAGTGAAAAACCAAACAACACCAATTCAAATAGCCAATAATATCCATTTCCAACCCATTTAATACCTCAAGCAAATGAGTCACAATTTAATATAATAAGTGAGTGTTAACATTTATCCCTATTCAAAAGATGTTTTGGTTTGTGATTTAATACTAACCAAAAACACTCTTGACTCTAGTAGCTTCATAGTATCTAATGCAAATTTCTGACCTAGCATTGGAAATAAAAAAAAACCCTTCTAATGTTGATATACATGTCTGACACATGTTACAAACCTCTAATTATGAGAAGAATAATTAGCAAAACAAAAAATATTTTTATGCAAAGTTCTAACATGACTAGAAATATCAGAATATGGATATTATATGATACATCCAACAACAAAGTACATAAATAAAAAATGATAAATCAGATGTGTAAATAGCTAACAAAGCACATGAACATAACATTACATAAATCGATAAAATCTTTCAAACCAACATACCAATCAACAAAAAACTACAGATCTATACTGAACAGACTGTTATAGAAATGTATACCTGAAGCATCAAAGTGTTTCATTGAATAAGATCGAATAGAAACTTGAAAGCTAGAAATTAGGGTTTTAATTTTTTGATTGGGGATTTTTGGTATAACAGAACTACAGAAGTAATCAGAAGAAAAATATATATATAGATAAGTAAGAACTGATTTACACAACTTGCATTTACACTTCGACCTTCATGGCTTCAGCTTCATCAATCGTCTTTTGGGAAAAAATTAGGCTTTAGTGATTCTGAGATTGAATCACTAAATAATCATGTATCCAGCCTCTTTTGTGGGATGGATTCAGTCATCAGTTCTCAAATCTCACCCCCTCGAGCCTATAAACTTTTAATTTCTATGTAAACGAAGAGGCGACTGAAGAGTGAAGTGAGAAGTCTGAAAAATCAAGAGATTAATCAAACAAACGACTAAACCTTTCCACTTCCTTATCAGAGATTAAGGATCGAGTAAGTACCGAACCCTTAAATGAGTAAGGTTCATCGAGTAAGGATCAAGTAAAGATCAGATGAAAGAGGCTAGTTCAAACCCTAAAATGATCGAATAGTACTATGCTCAGATTCGAGATCGGTATTATAACCCAAAAACGAGCCTTGGCCCATATTCAGCTCTGATGGCTACCGAACCCGAGACCCGGATCATATTTTCGGGCTGAATCCGAATCGGGTACCGAGTAACTTGGACCGATTTTCACCTATATTAAGCGCTACAAACAAAGGCCAGCCTGCCTTTATGCGGATACTGGACAGGAAAATTTAGCACCAATTTAAAACACTCCAAAAATATATTGAAAAATTAAATTTGCTATATATACCTTAAGTACAACAAAAAAATATTAACGTAAAAATATATTAAAAATACAACAACAGATTCATATTTTTTTCATTTGTAACATATTCAAGTCCAATTGCCTACTTCTCTTACTCATCATACCTGTCCTCAGTTTCATGTAGGGTTTGCAACCAATATCGCCTTTGTACCTGGCTGCTTACCATTAGGACCTGTTTCATGAACTCGGCAGGAGAGATGGAACTGATCCCAAACCAACAAGGCATCAAAACCTTTATTATGAATCATGGACCTTTTAGTGGGCCTCCTCGCTTGCTTTGTGGTGCAACTGTAGCTTCCGTTGAGTGCAAGGCTGTAATATGTTCTCCACTTGAGATTTCCATTTCTTAGCTTTGCAGAAATCCATGTCCTTGAATGTATGATTCATAATTCCAACACACCACCACGTATGGTCGGTCCTTACTTAGAGATCACCTGGACAATGCAGTTAAAAAGTTTTTAGTAATTTATGCCATGTTTTGGTCATGACATTGTTACATATATTGCAAGCTCTTATATAAATTATAACACTCCCACTATACTGGAAAAGATACCATTCCAATAAAAATTACAAAGAAAGTTGGGCTCTCTTTCCCAGAAGGCAGGCGTGCTAGTGTTCAGATTATAACTCTTGAAGACGAGTTACTATGTCAAAACATAACAAGTAGAATGCTAACTGAAGACTGTCAGTCATTCGTAAAGCTTATGAATACATCGCCCATCAAATTCTCATAAACTAGCCAATACAACATACAATCCATCAACACTTGTAACATTCTCTCAAACAACTTTGTTATTAATGGTTGATCGGGAAGAGAAGTTAAGAATGTATGAAGTACAGGTGTGACTCTTATATACAAGGGCCAACTCAAGGAGCCATACCTCCTGACCCATAAACTTAACAAAGGCCAACTTGAGGAGCCATACCTCCTGACCCATAAACACAGCAACAAGAGCTGTCTAGGAAATACGCACCTATTAAGGGTTGCAGATTCTAAATAATAAATCCATGAACCAATTAAAATGGAAATAAATACACATACAAGCTCACGCAAAATGTCCATAACCACCAAAACTGACAGTTTACAATATTTTATAAGATTAGACATTAGTGCCATAAATATTTGTAGGCTTTTCTTTTCAAACAAGGCCTGCAAAACACTTGATCTCAAGACCCTTCTAACACCACGAACCACATCTCTGTCAAGAAAGCTCAAACAAAACTAAAGTCTCCCAGCAAACACACTACACAAGGAAGCACCCTCACACAACCTCCTCCACCAACCTCTTATAAAATTCATTTAAATCCCTCAGAATCCAAGACAATAATTGAACTCTCATTTCGAAAACAAACCAACAGCAACTGCACTTTCCTCCCCCTCCTTGCACCCTTCTTTCCAATAGACCATTCCAACTTCTCTATCCCACGCTTCGAAGTAGCACCTACAATCTATTCTCTTTAAACACCCCCCCCCCCCTCTCCTCTCCGCTGTTCTCCACCTACTATAAATCTGACAGAACTACTCCACCAAATAATGACTCAAATCCCCAATTATTTTTTCTCTACCCAATGTTCAAATCCTTCTTCCTAACTCACCACCATCTGATGCCGATACTAATCTCATTCCGAATATCTGGGCACACCTACCAAACCAGCACCATCACCCCGGCAAAGAGTGTATCCGAGGACCACTGCATTCAATTTAGGTTTGAATGATGTTTGACTTAGTTTTGTGTGAGAATTGCGTCATGTGAATTATCCT
This sequence comes from Panax stipuleanatus, assembly GCA_020205555.1. Lineage (NCBI taxonomy): Eukaryota > Viridiplantae > Streptophyta > Magnoliopsida > Apiales > Araliaceae > Panax > Panax stipuleanatus. The sequence continues at coordinate 157,224,272 of CM035122.1, forward strand.
TGTCCCTCACCAGAAATGATCCTAAAGGCCCTCATAGCATAAACCTAAAGGATGCAAGAAGAATAACTTTATCCATCCACAATTAAGAGACAAATAGCTCCGTCTGTAAAATCTAAGCATTATGCTCATTGCAATCACCCCATAAACTGAAAAGAAGGCTCGCTTCTATAAAATTTCCACATGCTTCTTACTTCCAAACTTCGAAAGTAAGTTAATAATTTCATCAAAGCAGAGCACACCCATCCTCATTTCCATCAATTACTACAGCGTGCTGCCCATCCAACACCCCACTAAACACAAACCAGAATTCCCCTGCACTAGATTGAACCAACCACAATCAACTATTCAAACCTGTCAAATTACTTGCATTAACCCCCTCAACTCAACATTCCCCTTCCTGCAATCATCATAGCACCAAAATGGGCCCATACAATAAACATCGAAAGAGACATGAGACAGGATAGAGGTCCAATAGATGATCAAACCTTTCCACCATGTTTGAATCTATCATCACAACTACACCCCAGCAGTGCATCAATATTGCACCAACCCACCCATCTCCCATTCCATAAGCTACAAATCTTCATGCTAGGCATATTGTTCAGTTTTATCTCCTGTAATCAGTAACTGATGGCTTCCAAATTTTGATGAGGGATTTTACCACTGACCTTTATCAGGCTTGTTCAATGCCCTAGCATTGCAGGAAACTTTTTTCAACTTCATGAGTCAATACATAAAAGGTTAGTCATCTCACTATTCCCCCCTCCATCATCATCCATATTACAAGCAGTGCCAACTGTATCTATAATTTAGGAATGGTATTTAGCCATTTACAACTTCATCATATAAATCAAACATATCAAATTCTGGAAACAAGAAGAAAATAGAAAGAACAACACATGGACCCTCCCCTCCTGCCCATCACTCCCCAAAAAAAATAATGTATAAAAGATCGATATACATAGACGACCTATATCTAAATGAGTAATTAATAATTTAACAATCCCATACTAGAAAACCAAGTTTATACATCATCAAAAGCTTATAAACTTGCAAAAAACGTATCTTTTGTCCTTTAACAAAAAACCTAGCACAAACGGAAACTCAATTTCTCCAAAAGGCAATGTCTTGGATTTACTTTATCTGCATCTTAAAGACATCTTGTAGATCCTCACTATACAAATAACTTAATAAACATCTTCTACATTCTCTTCCAATACAAAACAATGTGTTAAGGGTGACTAATTAACTAGATATAGCAAAGTCTTGGCCTCTAGGACCAGTATCCCCAAACTGTGACATAAATGCCTTAGCCAAGTCAAGTAGCCAACTCCGTACTTAAAAGTACCAATATATGAAATAATTTATGAAAAAGTAACTAAAATCATTTCACAAAAATTAGATAATTATCATTGAATTTATTAAGAGCGAAGTTCCTAATAAAAACTTCTTGAGAAACTTTTAAAAACCCAATCTATTGAATACAGATATTCCCAATTAAGACCCATGTCATGCCTGCTTCACATAATGTTTTTAACAACAATTTTTTTTAGGAATTTATTATTTTCTGTCACCAGATAGATATGGTCTATAATCTATGTAGATACTCAAATTTCGCAGAATATTGTAAGTAAAACCATATAAACATCTATCGAATTATAGAGGGAAAACTGATAGACTTCCATGAGATCAAATAACAAATGTACACACGGATGCGTATCACAAACTTGAAATCAAATAAAGTAGCTAATTCCAGCTAGCCTATTAGGCTGTTACTTCTGTTTGGCTTGGTTGGTTTTGGGCGAAAAAAAGTAACCCACTCCGAACATGGCCGGTTTGCAAACAATAAGCCTAATACTGACCATTGAACATAAATAAACCAAAACAAGTGTCTAGAATCGGCCAAGATGGACATCAAGGAGGAATCAGCCCTCCACTGCGCCTCAATTGGCCCTAATCACTAAAAATATCGATGGTGGTGGTGCATACCTTTCTTACGGCGTTTCTGCAACCTCCGGGATGATTACAATGCTTGCCGATACGGCCATGCCCGGTGCACACATAGCCTCCCCATCCTGTTCTTCTTGAACCTTGTTGTCATGGAGGATCAATTGACTCTGTCACTCACTCCCACACACAGTTTCCGTGAGATTCTTTCATTGGCTTATATATAAAAAGAAAGCTAGGGTTTTATGGTATTTATCAACAAGGATTGGTGCTAAAGAGTTTACAGTTTTGCCCTATGTATTTTCCACGTTCTATGATTGCAAAGTGACAACTGAGAAAGTAAAAGTGGACTGAAGCTAAGTGTCCGGGGGCTTATAACAGTAAAGATAAATGGGCCTTAAGTTCTGGTCCTATTGTAGGCCTTTTTGGGTGTACAACCTATAACCTTTATAAGTTAGCTGGGAATCCAATATATTATTGTTTCAGTTTACATTGTCTTCTCGCTTTTTTTTCATACAATGCAACTAGAATATACATTTTAAAGCTTTATTTAATTTAATGTTTTGGTCCTCAACATGTATCCATATATACTATTATAAACCAAAAAGGCAAAAAATAATGCACTGTGGGGAATGGATTTTTTATAATCGTACTATTCTCTTATTGGTCCTTTATGTTTTTTTTCCTCTGATGTTTAAAAGAATAAAGGTAAAATTTTAGTAACAATGCTTAAAAAGAATTTGTTGAGCCTTTTAAAAAATTTATCCTGGTATTTTTTATGTACAGTTTAGAATCTGTCATATATTACATACAAATACAAAAAGAAATAACAAAATAACTAGGGAAAACGACTAGGAGACACCTACTGATTTTTGGAACACTAACCACCAGATTATATGTCCATGTACTCTATAATGAGAAAGTGTAGATAGTGGTCGAGCATAGAGTAATAATGATAATAACTGAGATTGTGTATTCTTATGTGAAATGAAGAAACAAATGTTTGGGCCTGCGAAACACTAATCTTCACAAATATAGACTTAATAGTCCTGAATTTGATCCCATTTTAGTCCTTCACAAATATTTCCTAGGATTACAAGTATCTAATAGATGGAATATATTCAAGGTGTCTATTGAAATATGTGATATCTCAAGTTTGCCTCTATATTATCAGTTTAGAAAACAAACCCTTAACATCTTTAAATGAACCCAAACGCCAATGAATTGAATCAGTTAGGCCACAAAATCTGTTGGAATATCCAAACAAATTATTGTCAAAAGAAGTTGTTCTATACTTATTCACCAGCATTTACATACTCATAAGTGTTATTCATGATGTTCCATATCATATCATATCATATAGATATATATATATATATATATATATATATAATTTACTCTATTGTAATATGAAAAAGATTTGCACAACATCCTACTAATGCTAGAGATAGAGAAACAGAAAAAGAGCTTATCACTGCAAATATATTTTAATAAACAAAAACAATGAAGATAACCCTTTATTAGATAAGGAGCAACTATAACCATCAAAAAGAAAACAAGTGACCACATACAATATTCACTTTTCCAAAGAAAAACCCAGATTTCTTGAGGAAATAGGCGGCTAAAATGTTCATACTCAAAACAAATTTCATGAACTGAGAATACAAACCTTCTATTTTACGCAGATGGCGCAGAAGACGGTAATACCCATGATGGCACCACAACAGGACTGCCGGCGATGTGTGGCCGTTGCCGGTACGGTCGTAATATGTGATGGGCACGACCCCAGTAAGTTATTACGAGATCATTAACTTCCAAATTATAACGGTTTTGAAAACTTAGGTTTTCCGTTTGGAATCAGTACACCCAGACTTGAGGGAATATGATATGATTCTTTATTAAAAATAAGGAAAATAATTATCACCGACGTAAGTGTCAATCGAGATGCGAGGATAATACCGACTTTTCGCCCTTTTTGTTTTCTTTGTTTCCTTTTACAAACGAGACTCCATCTTTATTGCGTTGTTCATATTCATTTCTACTTTATTATTAATGTCAAATGTATCGAAAATGGTAATATTAATGGTATCGTGTTGTTTTGGAATTGATATTTTTCACAAGTATAAATAATATTTTTTAATAAATGAATCTCATATTTATGTACAATAAAATTTGTAAAAGTATCAGCTTTTATCTTTGAAAAAAATCAATTCTCAATTTCCTTTATGTCATAGTGTTTTACTTAATTTGGCATTAAATAAGATAAAAAAAATTACTTTTTTACTTAATTTGGTACTCCCTCCTCCGTTCCTAAATAAATGACGTTTTAAAAGAAAAAAATTGTTTCAATTTATTTGTCGTTTACAATTTTTTAGGAAAATAAATTATTTATTTTTCTATATCACTCTTAGCTTTTTTCATTGTCCCAAGAAATTCTCTACTTTGTATTAATAATTTTCAACTCCCCATAGAGAAGTAGTGATGAAATTTTACATAAATTTTAATTATTAAATGATTTTGTTAACTCATGTGCAAAAATCTTAAACGATACTTATTTAGGAACGGGGTGAGTATTAAATAAGAAAAAATATAGGAGTACCTTACAACATAGTCAGAGGTGTACTCAAATGTAATAAATCATAGTATGATTTTAAAAAAATTGATATTCATTACATTACTCTATTAATATTTTGTGTATTATGGACAAAGATCCCTCCATTAATGATAATATATGTATTTGAAACACATTTAATACCTAAAATTTTAGAATAATTTCTATTCAAAAAAATTATAAAAATATGATTAATTAATGATGCTAGATAATTCCATTGATCATACCGAGTTATTTTATAACCGTTTTTAATATTCATTATTCTTTCTACTGTAGGATAGAAGTCTTTATTCCCAAGATAAATGTTGCTTATAAATAATTTATTTGTTATTATCTATAATACTTTTAGTATTAATTGTCATATTTTTATTCACTATACATATTTATGGAACATTACTAGTCATGTACATAAAACTATGCAATTCAATAAAAATTTAAATATTGATAATTTTATCATTTTATCATCTTTCTTAATATGTGCAAAAAAATAAACCACAACTTTTATCTTAGGACGTATAGAGAATTTAGCTATCAAATAAAGATGAGGATAAAATTGACTTTTTGACATAACTTCAGATTATTAATTTGTATGCATCAAAAAAAATTAATAATTTTTATGTCGACAAGTTTTCACCGTGCAGCAATTTCATTCGTATTCCTTTTGATAAAGAGTACTCGACTTAATAAAATTAATTTCAATTTTCCTAAATACAAGATGAAGATGAAGATGTAGTAGAGCTGTGGAGGAAATAATTGGTTTGTGCAAGATGAAGATGCTACATAAAAGAAGTACAAGTACAAAATCTGGCATCACATTCTCACTTCAGCAAAACCTTGTCAAAATATTCCCCCTACAACCCAAATGTATCAAAAGAAACTGAAGATGAAAGACTCCAGTATAAAACCACAACATAATAATAATAAATAGCAATGTTCGTTCAATTAGACTGATATTCCAAATAACTAAAAGCCAACACTATCTAGGCAGCAGCTTTTTGTTTCTTTGGCACACGGTATGCACCAACGACACATGCATGGTCTCTCTCAAAGGGTTCAAGGGTGATCTGCTCACTAGGCTTGAATTGATCTGCTTGTAGTTTCTTCACTTCCTGAGCAAAGACGGCCTCAGCCGGAACAGTCGAGTCTATGCAGTTTGCCTGTAAGTTTCAGAACACGAGTTAAATCCAGCACAAACCACACCTTCAATAACCGTTATTGAGTTATACACAATGTACATGTGTTCTGAAGAGCACACACTAAAAAAATAACCGTTAGACATGACCCATAAAAATATTGTTGGAATTTCGCCAAATTCTAGCCAAGAAAAATATATAGGATGTATTAATAAGTGTTGAGCTTGACAACATTAATATTTCAGCATTTCATATATTAAAATTCCAACACTAAGATGCAAACCTTGATTGATATAACAAAGTGACCTCCAGCTTTCAAGAAGTACGATGCATTCAAAGCCAAAATTCTGGCCTGCAAATATAGCAATCAAAGAACTGTTTACACTTTTTTTTATATAAAAAAAAAGTTAGAACCATGGAAACAAAATTCCAATAGAGGATGAAATCTTGCAGAGGGCACAGTTCTCATTCACAAATGAGGACGGATCAAAAAGATACTTCTAACACTGTAGATTTCTATCTCTTTCCTCGTACAAGATAAAAGATATGAAACATGCAATCTCTGAGAACTTTAACTACAAGATCAAAAGATGGTATCAGTAGGCCTTATATTTTCGTTACAGAGAGTTTTGATTGATACCATCATACCACCATGATCAAAAAATCAAATCATCAGAAAACTCTAAGAAATGCACAATTCAAAAAATATCTTACTAGCAGCATAAAGAAAATAATTTCAAATTGGAACGGATGCTTGCATAAGTAACCAACTAATTCCACAGGCACCACGAAAGAGTCTAACAAAATTCACTCACCTCCAACTTGGGCTATTTATTAAAAGTTGTTTTAAGAAAACATATATAAAATTGAAAAATAATTGGTGGCAGGCGACAACAAATGTGACTCGTATTTAAAAGCATATAGTGTAGGTCGATCTGTCGGAGTGGTCAAACTTTAAAAAATCTAAACATGCATCAGAAACTCGGTTTTGCATCATCCATGATGTCCTGAAGGGGAATCCGAGTAACTCATCATCAGCTTGCTGAAATAAATAGCAGTACTCTTCAACTAATTATGCAGAAACATAGTAGAAAAGTTGTATAAACCTGGACCCAGTCAACCTTCATGTACTATGGCAATGAAAGAATTTCTAGAAACAAGGAGAAACAATTCTAGATTTTCATAAATGCATCAGAAAAAGGAGTAACTCTTATAAAAATAAAATAGATTTCTTAAATGCATCAGAAACTCGGTTTTGCATCACCCATGATGTCCTGAAGGGGAATCCGAGTAACTCATCATCTGCTCCTTGGTAATATTTTGTTGCGTACAAACATATAAATACATATACTGATATACATACATATATATGACATAAAAAGTGAGATATTTCAAGTCATTTAGGTGACAAGTAAATGAAAAATAACACCAACTTTGATATCTTAAATTTAAAAGATCATGTGTATGCAATAGAAAATTAGTTTTTAAAAAAATGGAAGTGAAAAAAAGACCAATCAAAAGCAAAAAAAATAAAATTATGAAGATAATAAAATAAAACCCGAAGGTTTAAATACAAAATGGAATGCATTAGTTCTTTGCATGCCAACACAATTGAAATAAACAGTAAAGATGTTCTAAAAATCAATTGAATGACCTAGTATTGATATAATGAAAATTAGCCTAAAGAACATGTTGGACATTCCACCTTTCTGGCAAGGAACTACTTACTGTAGTTTAAATCTCAAATAAAGTCATTCTGAAGAATAAAACTCGTGAAAAATAAAGATGTTAAAATGGTTAAAAGACAAAAACTATTTTACATTAAAAACCAACAATAAATACAATTATAAAATAACATGCATGAAACCAAATCCTCCAATCCTCAAGTAGAAATAACAGAAATCTAATATATTTAACAGAAGCAAACCTGATCAGGCTGAGCAACATCAGAAAATATCACATCAACCATCCCAACAAGCATACGGTACTTGGCTGGATGCCTAGCATCCTCAATAATAGGTATAACATTAGTTCGCTTCTTTGCCATGTTAACCAAGTCCCTACCACTTCTGTGAGAAAATTCAACAGCATAGACTACTCCAGACTACAATTATTGAGGGCGTGAGTATTAGTACATGCAGCTCATTAGTAAAACAAAGCAAAGAGCTGGGTTAAGTTTAATTTGGACTACTTACAGGGCCAACAAGATCAGACACATGAGAGACGGTTGTTCCAGAAGCAGCTCCAAGATACAGAACCCGAGTACCAGGTTTCTTTATCCAATAAGATGAGACAATTAGAAACCAGCATACATAATAATAGCAAAACACAGACTGCAAAGTCAACCATAACCAAATATGTATTAGGACAAAAAACAAACACTTACAATCCAGATGTTGTCAACTCCTCCAAGAATGGCAGCTGCCAACTTAGAACGGAAGGGATTCCATACCCTGTACTCAACCTTAGCTCCGTCTTCATTCTGTTGGGAAAAAACAAAAAAGGAAGTAAATCAATACCAGTACGTTTACAGAGTTATTAATTAAGCCGTCTCAAACAAATATGACCGATTAATACATTATGCAAAAGAGATATCTTGTGTGGCGTTGAGCTATCTTAAACGATGTTAAACATGTTTCTGTAAAAATCTTTTATTCAACAATCTATCAGATACAGTTGAATAGCTACAACCATATGAGAAACCTGAAACAGACATGATTTGCCAAAAAAATAAATTGCACTCCCTTAGAAACTAAAAATGCCACAATCAAATAAAAACAAGAAATGATACAACTGACATTGCAAAATAATAATAAAAAATTGGCAGAATTTTTTAATATTAAAAATAATTTGAAGCAATAGAATGATATACAACAAAGGAATAGGTATAGATAGCCAATTACAAATTAAGCAAACATGTAACAATACTTGGAGGCTACCAGCAACGAATTAAGTATACATTTCTCTGGTAGGGGATAAATGAGCAAGAACTCTGCAACTTGGTAGAACCAAAACTTAAAAGCCACTTATTCAATTAAAGGGGATTAAAAATGAACACATCTAAATGTGCTTATTAAAGAAACATGTTCAATCAAAAATGCTTACAAATAAACACATCTAAATGTGCTTTTTATTCGCACATATCATGACAAGCTCAAAATTAACTTCACACGTCTCCAATCCCCAAAAATGTTCCACCTAATTTCTACCACAAAAAGTAAAGAAAAATACTCACTGCACACAGTACATTAAAAACGCAACTACATACATAACCTTTATGTTCAACTTGGTTGATAGTAACTCAAAGTCAAAGATAAAGGTGCTAGACTTTTTAAATCTTTATAAAAATTAGTATTAGTAATAATTTAATACTAGTATACTACGTACAAGAGAGTTGGCGTCAATCCATCAGTACCACGCACAGATCCGGCCCATAATATTAGTATTAGGTTTTATTATGAATTAGGGTATAGGGTTGTGGATTTCCTTCCTATAAATAAATAGAGCAGCTCTGTCATACTCACGTTTTCCTCTCGTCGTTTAGGATTAGGCCTAGAGCTTGCTTATAGGAGGAGGTTTATTATTATTGTTATTGTTATTGGATGTGTCGATGAAGAAGAATACCCAAAAGATAGGAAGTGTCGTATGACACTTTAAACAGCAGCGGTCTCTCAAGTATTTAATGTTAACAATCTATTTAGGGTTTTACTGTTGATTTCCATTGGTCGGTCGGTCGGGTTTGTGTGGATCTTACGGTGTAGCCGTTGTGTGATTGACTTGAAACGGGACTCTTGAGGTTTATTTTCTCTCTCCTAAAATCAAATTCATAATGATCTTAGCCACTAACTTCAAATGATAAAACAACAAATTTACTTATCAACACAAACACAAAAACAGAACTTTAATTAAATTAATAAGTTTCAACGAAGATACCTGAACGGATACCCTCTTCTCATTGTACACAGCTTCACCAGGAACCATGTTCTTAGTACAAAGAGCATCTTCTTTTCCCTTAGCAATAAAAACACCTTCGTGTCTATGAGGCTCAACCAATACTCTGCTACCTCCTTTCATTCCTCCACCGCCTCTCCCACCGCGGCCACCACGCCCTCGCCCCCTTCCATCACCTCGTCCGCCTCTCCCTCTTCCTCTATCGCTGGCTCCTCTTCCACCAAAACCTCCGCCTCCTCGGCCCCTACCTCCAAATCCTCCACCATCGCTACGGCCGCCACGGAAGCCTCCGGAACCACCGCGACCTGCAAATCAACCAGTCAAATTTACAACACTACAAATTTTAGGTGTTTTATTCACCAGTAAATAAAGAATGAAAAGGTGTAAGTAGATTTGATGAAAAAATACCTCTTGGGGGTCTCATTGTCGACGCCGCTAAAAGTTGGAATTTAGGGTTTGGGTTTGAGAAAGTAAGAGAAAAGGAGACGACGAGCTCGATATATTTATAGAGGGGCGATATTAGGGTTTAGGGTTTTTCTGTTTGAATTTCTATTTTATTTTATTATAAATATATTTGTTAGTTAGGATGTGGTTACGGTGCTGTGACCGACGTTTTACAATTCACCAATTGTGAACTACTACGAATTTACGAAGTGACAATCACTACAGAAAAACAGCCCGGTATACACTTTTTTTTTCTTTGTTTTTTTGTTCAACTATTTATATTTTTTTTTTTTAAAATGATTAATATATAAAGATCCATTCAAGTTTCATTTTGAATAAAACATCTCTGCTGCTTGACAGTAATTATGTAATAGAAGAAAGAAAAAGTCTACAGTGACCGGATACTCGCGACCGGTCCAAAATTTCTTTTTTTTACTCTCAAAAAATATATGATATTTATTCTAATTGAAATTTTTACTAATTTTTTATATGTATTTAAATTATACTTAAATTAAATTATGTAAAAATTGCAGTTGATATAAGACCCCAACTTTCATGAATAAAGATTTAATTTTCTTTATATATTATTTCGAAATAGTAAACTGTTTATTTGATAAATGTGAAAAGTTATGGGTGAAATGTACAAATATTTCAAAATAAGCTAATGGTTATAAAATATTCATTGTTGTCGAGGAATATTCATTTGGTCGTGGAATATTCTTGTTGTCGGGGAATATTCGTATTACGGCGCAACTATTTGTGGACCCCACAACGGAATAACTGTCGGATATAGAAACCGACAGAAATAACTTTTTTATAAATAACAGTAAAACTATTACGGTTAAACTGTTGAAATATCCGATGATAAAAATATAGTAATACGCGTTGTGCACAGTAGCACACGGTATTGCACAGTATTCCGAATTATTGGTTCTTACGTAAGAAGTCACTTACTCAATAATTATTACAGTAATTACTGTTCAATATTTTATATTATTGATTCAATAATTGCATGATATTTTATTGGTTCAATAATTGCTACGTTGATATTTATATCAATAATTACTACGTTGCTATTTTATATGATTGATTCAATAATTGCTATCGTTGATATTTTATATTATTGATTCAATAATTGTCACTGTACAGTATTTCACATTATCAACTTAATAATTCATATTATTTGAATAATATTATTAGATAGCATTATTGACAATGTCTAAAGAATTTCTGTATAGCAGGGGTTATTTAATTGCGCGCCAGTAAGGAGAAATCTTTATCGGAAGGCTCCCTCTTTCTTGGGAATGACCTGGTTGTCAATATTATAGTTCTGTGATATTATTTGTGAATAATTAATTATTAATTTATATGAAAAAGAAATATTTATTTTGTGGATATAAAAGAAGGAATTAGTGTTGAGGTGTTTTTATCAGTATTTTGGTGTGAAAAATTATTTGTTTGTGGATTTCGGTCATTTTCGGTTGAAAAAAACTTCCTTCTGCAAAGTTGTAGAGAATTAAATTTCCTATGAAAAGGACATATAATTTGTATTTTTTTGATAAAAGGGTTATTTATTATGAATTATTGAAGTTTTGAAAATAAATATTTTTTTAAATAGAATAGTAGGCCCCACTTTTGTCATTTGTTTGTTGAATGTTCAATTTTTTCAAAATCTAAAGAGGTGTGCTGGGAGAAGCCGCCGGACGCAAAAGTCAATATTGGTGTCCTGACATTTTTCTATAAATAGGGTGCTTAGGTTAGAATTGAAAATCACACCAGAATCAGAAGTTTTTTCTCTCTATAATATCGAGCGTATTTTTGTGAGTATTTAGATACTTTGAGTGTCACTATTCAGTGCAAGTTTTTTTCGATATTATATTCGATATTCCAGTCAGAAGTACTATTCTTTTGAGGTAAAGGATGTTATTTTCTTTCGTAAACGATGTTATTCTTTTCAATATCATTATACCAAAATATTGTCATGAATTTTATTATGAAATTCTTATTTTTTTTGTCGAGATTACTATTCACGTATACGGCACTATTCACGAAAAAATTAAAATTTCTTTTATATGTCCAAGTTGCTTGTTAAGGTTTCTATCTTTGATTGGATCCAAGTTTTGAGCTATATTCTTGAATTTTGATCCACAAAGTATTATTATGGAGTATTTTTAAACTTGGATAAACTAAAATACAAATCCTTAATCTTTGTCCTTTATCTCACTGGATTCGTTCTTTAAAATATTTTTCATTATCCTCAGGTCCTAAATGGTGATATAACAGAATATTTTTGGCCTGTAGAGCAAAGATGAATGATTACCTGATGAATATCTTTGGTCGTAGTGCAAAAATGACAGGTGTTGAGATGAACATGACCTAACTGATGATACAAATGAATATCTTTGGCCCGTAGTGCAAAGATGAATATTTGATTCGAGATGTATATATTGATGTTACAGGGATAATGTGACGCCCCCAAATTCCAGAACCTCCACTTGGTCTCTCGAATTCGGTTCATCACGTGTTCATGGTAATACATCACAATAATAATAATTAAATAACACACATCACAGCGGAAAATCTATTCTAGAATTTTTTACAATGATTTATTATAATTATTCCTCCAAGTCTCGCAACCTACAGTACTTAATAGATTACATAATAATATCAATTAACGACTTATTCCATAACCTAACTTAAGCTTAAACATAATCAAAACCAGTCTTACTACATCATCTTAATACAACATTAAAATGTTTAAAAATATAAAAGGGACAAGCTAGTTGGTAGCCTTGCCCTTGCCCTTATCAACGCCCGAAGGTTCGCCCTACTCTTCCTTAACTGAAATATTTTAGGAAAAGCAAGAATGAGCACAAATTGCCCAGCAAGTAATATACAATAAGGGTAAATGATATAATTCTTAATTCTCGAAAGGGTATAACAAAGTTTGATAGTTCAAGGATAACAAGAATATCAACAGTTTTCAATAATAGTCGCTAAGGACAGAATAATATCAATGTGATTCAATAACAAATTAATTCAAGATTTCAATATAACTGAATACTGAGCAGTCGCTAAGGACTATGAACTTCTACTAGAATTAACAGTAATAAACAAAAAATCCAACAAAAACATGTACAACAGGTGATCAGCCTAAAGTACTATCGTTATGCATAACAATCAATCATACCCAAGTGCGCGCGTCGGTTCTCCGACAATTATATATTCCCTTCAAAGAAGGTTGTTCTTCTCAGTTAAATACAAGATCCAGCACCAATCAATTAGTTTGGGCCGCTTTTCAATAATATAAGTCTAGCCAAATCAAATGGCATAGATACTTTCACAATATTCAAGAACAATACTAAGTTCAACATGAATAATAGCTTTAATGAAATAAGAGTTCAAGTATGCTAATTCAATTTAAACGATTAAGTAGGAAACTAGGTCGCAATATACAAAGATAGAATACTTGTATCCAAAGAGATAATGTTTAGATACTCGCTTACGATATCCGTTGAATAAAGTAATGCAAGGGTTTAGGATACTTGCCTTATGCGTAGTTTACTCACGTAAAGCTAGCCAACACTTTCGGATTCCTATCGTAATACAATTACGTATATATATGATATTCATTAGTCATATAATTTAACTTCACACTTTATCTATGAGTATATGATCAACACATAAGCTAAGTTTCAACCTAGCTACACAGTTATATATAATTTCTATCCTTAACTTCTTCTTTTAGAGTTTAAACACATTCTTATATCACATAAGATCGCAACAATTAGCAAACATACTCGCATATTATTAATATCACATAAGACTACAAGCAATACTAAAATATATTTTATTTTAGCAAGTTATGGCATTTTCATAAGTTAACCGTCAAAATCGGGTTTAAGTAACATCATATAATATCACGTAGCATGTATTCATATTTAAAGGATACTTTCATGCTTGTATAACTTTTCCAAATCCAATCGTACATGTATAGGTTCTTAAGTTAATACTTAAAGTCATTCAAGGATACGAACTCATATGGTCTAACATGCTCGCTTTTTAAACACATAAGATATTCACATAACTTGTATTAAACATGTTCATGAGCTTTCATATCATATATATACAACTATCATCGTCATTAGTTTGAAAACATGCGTTATTTACGCAAATTTGGTTTCACTACATGTAACATAGTAGGCAAACATGAATGATACCTTAGCAAGTCTACAAGTTCTATCAAACATGTTTTTAAGTATCAAAATTCAAATCTCAATGTAACATGTCGACGTTCACTTTCAACACTTATACTTTCATTAATAAAGTTTGCTAATATGCTCTAACACGTTCATGCTACATTATGAAATTTATATACGTAAGTTAATGTGTCCGACATGTATGTCAAGGCCATATAAATATACCCGAAAATCAGAATACATATGTGATCTTTATATGTCAAGGTTTGCCTTTAAAAACTTATATTTTCGTTCGAAATGTTTACTAATCGAGGGACTAGCATGCTCACGTCATACTATGAAACACGTATACACAAGTCAACATTCATTTCATGTGTTTGTAGATGGTACTAACGTGTCTCGAAAGTCAGAATATTAACATGCTTTATATATGTTATCGTTCGTTCATGAAACTTTAAGTTTACTTCGACACTATATGTAGTTTCATAATCCTAGCGTGAAATCATAGCCAAAGTGTGTTTACGCTACCTCTATATACTGATATAAGTATGTTAGACTCATTAGCATGCTCATCTAAGCCATGTAAACAACCTAACACTTAGCAGCTTTAAAGCAGGAAACAACAATTCAAAATATGCAGACAGTGTCCTGCGCAGCATACTAAGGCCAAATCGGCGCAGCTGCGCCACCCCTGGTTCTGGCCAGACTGCAGTTTGCTTCAGCAGACATTATCCCAAATCACAAAATTACGTCACAAAAACTTTTCTAAGCAGCCACATTATGGTTTAAACATGTTTATAAGTCTATATAACAACTAAGAACATGTCCTAATCCAATCTAGCATGAATTACAACAAGAATCAATAATTTGATTTTGACAGAAAATGAAAATGGAGAATAAAGATTCTGAAATTATACCTCTGTTAATGCAATCTAAGTTTGTTGCTAATCCACACCTCTCACTCTACTGATATAACTAGTGTATGCTTTCAACACTTAAACAACTCTCAGCAAAATGAAATGTGAAGGAGAGGTGCTTCATTTATAGGAAAATCAAAACACAGTCCATGCTTCTAACTCTCAAAAGAAACTAACGTATGTTTGATTTGCATGCTAGGTAAGAAGGAGTTGGTAAGTAGTTGGTAGAGAAAATCATGAATCCCACTCCCCTCCCCCCCCCCCCCCCCCCCCACAATCATGAACTAGGAAGAGCTTGGGAGAATAATGAGGGATAGGCTCTTAGCCTTTTTGTACATTACGTAAATAAGAAATGGAGGAGCAATTGAACACTTATTATGGGACAAGGAATTATCAGCATTGTAAGGATACATTCCATGTACATATAGTGTATACTTGAGTTAGATAAGTACACATGTATTACTTACGTATTATATATTTAGGCTATATATATATATATATATATATATATATATATATATATATATATATATATATATTATACATATATCTTTAATTAAAATGTCACACTATAATTCATATAATGTAGCAAGTGTGTCTTGCACACATATAATCCATGCACGTTTTTATCATACGGGTATAATTTATTCGGATATACTCACATCACATTATTTCCTACAAGTGATTTCAATATATTCATGATGTATCATTTTAATGTATACTTACATACATATTGTCACATATGCATTAATCATGTAGCTCACATAGTTTAATTAATCTTACTACATAGTCCATATATAGTATAGCCACATAAATGTTGCACCACACTATATAATATAGTTGCATTCCATGTACTTTATATTATTAATTATTGCATGCTCGCACATATAAATTAATAATATTCATTATCTTATTAATTAACAATAATATTAATTAATCCATTTCTCGTTAGTTAATGAAATTATTAATATTCACAACCATTGCTCATTTATCACGCACAGTATATAATTATAAATCTTATTATATTAGAGACATGTTGCTCATTATTATTATTATATTTCTTGCAATAATAATAATCACACATTATTAATCAATCACAGTTAATATTCCACAATAATTAATTAATATTCTATGATAGCAATTAATTAATATTCTACAATAATAATTAATGTTTGCTTAAATTAATATAATCATTCTTATATTACGTCACTGTGCCACACAAGGCTATCAACGAGTTTATCGAAAATCCATCAATTTCTCAATTATTATAATTATTCAATTTCATATAATTGAATTAATCATTCTCATAACACAAAATCTTTTATATTCTAATAAATTCTCATTTCAATTAATATATTTATTTAATAATATTAGGAAATTCTTGGGTATTACATCTTCCCCCCCCCCTTATAAAAATTTCGTCCCGGAATTGCTACAAGGTTACATAAATAGATGGGGATAGTCCCTCATCATCTTATCTTCTAATTCCCACGTAGCCTCCTCGACATCGTGGTTACGCCAAAGTATTTTTACAGATGAAATAATTTTATTTCTCAAGGTTTGCTCTTTCCTATCTAATATCTGGACAGGAATTTCTTCATACGCCAAGTTCTTCTCCACTTGAATGGGCTCGTAAGAAATCACGTGCTTGTAGTCGGCCTTGTACGGTCGCAACACGTAAATGTGGAACACGTTGTGGATGTGCTCTAACTCGGGTGGTAACGCAACTTTGTATGCCACTTCGCCCACTCGCTTCAGTATCTCGAACGGTCCTATGAAACGGATCTTTCCCTTCCATGGAGATACCTTAAGAAAACAAAACTACCGACTTTAAAGTCCCGGTCCTGCCGATGCAAATCTGCGTATTTCTTCTGGCGATCTTGAGCTGTTACAAGTCTGGCTCTTATCACTATCACCACATCTGCGGTTTGTTCTACTAGCTCTAGTTCGAGTATTCGTCGCTCTCTGACTTCGTCCCAACATAATGGCGTTATGCACTTTCTTCCGTAAAGAGCTTCGTACGGTGGCATGCCAATACTCGCATGGTAAGAATTATTATACGCAAATTCGACTAAGGGTAGGTGGTCGTCCCAATTTCCCTTAAAATCCATCACGCAAGTCCTAAGCATGTCCTCCAGCGTTTGTATCATTCGCTCACTCTGTCAGTCGGTCTGAGGATGGTAAGCAGTACTCAACCTCAACTGTGTTCCCATTCTTTCTTGCAAACTCTTCCAAAAATTAGACGTGAAGCGCGGATCTCGATCAGAGACAATTGACACCGACACTCCATGTCGTGAGACAATCTCCTTTATGTATAGACTCGCTAACTGATTCAAACTGTAGCGGATCTTGATTGGTAGAAAATATGCGGTCTTTGTTAGTCGATCCACGATAACCCAAATGGCATCATAACCTTTCTGTGTAACTTAAAGTCCTACCACGAAGTCCATGGTAATATGCTCCCATTTTCACTCTGGTATTTCTAACGGTTGTAGTAAACCACTCGGTCGTTGATGCTCTGCTTTAACAAGTTGGCAAGTCAAACATCTACTGACGCACTCTGCCACTTCCCGTTTTAAATTGGGCCACCAAAAATGTTGCCTTAGATCTCGGTACATCTTTGTGCCTCCCGGATGAACGAAATATATTATATTGTGTGCCTCGTGCAAAATCTCTTCCCTCAACTCGATTACCGCTGGTACCCACACTCTTCCTTCAAATCTTAAGATACCGTCTTTATCCATTCGAAATTTTTCTTCCTCATTTTCCGTGATCCTCTTTCGGATTTTCTCACACTCTTCATCCTTTTCCTAGGCTTCCTTTACTCTATCCAACAATGTCGGATGAGCTTCAATTACAAACAACTTTTCTTCAGACCTCTCAGGGTCCCTTCACTTCGATCTCCAATCTCTCCATCTCTCTTATCAATTCTTCTTGAGTCGTCAAATTAAACAACTTCTCCCTTTCTTTTCTGCTCAGAGCGTCAGCAACCACGTTTGCCTTTCCCGGGTGATAAAGAATATCGCAGTCATAATCCTTGATCAATTCTAACCACCTCCTCTGACGCATATTCAACTCCTTTTGTGTGAAGATATATTTCAGACTCTTGTGGTCCGTGTATATCTCACATTTCTCCCCGTACAAATAATGCCTCCATATCTTTAACGCAAAAACTACTGCCGCTAACTCTAAGTCGTGAGTAGGGTATCGTTTTTCGTAATCCTTAAGTTGTCGTGACGCATACACAATGACTTTGTCGTGTTGCATGAGCACACAACCAAGTCCCTTGTGCGATGCATCACTATACACCACAAAATTTCTCGCATCATCTGGTAATGATAACACAGGTGCTTCGCTCAATCTCTTCTTCAACTCCTGGAAACTCTCTTCACATTTGTCGGTCCATACAAATTTCACCGTCTTTCTAGTCAAATTGGTCAGCGGGGTTGCTATCTTAGAAAAATCTTGGATGAATCTTCGATAGTATCCGGCTAACCCTAAAAAACTTCTCACCTCCGTCGGTGTTCTCGGTTGTTCCTAATTACTTACTGCTTCAACCTTCGCAAGGTCTACTGAGATTCCATCCTTATCCACCACGTGGCCTAAGAATTGAACCTTCTCCATCCAAAATTCGCACTTAGAAAATTTTGCATACATCTTCTCCTTCCTTAGTGCCTCCAAAACAATCTTCAGATGTTCGACGTGTTCTTCCTCTGTCTTTGAGTAGATCAAAATGTCGTCGATAAAAACCACTATAAATTTATCCAAGCATGGCTTGAAAACTCGGTTCATCAAGTCCATAAATGCTGCGGTAGCATTAGTCAATCCAAATGACATTACCAAAAACTCGTAGTGTTCATAACGGGTTCGAAACGCAGTTTTTGGTATGTCCTCATCCCTCACTTTCAGTTGATGATATCTTGTTCGTAGGTCAATTTTTGAGAAACACTTTGCTCCCTTCAGTTGGTCAAACTAGGTCGTCTATCCTCGGTAGCGGATATCGATTTTTGATCGTTACTCTGTTTAATTCTCGATAATCGATACAGAGCCTCATCGATCCGTCCTTTTTCTTAACGAATAACACTGGTGCTCCCCAATGAGAAACACTCGGTCGAATGTAACCCTTATTCAACAACTCTTATAATTGTATCATCAATTCCTTCATTTCTACTGGCGCCATACGATATGGAGCTTTCGAAATCGATGCCGTTCCCGGTGCTAAGTCTATTACGAATTCAATTTCTCTGTCTGACGGAAGACTAGACAGATCGTCCGGAAACACATCTTGAAATTCATTAACTACGGATATATCCTTAATTTCTACTTCCTTTTTTCGAGTATCAACGATGTAAGCTAAATAACCTACACATCCTTTTCTTAACAATTTCTTGGCCTGCATCATCGTAACGCAACACGATTGCTTAAGCGATGAGCTACCATAAAACACTATCTTAGACTTGCTCGGAGTCTGAAGGTTCACACATTTATTCTGACAGTCAATTATCGCAGCATGGTTATACAACCAATCCATTCTCAGTATTACGTCAAATTCTCCCAATCTAATAGGAATTAGGTCTACGCTCAGTTCATGTTCTCTAATGTTTGCGCAATAATTTCGATAAACGTATTCTACAGGGATTACTTCTTTATTCGCAACTTCTATGTTCAAAGGATTTTCTAATCGTTCCCGGGGTGTACTAAGTTTACTAGCAAATTCTTCAGATATAAAAGAACAGGTGGCACCCGAATCAAATAATACATAAGCATTTATATCATTGATTGGGATTATACCTGACACCATGTCCTTCGCAGCCACTGCGTCTTGGACGGTCATGTTAAAGGTTCTGGCGATTGGGCTGTTGGATTGTGCCGGCCCGCTGATCATAAGCTTTTTGCCTCCTTGCTGATTGCTACTCCCGCCACTTCCCTTCTTTGGGCAGTCCTTAATCCGGTGCTCCGTCGAGCCACACGCAAAGCATCCTTGTATCTTCTTTGGTTTCGGACAGTTTGGCGAGATGTGCCCTTCTTGTCCGTAGTTGTAGCAAGTGTCGCGACCCTTCCAGCACTCACCTTGGTGGTTCTTTCCACACTTTGGGCATCCTTCAGCCCTCTTCTTGAAACCTCCACAAAAATTCCTGATTGATTATTGTTGTTTTTGTTGTTATTGTTGTTCTCCCACTTTCTCTTTCCCAAATTACTTCCTCCACTGCTGCTTCCTCCAATACGATTCTCTCCTCCAGCATTCTTTCCTTTCTCCTCCTTGTTATACAGACTTAAGGCCTCACTGCCACCTTTCGCAATGATTGCCTCCTCCAGTAATGTTGCAAAGGAATCAATTTGAAGAGCTGATACCTTATTGAACAACCACGGCTTCAGCCCTTGTTCGAAGCGTCTAGCCTTCCTCTCTTCATCTCCAACTTGGTGTTCTGCAAATCGCGCTAGTTCATTAAACCTAGCCGCGTATTGCGCCACCGTCATTTCCCCTTATTTTAGTTCTAAGAACTTCACCTACATCCGATTCTTCATACTCTTCGGGAAGTAATTCTCGAAGAACAGCGTCTTAAACTTATCCCAAGCTATTATCCCTTCTCTAGCTCTTTGTTGATTAGTCTCCCACCAGTAGTTCGCTTCTCCCTTCATCATGTACGTGGCAAACACTATCTTCTGATCTTCGCCAACGCTAGCTATAGTGAAAGCTTTTTCGATCTCCTTGATCCATGTTTGTGCGACGATTGGGTCGATAGTTCCCTCGAACTCTAGGAGTCCTACACTCTTAAAGTCTTTAAAGGTTGTTACTGGCACAGTCTGAGGGTTTGGGCGAACGGGTTCATTGTTCCTTCCCCTTAATGCCTCTCCTAACAGGTCTACCAGTTTCTGGATCGGGTCTACTTGTTCCCTCTCATTGTTTACTGACTCCTCAGGTGCAGTCAATCTACGTCTGGGCGGCATTATCTGCATCACAAATTTTTATTTTATTATTATTTAAGTATATTACTTAAGTATTTCTTTTAATACAAAAGAATAAATTTATAACACATTTCTGAAATAAATTTCATTTATATTCATATGCCAAATCGTTTCATTACATGATTTCCCTAGCATACTGCTATAAATGTTATCATATATATCCTCTAATATCACAAAAGACGGGGAATATACCAACCTTCTACCATACTACCCCTCTAACATATCTAACTCGGGGTTTACATCATTATCCCACATCTTACACAAAAGATCGGGATTACAACATAGAATGTACGACACATAAAGATAAATGCTACTAACTACTACTAGACCATTAAGGAAATCTCATCACATCATGCCACGCTCTACTGCGCTCTTGTACTCCATCTGCGCTATATAAGCAACCAGCTCTCGGCTCATAGTGTGTAGGGTTTGTCCCTGTTCTGCCGGGTAGTGGTACACACCATCAAGCACTCTCTCAAATGCTGAACGGAACACATACCCCATCTTGTTCATCTTCCTCTTCTTACATTTGACCTCATCTTCCAGGTCATCTGCTCTCTCATGGGCAGCCCCCCACTTCTCCTCGAAGTGTATCCTATCCATCACTTCCAACTCTAGCAGAGTACGGAGTGCTTCCTTCTCTGTCTTCTCACTCAGCTCCCTCTGCTCAACCTCTTCTAGCTTCTCTGCCAAATCTACATTCCTAGCCATTGACCTGTGAAACAGAGTCCCCATCTGAATCCCTGCCTCCCTACGGTAGGCGATCTCCACCTCTAACTCCTACATGGCCAGCTTCCTCTGGTGGTCCTCGTCCCTCAGTTTCTGGAACTCGGACTCTCTCTCTTGGGCCTCTGCCTCCAGCTCCTGAACCCTGCAGTCTAACTCTAGGATCCGCTCCTCATACTCGCCTAGCATCTGCTCCTCTACAGCAACCTCATCAGTGTCCTCTACTGGCTCATCCCCCACCAGCTCGTCCTCCATCGGCTCCTCCTCTGGATCAGACTCTATCTCAATCTCGTCCTCGTCGTCAGACTCGAACGGTGCAATAATCTGCACTGGTGTAGCCTCTAGAGGTGCCTCGTATACTACATGTATATCCCTGGGCTCTTCCTCTACCACTCTACTAGGTACACTTGTGTCTGTCATCTTACAATCACAAGCACAAGGCAAACAAACAGCAACTCCATTAGAATGTTAAATAAAATATAAGTTCATTGTATAAAATGAAGTTACATTTCATAACAGACTAAGCCTCTCAAGGAAAACTCTACATGAGTTTTATCTCATTTCCAACTTCTAAGTTCGCCTAAGTTAGTCTAAGGACACTCGTTCCTAAGGTTTATAACTACAGCTTTGATACCAACCTGTGACGCCCCCAAATTCTAGGACCTCCACTTGGTATCTCGAATTTGGTTCATCACGTGCTCATGGTAATACATCACAATAATAATAACTAAATAACACACATCACAGCGGAAAATCTATTCTAGAATAATTTACAATGATTTATTATAATTATTCCCCCAAGTCTCACAACCTACAGTACTTAATAGATTATATAATAATATCAATTAACGACTTATTACATAACCTAACTTAAGCTTAAACATAATCAAAACCAGTCTAACTATATCATCTTAATACAACATTAAAATATTTAAAAACATAAAAGGGACAAGCTAGTTGGTAGCCTTGCCTTTGCCCTTATCAACGCCCGAAGGTTCGCCCTACTCTGCCTTAACTGAAATATTTTAGGAAAAGCAAGAATGAGCATAAATTGCCCAGCAAGTAATTTACAATAAGGGTAAATGATATAATTCTTAATTCTCGAAAGGGTATAACAAAGTTTGATAGTTCAAGGATAACAAGAATATCATCAGTTTTCAATAATAGTCGCTAAGGACAGAATAATATCAATGTGATTCAATAACAAATTAATTCAAGATTTCAAGATAACTGAATACTGAGCAGTCGCTAAAGACTATGAACTTCTACTAGAATTAACAGTAATAAACAAAAAATCCAACAAAAACATGTACAACAGGTGATCAGCCTAAAGTACCATCGTTATGCATAACAATCAATCATACCCAAGTGCGCGCGTCGGTTCTCCGACAATTATATATTCCCTTCAAAGAAGGTTGTTCTTCTCAGTTAAATACAAGATCCCGCACCAATCAATTAGTTTGGGCCGCTTTTCAATAATATAAGTTTAGCCGAATCAAATGGCATAGATACTTTCACAATATTCAAGAACAATACTAAGTTCAACATGAATAATAACTTTAATGAAATAAGAGTTCAAGTATGCTAATTCAATTCAAACGATTAAGTAGGAAACTAGTTTGCAATAAACAAAGATAGAATACTTGTATCCAAAGAGATAAGGTTTAGATACTCGCTTACGATATCCGTTGAATAAAGTAATGCAAGGTTTTAAGATACTTGCCTTATGCGTAGTTTACTCACGTAAAGCTAGCCAACACTTTCGGATTCCTATCGTAATACAATTACGTATATATATGATATTCATTAGTCATATAATTTAACTTCACATTTTATCTATGAGTATATGATCAACACATAAGCTAAGTTTTAACCTAGCTACACAGTTATATATAATTTCTGTCCTTAACTTCTTCTTTTAGAGTTTAAACACATTCTTATATCACATAAGATCGCAACAATTAGCAAACATACTCGCATATTATTAATATCACATAAGACTACAAGCAATACTAAAATATATTTTATTTTAGCAAGTTATGGCATTTTCATAAGTTAACCGTCAAAATCGGGTTTAAGTAACATCATATAATATCACGTAGCATGTATTCATATTTAAAGGATACTTTCATGCTTGTATAACTTTTCCAAATCCAATCGTACATGTATAGGTTCTTAAGTTAATACTTAAAGCCATTCAAGGATACGAACTCATATGGTCTAACATACTCGCTTTTTAAACACATAAGATATTCACATAACTTGTATTAAACATGTTCATGAGTTTTCATATCATATATATGCAACTATCATCGTCATTAGTTTGAAAACATGCGTTATTTACGCAAATTTGGTTTCACTACATGTAATATAGTAGGCAAACATGAATGATACCTTAGCAAGTCTACAAGTTCTATCAAACATGTTCATAAGTATCAAAATTCAAATCTCAATGTAACATGTCGACGTTCACTTTCAACACTTATACTTTCATTAATAAAGTTTGCTAATATACTCTAACACGTTCATGCTACATTATGAAATTTATATACGTAAGTTAATGTGTCCGACATGTATGTCAAGGCCATATAAACATACCCAAAAATCAGAATACATATGTGATCTTTATATGTCAAGGTTTGCCTTTAAAAACTTATATTTTCGTTCGAAATGTTTACTAATCGAGGTTTAGCATGCTCACGTCATACTATGAAACACGTATACACAAGTCAACATTCATTTCATGTGTTTGTAGATGGTACTAATGTGTCTCGAAAGTCAGAATATTAACATGCTTTATATATGTTATCGTTCGTTCATGAAACTTTAAGTTTACTTCGACACTATATGTGGTTTCATAATCCTAGCGTGAAATCATAGCCAAAGCGTGTTTACACTACCTCCATATACTGATATAAGTATGTTAGACTCATTAGCATGCTCATCTAAGCCATGTAAACAACCTAACACTTAGCAGCTTTTAAGCAGGAAACAACAATTCAAAATCTGCAGACAGTGTCCTGAGCAGCTGCGCCACCCCTGGTTCTGGCCAGACTGCAGTCTGCTCCGGCAGACATTATCCCAAATCACAAAATTACTTCACGAAAACTTTTTCTAAGCAGCCACATTATGGTTTAAACATGTTTATAAGTCTATATAACAACTAAGAACATGTCCTAATCCAATCTAGCATGAATTACAACAAGAATCAAGAATTTAATTTTGACAGAAAATGAAAATGGAGAATGAAGATTCTGAAATTATACCTCTGTTAATTCAATCTAAGTTTGCTGCTAATCCACACCTCTCACTCTACTGACATAACTAGTGTATGCTTTCAACACTTAAACAACTCTCAGCAAGATGAAATGTGAAGGAGAGGTGCTTCATTTATAGGAAAATCAAAACACAGTCCATGCTTCTAACTCTCAAAATAAACTAACGTATGTTTGATTTGCATGCTAGGTAAGAAGAAGTTGGTAAGTAGTTGGTAGAGAAAATCATGAATCCCACTCCCCCCCACAATCATGAACTAGGAAGAGCTTGGGAGAAGAATGAGAGATAGGCTCTTAGCCTTTTTGTACATTACATAAATAAGAAATGGAGGAGCAATTGAACACTTATTATGGGACAAGGAATTATCAGCATTGTAAGGATACATTCCATGTACATATAGTGTATACTTGAGTTAGATAAGTACACATATATTACTTAGGTATTATATATTTAGGCTATATGTATATATATATATATATATATATATATATTATACATATGTCTTTAATTGAAATGTCACACTATAATTCACATAATGTAGCAAGTGTGTCTTACACACATATAATCCATGCACATTTTTATCATACGGATATAATTTACTCGGATATACTCACATCACATTATTTCTTACAAGTGATTTCAATATATTCATGATGTATCATTTTAATGTATACTTACATACATATTGTCACATAGGCATTAATCATGTAGCTCACATAGTTTAATTAATCTTAATACATAGTCCATATATAGTATAGCCACATAAATGTTGCACTACACTATATAATATAGTTGCATTCCATATACTTTATATTATTAATTATTGCATGCTCGCTCATATAAATTAATAATATTCATTATCTTATTAATTAATAATAATATTAATTAATCCATTTCTCGTTAGTTAATGAAATTATTAATATTCACAACCATTGCTCATTTATCACGCACAGTATATAATTATAAATCTTATTATATTATAGACATGTTGCTCATTATTATTATTATATTTCTTGTAATAATAATAATCACACATTATTAATCAATCACAGTTAATATTCCACAATAATTAATTAATATTCTAAGATAGCAATTAATTAATATTCTACAATAATAATTAATGTTTGCTTAAATTAATATAATCATTCTTATATTACGTCACTGTGCCACACAAGGCTATCAACGAGTTTATCGCAAACTCCATCAATTTCTCAATTATTATAATTATTCAATTTAGTATAATTGAATTAATCATTCTCATAACACAAAATTATTTATATTCTAATAAATTCTCATTTCTATTAATATATTTATTTAATAATATTAGGAAATTCTCGGGTATTACAGATAAAATATTGATGCTGAACTTTAAAATCATAGAATATAGTAGACTTCATTCTCTACTTAACTCTTCTAATGAATTGTTATTTTCCGCTGCAAATATTGATCTAAAACTTGTTGTCAATAATATTTTATCTGAATTGTTGAAGACTAACAATAATTTATTTTCCATTATCTTAGTCATAATATTCTTTACTGGGCTAGTTGAGCTCACCCTTTTCATCTATTGTCCTCTTCAGGAAATGAGAATGTCACATGAACTAGTCTGGGGACAGAGTGATGGTCCGAGTTAGAGCAGTAGTAGTCCTCACTATTTCTAATAAATAGTGTGATAATAATTATAATGAGGACTTAGTTTGAATGTTAATATTTTTTACATATTTGTATTAACACTCACAGTTGTATGGTCGTATTTTACACGACCGTGTGATATAAAAGATTGTATTTGAATTCTGTACCTTGTATTTGGCGACTCAGAATGGGTTGGGTTGACTAGACCTATTCTGGGGGCGTCACAGTTGGTATCAAAGCTTAGGGATATGATCTCTGGTGGAGATCGGGGAATAGAACTAGGAGGGGAGAGATAAGTAAATCCTTCACTAGTATGTCATACCTAAGCTTATGTCGTATTTAATTGGTCAGTCAGAGCATAAGGTTAATATATGATATGTTAATTTGTTTAATTAACCATTGTTTTATGGCATTATTTGAGAATGGCAGCTGAGAATGTTAACAATGGAGTGAATGAGGCCGTGGAGACACTTTTAATCACCAACCAGGAGAATGTGCAACAGGAAGGCAATGTTCATCCTGAAAACAACACTGATCAGACGATAAATGATGAGATGTTTAGAAGCTTTTTGCAATTCATGCAAAACCAGATGAGGGAAACTCGTGTTCATAATACAGGTGGAAATAACAACTCGCGGCTTGTCACTGCCAAACAATTTAAAGAGTTGGGACCACCAGAATTTCAGGGAAAGCC
Organism: Panax stipuleanatus; assembly: GCA_020205555.1. Classification (NCBI taxonomy): domain Eukaryota; kingdom Viridiplantae; phylum Streptophyta; class Magnoliopsida; order Apiales; family Araliaceae; genus Panax; species Panax stipuleanatus. Next base: position 157,251,769 of record CM035122.1, read on the forward strand.
AAATCCAATCAAGGCAGAGACATGGGTTAAGCAAATTACCAATATATTTGATGTCTTGGGATGCACGGAGGAATAGAAGGTTCCATTCGTCACCTTTTTGTTTCGTGGAGAGCTAAATTACTGGTGGGAGTCTGTGAAGCGTACCCAGCCTGCCGCACTCAAGATGTCTTAGGAAGAGTTTCAAAAACTGTTCAATGACAAGTACTTTCTTGAAAGTATTCGTCATATGAAGGAGGTAGAGTTTATCAGACTAGAACAAAACAACATGACTGTGTCCCAGTATGAGGCTAAGTTCGCGGATGTTTCTGAGAGGTTTGAAACCCGAAATATGTCAATACCTCATTTCTCACAAATTTTTTCTATATTCGGATGTAGTGAACAGGGCCCAGTTGTTAGAACGAGATAGTGATTATATTCAACCAAGGGACAACAACCAAGGTCGTACCAATGGCAGCAGTCATCGGAGCAATGATAACCAACGGAGAAGAAAGTATGACAAAAGCGGTAACCACTATGGTGGTAATTGTGGCCATGATAGTAGAAAAAACGAATCAGGGGGAGATTTCAAGAAGAGAAGGTATAACAATGAGAACGTGAAGACGTTGACATCAGCACCAGCATCAACTATTTCTAGAGGAGGAGAACGACCACCGGTCGTATGCTATAAATGCGAAAAAGTGGGACACATCAGCCCAAACTACCCACAACAATTCAAAACATGCTATAACTGTGGAAAAGAATGACATATAGCTCGAGATTGTCCTATAGCGAAACCAAGTCCAGCGGGGGGGTGATTCCAAAGGCGGTTTCAGAAAAGTCAAAGTCGGTGATTCCTGAAAGAGCGTTTGTCGTGACAGCTCAAAATGCGAGGAACCCACACGAGGTGATTACAGGTAAGTTAATCATAAACTCTTGCGAAGTTTACACCTTGTTAGACACCGGTGCTACCCATTCTTTTATTTCACCTACTTGTGCTCAACGTTTATACTTGACTTCTGATAATTAGACTTTGACTTATCTGTTGAAACTCCGTTGGGAGAAACCTTTGTTACATCCATAGTTTATAAATCTTGCTTGATTCAGATTGGTACCCTTATCTTACCTGTTGATCTTATATTTTTGAAAATACTTGCATTTGACTTGATTTTAGGAATTGACTGGTTAACCACTTACCATGCCAAAATTGATTATTTTCGTAAGGTTGTTAGTTTTTATATTCCTAATCAACCTGTTGTGCGAATCCAAACCGCTAAAATCAGTCAATATCATTTCAAGTCACAAAGCTATTCGTTTATTGAAAAACGGATGTCAAGCTTTCTTAGCACATGCCACTGATCTAAACCAGAATACGTTAGGTTTGAATGATATTTTCGTTGTTAATGAGTTTCCTGATGTATTTCCCGAAGAACTTCTCGGTCTATCCCCCAGAACGTGAAGTTGAATTCTTTATTGACCTTGAACCCGGTACAAAACCCATTTCTAAAATCCCATATCGAATGGCTCCTATTGAACTTCAGGAGTTAAAGGTCCAATTACAAGAATTGTTAGACATCGGTTTTATTTGTCCTAGTACGTCTCATTGGAATGCTCCTATTTTATTTGTAAAGAAGAAAGATAGGAGTATGCGACTTTATATTGACTATCGGGAGTTGAACCCTGTCACCATCAAGAATAGGTATCCGCTACCTCGTATTAATGACCTATTCGACCAGTTGCAAGGTGCACAATTTTTTTCTAAGATCGATCTTCGTTCTGGGTATCATCAGCTAAAGATTAAAACTGAGGATATTCCGAAGACTGCCTTCAGAACTCGGTACGGGCATTATGAATTCTTAGTCATGTCTTTTGGACTTGACTAATGCTCCTACTGCTTTTATGGATATGATGAACTGTGTATTTAAGAAATATTTGGATCAGTTCGTTGTTATCTTTATTGATGACATCCTCATCTATTCTAAAAGCCGTGAAGATCATGAGCACCACTTGAAGTTGGTACTTCAAAAGCTTCGTGAGAACAAGCTATATGCCAAGCTGAAGAAATGTGAGTTCTGGCTTGAGGAAGTAGCATTCCTTGGGCACGTGGTATCGAAACATGGAGTATCTGTTGACCCGGCGAAAATTGAAGCAATACAAAGTTGGGAGCAACCTAAGTCGATGACCAAAGTACGAAACTTTCTGGGCTTAACTGGTTATTATCGGAGGTTCGTAGAGGGATTTTCTTGAATCGATATTCCATTAACTCAGTTGACTCGAAAAGATACAAAATTCGTTTGGAGCGAGGAATGCGAGAAGAGCTTCCAAGAGCTCAAGAGAAGACTTATCTCGGCACCTGTTCTGACAATACCATCTGGTTCGGATGGATTTGTTATCTACAGCGATGCTTCGGGCAAAAGGTTAGATGTATTCTCATACAACATGGGAAAGTTATAGCCTATGTCTCGCGATAACTCAAAGAATATGAGAGGAATTATCCTACTCATGATCTAGAGTTGGCAGCAGTCGTTTTTGCATTGAAGATCTGGAGACACTACCTTGATAATTGTGTGTATACAAGCCAATTATGTATGATGATAAAGCACATACTTTGTAAATAATCTTATTTATTTATTAATAAAATATTTATTTAAGGCATTTAATTATCTACATGGTGCTGTTTTTAATAATATGTAAATAACCTATAGTTTTAAGCAATGATTTTAGAATCATGATGAGATCATGCTAATGAGATCTAAATTCTTAGAAAGCTTAAAAATTAAAATAGTTTTCAATTGTGGGATTACTAAAATAGGGATTAGTAAATTTGGATAGATTGGTACATATGTTGCTTGCTCATTAGATGAGGATGACTGATCTCATGGTCATTTGTGTGGAGACATTAAATCAAGTATGTAGGTGCTTATTGGAAAATAAGCTCACTGAACGTGACTCGCTATGGAATACCTAATGGAGTTTTACTCGCCTGTCAATAGGAATTCCTAATGTAATAGTAGTACAAGTGATCCTTGGACTTGAGATCATCATAGTATCTTGTATGTAACAAATTATAGTTTGACTTATTCCTTAAGGCTTTTTAAGGCATATATAGGGTATGCTTGGGTATAATGAGTTACATATGGAGATAATGTATGATCAATAAAGAATCTACCACCTCTAATAAAAGAGGAGATATGTCCTATGTGATTCGTTAAATGACAACCCAGGAATCCTTGGTCAAGGTAGAATGAAATTAGAAAGAGGTTTCTAATTTGCATTATTGGAGTTGTGCGTTTTCTTATCGAAATACATATGATTAAATAAATTAATACTTGATAGTAAATTCATGTCTTATATTTAATTGGGACATTGTATGGTGGAAGGATTGAATTGTACGGTAACTATTAACTCACAGGTTCTTTTATGATTAATGTTAAAATTTATATTATCTGAAAAGTCGTTGATCGCTAGGGAGGCTTATCCCTATTGTAGAATAAATGTTATTTATTTAAATAGATTATTAGTTTAATTTATTTATTAAAATAAGATTAGAATTGTTCTAATTAATTTATTCACAACCGGTTTAATATGGAGAACCTAAAGGGTCACACCATTAAAGGAAGAAAAATTATTTAAGAAGAAAATGGCATGATAGTAATAGTGCATTAAGTATAATTAATTTAATCTATGGTGATAGAATAAATTAAATAACTTAATATTTATTATTTAATATTTTAGAAATATTAAATATAAATTAATAAGAGGAGTCTTATTAATATTATATTATTATTATTATTATTTTAATTCTAAAGGAGTTTAGGAATTAATATAATATCAGTACTCTCTCTCAATCCTAATAAGATTAGAATATAGATTAATTAAAAGTGTTTAATTAATTAATTAAATAAAACCTATTCTAATTGGATTAGGAGGGTTAACCTAATATTAATTAAAAGTGTTTAATTAATTAATTAAATAAAACCCTATTCTAATTGGATTAGGAGGGTTAACCTAATATCTATATAAGAGAGTCTTATATCAGAAATAAGGTACGTGAATTTTTCCAAGGGTTGCGAGTACACATATTCTATAGAGATAGAAACAATGGTTAAGACAATAACCCATCTTTCTGAGTTCTTCATCTTTCTTGGTGGATCACCGTTAGAGGCCAAATATTTGGGTGACTGACATTGATCAAGGGAAGGAGCCACTACAGAGGAATCAAATGAATCAAAGGAGTAGAACTTGTACCTGAGGAAGCTTGGATATTCAAAAGTATAATTCCATCATCTCCTTCTATGTATTGACTGATAATTGATGCATAAGAAAGATCATGGTTAAGGGCTTGTAAGAAAATTTTAAAATCTGATTTTTCATCTCTTCCGCTGCGTTTATGTAATTTGATTGCATGCTTATGTTTCTAGCAAACCCAACAGTGGTATCAGAGCCAATCTTGTGCTAATTATCAGTTTATGTTATTCCATACATGTATGATATGCGATTGGATCGAGTTCTTGGGCAACAATTTTTTTTTCTGATTCTGCGAAGCTGCGCCGGTGCAAGCTTTTCTTGCTGCGCAGCTGCGCCAGTGTCTATACCTGTTTTTCACTCTGTGAAGCTGCGCCGGTTCCCTATATATTACTGGCTCAGTTGCGCCACTAGCAGAATCTGAATTTTTTTTTGTTTTATTTAATTAAATCAATGGTTTATTTAATTAATAAAGGTTTAAAATAAAAATATTTATTTTATATGAAATGAGATTTAAAATTGCTAAAATTAAAGAGTTTAATTTGAAATTATTTTTGAATGAAATAAAGGAGTTTATTTTTCTAAAAATAAAGTTTAGCAAACTTTTGCCCATTAACTGATATTAATACATATATGGAATGAATTTACTTTCATGAGATGAATAAGTTTTATTGATACGTATGATGATATGTATGTTAATAAAAGGGATTGATTATGGACTATGACCAATGTGATTGGATTTTATTTTGGATGAATGCTTGAATGTATGGATTTTATAAAATGGGGTCTGCGTACCTCGTCTTTTCTGGTTTTTTTCTTGGTGTAAATTCTATCTCCCTCCTATGTACTTCCCCTTGACTGCTGATCAAGGTTTCTATTTAATTATAAATAGTTTATGTAATAGAGATAGTTAGAATTATCTTGAAAAAACTAGAGACCAAGGAGCAAGGGGAGCCCGGGTTTAAATGTAATAGTTACATTTAAAATTTAAATTCTTGCACTCTTAGGTTTGACCTTTTGGTTCACTTGGTGGCTCTAGTAAACCAAACTAGAATAAAAGTCCATAATCAATCCGGGTAGAATATAGTATTCTATATTGCATGCTAAATATTATATATATATATATATATATATTATATTTTATGCAAACATGTTTCGCATGTTTAATAAAATGACGCGTATTTTATATATATATGCATGCGCGCTAAACAAGATGAGACAAATAAATAACAAACCCCTTAAAGAAATAATATTATGTCCGAAGCGTTCAAATGATATTTGAAATATCGAACGTCGCCTTCTAGCATGATTAATTAATAGAGTATTAAATATTTAATATGAGTTTGTTGTGCTATCCACAAGGCGAGTATTGAGTATTTAAGATGTTAATTAATCACATTTGATGCTTATCAAAAAAATTGAACGATCTAGTCTTGTTGTACTATCCACAAGGACGAACATTTTTCTTTTTTGAATTTATGGAAGTGCTAGGCTGGACTTAACTTAAATCATTTTAGTTCGGATGTGCACACACATGACCATTATGATTTAAGAGGTAAAATAAAAAGAGTTACATGATGATATAATTGACAAGAGTTGTCTACCTATTTATTTGTATATCACTTGTTGTGTTATCCACAAGGTTATATACATTTGAAATGGGATCCTTAATCTCACTAGCAAATATCTAATTAGATGTTGCCGAACTATATAAGTGAGGGTAATATAGTTTTATGAAAATAGTGGGAGATACCAATTTAAAATAAAGACCTAAATTTATTTTGGTATGCAAAGTTAATAAAATGAATGTTTGCTAAAAATATTGTCTTTTCACATGCAGAATTTTAAAAATGTCAAAATCACTAATCTCACTACGAAGCATACTTGATGCAAATAAGCTTACGGGCCGAATTATGAGGACTGGCTAAGAAATCTGAGAATTGTTCTCAGTGCTGAAAAGATTTCTTATGTCCTAAATTCAACTATCCCTGAATCTGTTTCGAAAAGAGCCTCTGAGGAAGATATTGCCACTTTTAATAAATGACAAGATGATGCATCTGTGGCTCAATGCATCATGCTCGCATCTGTGGCTCAATGCATCATGCTCGCATCTATGAATAACGAGCTTCAGCATCAGCACGAAAAAATAGATGCTCCTGCTATGCTGCTTCACCTCAAGGAGTTGTATGGTGAACAGAGTAAGACTGCAAGATATGATATATATAAGGAGCTCTTCCGATCTCGGATGACCGAGGGTACTGCCGTCGAGACTCAGGTCCTGAAAGTGATCGATTTGATTGAACGCCTTGGACAGCTTGGGTTCGTCATGGATGGGGAGTTGAGTCAAGACTTGGTCTTGAAGTCACTCCCTGAGACTTTCTCGCAGTTTGTGGTTAATTTTAACATGAATAACCTAGATGTCAGCTTGCCTGAGCTGCTTAACATGCTGAAAACTGTAGAAGGTCACTTCTCATCCAAGAAGAACCATGTCTTGATAGTGGATTCTTCCAATAAAAGGAAGAGGCCTAAGGTGTCTTCTGAAAAGAAAAAATCCAAGAAGGCTAAGGGAAAGGGGAAAGAAAAGGAACAAAAGAAATCTGAACCAGCTAAAGGAATGTGCTTTCATTGCAACGAGCCGGGACATTGGAAGAGGAACTGCAAGAAGTTTCTAGCAGAGAAGAAGCTTGGAGAAGCTTCGACTTCCAATCAAGGTTTGTTTATGATTAAAATTAATTTTTCTGAAAGTCATAATTCTACTTGGGTATTGGATACCGGCTGTGGGTTTCACATATGTAATACTGTGCAGGGACTAGCCAGAAGTAGAAAGCTGAACAATGAAGAGGTAATCCTACGAGTGGGGAATGGAGCAAAGGTTGTTGCATTAGCTATAGGAACTTATTGTTTAGCAATGCCTTCGGGCAAGTCCATTTATCTTAATAACTGTTATTATGTTCCGAATATTATTAAAAATATTATTTCAATTTCTGTATTGGATATGGAAGGTTTTGACGTTATTATAAAGAACAATAGTTGTTCTATTTATAAAGACGATGTTTTATATGGTATTGAAAATTTGCGAAATGGACTTTATGCACTTGACTTACAAGAAAATATATTTTAAATTGAACAAACTAAGAAAAAGAAAAGAGATGATATTAATTATACCTACATGTGGCACTATAGACTCGATCATATCAATGAAACAAGACTATCCAAGTTGCATAAGGATGGGCTACTAGAGCTATCCGATTATGAATCATATCCAACTTGTGAATCATGTCTCATGGGTAAAATGACTAAATCTCCTTTAATGGAAAAGGAGAAAGAGTTACAGAGTTGTTGGCATTGATTCACACAGACGTTTGTGGACCTATGACAACAAGTACACAGGGTGGGTATTCTTATTTTATTACTTTCACTGATGATCACTCAAGATTTGGATATGTGTATTTAATGAAATACAAATCAGAATTATTTGAAAAGTTCAAAGAGTTCAAAAGTGAAGTAGAGAAACAAACGAGCAGGAGTATTAAGATACTTTGATCAGATCGAGGTGGAGAATACTTAAGCGGTGAGTTTCTCAATTGTCTCAAAAAAATGGTATAATCTCACAATGGACTCCTTCAGGTACACCACAGTTAAATAGAGTATCTGAAAGGAGAAATCGAACACTGTTGGACATGGTTCGATCCATGATGAGTTTTACCGACCTTCTAATTTTCTTCTGGGGTTATGCCCTAGAAACGGCTGCATACCTACTTAAAAAGGTACCTACCAAATCCGCCCCAAAGACTCCATATGAGATGTGAAAAGGGAGAAAACCAAATCTTAAGCATGTTAAGACTTGAGGTTGTCCAGCTTATGTCAAAAAATTTGAAAATGATAAGCTACAGACTAAATACGATAAGTGTAGATTTGTGGGATACCCTAAAGAAACCATAGGGTATTATTTCTATCATCCAACTGATCAAAAAGTGTTTGTTGCGAAACATGCTGTCTTCTTGGAGAAAGAGTTTATCCATGAAGGGGTCAGTGGGAGTAAGATATATCTTGAAGATGTTCAAGAACCACAAATTATCACGGATCAAAGTCAGGTACCTAACCAAGTAGAAGAACCTACTGTACCACATCCTGTTCGTAAATCTGGAAGAGTACCGAAGATACCTGAGAGGTATGAATTCGTTATAGAGGATGACGATGAGGTACACATCATGAATAATGATAATCCATTAAATTACGAACAGGCTATGAGTAATAAAGACTCAGGGAAATGGCTTGAAGTCATGAAATCCAAAATGGACTCCATGTATGAAAATAAAGTACGGACTTTGGTTTCACCACCTGAAGATATTAAGCCTATTGGGTGTAAATGGGTTTTTAAGAGAAAGACTGGAGCGGACGGAAAGGTAGAGACTTATAAGGCCCGACTGGTTGCAAAAGGTTTCAAACAAAGACAAGGAGTTGACTATGATGAAATCTTTTCACCAGTAGCCATGCTCAAGTTCATTCGGATTTTGCTTGCGATTGTAGCTTATAACGACTATGAGATCTGGCAGATAGACGTGAAAACGGTCTTCTTCAATGGGAAACTTGAGGAGGATGTGTATTTGACACAGCTAGAGGGATTTATTTCAAAAGTTAGAACAAATCAAGTCTGTAAGCTGCAACGATCCATTTATGGATTGAAGCAAGCTTCTCGTAGATGGAACATTCGTTTTGATGAGACAATCAAAGAGTTTGATTTTATCAAAAACGAGGATGAACCATGTGTATACAAGAAGGTTAGTGGGAGCGCAGTATCATTCCTTGTATTATATGTTGATGATATATTAATGATAGGGAATGACATTCCTATGTTACAATCAATTAAAATCTGGTTATCTAAAAACTTCTCCATGTAGGACTTGGGTGAAGCATCCTATATTTTGGGGATAAAAATTTATAGAGATAGATCTAAAAGGATGCTCGGCTTATCCCAAGGAACGTACATTGATACGATGCTAAAGAGGTTTAGCATGGAAGATTCCAAAAGAGGTCTCATGCCGATGAGCCATGGAATACATCTTTTCAAGAAACAGGCCCTAAAGACACCTGAGGAGAGATACCGTATGAGTAAGATCCCTTATGCTTCTGCAATAGGATCTATCATGTACGGTATGATATGTAATAGACCGGATGTTGCTCACGTACTTAGTGTAAGGAGCAGATACCAGTCGAATCCAGGAGAAGAGCACTGGAAGGCAGTGAAGAATACCCTAAAGTACTTGAGAAGGACTAAAGATATTTTTCTTGTCTACGGTGGGTCTGAATTAAAACTCGAGGGATTCATGGACTCAAGTTTTCAAATAGACCAAGATGACAGTAAATCTGTTTCAGGATATGTGTTTACCTTGAACGGAGGCGCAGTGAGTTGGAAGAGTTCCAAGCAGCAAATAGTTGCTGATTCAGTGACAGAGGCAGAGTATATAGCTGCAAGTGAAGCTGCAAAGGAAGCTGTTTGGATGAAGAAGTTCATAACTGAACTTGGTGTGGTTCCTAGCATTGGAGAAGCAGTTCCCGTATACTATGACAACACCGGAGCGGTTGCACAGGATAAGGAACCCAGGTCTCATCATAAATCCAAACACGTGTTGCAGCGATTTCACTTGATCAGGGAGATCATTGAAAGATGAGACGTCACCTTGGAGGGTGTGGACTCTCAAGACAACATTGCAGATCCATTTACTAAAGCTCTAACACAACAGCAGTTTGATCGTCACTTAGAAAAGATGGGTATGAGATACCATGACAATTGACTTTAGTGCAAGTGGGAGATTGATAGTAGTGTGCATACAAGCCAATCATGTATGATGATAAAGCACATACTTTGTAAATAATCTTATTTATTTATTAATAAAATATTCATTTAAGGCATTTAATTATCTACATGGTGCTGTTTTTAATAATATGTAAATAACTCATAGTTTTAAGCAATGATTTTAGAATCATGATGAGATCATGGTAATGAGATCTAAATTCTTAGAAAGCTTAAAAACTAAAATAGTTTCCAATTGTGGGATTGCTAAAATGGGGATTAATAAATCCGGATAGATTGGTACATATATTGCTTGCTCATTAGATGAGGATGACTGATCTCATGGTCATTTGTGTGGAGACACTAAAGCAAGTATGTAGGTGCTTATTGGAGAATAAGTTCACTGAACGTGACTCGCTATGGAATACCTAATGGAGTTTTACTCGCCTGTCAATAGGAATTTCTAATGTGATAGTAGTACAAGTGATCTTTGGACTTGAGATCATCATAGTATCTTGTATGTAACAAATTATATTTTGACTTATTCCTTAAGGCTTTTTAAGGCATATATAGGGTATGCTTGGATATAATGAGTTACATATGGAGATAATGTATGATCAATAAAAAAGCTACCACCTCTAATAAAAGAGGAGATATGTCCTATGTGATTCGTTAAATGACAACCCAGGAATCCTTGGTCAAGGTAGAATGAAATTAGAAAGAGGTTTTTAATTTGCATTATTGGAGTTGTGCATTTTCTAATCGAAATACATATGATTAAATAAATTAAGACTTGATAGTAAATTCATGTCTTATATTTAATTGGGACATTGTATGGTGGAAAGATTGAATTGTACGGTAACTATTAACTTATAGGTTCTTTTATGATTAATGTTGAAATCTATATTATCTGGAAAGTCGTTAATCGCTAGGGAGACTTATCCCTATTATAGAATAAATGTTATTTATTTAAATAGATTATTAGTTTAATTTATTTATTTAAATAAGATTAGAATTGTTCTAATTGATTTATTCACAACCGGTTTAATATGGAGAACCTAAAGGGTCACACCATAAAAGGAAGAATAATTATTTAAGAAGAAAATGACATGATAGTAATAATGCATTAAGTATAATTAATTTAATCTATGGTGATAGAATAAATTAAATAGCTTAATATTTATTATTTAATATTTTAGAAATATTAAATATAAATTAATAAGAGGAGTCTTATTAATATTATTATTATTATTTTAATTCTAAAGGAAGTTTAGGAATTAATATAATATCAGTACTCTCTCTCAATCCTAATAAGATTAGGATATAGATTAATTAAAAGTGATTAATTAATTAATTAAATAAAATTCTATTCTAATTGGATTAGGAGGGTTAACCTAATATCTATATAAGAGAGTCTTATATCAGAAATAAGGTACGTGAATTTTTCTAAGGGTTGGGAGTACACATATTCTATAGAGATAGAAACAAGAATTAAGCCAATAACCCATTTTCCTGAGTTCTTCATCTTCCTTGGTGGATCACCGTTAGAGTTCAAACATTTGGGTGGCTGACATTGATCAAGGGAAGGAGCCACTACAGAGGAATCAAAGGAATCAAAGGAGTAGAACTTGTACCTAAGGAAGCTTGAATCTTCAAAGGTATAATTCCATCATCTCCTTCTATGTATTGACTGATAATTGATGCACAAGAAAGATCATGGTTAAGGGTTTGTAAGAAAATTTTCAAATCTGATTTTTCATCCCTTCCGCTGCGTTTATGTAATTTGATTGCATACTTATGTTTCTAGCAAACTCAACATACCTGTACGGGGAGAAAGTGGAGATTTATACGGATCATAAGAGCCTTAAATATTTCTTCACTCAAAAAGAACTCAACATGCGGCAACGACATTGGCTTGAGCTATTGAAAGATTACGATCATACCATCCAATACCATCCTGGAAAAGCGAACGTGGTATTTGACGCGTTGAGTAGAAGATCATATGCGGGAACGAGTGCGATGATGTCAAGTATACGCGTAGAACCAGCTTTGATTGATAAAGTTAAAGCTGCTCAAGCTACGGATCCGGAGCTGATGAAGATAAAGAAGAAGGTGCAAGAAGGTGTCATTCCAGAAGCAAGAATCGATGAAGAGAGAATACTTTGAGTCAACTCCAGACTTTGTGTTCCTAACGATTCCGACTTGAAGCATAGAATAATGATGGAGGCTCACAACACACCGTTTGCAATCCATCCTGGGAGTACCAAAATGTATCGTGATCTTCGAAATACATTTTGGAAGAGCAATATGAAAAGAGAGATCGCGGAGTTTATTTCGAGATGTTTAACTTGTCAACGTGTAAAGGCGGAGCATCAAGTGCCGAAGGATCCATTGCAACCACTGGAGATTCTGAAATGGAAGTGGAAACACATTACGATGAATTTTGTTACGGGTCTTCCCAAGGTTTCTCAAAGCAAAGATGCAATTTGGGTTATTATTGATAGATTAACCAAGTCTGCTCATTTCTTGTCGATACGAGAGACTTATTCCCTTGAACGTTTTGCTCATATGTACGTGAATGAGATTGTGAGATTGCATGGCATGCCAGTATCCATAGTTTCGGATCGTGATCCCAGATTTACTTCACAATTTTGGATCAGTTTACAGAAAGCTATGGGCACGGATTTACGATTTAGTTTGGCTTATTATACTCAAACAGACGGACAATCAGAAAGGACTATTCAAACTCTTGAAGATTTATTGAGACTCTGTGTGCTAGACTTCAAAGGGAGTTGGGATAAGTACTTACCATTGGTGGAATTCTCCTACAATAACAGTTATTAAGCAAGTATAGGCGTAGCTCCATTTGAAGCATTGTATGAGAAAAAGTGTCGTACTCCAGTATGCTGAGATGAGGTGGGTGAAGCAACATTGTTGGGACCGAAGTTGGTACGTATGACTACAGAAAAGATCCAAATGATCCGACAGCGTATACAAACGGCACAAAATCAATAAAAGAATTATGCGGATCTTCATCGAAAGGACGTAGAATTTAATGTTGGGGGCCATGTGTTATTACGCGTTGCTCCGTGAAAGGGAGTTACGAGGTTTGGCAAGAGAGGAAAGCTCAATCCACGATTCATTGGTCCATTTGAGATCCTTGACCGAGTAGAAAATGTGGCCTATAGACTCGCTTTACCTCTAATCATGTCTCGTGTTCATAACATTTTTCACATATCCGTACTTCGCAAATATGTGAAAAACCCAAACCGCATTATTGAGTTAGAACTAGACGAGATAGCCGAAGATTTAACGTACGAGGAGGTACCTGTCAAGATCTTGGATAGGAAAAAACATGTTTTACGCTCAAAGGTTATACCTCAAGTCAAAGTTTTATGGAGAAACCATGAAATTGAGGAAATGACCTGGGAGTTAGAATCGGAAATGTAAGCGAGATATCCTCACCTTTTCGATATACCAGGTACGTACGTCAATTTCGAGGACGAAATTTCATAAGGAGGGAGGTTGTCAGACCCCAACTTTTATGAATAAAGATTTAATTTTTTTATATATTATTTTAAAATAGTAAGGTGTTGATTTGATAAATGTGAAAAGTTATGGGTGAAATGTGCAAATATTTCAAAATAAGCAAGTGGTTATAAAATATTTATTGTTGTCGGAGAATATTCGTTTGGTCGTAAAATATTCGTACGACGACGCAGCTATTTGTGGGCCCCACAACGGAATAATTGTCGGATATAGAAAGCGACAGAAATAAGCTTTTTATAAATAACTGTAAAACTATTACGGTTAAACTGTTAAAATATTCGGTGATAAAAAAACAGTAATACGCGTTGTGCACAGTAGCACACGGTATTGCACAGTATTTCGAATTATTGGTTCTTACGTAAAAAGTCACTTACTCAATAATTGTTACAGTAATTACTGTTCAATATTTTATATTATTGATTCAATAATTGCATGATATTTTATGAGAATGTCGCAGGAACTAGTCGGAGGACAGAGTGATGGTTCGAGTTAGAGCAGTAGTAGTTCTCACTATTTATAATAAATAGTGTGATAATAATTATAATGAGAACTTAGTTTGAATGTTAATATTTTCTACATATTTATATTGACACTCACAGTTATGTGATCGTATTTTGCACGACCGTGTGATATAAAAGATTGTATTTGAATTTTGTACCATGTATTTGGCGACTCAAAATGGTTTGGGTTGACTGGACCTATTCTGGGGGCGTCACAGTTGAAATAAATACTATACATTTTTTTGGAGTCAAAGCAAAAAAAAAAAAAAAAAAAAATTGGACCGGTCACCAGAACGATCGGTGTAGCCAGTCACCCTAGAAGGACCGTAGAAGAAAATAAAGATATCAGATTATCCCAAAATTGGAAGAAAAAAAAGAGTTATTTCTATATTCCTACATTTCAAAATATAAATATTATTGACTTTTCAAAATTAATTTGAAACATTTTTAAATTAAAATTGACATATTCATTTTATTTTAGTCAATATATCATTGAATATTATACATTTTTCAAAAAGTACTGTAAATTTTAATATTAATTTTTTTATAATTTTTAATAAATTTTATCAATTTAAAATTTAAAAATATTTGATTTTTTTAAAAATCAACATTAATATTATAATTTAAAACAAAATAAATATTTATTCTAAACTCAAATTTGTTGCATTATATAATGCACCCAAATATATAGTAAAAATGTTCTAAGATTTTTTCATGTACATATAGCCATATTGATCCTAATTTATATATATATAGCTATATTGATCCTAATAATCTATAATAAATGGTTGCTCTAGACACTTTTCCTAATTTTTTTTAAGAGAAAAGGCCATGGAGAAATAATCTAAATACTCTCACTTTAGTTATATTTAAATAGTTTTAATGTATTTATTTGTTTAAATAATTTTTTAAGTAATAAATATCAACATTGTGAATTATATTAAATGTATTTATTTTTATAAATACTTTTGTAAGTAATAAATTATAAAATTGTGAATTATATTCAATGTATTTATTTTTATAAATAATTTCTTAAGTAATTAAATTTAATATTGTCAATTATATTTAATGTATTTATTTGTATAAATAATTTATTAAGTAATAAAATTTAAATTGACAATTATTTGATTATTTAAAATTTAAACTCCATATTGAACTACAATTTGATTTAATTAATATAAATTACATTACAAATAAATAAATTAATTAAAATGATTTAAATATAACTAAGGCAAGGGTATTTAGAACATTCTTTCATACCTCTACTCTTAGTAGATGCATGTAAAAAAAATTGTTTCCCGCTACTAAGAGTAGAGTCAAGAGTTTAATCTCATTTTGTTTGACGCTACTCTTAATAGCTACAAAAGTTTAATTCCCATTAATTTCGTTTGTTACATCTCGCATTGGACAATGAGTGATACGTTTACTAAAATAATGTTCATATCAACCATTTACAATGGATGACTTCTTATATTAGCGTCACTATTAAGGGTGTAAGCTAAGCAGAGTAGCTCGGTACTCGACTCTAGATCAGTTCGAAAATATGATCCAAAACTCGAATTCGAAGTTGATTCGAGTTGAATCTGATCCATACTCGTTTTTTGTTTAATGATACACAAGTCGAATTCGAGTATTCCAGTGTTCGCTCAAATTAGGGTTCGAGTATTTCATTTTTTCTCAAACCATACTCGATATCTGCTCGATGGATCATATTCGAATACTGGTCTGATCCATACTAACAAGCTAAATATGTGATATTTGTATCAATCTTTATAATTTATGAAATGTAGTATTAAATTGTGTAAACTTGTACTTGAATAAATCAATGAATTGATTTTAATTTGTATTATATTTTTTGTAATTTCTTTACATAAATAAAACTAAAAATCTTTTATATATAAATATTAGTTCAATAATCAATTTAGTATGTAGTGGTTCAGTATTAAGTGAAATGGTTCATATTCGAAACTCGATTGGAAGGCTCATAAGTAACTCGTTTTGTAAACGAATCAAGTACTTACGAGCCGAGTATGTCCCAGTAATGATCCGAGTCGAATCTGGCGTAAATTAAATTTTTCTTGTCGAATTCGAGCTCGATTTTTTCGAGTCGAGCCGAATTTGAAAATTAAAGTGTTCGCTGATATTCGACTCGTTTACACCTCTAATCACTATCTACATTCATGTTTGGATAACACCTTAAAATAAGAGTATTAATATAGACGCTAGAGTGAAAATTGTTCACCCTAGCTAATATGTTAAATAGATAATATTACCCTTATACATAAAACTTCAATAAATACATTTGCTATCTATTAATTTTGTCCTTAAGTTTATTATACATCATATTTATAATTTTTTTTTTAAAAGGTGTATACATTTAGTTACTCGTCCTCAACTATAAATGAAACTAAATTACTATATTAAGCCAATTATTTTATTAATTAATAACACTATTTCTAATTTAATATTTGTATAACATAATTTATTGAAAAAATAAATTAAATACATATATTAAAAAACAAAAAATATAGATTTATATATGATAAAAATGATTGTTAGTATATTTTAAGGCATGATATATAATTTAGCTTGTTATTTTATTAAAGTAATACTCCACAATACAGTTAATTGGTCCATCTAATTAAAAAGATTTTATTTTGACTTGGGATCAATTGATAACATTTTAAAATTCAAAGCAAATATAAAATTATTTAGTCAATAAAATTTTAGGTATTGTAAATTATTTTAAAAGAACTAGCACTTACAAATTTATTAACTTTAAGATTTAAATGAATTTGTATCAAATTTTAAAAATTTGTAAATTGACTTTTTAAAATAAAATGATTTTTTTCTAAAACAGAGGGATGATCTAAGTAGGCACTAAGAATTTATGATAGTAATTTAAATTCCTATATTACCCCTGTGCCCTATCTTCTCTCATTGTCCCAATAAATTCTATCCCTTGTATTAATAGTTTTCAATTTTTCATAAAGAGGTAGTGATGAAATTTCAAACAAATTTTACTAGTATTAGATGACTTTCTTAATCCATGTGCCAAAATCTTAAACGACAATCTTTTAGGAACGGAGGTAGTACTACATTTGTTCTAAGAATATAGATGTATTTATTACTGCATTTCTTCTAAAATTCGAGATATATATTTTAATATTTTTTAAGATGATGTGTTTGTTCGTTTACCAGCGTTTGAAGCAATTGAGAATCTTGTTAGTTTATAAGCATCTTATTGTAAACGCAACTTATTTAACTCACAAACGCTGCGTTTAAGGTTTAAACACAAAGCTACAAAAATAATGCTGTGCGTTTGGACTCCAAACACACCAAACACGTTGGCTGCAAACGGTAGTAAGTAACCAAATACACCTCCACCTTTTAATACGTTTGCAAACAATTGTAATTGTTTGGGCAAAATTGTTCTCATTGTTACATTAATTTTGAACTTATATAGTTATATTAGCACTTGATCCTAATTTATATTCAATTCATAGTGAAGATTTTACTCCACCCTCAAGGGCCAACGAGATCCCAGCGTAAAAAGATTATTATGTGGCTGGGAAAGTATCATCGTACTTCTTTTTCATCCTTATCTGTTTGGGTATATATATAGATCCTCCCTCAGCTGTCATGACATGAGATTGGGCTCGTTACTTTTTTTTCAGGCCTAAATGTATTTAGGACCCACTTTGAAACCTTGGAAAGTGGTGGATCCTAATAGAATTAATTACATATAATAGTACATTTTAATAAAATTTTACAAAAATAATGCACAAATAAAATAATTACAAAAAGAGTGCATATACAATATTTAATTATAAAAAGAGTATAATTTTAACCCTTTTATTTAGTTGACTGATTTAATGAGTTATTGATAATGGGCTATGATTGTAAGGATTTAAATCTTATCTCTCTCTCATCAACCTCCATATTCTTATCTATCGAATCAATAGAGTAACCGTCTTCTTCTTCCTCTTCGGTCGTCGCCTTCTTCCTTCTCTTCCGCAGTTGCAGCTGATGTGATAAAAATATATAACTGCAAGTGCACAGTATCAAGTTGAAGAACTGGCAAGTACAGGTCGAACCCACAGAGACTAGATTAATTTTAATATATCCTTAATATCTATTTTAGGCAAATTAAAAATAAATATTGAGAGTTGATTAATTAGAATATAAAAATTAATAATGAGAAAACAATCTAGGAATTCGAATCCATTAAATAATAAACATAACATATAATTCAATCTATTCTATTTTTATAACTTATTTATGATTTTGATCTCACTTCCCTTTAATTTAATAATTTTATAATTAACGTGGGCAAGCATAGACTATGAAAATTTAAGGATTAACTATAACCCATCAAAACTTCTTTGAGCAAGCATGGATTATGAAAAACTCATATCTTAACAATAATCTATCAAAACCTCTTAATTAATTTAAAATCACATATAAACTATAAAACGAAGGTATTTCAATAACGAAATATGAAGGCGAAATCAATTAAACATAAAGGCATAAATAATAGAAGAGATGAAAAATATTATCATGAATAATTATTTAATTTCATCTTCATCCTAGATATAAAAAATTAACTAGACATTAAAAATAACTAACTAAAAATAAAGAAGAAGAAATAAAATAAGAAAACTCCCTTTATTGATGATTCTTCAACAAGCGTATAATGAAGAAGTAATTTAATCTACTTCTACTCCTAACCTAAACTAATACAATACCTAATCATCTTTTTCTCTAAAACAAGAGACCTATTTATAGGAAAAATAAATTTGTGTCCTAATTTAGATACATTGAACTTGGACACTTTTGTTCCCATGTAGGCTTTAACTTCCTAGTGGCAATCAACTTCTCAAAGAGATCTTCTAGATAGAATTTTCTTTCCCTTGTTGGATTTGACTTGCACACCAAGATTGTTCCACCTCTTTCCTTCTCCTTACAGGATTCTTCTTGGATATTTCTTACATGAATAAGAGCATTAAATATCGCTTGATCACCAAGATTTTGACTTTATTACAATAAATATTAAACCCTACAAAATAAAATAAAATATATTAATTTAATAAACTAATATAATTAAAAGGACAAAATTAGAAATAATAAAATATATGAATTATGTGTCTATCAAATACCCCCATACCTAGCTTTTGCTCGTCCTCGAGTAAAATAAAAATAAAAATTATACTATCCCATTTTCGTAGGAGACACGATTGCACTTATTAGCATGTGCAACAAGCCTTTAAACCCCAAGGTTACCCCAAGTGGTCGAGTTGTGTCTCGTGAGGATTTGCAGTGAATATACCCACAAAATTTAAAAATATTTTTGAGTTCAACAAATCATGAAATTGAATTAAAACTTCTAAATATCCATGGGCATTATACATAAGCAAGATTAAATTCAAAATCACACGTTCACCTTATCAAAAATATTCAATCTTCATTCTAGACACCATCCTTCATAAAATCTATTCCATGTGATGCATGCATGTGTATATGATGTAACTCTTATAGGGATTTTACCATGAAAATCAAGCAAACTCATTTTTCTTCTTTTTTCTCTTTTTTTTCTCTTTTTTTTTCTTTTTTTCCTTTTCTTTTTTCTTGACTTGTGTAATGTCTCATTTTCTTAGGCTTTTCAGAGTTACCCATGTAGCGAGCGTTGGACCAATGACTCCCAAACCAGTTGACTTTAGGGCACTAGGTATAGAGACACCCCTTAAGGGCTTACTAACTCGAGTAACAAAGGCCACAAAATTAGACTAGTCAAACTGCTTTTATCCATCACATTTTTCAGCGTGAATATCGATGCTTCATAAGGCTTAGATACCCAGTTATTTCGTTCAATGGACATTGAAGCAGTTATTTTTTTTCTTTTTTTTAATTTTTTTTTCTTTTTTTTTCTTTCCTTTTTTTTTAAATTACTCGAATCATAGTTTATATCCACAATTAAGAGTTAGTGCGATCGTGAAGTGCAAAAATATTTTTGAAATCAATTTTAGTCCAGATGGTATTTCAAACTAAGATTTCGTACCCCATCAAAGATTTAAGAGTTCTAAATCTTTCAATCTTACTCATGACTTTTAACTCCACGGACACTTATTAGAATAAATTCAATCCATAAAAAGTCAAACAAAATTTTTAATTTTTTTAATTTTTTTTTTGATTTTTTTAACAATATTTTTCTAAAAAGAAAAAAATATCTAATACAATAATACAAACAAACTCCCCTATACCTAAATCATGCATTGTCCTCAATGTATGCAAATGAAGAAAAGAGAACAAAGATATGAAAGAATTGTACCTTGTATGCGGGGCATTTATTCTGCAAGAAAATGTGGTGAGAAAGAAAACAAATGTACATACCTACGAATTTTATAAATCTTAAATATTATATGACTATACATGAATGATACAAATGGGTAAGTGAGTGTGAATTTGTCATGATTTTCAGGAGGTCTAAAAAATTGAAAATAGTCAGAATTTTCATCAGAATTATGCTTAAAATGTACCTCAAGAAATTTTTCACTAACATGTTCAAATGATGGAAGAATTAGTTCACATACATGTTCTAGTTTAGTTGACTTATTTGTAGTGGATCTCAACAGCTCATTGACCTTATCTAAATATTCGAATTCATTCCAATTTTGGTCAAGATGATTTAAGAAAAAATTAATTGGATCTTTTTCAATCAAGAGTCTATTTTTAATTATTTCTTGGGTCATGGACAACTCTTGGATCATGTTTATTTTAATGGGTTGGTCTAAAATATCACTAGGTGATTTTTTAGGAATAAGTCTTTCAGGATATGGAGCTTTAGGCTTATAGACTTTTTTATCCGACTCATTAAATGTGACATGATCAATTTTAGGTACAGACTCATAATTTTTAGACTCCTCAAATTCGCTTGACTCAAACTGTGTAGAATTGAATACAAAATTTTTATTTTTCTCATCATTTTCACAACCATCAAAATTTTCAAAATTAACCTCAGAGTTACTATAAAATTCACCCACCTCTTGTTCATTTATTATGGTGGCTAATCGACTCATTTGAATTTCTAGAAGAGATATAGTTTGATCCACGCTAAATTGATTTTCCATTAAAACTTTCATAGTTTTCTCTAAGACACTAAGTCTTTCCTCTTCTTCATTTGATAATTCTTATGGATATTGAGGTTCTGGATCCGAATATGGGTATGGATATGAATATGAACTTAGATAAGGATTTTTATAAGTTGAAAAAAAATTATTTACTTGGTGTGCATTAAAATTTTCATAGGGTTCTTGATGCCAAACAAAATTATTATTCCAACTATAATAAAAATTCATCTTTCCACAAATCACAAAATAAATAAACAACTAACCACGAAAGTCACAAAAAAAAAATAAGAATCCTAATTCTACTGTTAAATAAAATAAAATAAAATAAAAAATCTAAATATGATGTGCTCTACGTGAGTGAATGCATGAATGCGACAATTAGTTTTCTAACTAACAAAAAAAAGAAAAACTAAGTTACTTATTTTTATTTTTTTATTTTTTTTGAGTTAAGATACAAAATACCAGAAAAAGCGCAGCAATATTCTTGTCTTTTCGCACTGTTGATCCGCTTCGATAATCCTAAAAATAATAATAAAAAAATAGAAAAATAAACTAACTCGAATAAATAAAAATTAAGGAATATAAAATTAAGTCTAGTCCCCGGCAACGGCGCCAAAAATTTGATGTGATAAAAATATGTAACTGCAAGTGCACAGTATCAAGTTGAAGAACTGGCAAGTACAGGTCGAACCTACAGAGACTAGATTAATTTTAATATATCCTTAATATCTATTTTAGGCAAATTAAAAATAAATATTGAGAGTTGATTAATTAGAATATAAAAATTAATAATGAGAAAACAATCTAGGAATTCGAATCCATTAAATAATAAACATAACATATAATTCAATCTATTCTATTTTTATAACTTATTTATGATTTTGATCTCACTTCCCTTTAATTTAATAATTTTATAATTAACGTGGGCAAGCATAGACTATAAAAATTTAAGGATTAACTATAACCCATCAAAACTTCTTTGAGCAAGCATGGATTATGAAAAACTCATATCTTAACAATAATCTATCAAAACCTCTTAATTAATTTAAAATCACATATAAACTATAAAACGAAGGTATTTCAATAACGAAATATGAAGGCGAAATCAATTAAACATAAAGGCATAAATAATAGAAGAGATGAAAAATATTATCATGAATAATTATTTAATTTCATCTTCATCCTAGATATAAAAAATTAACTAGACATTAAAAATAACTAACTAAAAATAAAGAAGAAGAAATAAAATAAGAAAACTCCCTTTATTGATGATTCTTCAACAAGCGTATAATGAAGAAGTAATTTAATCTACTTCTACTCCTAACCTAAACTAATACAATACCTAATCATCCTTTTTCTCTAAAACAAGAGACCTATTTATAGGAAAAATAAATTTGTGTCCTAATTTAGATACATTGAACTTGGACACTTTTGTTCCCATGTAGGCTTTAACTTCCTAGTGGCAATCAACTTCTCAAAGAGATCTTCTAGATAGAATTTTCTTTCCCTTGTTGGATTTGACTTGCACACCAAGATTGTTCCACCTCTTTCCTTCTCCTTACAGGATTCTTCTTGGATATTTCTTACATGAATAAGAGCATTAAATATCGCTTGATCACCAAAATTTTGACTTTATTACAATAAATATTAAACCCTACAAAATAAAATAAAATATATTAATTTAATAAACTAATATAATTAAAAGGACAAAATTAGAAATAATAAAATGTATGAATTATGTGTCTATCAGCAGCCTTCTTCCTCACCTTCGCCCCCCGCCACTACTTCACTGGCAGCCGCCCCAGCCCCGCCCCCCCCCACTACTCCTCCCGCCTCCGCCTCCGCCCCAGCCTCAGCCCCACACCCTCCCCTTTCTCCGCCTCCCTTTTCCTCCCCCTGCCCACGCCCCACCCCCTCCCTCCGCCTCCCACCGCCATCCCCTCCTCCAGCCCCCGCCCCGCCCCACTTCACCCCACCCCACCCCAACCCCCCACGCCCCTACGCCCTGACGCCCTGCCCTTCCTTCGCCTCTTCCCGCCCCCTTTCTCCTCCTCCCCCAATTCGATCCAAGGTGGCCGTCGGTGGAGGCCCCGCCACTGGCCGCGGTGGAGGCCCCTCCACCACTCGTTACTTCCCTTCCACTACCGGTCCATTCTCCAACTCCACCGGTAACCAAACCTTCATACGTTAGTAACCAAACAGTCATACCAAAGTAACCAAACTTTCATACCAAGGTAATCGAACCTTAATATGAAGGTTTCCTTATTATGAAGGTTTAGTTACCTTGTTATGAAGGTTTGGTTACCTTGTTATGAAGGTTTGGTTACCTTGGTATGACTGTTTGGTTACCTTGGTATGAAGGTAACCAATTCAGTTTTATTAGGTTACCAATTTTATTTTGAATGTGATGCAGTTGGTAACCAAACTTCATACAATTGGTTACCAATTATTCATACCAAGGTAATCAAACCTTCATTCCAAGGTAACCGAACCTTAATATGAAGATTTTCTTAATATGAAGGTTCGGTTATCTTGTTATGAAGGTTTGGTTACCTTGGTATGAAGGTTTGGTTATCTTGTTATGAAGGTAACCAATTCAGTTTTATTAGATTACCAATTTATTTTGAATGTGATGTTGGTAACCAAAATTCATGGATTTAGTTACCAAACCTTCCAATAAGATAACCAATTCAGTTTTATTTGATTATCGATTTTATTTTGAATGTGATGCAGTTGGTAGCCAAACTTCGTATAAAGGTAACCATTTTAATTTTTGTGGGTAACCAAATCGTCAAAAAAAATTCAGAATAACAACTTCGACGATATAGCAGCGGCGGCGGTGATAGCGGCGGCGGCGGGAGACGGGGGAGGAGGATGATGAACAATAACTCTTTCATAATTTTTTATTTTTAATTTTCTCATTTTAATTTAAATTTTGAATTTTAAATTATGAATTTAAAATTGTTATTAGATCTAAAAGATTTAAATTTAAATTATTAGTTATCTTTGATTTTAGATTTTTTTATTTAATTTAAAATTGAATAGTTTGAATTTTTTATATTTTTTTTATAATTATTTTATAAATACATTTTTTTTATCATTATTTTATAAAAATTATATAGTTCTGTAAAAGAGTCATACTAATACTATGGTATAAATAAGGCTTTACCCATGATTTGATTTGATGGAATCACAGTATCACATGGCCACATTCAAAAGGCTACAGTAGACTGTTTGTTTAATTCTTTTTACTTTTTTTTTCTGCATAAATTAATAGCACACACCTATTTCAAGTTTAATAAATTTTTACTTCCCAGCCAACCACAAAGTGGTTGGAGCCTTGGAGGCCGGAGGGAGTCGAGAAACACAAAAAGATCCGGTTATCATAAAATTAATTTTATAATAAGTTGGCCAATTAATTAATACTATAATACTAATACATAAAAAAAGAGATCATCTTCCGACCTGCGTGTCGACACTATATTAATCAATTGATCAAAATTAATTTCATGCTAACCAGTTCCCACAAAAAGACTCATTCATGTTTGTTGGTTGTGTCACCCACCCTCACTATCCATGTTTTATTGCTACAATTAGTAGGCGGGTCACGTTTGAGGGAAACTTGATTTATTTTTGTATGCCTAAAATGAAAGGATCCTTAATAGAAAAATATAACAAATTGATTTGTATTTAACCTAACCGTATAGTTTTTTAAAAGTGAGACTCTAGAAGTGAAACCCAAACTGGCCATTTCTTTCATTTTTAGGTCATCGGTTATAATTTTTCCTTTGTCAATTAAATGACTTGCTTAACCTATAATAGATACTCTAAATGGCTAAAAACAATTTAAATTGAGTTTAATTGAAAGTAAATTTTTGTGAAACAAATTTTGTACTTGTATCGATGAAACAGAATAGTATATCTTGTTATAATTGGTAGGGAGGGAGGAGTACTATTTAGTAGTACTCTCTCCATTCCTAAAAGATTGTCGTTTTAGAAAAAAAAATTATTCTAAAATATTTATCGTTTATAACTTTCTAGAAGAATAAATTATTTACTTTCATATATTACCCCTATCTTCTCTCATTGTCCCAATAAATTATCTCCCTTATATTAATAGTTTTCAATTTCCCATTAAGGGATAGTGATGAAATTTTAAATAAATTTTACTAGTATTAAATGATTTTTTTAATCTATGTGTCAAAACTTTAAACGACAATCTTTTAAGAACCGGAGATAGTATTATTTAGCTACCGACTTGCCACTCTTTTGCCGTGCTCATTTATTAATCTACCGACCTTATTTATAGTTATAGTTTGGGTATAATAGATATTCTTCTTCTTCTTCTTCTTCTTCTTCTTCTTCTGTTATGGTATGAAAACTAACTTCTTAAAATATAGGAGTAATTAGATAATTAGATAAATTAATTACTCCAAAACTACCAACAAGTTTGCTGCTAACTGAACCGTACTTATTTGTTGACAGCGAGCCACGTGTTCAAATTTATTAATTTTAGCTAGCCTAGCAAGATCAGAGTCTTCTATCTAAATGGAAAGTGTCGACAGGAGTCAATCTCTCTCTCTCTCTCTCTCTCTCTCTCTCTCTCTCTCTCTCTCTATCTACATGTGAGTATTGTATTAATTAATTAATTAACTTATTATTAAATTAATTTTATGATAATTGAATTCATCAAACCCTGTCTATTTCCTGACAGCTTGACTGCCCATAAATTCTTCAAACCAAACACCACCTGCCCCCACTACCATACATTTTACATTTGCTCATCCCACAGCCAAATCTTATAAATAATGCCACTATCACATAAATTCTATCACATAATTCTCACATACATACACATATATATTATGGGTTCCATATATTAAACGGAGACTCACAATATATATATGTGTATGTGAGAATTATGTGATAGAATTTATGTGATAGTAACATTGCTCAAATCTTATTTATTCTATCAAACATTTGTATCTGTTCCTTGCTTGAGGCCACACCACACTGATAATATCAGCCTGCCTGTCAGCCATAAAATTGCAGTATAAGAGTATTTTCAACAACTTCTTCAATCACTTTGGAATATTCAAATAAATAAGTCACATCAATCCAACTTTAGTAATCAAATCTGCAACCTCATTCTCTCTCTTCAGAACTAGTAAGTTAAACTTGTTTCTTCAAAACATTTATTTTATTTTGGGAGAATCAAAATTATATGAAAAAAACTATTAAAAAAATTTATTTTACTTAATGAATTTGATGTACAGTTCATTTATTTTATTATTTCAAATGTTAAATATTAAATTAAGAAATATGTATTGTATTTAGTATTATTGACAAGAGACTTTCCGCATCAGCTATTAATATGAACATAATTAAAGTGTTAAACACACAAACACCTGTAATACGTGTACTAGCGCAACAGTCAGTCGGCTTCATATTCATGACAAGTCATTATCGGAGAGAGGAGCATCCAACAAACAATTAAATTGCTGCCAACCTGTTCGTTCATGATCACATTTCTCTTGCATGTGCTGGGGGAGTGACTGTAACACCCCTTTTTCAAAATAAAAATAGAAATTATTTAAAATTGAACGAAAATTTTATGTCACGAAAGAATAGTATTTATAATTAATAAATATTAAAAGGGCAAATCAGAATAAATATTAAATTGGCCCAAATCATAATCTGAAATAATTATTACAACTTCAAATAAACTATTCGACAACCTAAACAAAACATCTAAATCATTGAATCGAATGGAGCTCTCATCACACTTGTTCTTGATCCCCCTTATTACCATGTCGAAAAAAAAACACAGCATGAGCCAATGCTCAGTACGGATATAGAATATAAAATAGAGAACCGAAATAACTAACTTAATTATTGAACTGAACTGAACTGAATCGAACAAAACTAACACAATAAAATAATAGACTGAATCAAATGGCTGGGTGTTATTTTATACCGAACTCAAAATAAAACAGAAATATACCTTGCTACACAGGCAAGTCAAATAATGTCACATAGACAATCACACACATTGGACCGCAATCCAAATGTATGCAAAATCAGAAGGCGTGTTTGACACAAATATCGCCACTCCGCAAAACAGAACAAAAAACTAGGGTCGACCCATACACCTTCCACAACAAAATATCAAATGGCCAACTCCCATCGGAGCACAAAACGGAAACGCCGTGGACTGATCACACCGTCACGGAAGGTATCATGTCTCTGTGCCAATAGGATATGTCTATGGTACCCCCACAGGTGGTTATAGCTCAGGTATACCCTACGGTATATTCTAACAAAAATACTACGTCACAACACATGCGACATAATATCAACATAAAGGAGGTTCTAATGTGTACATGTTAAATTGAAACAAATCATCAATACAAGGTCTCCAAAAATATTTAACATGTACTTTATTACAAATATCGAATTAAACTTTAGACATGATACACTAGTCCAAAAAGTACAAATATGAGTTTCAAATATCAACGTCAAAACGAAACTATCACATGAATTTGAGAACGAACAATCATGCGAAACAATAACTAACTTCTAAACGAAACGCAAAACGAACAAATCAAAAATAATAATAATTCGTTGAAGGAGTACGAAATTCGTATCTGAATTAAGTAATGCAATACCCGAAGTATATTCCAAATTAAACTTGTTAAACTCCCTCTGTTCGAACTAATTAACAAAATAATAAATAAGTACAGTTAGTAAATTATTATTATTATAATAGCACCCTGTATATCTTACAAGCCTCAATGGTATTAATTATATATAAAAATAAAATAAATTTTACCCACCTTCTGTTTATTCTAACCACAATATATAATTTTGTTAGCTTTCATGGTGGTATACTGTATTAAAAAAAATTAGAGGCTTCTGTTTTTTTTTACATGCACGTGAATTAAGGTGGCAATATCAACTGTGATTATTAAAATATAAGAAATCATCCTATAGATTTATATCATCTCCTGGACCAACTTTAATGTCATAAACTGATTCATCAAGTTATTCTTTAATATAGTAACAGACATATATATAATACTTTATCGAGTCTCAAATGGCTTCCGTCACATATGTCATCCCCTCTGACCAAAACAATTAATTACATATAATATACAGAAAATAAATTTACATACCTTAACTTAACTTAGTTCGCTCCCCTTTTCTTCTTAATTCAATCCTTCTACTATCCTCTCTATTAATGGTAGCCGCACACTGTTCTCTTTCTTCGTACCAGACTTATTATGTGTAAAATTAGGTTTTATTTATTATTAATATATCTTATTAACTCTCCAAATTCTAATAGGATTTTAATATTACACAATTATAAATCTGATCCAATTAGTTTTAAGGCCCAATTAATGTAGTCCACATAATTAAATACAATTTGATCCAAACACAAGAAAAGTCCAATTAAAATATTAAAAACAAAATTTTAAAATATCATTTTTTTTCTTGAGTATTACAGTGACTCTGGTCGTATAATATGAAGTATATTTTACCCTTCCAAAATATCGATAAATTTTAATGTTTTGAGGTTCATTTAAATAATTTTAAATTAAAATTTAAATATATTTTGTTATGAACAATATAATTATGGAAATTATAAAGATCATTGATTATAATATAATTATTTTCAAAAACTAAACAAGTCGTATTAAAATTTGAATTTAAAAATATTTTTAAATTGAAAGAATAAATGCAAGATATAGTTAGGAAGTTGATACCCCAGTCCAGTGTAGTTTTTACAAGAGGTGAAATAAATAATTGTAGCATATACATTAAGAATGGTGAATTAAGGTAAAAATTGTCATTTCCCTTTATTTACAGGGGGAGGGGACCAATTCAATTTATTTCATTGCCGCCCGTACGTATTATAATAGCAGCAGCAGCCTGGCTTTCCTCTGGGTGGGGGAGGAGCATTAAAACTGGTGGGATAATTGAAATATAAAATCCGAACTGCTTTAGAGGAAGAAAAGGAGGTAAGGTTCCTCCTTCAATGAATTGTAGTAGTATACTTTCTCGATTAATTTAATATTTTCACCAATAAAATGAATTTAATATTTTACACTATCCTGCTTATCGTCATCAGAAATCTTGAAATTTATTAGATTTTGAAAATGATCAAGAAATTTATTATTTTAAAAAAGTTAAATTAACGAATCACATTAATTTTAAATAATAAAAGTCAAACTTGGACGATGATGATGTAATTAATAAGAAATCAGATAAGATGCATTTTAGTCTTTGGGTTGGAAGTTGGAAATATATTACTAATATTTAGACAAAAGATCTCCTTTATTTTCAAAATAATACTAATGACCACCTATATGTACGTACGTACAGGTACATAGTTTCAATATTTTCATACCATACATTTTTCGGAAGTGGTTAACACGAGGTTTAAAAATTAATAAATTAATTAATTAGTTAATAGAATACTGATACACAAAGAGAAAAAATATTTTTTCCGCCTATTTATTAATATTTTATTGAACAATTGACTAACTTATTAAATTTTGAACTTCATATCAATCGAATCAGATTTCCCATTTAGTAGTTTAAGATACAAAGAAACAAAGAAGAAGAGTAATGTGTAACCGACAAAAATAAAAATAAAAATAAAAATAATAATAATAAAAAAAAGTAGTAGTAGTAGTAGTAGTGATTTACTCAACCCCCACCGAAACAAGTGCAGCAGCAGCCAGCAGCGACGAGGAGGAGAGGAGGAGGAGGAGGAGAATTAATGATTCACAACCGCACCCATGAATCTAATAAATGCACCTCAACCATATCCACTATAAAGTAATGAATACTAATTCTCATATTTCCCCCCATCTCTTCTCTTTCTCTTTCTCAATACAAAAACAAACAAACAAACCAACCCTAAACCCACCAATCCCACCATGGGTACTCAAGTTGCAGCCAAGGAAGAAGAAATCACGAAAATGTCGTCCAAGGCGGCGAAAATCCTAAGTACAAGCCATGTGAAGCCCAAAAAAACATTAGGAAGAAAAGAGTGTCAATTGGTCACTTTTGATCTTCCTTACATAGCCTTTTACTACAACCAAAAGTTGTTGATTTATAAAGGGCCTGGGGCTGTTGACTTTGAGCAAATTGTGGAAAATCTGAAAGATGGGCTTGCCGTGGCCTTGGAAGAGTTTTACCAACTGGCTGGGAAATTAGGGAGGGACGAGGACGGGGTGTTTAAGGTGGAGTACGACGATGACATGGACGGTGTCGAATTCTTGGTGGCTCAGGCGGAGGAGATCGGAGCGGATGAGCTGACGGAGGAGGACGGCACCGCTAGGTTGAAGGAATTGGTGCCTTGTAACGGTATATTGAACTTGGAGGGCCTTCACCGTCCGTTGTTAGCAGTGCAGGTAACAACACTACACCTTTTATCTTCTTTTTTTAGACCCGTGTTTTGTGTTTTTCTGACGGGTTGTTTTTTTTAAATAAAATTATTTTTATTTTTAATTTATTTTATAGTAAAGCCAACGACCACTACCTGTTATATATTATATAGGAGTCTGTAATTTTGAGAATATAACAAAATTTCCATAAATATAAAACAAGGAGCAAATGGAGAATACCATTTGAATCAACTCAAGAACTGAATTTTGTGTTTTGGAATTGATATTTTCAAAAATAAAAATCACATGAATAATAAATGAACCCGAATACATACTCGGTGTGAATGAAAATTTCGCATGAAAAAATCAAAATTTACTCGTAAAAATATCATATATCATATATATATATATATATATATATATATTTGTAATTTGATTTAGATTGTGATTTACTTATATGATCTTATTGATGATGCACACAGCTGACCAAACTAAAGGATGGCCTTGTGATCGGGTGCGCATTTAATCACGCCATCTTAGATGGTACCTCCACGTGGCACTTCATGAGCGCATGGTCCCAGATCTGCAGTGGGTCCAAATCCATCCCGGTCCCACCTTTTCTCGACCGCACCAAGTCTCGCAACACGCGCGTGAAGCTCAACCTCTCTCCACCCTCCGACGCCCTTCCAAACGGTGACGTGGCCAAGGCGGACCCACAACTACGGGAGAAAGTCTTCCAATTCTCGGAGTCAGCAATTGACCAGATCAAGTCAAAACTCAACGTCAACCCATCCGGCGGCTCAAAACCCTTCACCACATTTCAGTGTCTCTCCACACACGTGTGGCATGCAGTCACGCGTGCCCGCCAACTGAAGCCGGAGGACTACACCGTTTTCACCGTCTTCGCCGACTGCCGGAAAAGGGTCGACCCTCCGATGCCGGACAGCTACTTCGGAAACCTAATTCAGGCCATTTTCACCGTCACGCCGGCCGGGTTGCTGCTGGACAATCCGCCGGAGTTCGGTGCGGGACTTGTACAAAAAGCCATTCAAATGCATGATTCCAAAGCCATCGATGAACGTAACAAGGAATGGGAAAGCAACCCCAAGATCTTCCAGTACAAAGATGCCGGAGTGAACTGCGTGGCGGTGGGGAGCTCGCCGCGGTTTAAGATCTACGACGTGAACTTTGGGTGGGGCCAGCCGGAGAGCGTGAGGAGTGGGTCCAATAACAGGTTTGATGGGATGGTGTATTTGTACCAAGGCAAGAGTGGAGGAAGAAGCATTGATATTGAGATAAGCTTGGAAGCTGGGGCTATGGAGAAATTGGAGAAGGACAAGGAGTTTCTAATGGAAGTCTAAAAATAATTATATAAAAGCATGCATGCATGGTTTTGGTGTGGAGTACTATTATTTGGCTTTAGTAGTATTTTGTTTATGTTTATTTTTATCAGATTCCTTTACGAGTATGATTTCTGTTCATTATTTCTCATTTTGGTGACAGTATGCACTAAATCTTTAATATATCTGTTGTGTTTTGTAAGCATATTATAAGTATTGTTTTGGCAGAGTATATATAATTGAGAGAACCCAGAAGGATGAAGAAACTAAATATGGACAAGGAGGAGTTCCTTACATGGGGGAGCCTCAGAAGTGCAAAACTGACCAAAATGTGGGGCCAAAGTTGCCTACTCCAAAAAACCTGATAAGGCAGCAAAAAGAAGTATCAGTTGACAGTACTTAAAAGAATCGAGTCCATACGGTGACATTGTCATATGGACTCAATTCTTTTCCTCTCAATAATTATTCAAACACAATTTAGTACCTCAGACTTCGGCAAATCAAGGCAAGTCACAACTTATATGGTGACATTGCCATGTGTAACCACACTTGCCACCAAGTAAACCCTACCACCCTCGTTGCCTCTCTCTCTCAATTAATGGGTGGAATTTCCATCTGTAACCACTACAGTTCCACCCCCTCTCAATATCAGCATGCAGGGATTTCATGTATGCTAGTATAATTCAAAACTACTTGCATTGGGCGTCAACTTTTAAGTTTTTATTTTTGAACAGAAACAAGTTATATATAGACTATGTTTTGGTATATGGAATATGTCTACAACTGCAAAGATTATATCAAAATGTTACAAGTTAATCCAAAATTTCCACCTCTGTTTTAGTACCTTTACATTGCAACTTCCGCTTAATACATAAAAAGAATACTTGCTGAAGTTCAACTAATTTGATCCAAAAATCATTATTAGTTCATAGAGTTAATGAATAAGGAACTTCATCTAAATGGATTTATAATGTAGTTCATATCTATTATAATCACTATGAGTGGCAATAACTCAAGAGGCCTCAAGGGGAAACTATTGCTGTTATACTACCCTCCATCCGGAAATGAGAGTCCTTAAAAGTTAACACACTTTTTCTACGAATATTAAGGTTTGTATAGGACACCTGCAACAAAAGAAATAGGACTCCTGTTTAAAAATGGAGGGAATAAATCAATATAACTCACAAAGTTAGTGGCGGTTTGCTTAAAGAGTTGGTTGGTGTTTACTTTTATCATGGACTGGATAGTCTGTCCAAAAATATCTATCCAAAAATTAGAACTTAGATATTACCATCTCATAGAGGGAAAAGTGATACTCAATCAAATAAACAATTGTACTTTGCCATAGGAATTGGAGAGTTCTCAATGTAAAACCAAGTATTATAACTTACTCCTCGGCAATCTGTTGGGTTTGTGAGATCCAAACCATGAGGAGACTAAAAATTTAATTGGAAAAGGAATTGGGAGATAATTCCGTGTGAGGGATAATTTTCTAAAGTTATTAGGAATTAATTTTTTGGTCTAATCCAATAAGGAATCAATTATTAAAAACAAAAGGGTTCAGGAGGGGGATATATATATATATATATATATATATATATATATATATATATATGTGTGTGTGTGTGTGTGTGTGTGTGTGTGTGGTACAGGTTGAATAAGGATTCCAAAGTCAACTTGTAATTTGAATCAAGGAGTATATATATATATATATATATATATATATATATATATATATATATATATATAGACTTGGATGCATGGACAGTGGACGCAATATAAGAAGATCAGTGCTCTGTTGTGGGAGTCATACACGGAAAAAGCAACAGAGTGCCGAGGAAAAATTGAGAGTAAATTGAGAGGAATTTTGTGAAGGTTTATTCACAAGTTGTCATCATTTTTCGTATTGATTAATTGCTTGAAGACTTTAATTAATTCGGAGGTTCTGGTGGTGAGGTAATTTGAGTTTTCACTCAAATTGAGGTATTCTTGTATTCTTTCAATTTCTTAATATTTCAAGTTTTTAGTTATAAAACTTGGAAGGATTATTTGTATTCACAGATGATTATAGTGAAATTGTTCGAAGTTCGGCCCGTGGTTTTTACCTCTTAGTTTTAAAGGGTTTTCCACGTAAAATTTGGTGTCTTGTGTTTGATTTATTATTGTGATATTATTTTCTGGTTTATTTAATTTTTCAAAGACAGTTATAATTAGAGGAGTTTTTCAAACAAAGTGGTATCAAGAGCAAGGTTCTTTGCGCGGTTGGTCTTTGATAAATTAAATAGATGAATCAAGTGGCGCCATGATTAAATTGACATCTTCTAATTTTTCGATATGGAAGCCTAGAATGGAAGACATTATTTACTGCAAGGATTTGTATGATCCACTAGAGCTTAAGGGGAAAAAGTCAGTGGACAAGATTGAGGCTGATTGGAAAAAGATGAATAGAAAAACGATCGGTCACATCAGACAGTGGATCGATCAAAGTGTGTTCCACCATATTTCGCAGAAAACGGATGCTTATACACTGTGGACTACATTAGAGTCCATGTACGAGAAAAAGAATGCTCAAAATAAAATCTTTGTGATTCGAAAGATTGTGAACCTGAAGTATAAAGATAGTAGCAGTATATCCGAGCATATGAGTGAGTTCCAGGGATTGGTGAACCAGTTGTTTACCATGAAGTTGAATCTTGAGGATGAGATTCAGGCATTGTTGCTTCTCAGTTCATTACCTAACAGTTGGAAAACTTTGGTTGTGTCACTAAGCAATTCAGCTCCGGAAGGAAAGATAACCATGCAGATGGTCAAGGACAGCATACACAACGAGGAAACAAGACGAAAGGAGCAGGGTTTGAATTTTGAGACACAAGCACTTGTGGCAGAGAACAGGGGTAGAAATAACTTCAGGGGATCTCACAAGGGAAACATGAATCGCAGTAAAAGCAAAAATTCCAGAAATCATAGAAGCAAGTCAAAGACAAGAGAAGGTACTACATATAGGTGTTTTCATTGCAACAAGGAGGGTCACTTCAAAAGAAATTGCAATATCTGGTTAGCCAAGCAGAAAACTGGTGAGCAAGGAAAAGTTGAGGAAAAGAATACTGCAGCTACAAGTTACTGAGGATGTTGTGCTTCTTTCGTTCGGGGAAGAAGAATGTTTACATGTTGTTGATCAGAAAATTGATTGGGTTATTGATACAGGTGCTTCGTATCACGCTACTCCCAAGAGAGAATTCTTCACCACGTACAAAACCAGAGACTTTGGGTTTGTGAGGATGGGTAACACTGATCAATCCAAGATTGTTGGAATTGGTGATGTTTGCATACAGACAGATATAGGCTGCACTATTACTTTGAGGGATGTGAGACATGTTCCAGATTTGCGCCTCAACTTGATTTCTAGTATGGCCTTGGACAAGGAAGGCTATGAGAATCACTTCGGCAGCGGAAAGTGGAAGCTTACCAAGGGTACTATGGTAGTCGCTAGAGGTATTGCTTGTTGCTCATTATACAAAACTCATGTGAAGGTGTGTTCTAACGAGTTGAATGCAATTGAAGATGAATCTTCACCGAATCTGTGGCATAAAAGGCTTGGGCACATGAGTGAGAAAGGGTTGCAGATGTTAGCAAAGAGGTCCCTCATTCCTTTTGCTAAAGGTACTGTACTAAACCCTTGTGATTATTGTTTGTTTGGTAAGCAGAATAGCGTTTCTTTTAGCAGCCCCTCTAAAATAAAATCTGAGTTACTTGAGAGAGTATATTCTGATGTATGTGGTCCCATTGAGGTTGAGTCATTAGGTGACAATAGATATTTTGTTACTTTTATTGATGATGCTTCACGTAAGGTGTGGGTGTTTTTGTTGAAAACAAAAGACCAGGTATTCCAGTATTTTCAGAGTTTCCATGCTATGGTTGAAAGAGAGACTGAAAAATTATTGAAGTGTCTTCGCAATGACAACGGAGGGGAATACACTTCAAAGGAGTTTGCAGCATATTGTGTGAAACACGGTATTCGACATGAGCAGACAGTTCCTGGCACCCCACAGCATAATGGTGTGGCTGAGAGAATGAACCGCACTATTATTGAGCGAGTCCGATGCATGTTGAGAATGGCTAAGCTGCCTAAGTCATTCTGGAGTGAAGCTGTTCGTACCGCTTGTTACCTGATTAATAGATCTTCATCAGCACCGTTGGACTTTCAGATTCCAGAGAAGATTTGAAGTGGTAAGGATGTGTCCTATTCTTATTTGAGGGTATTTGGGTGCAAGACTTTTGCACATATCCCCAAGGAACAAAGATCGAAGCTTGATGATAAATCTACTCCATGTGTGTTTGTTGGCTATGGAGATGCAGAGTTTGGGTACAGGTTATGGGATCCAGTTCAGAGAAAATTGTTCAGAAGCAGAGACATGGTGTTTCATGAGCACCAGAATTATGAGGATTTTGATAATGTTACACAACCTAGGGAAAATAAAGTCCTAGACCTCAGCGGAGTTCCTTCGCCATTACAGAATGCCACAGTTGGAGAAGGAGGTCAGATTGAAGATGTGACTGATACAGAGTTGCACGATGATGATGGATCAGATGTAGAGATTGTTGAGCAGGGGGAGCAGCCCCCTTAACAGCTTGATATTGAAGAACCTCAGCTAAGAAGATCTACGAGAGAACATATGCCATCAGTCAGGTATCCTTCGTCTGAATATCTTTTAGTTGCTGAGGAGGGAGAGCCAGAAACTTTTCAGGAAGTTAAGGCTCATAAAGAGAAGAATAATTGGCTGAGAGCTATGCGGGATGAGATGGATTCGTTGCACAAGAATTACATTTATGAGCTGACTACACTTCCGAAGGGCAAGAAAGCATTGAAGAATAAATGGGTGTCCAAGCTGAAAAAGGATGGTGAAAAACTAATGAAGTACAAGGCTCGATTGGTGGTCAAGGGTTTTGCTCAAAAGCAAAGGTATTGACTTCGATGAGATTTTTTATCCGGTTGTAAAAATGACCTCTATTCGAGCAGTGTTGGGGTTAGTAGCTAGTATGGATCTTGAGCTTGAGCAACTAGATGTGAAAACTGCATTCCTTCATGGTGATTTGAAGGAGGAAATCTACATGGAGCAGCCAGAGGGATTTGAAGTTAAAGGGAAAGAGCATTTGGTTTGCAGGTTGAAGAAAAGTTTGTACGGCCTGAAACAAGCTCCAAGGAAGTGGTACATGAAATTTGATTCATTCATGATGGATCAAGGTTACAGCAGAACAATTGCAAATCATTGTGTGTATGTTAAAAAGTTCCCGGATGATAACTTTGTTATTTTGTTGTTATATGTAGATGATATGTAGATAGTTGGGCAAGATGGTAATATGATTCGCAGGCTCAAGGGTGAGTTATTCAAGTCCTTTGATATGAAGGAATTAGGCCCGGCTAAGCAGATTTTGGGCATGAAGATTGCTCGTGACAAAAAAACTAAAAGGTTGTGGTTGTCACAAGAGAAGTATGTTGAACGAGTTCTTGCAAGGTTCAACATGAGTGATGCTAAGCCAGTTAGCACACCACTGACCAATCATATTAAGTTGACAAAGCGCATGCGTCGTTCTACTAAGGAAGGGAGAGAAGATATGGCAGCAATTCCCTACTCCTCTGCTGTAGGGAGTCTTATGTATGCGATGGTTTGTACACGGCCAGATATTGCTCATGTAGTTGGCGTTTTGAGCAGGTATTTGTCAAATCCTGATAGAGAACATTGGAAAGCAGTTAAGTGGATTCTCAGATACTTAAAAACTACTTCCGGTTTGTGTTTGGGGTTTGGTAGTTCGAGTCCAGTCTTGGAGGGTTTTACAGATGCAGACATGGCAGGTTCTGAAGAGAAGAAGTCTACTTCGTGATATTTATTTACTTTTGCAGGGAGAGCTGTATCATGGCAGTCCAAGTTACAGAAGTGTGTTGCTTTGTCTACAACTGAGTCAGAATACATCGCTGCTACGGAAGCAGGCAAAGAGATGTTATGGTTGAAACGGTTTCTCCAAGAGTTGGGTTTGACACAGGATGAATATGTGGTTTATTGTGACAGTCAAAGTGCAATTGACTTGACCAAAAATGCCATGTATCATAATCGTACCAAACACATTAATGTTCGTTATCACTGGATTCGAGAAGTGATGGAAAAGGAATTGATCAAAGTAAAGAAAATTCATACCGACGAGAACCCCTCAGACATGTTGACAAAGGTTGTAACTCGCGATAAACTGGAGTTTTGCAAGGAGTTGGTCGGGATGGACTCCAAGTGACGGGGTCACGGTGAAACCTCCTTCTCATGGATTTGGAGGGGGAGATTGTTGGGTTTGTGAGATCCAAACCCATGAGGAGACTAAAAATCTAATTGGACAAGGAATTGGGAGATAATTCCGTGTGAGGGATAATTTCCTAAAGTTATTAGGAATTGATTTTTTGGTCTAATCTAATAAGGAATCAATTATTAAAAACAAAAGGGTTCAGGAGGTATATGTGGTACAGGTGGAATAAGGATTCCAAAGTCAACTTGTAATTTGAATCAAAGAGTATATATATATATATATATATAGACTTGGACGCATGGACAGTGGACGCAATATAAGAAGATCAGTGCTCTGTTGTGGGAGTCATATACGAAAAAAGCAACAGAGTGCAGAGGAAAGATTGAGAGTAAAGTGAGGAATTTTGTGAAGGTTTATTCACAAGTTGTCATCATTTTTCGGATTGATTAATTGCTTGAAGACTTTAATTAATTCGGAGGTTTTGGTGGTGAGGTAATTTGAGTTTTCACTCAAATTGAGGTATTATTGTATTCTTTCAATTTCTTAATATTTCAAGTTTTTAGTTATAAAACTTGGAAGGATTATTTGTATTCACAGTTGATTATAGTGAAATTGTTCGGAGTTCGGCCCGTGGTTTTTATCTCTTAGTTTTAGAGGGTTTTTCACGTAAAATTTGGTGTCTTGTGTTTGATTTATTATTGTGATATTATTTTTTGGTTTATTTAATTTTTCAAAGACAGTTATAATTGGAAGAGTTTTTCCAACACAATCTACCCCCAACTCCAACCCTACCCTACCCCACCCCCACTAAAACAAATGAACGAAATGAAAATCCAAGAAGACAAAGGCAAATCCTGCTTCTTCTGCAGATTAGGTACTCTGCAATGGATGTTCTACAAATTGGATAATTCAGTACTTGATTGCAAAATTAGCAAACTGTAGAATCAGTGAATAGCTCTGTAATGCAGTGAGATGAATCAGACTAGTTATAGTTTCTTCCTAGCATCTATTGTCCTCCAAACACCTATACTATAAAATAGTGTTTTGCACATGATGACTCAAGTCCTGAAGACAATATAGAGGTAAGAATCACAAATGAATTTAATGCCTTTCACTTGCTACTTTAAGGTCATAAGAATAAATTGATACAGATATGCGAAACACTTGATCACTCACCAGAGCTGTCAATTGTTGAAAAGCTTGAGTTTGTGTTGGTCGCGCTGGAACTGTAATTGTTCTGCGTCGGACTCTGAACATCGTCAAGGCGAATCTCTCTTTCGAATTCCCTTGAAACATCCTGCCGAGATTAAAAGCAATAAAAGGGAAGTATTAAGAACACTGGAACGTTTTCCAACATGGTAAAAAGGAAAGCAATTAAATATTACCTGAAGTTCTTTAATCGTAGGTTGAAATGCGCGCAAAGTTTTCCCCAGATTCCGAGCAACCTGTGTTCAAAGGACACCACTTGGCTAGTTAGCTTCCAATACACCAAAAGTTGGCAGTATTCTCTCCACTGGGCTTAATAGCAAAATTCAATTAGCTCATTTGTTCGTAGTCTTCAAAAAGGTTAGAAACAGTGCGGACCAAGATTTTTCATTAGGGTGGCCAAAAAATTCATGCACTATTTTGTTTCTTCAATTAATATCCAAGTCCGTCGCTTAATATAAGACTTTTTAGAGTTGTGCACAAGCATTAAGAAAATGATTGTATAGCATTAAATATTATATCAATTGCCTATATTACCCTTGTATTGGAAAAAGAGAGTGTTATTTATTGGGGAAAAAATAGTGAAAGAACCAAAGTTATATTTAATACTTGGAGTAATATTAGAAACTAAACAATTAATATTTTTTGAAATTCTAAAACGTCTTATATTAAGGGACAAAAATATTTTTCTAAAACGTCTTATATTATATTAAGGGACGGAGGAAGTATTAATTAAAAAACTTAACATAGTTACGCTACATTGACTAACAAACATTTTTAGAAATTAAAGGGTCAACGCTCTTCCATTAAAGGCAGAAGAATTAATCACCCAACAAATAAAAGCTTAGACTAAAGCATGCTAAATAGTATAATCTAATTAAGCAAAGGCAAAATCTTGTAGCTAATTCCCGGTTTCCTCAAACCTAATAACCTCATGTACTTCTTTCTAACTCTGATCGTAATTCTCAAAATTATACCAGGGAACTTATTTGACTAAAGTACTATACTCAGTTTTAAACATTTCATCCATACTCCTTCCTATGTATAATGACTATTGACTACTTACCCCAAGTCTCAGCAAAATCAAGGTCTATCCTCAATTCATGTGCTCATGTGGTAGTGTTTACGGTCTATCCTCAATTCATGTGCTCGTGTATTAATATTTAGACTATATAGATTACGATCGGTTGACAATGGGACACCGTAAACACAAGAAAGAAAAAGTTGAGGTAAACAAAGGCTACCATAATTTGGATTTTGACAACTTATCCGGAAGCATTAAACTGAATTTAGTGAACTCGTACGTAAAGGGTAATAAATTATTTACATAAAAGGTTCTATATTTTTTTAAGAGTACAATATAATTTCATAATTAAGTATATTATTATTATTATAATATTAATAATTAATCAAATAAAGGAAGAAATAAACCCAACATAAAGACATCACTATAAAAAAGTAAATACATAACGTTTAAAAATCGTTGTAATAGGCCTCCCAGAAATATCGTGCTTAGCAGTGTCATGTATTAGACACATTTATTTTAAAACGTTGTCTATTGACACATTACACAACGTTTTTTTTTCTAAAAACCGTTGTCTATTTGTTTTTCATAAGGTGTTGGATGCGTGAAAACATTGTCTATTGATACATTACACAACGTTTTTTTCCTAAAATTTTTTATCTATTGATACATTAAACAACGTTTATTTTGTAAAAAACGTCGTCTATTAATACATTACACAATGTTTTTTCCCCTAAAAAACGTTGTCTATTTGGTTTCCGTAAGGTATTGAATGCGTAAAAACGTTGTCTATTGATACATTACACAACGCTTATTTTGTAAAAAAACGTTGTCTATTGATACATTACATAACGTTATTTTCCTAAAAAAACGACGTCTATTTGATTTTCATAAGGTGTTGAATGCGTAAAAACGTTGTCTATTGATACATTACACAACGTTTATTTTGTAAAAAAACGTTGTCTATTGTAACATTACACAAAAAAATTGTCTATTTAGTTTCCATAAGGTGGTGGATGCGTAAAAACGTTGTCTATTAACATGTTAACAAACGTTTTCTATAAGATATAATACATGCATATATATAATTACCACTATATTGAATTACCAAACAAAGACCTACAATATTGCATCAGTACCAAACAAAAACTGCTAATGTCATGATATAGCTAAAAAAGCTCTAAATTCTCATTTAAAACAAAAATGTATCAAACATTCTAAGTTTCAAAATACATTCTAATAATACTATACGTTTACAGTTTCAAATTCACTTTTCAATATAATTACTACAATATTAAATTGTGATTTTAATTACATCCACAAAATATACCAATCTATCTATAAAATTAAGTTGTGGTGCACTCCCTAATCATGTGCAAAACAGCCTAAAAACCAAAATACAAGTGTGTAACCCTGTATGGCGTCCATCAGGAGCCCATTTGACGCTCGTCACAAGGCCATTTTCCTTATCTAGTGTGACAAGTTCTGAGGTAGAACCATCAGAAGCATCCCATAGATATATAGTGTTTCCAAGAGCAATAGCAAGAACATTGCTGCTGCCCCAGTCCAATAAATTCAGGTAGTAATCATCTACAAGATCAGGAGCATCTAAGGTCCTCTCAGAAGTCTGTATTATCAAACCAAACCACAATTCAGAACCTCAACAAATAATTTAATGAAACTAAAGAAATAAGCACAAAAACAAATTTAGATTTTCAATTAAAGCATATATCAGGCCAATTTAGACCCTTGTTCTCTTTACAATTAAACTTCACCCCAAAGATTTTCATTAGTTAACAAGAAAACAAATTGGTGTCTAGGTTTTAAACATGCTGAGCTGTAGGAAAGTGACTTCACTGTACAGACATTGAAATGCCCCTCTTATCCCATATAATTGAACCACCTCTTTATCCCTTTTAATCTATTAACAAATACTGGTACCAAATCCTTGAAGATGGGGGTCCATACAGCCTATTAATCAAATTAATAGAACAAACCATCAATTATAGTCTGTGTTACTTGGACTCGTGTGCGGGTGTCGGGTGCGGGTACGAATCTAAGTGTCGGACACGTGAAGTCAAAAAATAGAGGATACGCGGATATGTATCCGAATTTGGACACGGGTGTGGGGATACGGTATGTTATGATTTTTTAACAATAATGTTTCAAATTATATCACTAAGTTTTTTTGCTATAGGGACTGAAGTGCAAAAATATAAAGAAACAGGGGCAGAAATGGAAACAAAACAAAACTACAGGGACTGATATGTAATTTTCCAGGAGCTATTTTGAACTATCAAAAAACCTGAGGGACTAAATTAATTTTTTTAAAAAAACTATGAGGTACCTAATTGTAATTTTTCATGGATATTTTAAATTTCATAGCTGAGATTTGATCTCACTCTCTCTTCTTTTTCTACCTCCTCGACAGACGCTCTTCTCTTCTTCCTCACGGCTCTTCTTCTTCCTCCTCTCGCGTCTCTTCTTCTTCCTCCTCTAGCGTCTCTTCTTCTCAAATAGCCGTATCCTAATTTATGTGGCCGAATCCCGTACAAATCCCGTACCCGTGTCGTGTCGACACGGGTACTCCACCAAAAATGGCAAGTCCAAGTAACACAGAGTAACACAGATTACAGTGTTAAAAAAGAAAAAATTAAGACAACTAATGGGATTTTAAAGCCACAAGGGTGTGTGATATATGCTCATGCAGTTGGCAAGAAACTTCTTTTAAGAAATTGTACGTACCTATCAAGTAGATCTGAGCATGGTTCCTCAAATTTTGCCTGAGTAAGGGTGGTCTCTGTGTTTAGGGCCATCTGCAGTAGCTGTAATAAAAGGCAAACTAGGGAAAACCAGAAAAATAAATGAACCGAGTTGAATCAATGTAAAAGAGAGAAAGTGAATTCAATATTGTAATTTGCAACTCAAAATATGATGTAAAAGAGAGAAAGTGAATTCAATATTGTAATTTGCAACTCAAAATATGTATTACACACGTACCTTATATTAGCCTGGGTCAAAGATGACAGCTCCATCTTGGCTTTCTCTGCTGTCTCAGTCAGACGCTGAAGAGAGAAAGTGAATTCAATATTGTAATTTGCAACTCAAATATGTATTACACACGTACCTTATATTAGCCTGGGTCAAAGATGACAGCTCCATCTTGGCTTTCTCTGCTGTCTCAGTCAGACGCTGAAGAGCTTGTTTGTCCTTCAAAAGATGTACGCCTTCATCTTTTTTGAAATTTGATGCAAGCCAATCAACAACTCTCT
Source organism: Panax stipuleanatus (assembly GCA_020205555.1). Lineage (NCBI taxonomy): Eukaryota > Viridiplantae > Streptophyta > Magnoliopsida > Apiales > Araliaceae > Panax > Panax stipuleanatus. The sequence continues at coordinate 157,295,485 of CM035122.1, forward strand.
GTATGACACATACAAATCATAAATAACTTCAGCAATAACAAATAATATAATAAAAGCATAAATGCATCTTATCAAAGTCATCCCCACCCAGATGTGTATCTCCAGAAGTAGAAAGAACCTCGAACACTCCATCACCAACCTCAAGAACTTCAACAAGGAGATGACAAAGAAAATAAACCAAGAGTTTTCTCACAACCACAAGTTTAAGAATACACTTCCAACAATAAAAATGTTGCAAAGATATTCAAAAACTAAGTATATAATCAGAATGTCAATCCCCAAAGAGAAGAATCACTACTGCTTACAGAACTTCAGATCATATCCAAGGAATGTAACAATGACATAGAAAAATTCACATTATAAGTTGACACTTCCAGCTTTTAAATCCATTATTAAAGTAACATGGAACTGAAACAGGACAGCGGACAAAATGTATAGAAACCACCGACAATAGTAGTATTGAGAGTCCAAGTCAGTCTATTAGTAGTATAGGTATAAGGTGGTGTTTTGGATCCAAATATTAAATAATCTGATTGAGCTGCTAAATAAAATAGTGATGTAGCTAGTAATCTATTAATAACATACATAGTGAAATATCTTAAACTTGGAGAAGTAGGTAGCTAGCTGATCATAAAATAAAAAAGAAATGCTCACCTGGCATTGTATCTTCTCCACTAAGACTTTAGACGACATACATCCGTGGGAAGTTGCTAGCTATGCCTATGGGCTATGGAGGAGATATCAACAAATTACGTAGGCATTATAGTCAAGATGCAATGAAAATGCACAAGTTGTTAGATAGCATTTCATAGAAAACTGATATTAGCAATAAATTTCTTATGCTCGAGCTGTACCTGAATGTTAATATAATCCTCTGTATCATCAATGTTCTCACGCAACTGCAAATTTGTAATTTATAAGGACAGTGTTGATCACAAAGTTGAATTCTGTAACAACACTACACATTTTAATACACAAGGTATGATATTTACACAACAGAAGTCGGAGCATATAGAAAAATAAAAGAATCATATGCTTATAAAGCTGACAAACAATGGCAGGATCAAATCTAATGGAGGGTGAAGATTGCCCAACTATAACATTCCTCCAAAATATCTAGAATACCTACAAGCTTAGTTAGATCTCTCTATCAGAAACACTAATATTTATAAGAAAACTCTAAAAAAATATCAACTAGTGTCGCCAAGTGCCTTGTGGGCATCCAACAAGAGCTGACATGGTGTATCCTCTTAAAAATGTGTATGTTCAATGTTGCGACACTAACTTCTCAAATTTAACTATATCTATTAGGAAAGCTATTATAGCGTACCATGTTTCCGATGAACGTATTTCGAACCAAATAAACGACCCAAAACGTTCCCATTTTCATTCCACATACTATATATAACTGAGATCCGGGTAACATTGGGCACCAGGCAGCAAGATATTCATAAAGAATATGGTAAACCAACATGACAAGTCAAAAAAACTCAACATCACATACCGTGGTTAGTTTGTTTAATGTGCCATCAATCTGCATAAAGTAAGCCTGCAATAAAAACTACCCACTTTAAAGAATTTTAGTTCATAGGAGATGGTGGGAAAGTAGTAGGTTAGCAATGTGACCTCAAGTAACATCTCCAGCTCCTCAACATCATTCTCATCTCCACGGACTGTTGCCTAACTTGCTCTACTATCTCTAGAAATGAAATATAATGGACATACCCTGGTGCATGTCTCCATGTGAGAAATTGTTCCTCCATTCTTCATCACCACCTGAAAAGGTCAAATTCTAAATCTCCATTATATTAAAATAATGAATTTATAATAATTTTCCCATGTTTTATAAAGCTGTGATCATTTCACTGGTATTGCATCAATCCCTTGTATTCAAAAACACAAGAAAACAAAAACAATAAAGGGCAGTAGACCCAAAAGAATAGAAATAAAATCTTGGCATATCAAATGAGAAGAAGAAAACAAAGACTAGATCTGAATCTGCAAATATAAACTGGCAGAACAACTCATTACAATCCAAATGTCCCTGGTATAAACGAAACAGTGATTGATGTAGAATAATAAGCTACAGCAAGCCAACAGATATGTTTGAGGAGTAATATACCATAATATTTTTCTTTTCTCAATAAACAGCTAAGAATAAGATCCCAATTTCATTTGAGGATTAAGGAAACAGTCACCTTCATAACAAAATCTCCATCAGCATGAAGTCTTCAGCTTTAGTCTTAATATTGAACCATTTCTTGACCTGTGTCTTGGGCCATGAAAACTTCAGCAACAAAACAAAATCAGAAATCAATGTAGATGAAACCGCAAATTAATGGAAGGTGACAGAAGTTGGCGTTTTCTCAAACAAACCTTGCTTTTCTTGGAGTTCCCATCTCTCATTTTACCACAACTTCATACATAAATACCACTGATTTTACAGGAATACAGATATAAGACTTGCTATTTTGCCTTCAACAGAATCAGTAGCTATCACAAAACTAAAGAACAGTTTACAAAACCTTATTCTAACCAAAATCAACCAAATACTCTTCTAATTTTCCATTAACTACAGATAATAAACATTGACTTTCAGCAAAAGAAAAGTTTATAAAATCAAGGAAATTCAAGTCAAATACCAAACAACTAGCTATTTAAGAGTAGATTTGTGAAAATTAAGAACTTAACTATTTAACAATGAGAATGTACCTATAATTTGAAGACAATATTTAGCCCAAACACCATACACATAATCAGCTATTGTAGAAACCTGTTAACAGTGTGATTTCTACTTTAGGACAATTTGCAGTTCAAATAAGCTCAATACATCAAAAGAACATGGGGAGTTAGAAATGCTCAAGAGGATTACAGGCTCGTATTTGGTAATTGCATAAACCCATCCAAGTCCAACTGCTTCCTATATTTTTCGAAATGCCTGCACAAGTTTTAATGTATAGACGATATGATGTATCTTGGAAGCACTATATTCTAGATAAAGATGAATAATAGCTGCACCATCTAGCAGCATTCTGAGTATTGCTGTCAGTTTCTCTCATTATTTGCAGGATACAAAGAACTATACTATATTCTCCGGTCTCTGCTATCTAGACTACCTAGGGATGATGCCAAATATGTATTACAATAAAAGTTTAGAATATATCAATTCTGCTGGCAATATCAGATAGATGAATGGCATGCACACATCAAAATATCTATATCACAGACTACTTTAGTTTTTGTCAATGTTTTCTGAGGAAACGTCGTTGCAATAATATGCTCATATAACACAATTTTATATCTTGTAGCGGCACCTTATTTATGACACTAAAATTACATGTGATTTCCGTGAAACTTGAAATCATTCCTGGAATCCTAAGGTAGAAGTATAAAGCACTTAAACTAGTTTCACTTGGTTATTAGTTAATGCTAAATGATGTAGGCTTGAGTATCAGCAATTGATATCTCAACCTTTGTTCCATACACCCAAACTGATTTAGGCTCTAGTGGAGCATAGATTTGACCTGATGGTTAGAACTTAAAAGTTTTGTTCAGATCCTATCAATGTTAAGAGCTCATCCCAGTATTTTCATAAGCAATCTGTTTTTCTATCCAAAAATTTTGAATTCAGCAATTAAAGTTCTGACATTTTGATATGTTAAGGAGGTGTGAATCAGGCAGAAAGCTTTAATTTTTAAGCAAATTTGCTGCATCAACTCGGAATTAGAAAGAGAGAGATAATAGGAAGGGTATGATAGAGATATTACACAAGTTAGAACAAGTACTTAAATAAGAAGATAACAGAAGTACAACAATTTGAACCGGAGGATACCTCAACATCCTTGACTACAGTTCCATCAGAAAGTATTGCGTGAATTCTTCCCATAGCATACAGTTTCGTAGTCAAGGCCCTGATTATCCTCCGGAGAGTATCATCTGAACTTATATCAACAAACTTGACTGCTATATAGCGTCTATCCCTCTCTTTCAGCATGTTCACCTGACGATATACACAAAACGATAATGAAGCTAATAATGTGGTGGCGCTAAGGTGGAAGCTAAGGCTGTGGAGGGTAAGGTGGAACTGATGTCATTAAAAAAAAATCAGTAGAAAGTGTCATTTTAGACCTGTCCACTGTAAGTTTGATGGATGCAAGTATTCTGCAGCTCCGCCCCGCCTCCGCCCAATGTATTAATGAGTTACTTTTTTAAGTTTTCATTGTTTTCATGATTAAAAACTTTGTAATTCTTGTTTGTGTGTTTCATTTGTCTATAGGTCAATGGGGCTCTAATATTGTGACTTTATCGGCCGTAATCCAGTTATCAGCTAGAATGTCTGAGATCGTTTTAAACACCTTCGAGGATCTCAGACATTCTAGCTGATAACTGGGCTACGGCCGCTAGAGTCACAATATTAGAGCCTCATTGACTTATAGACAGCTAAAACAAAACAAAAATTACAAAGTTTCTAATCATAAAAACAATAAAAAGTTAAAAGAGCAACACATTAATACCTTGGGCGGAGGCGAAGCTACAGAATATTTGCATCCATCAAATTTACAGTGGACAAACCTAATGACATTTTCTACTGATTTTATTTAATGCCATCAGCTTCCACCTTAGCCTCCACATCCTTAGCTTCCACCTTAGCCCGCACATCCTTAGCTTCCACTTTAGCCCACCTCCACGGCATTAGCCTCCACCTTAGTCTCCACAGCCACAGGCTGACCGTCAACTCTGATACACATTTGTCGGTGAATCAACCTGTGTTAGAATAAGATCACACACACACCACAAGCAAATGAGTTTGTGTTACATATATATATGACATAAAAAGTGAGAAATTTCAAATCATTTGGGTGACAACAAGCAAATGAAAAATAACACCAACTTTAATGTCTTAAATTTAAAAGACTATATGTATGCAAGAGAAAATTAGTTTTAAAAAAATGGAAAAAGTGAAAAGAAGACCAATCAAAAGCAAAAAAATAAAATTATGAAGATGAATAAAATAAAACCCTAAGGTTTAAATACAAAATGGAATGTGCATTAGTTCTATGCATGCCAGCACAATTGAAATAAACAGCAAAGATGATCTAAAAATTAATTGAAATCACCTAGTATTGATATAATGAAAATTAGCCTAAAGAACATGGGACATTCCACCTTTTCGGCGAAAAACTAATTACTGTAGCTTAAATCTCAAAGATTCAATCTGACTTTGAGGGAAGAATTAAACTCATGAAAAATAATGATGATAAAAATGGTTAAAAGACAAACTATTTTACATTAAAAGCCAACAATAAATACAATTATAAAATAACATGCATGAAAGCAAATCCTCCAATCCTTAGAAATAACAGAAATCTAATATATTTAACAGAAGCAAACCTGATCAAGCTGAGCAACATCAGAAAATATCACATCAACCATCCCAACAAGCATACGGTTCTTGGCTGGATGCCTAGCATCCTCAATAATAGGTATAATATTAGTTCGCTTCTTTGCCATGTTAACCAAGTCCCTACCACTTCTGTGAGAAAATTTAACGGCATAGACTACTCCAGACTAAAATTATCGAGTGTGTGTGTGTGTGTATTAGTACATGCAGCTCATTAGTAAAACAAAGAAAAGAGCTGGTTTAAGTTTAATTTGGACCTTACAGGGCCAACAAGATCAAACACATGAGAGACGGTTGTTCTAGAAGCAGCTCCAAGATACAGAACCCGAGCACCAGGTTTCTTTATCCAATAAGATGAGACAATTAGAAACCAACATACATAATAATAGCAAAACACAGACTGCAAAGTCAACCATAACCAAATATGTATTAGGACAAAAAACAAACACTTACAATCCAGATGTTGTCAACTCCTCCAGGAATGGCAGTCGCCAACTTAGAACGGAAGGGATTCCATACCCAGTACACCTTAGTTCCATCTTCATTCTGTTGGGAAAAAACAAAAAAGTAAGTAAATCAATACCAGTAGCTTTACAGATGTTATTACTTAAGTGGTCTCAAACAAATATGACTGATTAATACATTATGCAAAAGAGATATCTTGTGTGGCGTTGAGCTATCTTAAATGATGTTAAACAAGTTTCTGTAAAAATCTTTTATTCAACAATCTATCAGATACAGATGAATAGCTACAACCATATGAGAAACCTGAAACAGGCATGATTAGCCAAAAAAATAAATTGCACTCTTAGAAACTCAAAATGCCACAATCAAATAAAAACAAGAAATGATACAACTGGCATTGCAAAATATAATAAAAACAATGGCAGAATTTTTTAATATTAAAAATAACTTGAAGCAATAGAATGATATGCAACCATGCTTGTCAAGTCGTCGACTAGTCGTCGCCTAGGCAGTCAAGGCTGGTAAAAAATTCCTAGGTGTCTGGGCGACTTGGTGGGACAGCATAAAGTCGAGCGCTCAGTAGACGATTTGAACGAGTTGGACGAGTAGAGAACAACTTGGACGACTAGTCTGAGAAGCAGTCGACTTTCTGGATCGGGACTCAAAGCTTAACTGGGTAAAAAAAGCCCTAAAGTTCGACTAAACTAATTCGATCCCTCACAACTTGGGTAGATGAAAGTGAAAAATGAAAAGAAGCAAGAGCCAAGCGCCGACGAAGACAATCGATCGACAAGCAATGTCAGCCGATCTACTTTGACAGCTCGCGATCTACTCCGACAGCTCGCGATCGACTAGTATGCTTCTTCTTCTACTCTTTTTCTATTTCTACTTCTGTTCTTCTTCTTCTCTTCTTCCCTTCTTCTACTCTTTCTTTTATCCCTCTTTTTGGGTATTATAATTTGCTCTGCAGACATGCTGCCCAATTTTTCTTCTTTCTTTATTTCCGATTTATTTTGCTCTGTTGGCTACTGGTCAAATTTTTTTTCTTTTATTTTCAGTCAATTCTGCTTTGTTGCTGAATAAATGATAAGACTTTTATTTTTTTCATTTCGTTCAATTTTTAATTTTTTAAGATAATTGGTATACTTTGTTACTGAATAAATGATTATATTTAAGATACCTTTGAGGGACCCAAATTTAAAATCTTACAATAAATTTAGAGAAAATGGATTTTTTTAATCTTGTAATGTCTATTCTGCTTTGTTCACTGCTGCTAATTTTTTTTATATGATATGGTAATTGGTATGCTTTTGGTATGCTTTGTTGCTGAATAAATGATTAGATTTAAGATAACTTAGAGGAACCCAAATTTAAAATCTTGTAACGTCTATTCTCCTTTGTTGAGGGCTGCATTATAAATATGGTAAAATATAAATATATAAATATTCATATAAATGTTAAATATATATAATTTTATACGTATAAAATTTACATTGTTAACGACTTATCGACTTGAGGACGATTAGTCGGGCACTTTGTCGACTAAGCGCTTAAGCTCTCGACTGTCGCTTTGCCTCGACTTGGCGACTTGATAACTATGTATGCAACAAAGGAATAGGTATAGATTGCCAATTACAAATTAAGCAAAGATGTACCAATACTTGGAGGCTACCAGCAACGAATTAACTATACATTTCTCTGGTAAGGGATAAATGAGTAAGAACTCTGCAACTTTGTAAAACCAAAACTTAAAAGCAACTTATTCAATTAAAAGGAATTACAAATGAACACATCTAAACGTGCTTATTAAAGAAACATGTTCAATCAAAAATGCTTACAAATAAACACATCTAAATGTGCTTTTTATTCGCACATATCATGACAAGCTCAAAATTAACTTCACACGTCTCCAATAAAAAATTTGGAGAAAGTGGGAGATAAGGATGCCATCATTAAGGTAATATCCATATCTGATTTGTGTTGCAGTGAGAAAATTAGAAATTTCTTGTTGATGGTGAATTAATATTTCAATGACAAATTTGAACTGCGGGAGTTGTCAATCAAGACTCTACAGACTTGTAATGTTCTTAAGAAGAACATACTGAGGCATGAAGCTTGCAACATATATTGCTCGACTAGTTCAACTCAAAAATTTACCCCCTTGTATCTCTCTCTCTCTCACTCATTCTCTCCCTGATGGCTTTTTCGACAATAAGTTGTATACCCTGAAGCATATTTCTAGTTATCTTTAAGATCCTTGTATCATATTCGGTCCATCTTAATTTTCTGAAATTCCTAATGTTTCACAAGTATCAGATATTAGCCAATGTAATATTATAGAATGTGTGATGTTGATTGAAAATGGTGATCTCTTTTTAGGCCTCGAAGAACAGTGTTCTGCAACAGATAAGAGAAGGGAAGGCTCTTCTAACCTCATCAAGCTCTGAGGCATTTGCTTTGATCATTGATGGTAAATCACTTGTATATGCTTTGAAAGACGACATGAATAAAATGTTTTTAGAACTTGCAGTTGGATGTGCATCTGTTATTTGCTGTCGTTCATCACCGAAACAGAAAGCACTGGTGAGTTGTTCAGTCCCCTCACCCACACCACTCTATGCCTCCCAAGGAATATATTCTTCCATGTTACACCTTTTTCGAGACCAAGTTTACTTCTGTGCTTGAAGTCGTGGTTTTAAAAATTGGCACATGAAATGCAGGTTACCAGACTTGTCAAAATTGAAACTGGAAAGACAACACTAGCAGTTGGTGATGGAGCGAATGATGTGGGAATGCTTCAAGAAGCTGATATTGGGGACGGAATTAGTTGTGTTGAAGGAATGCAGGTGCTGAACTAATAGCTACATTTTATTATTGTAATTGGTTATGTTTCATTTGATTTCTTCTTGACCCTTATATTTTGTACAAACATCAGGCAGTGATATTTCCATAGCTCAGTTTAGATTTTTGGAGCAATGTTCCACTTAATTTCAACCACAAAAAGTAAAGAAAAAAATACACGCTGCACACAGTACATTAACAACGCAACTACAACTTAAACCTTTGCTTACCCACCAACTTCAAATGATAAACAACAAAATTTACTTAACAACACAAACAAAAAAACAGAACTTTAATTAAATTAATAAGTTTCAACGAAGATACCTGAACGTATACCCTCTTCTCATTGTACACAGCTTCACCAGGAACCATGTTCTTAGTACAGAGAGCATTTCTTTTCCCTTAGCAATAAACACACCTTCGTGTCTATGAGGCTCAACCACAACTTCATTTCACCGCCTCTCCCACCGCGGCCACCACGCCCTCGCCCCCTTCCATCACCTCGTCCGCCTCTCCCCCTTCCTCTATCGCTGGCTCCTTTTCCACCAAAACTTCCTCCTCCTCGGCCCCTACCTCCAAATCCTACACCATCGCTACGGGCGCCACGGAAGCCTCTGGAACCACCGCGACCTGCAAATCAATCAGTCAAATTTACAACACTACAAATTTTAGGTGTTTTGTTCACCAATAAATAAAGAATGAAAAGGTGTAAGTCGATTTGATGAAAAAATACCTCTTGGGGTCACATTGTCGGAGCCGCTAAAAGTTGGAATTTAGGGTTTGGGTTTGAGAATTATAGGGGCCATATTAGGGTTTAGGGTTCGAATTTCTATTTTGTTTGAGTCCTTCCGCAGGGACCGGATTAATGTACCGGAAAATTGGACATTTTCAAATTATTATTTTTTGTGTGATTTTTAATAAACAATAATTTTAGGGGGATATTTTTTTAGTGACATTTTAGTGATATTATTTTATTTTTATTTTATTTTGGATATTTTTTTTAGAGTACTTCTCAAAGAATGTATAGTATTTATTTCAATTAGAATTTTTATAAAAAATAGTATTTTGGGTGTAATTTGGATACATACAAGAAACAGGGCCTATATAGTCGGTAAAATTTGTATGTATCCAAATTACACCTAAAATACTATTTTTTATAAAAATTTCAGTTGAAATAAATACTATACATTTTTTGGGAGGTACTATAAAAAAAAACCAAAAAAAAAAAAACAATGTCACTACAAAAATGTCCCCCTAATAGGACTCTTCAATAAATGTATAGTATTTATTTATTTTTACAGAATATAGTGTTTTTAAGTATAATTTGAATACATATATACAAAATAGGATTGTAAAGTCTGTGCAATTCTGTTTTATATATGTATCCAAATTATACTTAAAAATACTGTATTTTGTAAAAAATTTAGTGAGAATAAATACTATACATTTTTTTTGAAATAACCAAAAAAACAAAAAAAAAATGAAAATGTCTAATTTTCAGGTTCATTGCCAAGACTTATTCTTTTGTTTTAGAGTCCTATCGGATTAATGGTCCAAAAAATTGGACATTTTCAATTATTATTTTTTTGTGACTCTCAAAAAAATGTATAGTATTTATTTTAACTGCAATTTTTATAGAATACAATATTTTTAGGTGTAATTTGAATATATATACAAAACAAAGTTGTACAATCTGTGCAACCATATTTTATTATAAACATATTTGTTACTTAGAATATGATGACGGAGCTGTGACCCACGTTTTACAACCCACCAATTGTGAACTACTACCAACTTACGAAGTGCATAGTGTGACGATCACTTCAGAAAAATATCCGGGTATACAATTTTATTTGTGTTCAACTATTTATATAAATTTTTTAAAAAAATGAGTCTAATATATAAAGTTTAATTTTGAAGAAAACATCTCTGCCGCTTGATTTATCAAAATAATTGAATTTTTAAATAATTATGAAAAAATCTAAAATTTAATTATATAAATTAGTTTAATTTTAAATATATAACAATATATATTTTTCTATGGCTTGAAAATAGTTCCCATTATTGTTTCGGTCCGCGTATGTCTCAAAAGTGAGGGTCCAGTTCTAGTCGGTAATTCAAACAATACCCAAAAACAAACAAACTGTACATGCCGATAAGAACTTTTTGGTTCGTCCCTTTTTTGACTCTTAATCAAAGGTTAAATTTAACTCTAAAGTGGAGTACCTTTTTGGTTCAGGTGAGTTCATGCAGTAGTATTTAGTATTGGTTCTGTCCTTTTCCAATTCTTTTAGTCGCATTTGAAAATTTTTAATTATTAATTTGGGTCTTCTGGGTTACTTTTAATTTAGTTGAAGATTTCACTGAAAACGGTTTTTTAAATACAGTAGCTTTTCTTGAATGATATTCATTTTGTTACTATTCGATGATGAAGGGCATGAAGGTATTTGACTTTAGTTCCAGTTGGAATTTAGGGTGAACTGAATCATATGTTTGCTTTATTCTTTGAATCTGAGTGATGATCTGACTTTCTAGTTTCATGGATTTTCCACTAATGGGTATGATTCCTGTTACTTTTAGAAGAATTGTGATTTATCCAAAGCTATACATAGAAAGAAATTTTATAATTGAATGCGGTCACTGCTCATTCTATTTGCAGTTTGCACCCCATATTTTTGTTTTTGACTCTTTAGGGTTATCTGAATTGCAAAAAACTGTCTTGAATTTTGCATCAGTTTTTATATTTAATTTTTGTCTATTTCAGGGAATTTCTTATTTTCTTTCTGAAATTTCTATGGACCAACAAAGGATTATATGTAAATTTGAAGTTTCATGTTAGTACAAGGCTTTTAGGTTTCACAAAGTTGCAAACATGGCAATGGCTCCTCCTGTGAAAGTGGTTCTAGGCTCAATTGCCTTTGCTATCTTCTGGGTATTGGCAGTTTTTCCGACTGTGCCTTTCATGCCAATTGGAAGAACAGCAGGGTCCCTCCTAGGGGCTATGCTCATGGTTATTTTCAGAGTCATAACTCCAGATCAAGCATATGCTGCTATTGATCTTCCAATCCTAGGTCTGCTTTTTGGGACAATGGTTGTTAGTGTCTATCTAGAAAGAGCAGACATGTTTAAATACTTGGGTAAATTGCTATCGTGGAAAAGTAGGGGAGCCAAGGACTTGCTTTGTCGACTCTGTTTAATTTCTGCTGTTTCTAGTGCTCTTTTCACAAATGATACCTCCTGCGTTGTTTTGACCGAGTTTGTGCTGAAAATTGCTCGGCAGCAGAACCTTCCGCCTCACCCTTTCCTATTAGCCCTTGCCTCAAGTGCAAATATTGGGTCTTCAGCAACTCCAATTGGGAACCCTCAAAATCTGGTTATAGCCGTTCAGAGTAAGATTACTTTCGGGGAGTTTTTAACTGGAATTCTCCCCGCAATGCTTGTGGGAGTTTTTGTGAATGCTTTAATTCTTTTATGTATGTATTGGAAGTTGTTATCTGGTCAAAAGGATGTAGAAGATGCTTCCATTGAAGTTGTTGCCGAGGAAGATGTGGTTTCTCATCGTTTTTCTCCGGCAACAATGTCACATCATAGCTCCTTAAACTCTCAAGAATTGAGCTATACATTAGAATCTTCGAATATCCACATCTCTCCTAATGCAAATGGGAACATTGGTCTTATTGATACTCTTAGGAACCGTATAACTGCAAGTGAGAATGATAGCAATAAAAGCTTAAGTGGAGAAATTGTGTCGAAAGATATGACAACTGATGAGTTTTCTCAAAGAAAGGAAGAAAATTCCCTTTCTTCAGGGAGGGCTTCATCTGTTACTGGGTTACCAAATGATTCTGTCAAGTCTTTGGAAGAGAAGGAAGGGTTGACTACTAGATGGAAAAGAATTTTATGGAAGACCTGTGTTTATCTTGTTACCACAGGAATGCTGGTTTCTTTGCTCATGGGGTTGGATATGTCATGGACTGCGATTACAGCTGCACTTGCTCTTGTGGTTCTTGATTTTAAGGATGCACGGCCATCTTTAGAAAAGGTACCCTAACTAGTATATTTGTAATATTTCCACTCCTTGGTGAGACGCAGGTCTTGTTTTCAGCTTTTAGTCGTTTAGTTTACGAACCATGTGTTCTTGTTGTCCTATGTAAAAAATGTTCATAATGTTTTTCTTTTATATCCAGGTATCTTATTCGCTCTTAATATTCTTCTGCGGAATGTTTATGACTGTTGATGGCTTTAACAAAACTGGAATTCCAAGCACTGTATGGGAATTCATGGAGCCTTATGCACAGATTGATCATACTAGTGGGGTAGCAATTCTTGCCCTTGTCATACTTGTTCTCTCAAATTTGGCCTCAAATGTACCAACTGGTAAGTGGATGCTACTCGTCTTGTTTTAATATTTACTTTTATCCTTCAACTTTTGTTATATTATGCTTGGTAAAATTCTACCTTTACTCTAAGGAGCTTGTCCAAATTTACTACTATTAAATAAATTGTGATATAGTTTGTGAATAAATTTCTAAAGCAGATAATGGTTCTCTAACAAGAGTTGCGTGCATTTAGTGCACTGAAAGATTTGAAATTTGAAAATGTAAAATATGGTACAGATTGGAACCTATGTAAATGAATCACCTTTATGATTTAAGAATGTTTGGAACTAACGGGGGAGATGCTTTTTATCTATATGAAACAAAATGCTTTAATTTATTTATTTTGGGTTAATAATTATTTTAAAGTTGACACCATTATTAATGTAGTGGTGATTCATTTGATATACCAATTAATACTTGAGTCAACTTGTTATAGTACTCCCTTATTTAGTCTTTACAACATACAGTTCCTTAGTTTAACCATGTTATCAAATGTAACCAAGAGATAAGAGGGAAAACATGTAACATCCCCCCAAGAAAAGAAAATCTTGAAAAATGTATTTGCATGCTTCCTCTTGGAAATAATCCTAAAATATCTATATGGTCTCAGTCCTGTTGCTCGGAGGACACGTGGCAGCGTCAGCGGCTGCTATATCCCCGGCAAATGAGAAGAAAGCGTGGCTCATCTTGGCTTGGGCCAGCACTGTTGCAGGGAACCTCTCATTATTGGGATCAGCTGCAAACTTGATTGTTTGTGAACAGGCTCGACGTGCTCAACATCTCGGGTACAATCTATCTTTCTGGAGCCATCTCAAATTTGGACTTCCATCCACTCTAGTTGTTACAGCTATTGGCTTGATACTTATTAGGGGATGACAACAGTGTTCTTAATTTAAAGATCCCCATTGTAAACTAAGATTTGTAAAATTGGGATCAATCATAGTGTACTGCTTTTGCATTTTGTTTTTGTTTTTTAAAAAAAACAGAAAAAATAACCAAACTGGAAATAAGGTAGAAAGAACATGGTATTAACTGCCAAGTCTATTACTCCAAAAGGTTGAAATCTAGTTTCTTAGGCCATCTCCAGCTCAATCCTAAACTAGGACTCATGCTCTTTCTCCAACAGCTAGACTAAATATAGTTCTAGGAGATTTTTCAGTAGATCCAAAAGACTATATCAAGGAATCTGATTTTGGTGGACTATTAATTTTTAATATATTTTAATGGGAGTGTAAGAATGATTGGTGGACTATAAGTCATTAAATATAATATAATATTTTAATATTATGCTAGAAGGATTGAAAGATTATCTCATGAATTGATGTCATATAGATTAAATATAGTTCATGGTATAGTCCATCTTGTTGGAGATGTTCACCTTGAGATGCACAGTTTTCCTTGGATCTTATTTAGTTATTTATATATGAATTGTTTGAATTAAATTAGAAGATCCCAAGTACTTTAAATCTGTGATTTCATAGGTCATATTGATGTTCTTCCATCTCTTTTATTTTTTTGTGTAAAACAAGGAACCTTCACCCTTAATCAATTTTTATTAAATTTTATTGATTACTTGTTTGTTTGATGTCAAAACATCCAACAAGACCAGCTCACAAAGAATCGAACTGTGAATTGAAGGCCCATGAGTGACATTTCCATGGGTTGGACTTGTTTGTTTTAAAAATTAGACTTATAACTATTAATCTTGAGATAATAAAATTCAATGAGACTATTTAATACCGTGTCCAACTCGGTATTATAATTTTTATCATTTGGGATTAAAAATTTATTGACAAAATTAACCTTTATTTTTGTTTTAAATGATTGATGTATCCTATTTTATTCATCTATACTTTGAAAATATGATATCTTTGTTATTAGTGGTAAATGTATAACAATCCAAACTACAAGTTTTTTTTATTTAATCTTTTAAATAATTCTGAACAAAATGAATATAATATGTAATTATTTTAAGTTATTTAATGAATAATCTCATTCAAAATAAATATGTATATATATGTATAAGTATTATTTTCAGATATTATTGTTCTGAATTAGGCCACACCAGGAAGTATAAAAAGTACATAAACGCATGGGGAGTTTGAGGCCGGGCGACCGAAATATATTAGAAATGCAATGCCCAAAAGTGGGCTAATGATAGGAACAAAAGGAAATTCAAAATTAAAACTGTGGTGTTTTAATATTTAAGTAATACTCCACATGGCCTATTTTTTATACCTTTTATATGCATTCCCTTTACCATGCCTAGCCATTTTCTCCCACCATCACCGGATTCATATACAAAGTATGTCTTGTATTTGGACACTCCGCAACTTATTAGGTTGTAACACTATATATATATATAATAAGACTCTTAAACGGACTGTTCGTAAACGAACAATCCTTTTGCGTACACTTTTAAATTGAATAAGTAGGCCCAATTATGTACTATCTCAATTATGTAGGATAAGTAGGAAAAGGATGTACGCAAAAGGATTGTTCGTCCTATATATATATATATATATAGGAAAAGTTGTCCTTTACTTTTGACTTTGTCGGACGCACTGATTGCATCTGGAGCATCCGATGACTGTGGGACCCTGGGGGCCAGCGTCGTCTGACTGTTGACTGTTGAGGTCCGGCTCCTTCCTCGCCGGTGGGTGCTGTTGATCTTCTTCTCAGAGAGATCACCATCCCCTATAGACTGTTGAGGTCCGGCTCCTTCCTCGCCGGTGGGTGCTGTTGATCTTCTTCTCAGAGAGATCACCATCCCCTATACTGTTGAGGTCCGGCTCCTTCCTCGCCGGTGGGTGCTGTTGATCTTCTTCTCAGAGAGATCACCATCCCCTATATATAGGGGATGGTGATCTCTCTGAGAAGAAGATCAACAGCACCCACCGGCGAGGAAGGAGCCGGACCTCAACAGTCAACAGTCAGACGACGCTTATAGGGTATGGTGATCTCTCTGAGAAGAAGATCAACAGCACCCACCGGCGAGGAAGGAGCCGGACCTCAACAGTCAACAGTCAGACGACGCTGGCCCCCCAGGGTCCCACAGTCATCGGATGCTCCAGATGCAATCAGTGCGTCCGACAAAGTCAAAAGTAAAGGACAACTTTACTTTAGTAAAAGTAATTTACTTAAGTAAAAATAAATGTAAATATATAGGGGATGGTGATCTCTCTGAGAAGAAGATCAACAGCACCCACCGGCGAGGAAGGAGCCGGACCTCAACAGTCAACAGTCAGACGACGCTGGCCCCCCAGGGTCCCACAGTCATCGGATGCTCCAGATGCAATCAGTGCGTCCGACAAAGTCAAAAGTAAAGGACAACTTTACTTTAGTAAAAGTAATTTACTTAAGTAAAAGTAAATGTAAATACTTTAACTTTAGTTAAATGTTTTTAACTTTAGTTAAATGTAAAATATAGGGGATGGTGATCTCTCTGAGAAGAAGATCAACAGCACCCACCGGCGAGGAAGGAGCCGGACCTCAACAGTCAACAGTCAGACGACGCTGGCCCCCCAGGGTCCCACAGTCATCGGATGCTCCAGATGCAATCAGTGCGTCCGACAAAGTCAAAAGTATAGGGGATGGTGATCTCTCTGAGAAGAAGATCAACAGCACCCACCGGCGAGGAAGGAGCCGGACCTCAACAGTCAACAGTCAGACGACGCTGGCCCCCCAGGGTCCCACAGTCATCGGATGCTCCAGATGCAATCAGTGCGTCCGACAAAGTCAAAAGTAAAGGACAACTTTACTTTAGTAAAAGTAATTTACTTAAGTAAAAGTAAATGTAAATACTTTAACTTTAGTTAAATGTTTTTAACTTTAGTTAAATGTAAAAGTTACTTCGGTAAATATAAACCGGTAACTTTAGTTCTATTTAAAGGAACTCAAGTGTTAGAGTTTCCTCAGGCTTAGAAATGTAAACCATTTAGCCTCATCAGAGGTTCTCTCTCCTTCTCTCCCCCTTCTCTCTACCTTCTCTCTAGTTAGAAGAAGAAGAAGTTCCTGTACTTCTTCTTCCCTTTGTAAATAGATCCAGATACGATGTAATCCTTTCCCAAATGTTTATAATACAAGAAAGAGATTACTTTACCGATTCACCGGTCATCTACTTTAAGTTTCAAAATTGTTTTAAGTTTAAAGTTTTGTTTAAACTTTTCGTCCGCTGTTAAACAAAAAGGGAATCACTAGATTCTAGGGTATGTGTTTATGTTAAGCAAAGAAAGGGGTATGTACTTAAGCGACTTTGGTATGTCTTTAAGTGGAATGTCAACAGATCTAGAGATTAGGTTTGAACAAAGTTAAAACGAAGTAGACTGTTTAGATCGAGTTCATCAGTTAGTCAAGAGTCAGCCGTGTGATCCTTGTATTAGACACAGTCTGATCAGTTTTTCTAAAAAATTTTACATAAAATTTTTGAAATCTACAGTCGGTGACCAAAAATTTCGGTGAAATTTTTTCTCCTTTCTCAAAATTAAACATAATTTTTGGGGGGAAAAAGGATTGAATCCCTGGATTTTTTTTTTGGGGTCGAAGTATAGGGGATGGTGATCTCTCTGAGAAGAAGATCAACAGCACCCACCGGCGAGGAAGGAGCCGGACCTCAACAGTCAACAGTCAGACGACGCTGGCCCCCCAGGGTCCCACAGTCATCGGATGCTCCAGATGCAATCAGTGCGTCCGACAAAGTCAAAAGTAAAGGACAACTTTACTTTAGTAAAAGTAATTTACTTAAGTAAAAGTAAATGTAAATACTTTAACTTTAGTTAAATGTTTTTAACTTTAGTTAAATGTAAAAGTTACTTCGGTAAATATAAACCGGTAACTTTAGTTCTATTTAAAGGAACTCAAGTGTTAGAGTTTCCTCAGGCTTAGAAATGTAAACCATTTAGCCTCATCAGAGGTTCTCTCTCCTTCTCTCCCCCTTCTCTCTACCTTCTCTCTAGTTAGAAGAAGAAGAAGTTCCTGTACTTCTTCTTCCCTTTGTAAATAGATCCAGATACGATGTAATCCTTTCCCAAATGTTTATAATACAAGAAAGAGATTACTTTACCGATTCACCGGTCATCTACTTTAAGTTTCAAAATTGTTTTAAGTTTAAAGTTTTGTTTAAACTTTTCGTCCGCTGTTAAATGGTATCAGAGCCATGCGGTGTTGTCTCTTGGTGTCACTGTTTGTTCTCCGGTCAAACACAGAGGTCTGAGTTTAAAACCTTGTTTTTACTTCTTCTTTAGACTTCTGTTGCTCCGTCCTTAGAGCACCTAGTTTAAGTCACCTAGTCTCTTTGTATAAACCACCCTGTTTCGCCATAGGTCCCGTCGAGCCGTTGTAAGTCTCAAGAGTGTGAGCAGTTAAGGCAAAAAGGGAATCACTAGATTCTAGGGTATGTGTTTATGTTAAGCAAAGAAAGGGGTATGTACTTAAGCGACTTTGGTATGTCTTTAAGTGGAATGTCAACAGATCTAGAGATTAGGTTTGAACAAAGTTAAAACGAAGTAGACTGTTTAGATCGAGTTCATCAGTTAGTCAAGAGTCAGCCGTGTGATCCTTGTATCAGACACAGTCTGATCAGTTTTTCTAAAAAATTTTACATAAAATTTTTGAAATCTACAGTCGGTGACCAAAAATTTCGGTGAAATTTTTTCTCCTTTCTCAAAATTAAACATAATTTTTGGGGGGAAAAAGGATTGAATCCCTGGATTTTTTTTTGGGGTCGAAGTATAGGGGATGGTGATCTCTCTGAGAAGAAGATCAACAGCACCCACCGGCGAGGAAGGAGCCGGACCTCAACAGTCAACAGTCAGAAGACGCTGGCCCCCCAGGGTCCCACAGTCATCGGATGCTCCAGATGCAATCAGTGCGTCCGACAAAGTCAAAAAGTAAAGGACAACTTTACTTTAGTAAAAGTTATTTACTTAAGTAAAAGTAAATGTAATTACTTTAACTTTAGTTAAATGTTTTTAACTTTAGTTAAATATTTTTACTTTACCTTTAGTAAATGTAAAAGTAATTTACTTTTAACCTAAGTTAAATGTTTTTAACTTAAGTTAAATGTTTCTTACTTTAGTTAAATGTTTTTACTTTTAACCTTAAGTAAATGTAAAAGTTACTTCGGTAAATATAAACCGGTAACTTTAGTTCTATTTAAAGGAACTCAAGTGTTAGAGGTCAAAATTTAACTTAGGTTAAAAGTAGATAACTTACAAACAATTAACTAGATAACTTACAACAGATTGACTTGATTATAGAAGCTTATCATGTCTAAGAGAGAAGGCAAGAGAGTTGAAGATTAGTCAGATAGGAATCTGAGTCTTCTCAAACGCTCTATTGGATTACTAAATCCTTTTTAATGAATTACCTTGAATAAACAAAGGAGATTCTTCATCATTGACTCCTGAAGTTTCAGGTAAGTCTTCATTTTCTGAGGAATCAGAAATATGAAGTTCAGAGTCTTTGTTAACTAACGCAGTCATATCAGATCTTAAGTTGGAGATTTCAGTCTTGAGACTAGATATCTCTTTCTTAAGCTTGTTGACCTCTTGATTTAGTTCTGGGAGAGTAATCTCTCTCTCAGCCACTTTAAATCTTTCAAGGGTTTTATTAAGGCTTATAAGCGGCTTCTCTTTAGCTTTTATAACTTTACCCTTTCCAGAAATGTTTTTAGAAAACAATTCCTTTAATTGTTTCATGTATTGTAATTTTAAATCTTCATCAGTAAGCTTACTAATTAATTCAATTAACAAAGAGCTTTCTTGCTCCTCTTTAGTAAGAACATTAATAGTTTTACAGCAATCAGACCTACAATTATCAGTACACAAAGTAACTTCATTATCTTCACTAGGAGTCTGACTATTTTGATCATTAGCCGAAGAATAAGGAATATCAGAAATATCATTATCTTCATCAGACTGAGATCTAAGTAAATCAAAAATCTTTTCAGAGTCTTCAACAGAAATATTTAACTGGTTTAATTTTTGTTTTAATTTACATTCATTCTTATAATGTCCCTTTTTACCACAATTATAACAAGTAATTTTACTCTTATCACTAGATTTAGGAGTGGATTTTTTATTTCCAGTTTTCTTTCTAGACTTGGGTTTTTCATAATAACTTTCTTTATTAGTCTGACTAGAGCGCTTTTTATGGTGCTTGCATTTTTTATGAATTTCTAAGTGCTTTTTCCTATGCTTTCTACGCGAAGGGGCAATAGGAGGCAGACCATATTGTTCACAAAAAGTGCCAAGCTCATATTTAGCTTTCTTTTTATCTTTGGCGGCTTGTTTAGCGATTTTGAAATCAATACACATTTTTAGGCCAATTTTTTGAATATAACTAACAATGTCACCGTACGTGAGGTTATCATAATCAATATAGCCTAATGTTTTACTAAGTTCTTCACGGACTTTATGAGCAAATAAAGACGGAAGACCATTAACAAATTTTTCCTTCCAAAAAGGCTTGTTACTATCATTACGAAGCATGACACGAGAAATAAAAACATCTTTATACCATCTAAAATCACTTAAAGTGGGACAAGTAAGATTACTAAGTTGATCATGGATACGTTCAGTAATATTACTAGGAGTACCAATAAAATGTTTTATTATAGTGAAAATTAGGGTATTAATACAATCAGGAACACCAAAACCAATATCTTCACGGAAGATAGGTTGACCATTGTCATCAAGTTGATAAGCATGAATAATAGAGTTCCTAGCATCTTCATCAAGGTGTTTTTCCCACCAAGAGCGAAGAACTCCCGAAAAACCATTAGTTAAAATTTCAACAATTTCCGGTTGAGTAAGATTAGTAAAAGCAGTGATGTAACTATTAGCAACCATAGACATGTGGTTCATTTTAGTAAGAATTTGATGTTCACTGAAGCCATCAATATTCCATTCATAAATTTTATTGGAGGAAACCGAAAATTGATTGTCAAGATTCTTTTCCTCGAACTGAAGATCAGGGGGAGTGGGTCTAGTATACCAATTCTTTGTAATACTAGCGTTATTAAAAGTTAACCTTTTCAATTGTTCAGTAAGGTCGGGAACAGAAGCGACCTCAGATACCTCATCCGAGTCACTATTGTAATCATTGCCAGATTCTTGAATCTGATCAATGATGGCCACGGTTCCACTAGCTTCACCAGAGCTCGAACCAATCTTTTTAATAAGTTTATCAATACTTTTAACTAAATCAGAATCTTTACTAGGCAATCCCTTGCCATCTCTATTATCAGGAAGAGTTATCAAAGGCTGATCAAGTTTCTTATCAGGGGTTTTAATAAGAGTATTATCAAACTTTTCTTCAATTTTATCAAGTTGTTTTCCTATGGTGGCTAAATACTGATTAGTAAAATTATTTTGTTCAATAATCTTTTTATCATCAGTTTTTCCATCAGCAACTTTAAAAGGACTAGCAACAACGGAGTTATTTTTGACTTGTAAAAGAACAGTTTCAAGGGGAGGATGAGAAGCTAAAGTTTTGGACTTATCTTCTTTTATCCATTGAGATTTAGTAAGAACTTTACAATGATTTCTATCATACCAATCAAAAAATGTAAGGTTCTCTCTAGTAAGTTTAACAAATTTTTTCCAATTATGAACAATTTTATCTCTATCAATTTTTTCATGCATATTACGAAAAGCATGACGTTTAGCTTGATTAGTTTTAGAATTAAAATCATTAACAAGGCTATCCCAATCCAATTTAGAGACTTTAGTAAGGACTCTTAATTGGTGATTAATTGGGGCATCAAAGTCAGAGGGAGAAGGTCCGATCGACACAGTAGGAGAGACATCTTCATGTTCTCCATCAGTCTGAAAGGCAGGAGTATAACAAGGATGACTTGTTTGACCCTGATTCAACACGCCTTTCAGTTTAACATCAGGTAAAGAAAAGTCACTTAAGACTTCAGCGTCTCTTCTAGAGGTAGAAGGGACTGAGGAACTGGTAAATTCTTCAATAATAAAAGGTCTTCTAGTACGTTCAAAACTAATTCGAACAGTACCATCAGAAAATTGCTTAATATTTTCTAAATTTAACAAATTATTATTAACTGGTTTTTGTGGAACTTCCTGGGGAAGAATCCATTGGCTAGGTAACGTGACATCTTTCCAAAGAATAGTTTTAGGTGTTTGAATATTGGCGTTACTAGTGCTACTCTGTATTAAAACAGTATGATCTTTAGGACTTTTATTAAGAGCATGAATATTTAAATTGGTTTTCATAACTTTATAATAAATTCTAAAGATTAAAGCTAAGGGTTGAGATCCCTCAATCATTTGAGTTATCTCTCCAGCAGTTTTAATATTCAAAGTTAAAGCCTTAAGTAAATTAATATCAGACAAACTTAAAGGAAGATCAGGAAAGCAATTAAAATGAATAGGACCATCATGTAAACTAGATTCCATGATTCCAATAATACTAGGAGCATAATTAAGATAACGAGCATCCCTCAAGCATAAAAAGACGCTTGAGTTAATTCCTTTAATAGTTAATGGTTTAACTGCAACTTGTACCAAACCAATATGAATAAAATTATAACCCTTTTTACGATGTTTATTAATGACATCGGGAGAAAGAAGACTACAATTTTCATATTCTTTATTAATAGCATACACACGTTCAACAGTTTTAACATTGTAATCAGTTTTGAAATTATCGATGAAGGTTGACTGATAAATTTCTTTAGGAGATACACTAGGTATATTCCAGTTATTAAGAGTTTGGTTAATATTTTCATAACTTTGTTCTTCTTGGTTAACTATATTAGGAACAGAAGGAAGGGAAGATCTATTACTAACCGACGAACTAGATCTAAACAATCTACTCATAGTTAAAATTAAAGTTTTAATTAATCTGTGTTCTTCTGTACATACCCCTTTCTTTGTTTAACATAAACACATACCCTATCATCTAGTGATTCCCAGAAAGCCGAGACTGCTCACACACTCGAGACTTACAAAGGCTGGACAGGGACCTATGGCGATGGAGGGTGGTTTATACAAAGAGACTAGGTGACTTCATGAACAAAGAAAGATCAAAACTTTTGATTTTAAAAATGACTAGAAGATGAAGATCAAGAACAACGTTTAGTAAACAATCAACTAGGCTCTGATACCAAAAGGCGGAAGGATCTCTCTGAGAAGAAGATCAACAGCACCCACCGGCGAGGAAGGAGCCGGACCTCAACAGTCAACAGTCAGACGACGCTGGCCCCCCAGGGTCCCACAGTCATCGGATGCTCCAGATGCAATCAGTGCGTCCGACAAAGTCAAAAGTAAAGGACAACTTTACTTTAGTAAAAGTAATTTACTTAAGTAAAAGTAAATGTAAATACTTTAACTTTAGTTAAATGTTTTTAACTTTAGTTAAATGTAAAAGTTACTTCGGTAAATATAAACCGGTAACTTTAGTTCTATTTAAAGGAACTCAAGTGTTAGAGTTTCCTCAGGCTTAGAAATGTAAACCATTTAGCCTCATCAGAGGTTCTCTCTCCTTCTCTCCCCCTTCTCTCTACCTTCTCTCTAGTTAGAAGAAGAAGAAGTTCCTGTACTTCTTCTTCCCTTTGTAAATAGATCCAGATACGATGTAATCCTTCACCCATTCAAACGATTCCTCCTCCAAAGGAATCATCTTCCAGTAAATCTAAATCCAAGAAATCTTCCAGTTCAAAGTTAGACTTCTCGGATATTGATCATTGTACCAATAATGAGCTTAAACAGTTATCCCGTTTAATTCAAAAAAGAATGGATAAACTCAGTGAGGACTCAGTTCCTTCTGTTTGTTCATCTTCTTCTTCTCGCTCCAGTCATCACTCTAGCCCTACTGATCCGTACGGAAGCATCTCTCTTCAGGATGCCCAGGATCCGTTTGCCTAGGGTCCAGGATCCATTCGCCTTGGGTTCCTACAGTCACCTGGGTCAGCTTTGTTGCTAGATGCCCCTGCCCGCGCAGCCCGTGCTCCTTTGTCCAAAGTAGCCGAAAGCAGTTGCTGAGTCAGTTGTCATTTAGTCAGTTGTCTGTATCCTTGTTAGTCAAAAGTTGTTATTGTATTTCGTCTGTATTTGATTAACGCGTCTGTAATAGTAAAAGCTGGTTGTAATAGTCAAAAGTTGTAATAATGCTTTCTTCTTTTGATAAAGCATTACTGTTGTTCAATAGTCATTCTTGTTTTGTAATTATTGAGTTGTAATCTCTCAGCCTTTCCTCTTTCTATATAAGGGAGGCTCAGTCTTTGTTATGAGGCAGGATTTAGTAATCCAATAGAGCGTTTGAGAAGACTCAGATTCCTATCTGACTAATCTTCAACTCTCTTGCCTTCTCTCTTAGACATGATAAGCTTCTATAATCGAGTCAATCTGTTGTAAAAGTAAATTACTTTTACTAAAGTAAAGTTGTCCTTTACTTTTGACTTTGTCGGACGCACTGATTGCATCTGGAGCATCCGATGACTGTGGGACCCTGGGGGGCCAGCGTCGTCTGACTGTTGACTGTTGAGGTCCGGCTCCTTCCTCGCCGGTGGGTGCTGTTGATCTTCTTCTCAGAGAGATCACCATCCCCTATAGGCTCTGATACCATTTAACAGCGGACGAAAAGTTTAAACAAAACTTTAAACTTAAAACAATTTTGAAACTTAAAGTAGATGACCGGTGAATCGGTAAAGTAATCTCTTTCTTGTATTATAAACATTTGGGAAAGGATTACATCGTATCTGGATCTATTTACAAAGGGAAGAAGAAGTACAGGAACTTCTTCTTCTTCTAACTAGAGAGAAGGTAGAGAGAAGGGGGAGAGAAGGAGAGAGAACCTCTGATGAGGCTAAATGGTTTACATTTCTAAGCCTGAGGAAACTCTAACACTTGAGTTCCTTTAAATAGAACTAAAGTTACCGGTTTATATTTACCGAAGTAACTTTTACATTTAACTAAAGTTAAAAACATTTAACTAAAGTTAAAGTATTTACATTTACTTTTACTTAAGTAAATTACTTTTACTAAAGTAAAGTTGTCCTTTACTTTTGACTTTGTCGGACGCACTGATTGCATCTGGAGCATCCGATGACTGTGGGACCCTGGGGGGCCAGCGTCGTCTGACTGTTGACTGTTGAGGTCCGGCTCCTTCCTCGCCGGTGGGTGCTGTTGATCTTCTTCTCAGAGAGATCACCATCCCCTATACTTCGACCCCAAAAAAAATCCAGGGATTCAATCCTTTTTCCCCCCAAAAATTATGTTTAATTTTAAGAAAGGAGAAAAAATTTCACCGAAATTTTGGTCACCGACTGTCGATTTCAAAAAAATTTATGTAAATTTTTTTTTTTTTTTTTTATTTTATAAAAACTAATCAGACTGTGTCTGATACAAGGATCACACGGCTGACTCTTGACTAACTGATCAACTCGATCTAAACAGTCTACTTCGTTTTAACTTTGTTCAAACCTAATCTCTAGATTTGTTGACATTCCATTTAAAGACATACCAAAGTCGCTTAAGTACATACCCCTTTCTTTGCTTAACATAAACACATACCCTTGAATCTAGTGATTCCCTTTTTGCCTTAACTGCTCACACTCTTGAGACTTACAACGGCTCGACGGGACCTATGGCGAAACAGGGTGGTTTATACAAAGAGACTAGGTGACTTAAACTAGGTGCTCTAAGGACGGAGCAACAGAAATCTAAAGAAGAAGTAAAAACAAATTTTAAACTCAGACCTCTGTGTTTGACCGGAGAACAAACAGTGACACCAAGAGACAACACCGCATGGCTCTGATACCATTTAACAGCGGACGAAAAGTTTAAACAAAACTTTAAACTTAAAACAATTTTGAAACTTAAAGTAGATGACCGGTGAATCGGTAAAGTAATCTCTTTCTTGTATTATAAACATTTGGGAAAGGATTACATCGTATCTGGATCTATTTACAAAGGGAAGAAGAAGTACAGGAACTTCTTCTTCTTCTAACTAGAGAGAAGGTAGAGAGAAGGGGGAGAGAAGGAGAGAGAACCTCTGATGAGGCTAAATGGTTTACATTTCTAAGCCTGAGGAAACTCTAACACTTGAGTTCCTTTAAATAGAACTAAAGTTACCGATTTATATTTACCGAAGTAACTTTTACATTTAACTAAAGTTAAAAACATTTAACTAAAGTTAAAGTATTTACATTTACTTTTACTTAAGTAAATTACTTTTACTAAAGTAAAGTTGTCCTTTACTTTTGACTTTGTCGGACGCACTGATTGCATCTGGAGCATCCGATGACTGTGGGACCCTGGGGGGCCAGCGTCGTCTGACTGTTGACTGTTGAGGTCCGGCTCCTTCCTCGCCGGTGGGTGCTGTTGATCTTCTTCTCAGAGAGATCACCATCCCCTATACTTCGACCCCAAAAAAAATCCAGGGATTCAATCCTTTTTCCCCCCAAAAATTATGTTTAATTTTAAGAAAGGAGAAAAAATTTCACCGAAATTTTGGTCACCGACTGTCGATTTCAAAAAATTTTATGTAAATTTTTTTTTTTTTTTTTTTTTTATAAAAACTAATCAGACTGTGTCTGATACATGGATCACACGGCTGACTCTTGACTAACTGATCAACTCGATCTAAACAGTCTACTTCGTTTTAACTTTGTTCAAACCTAATCTCTAGATCTGTTGACATTCCATTTAAAGACATACCAAAGTCGCTTAAGTACATACCCCTTTCTTTGCTTAACATAAACACATACCCTTGAATCTAGTGATTCCCTTTTTGCCTTAACTGCTCACACTCTTGAGACTTACAACGGCTCGACGGGACCTATGGCGAAACAGGGTGATTTATACAAAGAGACTAGGTGACTTAAACTAGGTGCTCTAAGGACGGAGCAACAGAAATCTAAAGAAGAAGTAAAAACAAATTTTAAACTCAGACCTCTGTGTTTGACCGGAGAACAAACAGTGACACCAAGAGACAACACCGCATGGCTCTGATACTATTTAACAGCGGACGAAAAGTTTAAACAAAACTTTAAACTTAAAACAATTTTGAAACTTAAAGTAGATGACCGGTGAATCGGTAAAGTAATCTCTTTCTTGTATTATAAACATTTGGGAAAGGATTACATCGTATCTGGATCTATTTACAAAGGGAAGAAGAAGTACAGGAACTTCTTCTTCTTCTAACTAGAGAGAAGGTAGAGAGAAGGGGGAGAGAAGGAGAGAGAACCTCTGATGAGGCTAAATGGTTTACATTTCTAAGCCTGAGGAAACTCTAACACTTGAGTTCCTTTAAATAGAACTAAAGTTACCGGTTTATATTTACCGAAGTAACTTTTACATTTAACTAAAGTTAAAAACATTTAACTAAAGTTAAAGTATTTACATTTACTTTTACTTAAGTAAATTACTTTTACTAAAGTAAAGTTGTCCTTTACTTTTGACTTTGTCGGACGCACTGATTGCATCTGGAGCATCCGATGACTGTGGGACCCTGGGGGGCCAGCGTCGTCTGACTGTTGACTGTTGAGGTCCGGCTCCTTCCTCGCCGGTGGGTGCTGTTGATCTTCTTCTCAGAGAGATCACCATCCCCTATACTTCGACCCCAAAAAAAATCCAGGGATTCAATCCTTTTTCCCCCCAAAAATTATGTTTAATTTTAAGAAAGGAGAAAAAATTTCACCGAAATTTTGGTCACCGACTGTCGATTTCAAAAAATTTTATGTAAATTTTTTTTTTTTTTTTTTTTTTATAAAAACTAATCAGACTGTGTCTGATACAAGGATCACACGGCTGACTCTTGACTAACTGATCAACTCGATCTAAACAGTCTACTTCGTTTTAACTTTGTTCAAACCTAATCTCTAGATCTGTTGACATTCCATTTAAAGACATACCAAAGTCGCTTAAGTACATACCCCTTTCTTTGCTTAACATAAACACATACCCTTGAATCTAGTGATTCCCTTTTTGCCTTAACTGCTCACACTCTTGAGACTTACAACGGCTCGACGGGACCTATGGCGAAACAGGGTGGTTTATACAAAGAGACTAGGTGACTTAAACTAGGTGCTCTAAGGACGGAGCAACAGAAATCTAAAGAAGAAGTAATCTCAATTAGTTGTTGTTCCCTTTCTATCCATACCACGCAGTAGAACTTCCTAAATAATATACTCCGGAGATATATTTTTATTTTAATACTATTTTTGTCCTAAATTATAAAATTAATTTTGATGTTTAAAATTAAAATTTTATTAAATTTTAGTTCATACAATTTTAAATATTATAAAAAATCTAAAGAAGTTATTAATTATAATATTTATTGTTTTGAAAATAAGAATAAATTATATTTATTTTTTGAGTTTAAATTGTTACGATATGATTTTAAAATTCAAACTTCATCCACATATTTTGCTTCATTCATCTCAATATCACTTGGCAGGGCGGTTATAGGGGCTCTTGAGCGTAATGGTACAAGTCTGTTTGATTGCGAGTATGAGACCAACAGGTCAAACAAAGGGTCAGCTGTATCAGAGTCATTATGTTGAAGTTAAGTCGTATAGTTTTACATTTGTTATAACTTGGGAGAGAGTGTAATAAAATGATATGATATTCTTAATTTTTTAACTCTTGCATTACAGCAACGCCAATAAATTTTGGTTAATCTTAAAAGTACATTTTAATAATAAAAAAAAAGTCTTTTTATAACGATGATATTCTTAATTTTTTAACTCTTGATACTGTGCACTTGCAGTTACATATTTTTATAACATCAAGTTGAAGAACTGGCAAGTACAAGTCGAACCCACAGAGACTAGATTAATTTTAATATATCCTTAATATCTATTTTAGGCGAATTAGAAATAAATATTGAGAGTTGATTAATTAGAATATGAAAACTAATAATGAGGAAACAATCTAGGAATCCGAATCCATTAAATAATAAACATAACATATAATTCAATCTATTCTATTTTTATAACTTAATTATGATTTTGATCTCCCTTCCCTTTAATTTAATAATTTTATAATTAACGTGGGCAAGCATAGACTATGAAAATTTAAGGATTAACTATAACCCATCAAAACTTCTTTGAGCAAGCATGGATTATGAAAAACTCATATTTTAACAATAATCTATCAAAACTTCTTAATTAATTTAAAATTACATGAAAACTATAAAACGAATGTATTCCAATAACGAAACATGAAGGCGAAATCAATTAAACATAAAAGTATAAATAATAGAAGAGATGAAAAATATTATCATTAATAATTATTTAATTTCATCTTCATCCTAGATTAAAGAAATTAACTAGACATGAAAAATATAAATTAACTAACTAAAATAAAGAAGAGAAGAAGATTAAAAATAAATAAGAAAACTCCCTTTATTGACGATTCTCTAACAAGCGTACAATGAAATAATTTAATCTACTCCTACTCCTAACCTAGAGTAATACAATACCTAATTCTCCTTTCTCTCTAAAACAAGAGACCTATTTATATGGAAAATAAATTTGTGTTGTAAGACCCCAATTTTTATGAATAAAGATTTAATTTTTTATATATATTATTTCAAAACAGTAAGGTGTTGTTTTGATAAATATGAAAGTTATGGGTGAAATGTGCAAATATTTTTAAAATGAGCAAGTGGTTATAAAATATTCTTGTTGTAAGGAAATATTCGTTTGGTCGTGGAATATTCTTGTTGTCGGGGAATATTCGTACGACGGCGCAGCTATTTGTAGGACCCCACAACGGAATAACTGTCGGATATAGAAAGCGACAGAAATAATTTTTTTACAAAATAACGGCGTGATTATTACTGTTATTACTGTTGAAATACCCGGTGGTTAAAATACAGTGATACGCGGTGTTGCACAGTAGCACACAGTATTGCACAGTATTTCGAATTATTGAGTCTTACGTGAGAAAGAACTTATTCAATTATTGTTACAGTAATTACTGTTCAATATTTTATATTATTGACTCAATAATTGCTACGTTGCTATTTTATATGATTGATTCAATAATGGCTACAGTTGATAGTTTGTATTATTGATTCAATAATTGTCATTGCACAGTGTTTCACATTATCAACTCAATAATTCATATTATTTGAATAATATTATTAGATAGCATTATTGACAATGTTTAAGAAAGTTCTGTCTAGGAGGGGTTATTTAATTGCGCGCCAGTAAGGAGAAGTCCTTATCGGAAGGCCCCCTCTTTGCTGGTTGTCAATATTGTAGTTCTGTAATATTATTTGTGAATAATTAATTATTAATTTATATGATAAGAAAATATTTATTTTGTGAATATAAAAGAAGGAATTAGCGCTGATATGTTTTTATCAGTATTTTGGTGTAGAAAATCATCCGTTTATGAATTTCGGATAATTTATGTTTGGAATTTGAAAAAACTTCCTTCTACAAAGTTGTAGAGAATTAAATTTCCTATAAGAGAATATAGAATTTGTATTTTTCTGATAAAGGGGCTATTTATTATGAATTATTGAAGTTTCGAAAAATAAATATTTTTTTATGGGTGGGCCCCACTTTTGTTGAAAATTCAAATTTTTGAAAAGCCGTCAGGCGGCGGATTTTTTTTTAAAAAAATAATATTTTATTATTTTAGTCTCCTTTGGCATCCTAAGCTTTTCCTATAAATAGGGTGCTTAGGTTAGAATTGAAAATCACACCAGAATCAGAAGTTTTCTCTCTATATAATATCGAGCGTATTCTTGTGAGTATTTAGATACTTTGAGTGTTACTATTAAGTGCAAGTTTTCTTCGGTATTATATCCGATATTCCATCCAGAAGTGTTATTCTTTTGAGGTAAGGGATGTTATTTCTTCGTAAATGATATTATTCTTTTCAATATCATTATACTAAAATATTGTCATGAATTTTATTATGAAATTCTTACTTTTTTCGCCGGGGTTACTATTACGTATACGGCACTATTCACGTATACGATACTATTCACGGAAAAATTAAATTTTCTTCTATTTGTCCAAATTGTCTGTTATAGTTACTATCTTTGGTTGGATCTAAGTTTTGAGCTTCATTCTTGAATTTTGCTCCACAAAATATTATTATGGAATATTCTTGAATTTGAATAAACTAAAATACGAATCCTTAATCTTATCCTTTATTTCACTGAATTCGTTATTTATATGATTTTTCATCATCCTCAGTTCTAAGTAGTGATATAACTGAATATCTTTGGCCTGTAGAGCAAATATGAATGATTACCTGATGAATATCTTTGGCCGTAGTGCAAAGATGACAGGTGTTGAGATGAACATGACTACTGATGATACAAATGAATATCTTTGGCCTGTAGTGCAAAGATGAATATTGATTCGAGATGTATATTGATTGATGTTACAGGGATAAAATATTGATGATGGACTTTTAAATCATAGAAGACAGTAGACTTCATTCTCTACTTAACTCTTCTAATGAATTGTTATTTCCGCTGCGAATATTGATCTAAGATTGGTTGTCCATTATATTTTATCTGATTTATTGAAGGCTAACGATAATTTATTTTTCATTATCTTAGTCATAATATTCTTTAGTGAGCTAGTTGAGCTCACCCTTTTCATCTGTTGTCCTCTTCAGAAAATGAGGATGTTGCGGGAAAATAGTCGGGGGACAGAGTGATGGTCCGAGTTAGAGCAGTAGTGGTCCTCACTATTTTTGTGAAATAGTGGGATAATAATTGTAATAAATAAAGAATGAATTTGAATATTAATATTTCGTATTATATACGATTTGTATTGTCACTCACAGTTGTGTGGTCGTATTTTTGCACGACCGTATGATATAAAGTTTGTATTTGAATTCTGTACCATGTATTCGGCTACTCAGAATGGGTTGGGTTGACTGGACCTATTCTGGGGGGCGTCATAGTTGGTATCAGAGCTTAGGGATATGATCTCTGGCGGAGATCGGGGAATAGAACTAGGAGGGGAGAGACGAGTAAATCCTTCGCTAGTGTGTCCTACCTAAGTTTATGTGGTATTTAATTGGTCAGTCGGAGTATAGGATTAATATGTGATATGTTGATTTGTTTAATTAACCCTTGTTTTATGGCAGTATTTGAGAATGGCA
This sequence comes from Panax stipuleanatus, assembly GCA_020205555.1. Classification (NCBI taxonomy): domain Eukaryota; kingdom Viridiplantae; phylum Streptophyta; class Magnoliopsida; order Apiales; family Araliaceae; genus Panax; species Panax stipuleanatus. The sequence goes on from CM035122.1 coordinate 157,327,680, forward strand.
GCTGAGAACGTTAACAACGAAGTGAATGAGACCGTGGAGACACCTTTAATCACTAATCAGGAGAACGTGCAACAAGAAGGCAATGTTCATCCTGAAAACAACGCTGATCAGACGATAAACGATGAGATGTTTAGAAGTTTTCTGCAGTTCATGCAAAACCAGACGAGGGAGACTCGTGTGCAACATACAGGTGGAGATAATAACAACTCGCGAATTGTCACTGCCAAGCAGTTCAAAGAATTGGGACCACCAGAATTTCTGAGAAAGCCAGATCCGATCAAGGCGGAGACGTGGATTAAATAAATTACCAAGATATTTGATGTCTTGGGATGTACGGCGGAACAGAAGGTTCCATTCGCTGCGTTTATGTTCCGTGGAGAGGTAGATTATTGGTGGAAATCTGTGAAGCGTACCCAGCCTGCCGCACTCAAGATGTTTTGGGAAGCGTTCCAGAAACAGTTTAATGACAAGTACTTTTTTAAAAGTATTCGTCATATGAAGGAAGTAGAGTTTATCAGACTCGAGCAAAACAACATGACGGTATCCTAGTACGAGGCTAAGTTCGCGGAGCTGTCCAGGTTTGCACCTCATTTGGTGGAGAATCAAGAACGTATGACGCGGATGTTTCTAAGAGGTTTGAAACCCGAAATACGTCAATACCTCATTTCTCATAAATTTTCTTTATATTCGGATGTAGTAAACAGGGTCCAGTTATTAGAACGAGATAATGATTATGTTCAACCGAGGGACCACAACCAAGGTCGTACTGGTGGCAGCAGTCATCAGAGCAATGACAACCAGTGAGGAGGGAAGTATGACAGAAACGGTAACCACTCCAGTGATAATCGTGGCCATGATAGTAGAAGAAGCGAATCGGGAGGAGATTTCAAAAAGAGAAGGTATAACAATGAGAACGCGAAGATGTCAACATCAGCATCAGCATCAACTGTTTCGAGGGGAGGAGAACGACCACCGATCGTATGCTATAAATGCGGAAAAGAGGGACATATCAGCTCAAACTGCCCACAACAATTCAAAGGATGCTATAACTGTGGAAAAGAAGGACATATAGCTCGAGATTGTCCTGTTGCGAAACCAAATTCAGCGGGAGTGGTGATTCCAAAGGTGGTTGCAGACAAGTCAAAGTCGGTGATTCCTGGAAGAGCGTTTGTCGTGACAGCCCAAAACGCGAGGAATCCACACGAGGTGATTACGGGTAAGCTGATCATAAACTCTTGCGAAGTTTACACCTTGTTAGATACCGGTGCTACCCATTCTTTTATTTCACCTGCTTGTGCTCAACGTTTGAACTTGACTTCTGATAAATTACACTTTGACTTATCTGTTGAAACTCCGTTAGGAGAAACCTTTGTTACATCTACAGTTTACAAATCTTACTTGATTCAGATTGGTACCCTTACCTTACCTGTTGATCTTATATATTTGAAAATACTTGCATTTGACGTGATTTTAGAAATTGACTGGTTAACCACTTACCATGCCAAAATTGATTGTTTTCGTAAGGTTGTTAGTTTTCATATTCCTAATCAACCTGTTGTGCGAATCCAAATCACCAAACCACTAAAATCAGTCAATATCATTTCAAATCCCAAGGCTATTCGTTTATTGAAAAACGGATGTCAAGCTTTCTTAGCTCATGTCACTGATCTAAACCAGAATACATCATATTTGAATGATATTTTCGTTGTTAATGAGTTTCCTGATGTATTTCCCGAAGAACTTCCCGGTCTACCCCCAGAACGTGAAGTTGAATTCTTTATTGACCTTGAGCCCGGTACAAAGCCCATTTCTAAAACCCCATATCGAATGGCTCCTATTGAACTTCAGGAGTTAAAGATCCAATTACAAGAATTGTTAGACATCGGTTTTATTCGTCCTAGTACGTCTCCTTGGGGTGCTCCTGTTTTATTCGTAAGGAAGAAAGACAGGAGTATGCGACTTTGTATTGACTATCGGGAGTTGAACCATGTCACCATCAAGAATAGGTATCCGTTACCTCGTATTGATGACCTGTTCGACCAGTTGCAAGGAGCGCAATTCTTTTCAAAGATCGATCTTCGTTCTGGATATCATCAGTTAAAGATTAAAACTGAGGATATTCCAAAGACTGCTTTCAGAACACGGTACGGACATGATGAGTTCTTAGTCATGTCTTTTGGATTGACTAATGCTCCTGCTGCTTTCATGGATATGATGAACCGTGTATTTAAGGAATATTTGGATCAATTCGTTGTTGTCTTTATTGATGACATTCTCATCTATTCTAAAAGCCGTGAAGATCATGAGCACCATTTGAAGCTGGTACTTCAAACGTTTCGTGAGAACAAGCTATATGCTAAGCTGAAGAAATGCGAGTTTTGGCTTGAGGAAGTAGCATTCCTTGGGCACGTGGTATCGAAACGTGGAGTATCTGTGGACCCGGCGAAGATTGAAGCAACACAAAGCTGGGAGCAACATAAGTCGGTGACTGAAGTACGAAGCTTTCTGGGCTTAGCTGGTTATTATCGGAGGTTCGTAGAGGGATTTTCTCGAATCGCTACTCCATTAACTCAGTTGACTAGGAAAGATACAAAATTCGTTTGGAGCGAAGAATGCGAGAAGAGCTTCCAAGAGCTCAAGAGAAGACTTATTTCGGCACCTGTTCTGACAATACCATCTGGTTCGGATGGATTTGTTATCTACAGCGATGCTTCGGACAAAGGGTTAGGATGTGTTCTCATGCAACATGGGAAAGTCATAGCCTATGCCTCGCGACAACTCAAAGAATATGAGAGGAATTATCCTACTCATGATCTAGAGTTGGCAGCTGTAGTTTTTGCGTTGAAGATCTGGAGACATTACTTGTACGGAGAGAAAGTGGAGATTTATACGGATCATAAGAGCCTTAAATATTTTTTTTAGCTGTCCAGGTTTGCACCTCATTTGGTGGAGAATGAGGAACGTATGAAGCGGATGTTTCTAAAAGGATTGAAACCCGAAATACGTCAATACCTCATTTCTCATAAATTTTCTTTATATTCGGATGTAGTAAACAGGGCCCAGTTGTTAGAATGAGATAATGATTATGTTCAACCGAGGGACCACAATCAAGGTCGTACCGATGGCAGCAGTCATCGGAGCAATGACAACCAGCGAGGAGGAAAGTATGACAGAAGCGGTAACCACTCCGCTGGTAATCGTGGCCATGATAATAGAAGAAGCGAATCGGGAGGAGATTTCAAGAAGAGAAGGTACAACAATGAGAACGTGAAGACGTCGACATCTGCACCAACATCAACTATTTCGAGGGGAGGAGAATGACCACCGGTCGTATGCTATAAGTGCGGGAAAGAGGGACACATCAGTCCAAACTGCCCACAACAATTCAAAGCATGTTATAACTGTGGAAAAGAAGGACATATAGCTCGAGATTGTCCTATAGCGAAACCAAGTTCAGCGAGGGTGGTGATTCCAAAGGCGGTTGCAGACAAGTCAAAGTCGGTGATTCCTGGAAGAGCGTTTGTCGTAACAGCCCAAAACGCGAGGAATCCACACGAGGTGATTACGGGTAAGCTGATCATAAACTCTTGCGAAGTTTATACCTTGTTAGATACCGGTGCTACCCATTCCTTTATTTCACCTGCTTGTGCTCAACGTTTGAACTTGACTTCTGATAAATTAGACTTTGACTTATTTGCTGAAACTTCGTTAGGAAAAACTTTTGTTACATCCACAGTTTACAAATCTTGCTTGATTCAGATTGGTACCCTTACCTTACCTGTTGATCTTATATCTTTGAAAATACTTGCATTTGACGTGATTTTAGGAATTGACTGGTTAACCACTTACCATGCCAAAATTGATTATTTTCGTAAGGTTGTTAGTTTTCATATTCCTAATCAACCTGTTGTACGAATCCAAACCACCAAACGACTAAAATCAGTCAATATCATTTCAAATCCCAAGGCTATTCGTTTATTGAAAAACGGATGTCAAGCTTTCTTAGCTCATGTCACTGATCTAAACCAGAATACATTAGATTTGAATGATATTTTCGTTATTAATGAGTTTCCTGATGTATTTCCCGAAGAACTTCCCGGTCTACCCCCATAACGTGAAGTTGAATTCTTTATTGACCTTGAACCTGGTACAAAACCCATTTCTAAAACCCCATATCGAATGGCTCCTATTGAACTTCAGGAATTAAAGGTCCAATTACAAGAGTTGTTAGACATCGATTTTATTCGTCCTAGTACATCTCCTTGGGGTGCTCCTGTTTTATTCGTAAAGAAGAAAGACAGGAGTATGCGACTTTGTATTGACTATCGGGAGTTGAACCATGTCACCATCAAGAATAGGTATCCGCTACCTCGTATTGATGACCTGTTTGACCAGTTGCAAGGAGCACAATTCTTTTCAAAGATCGATCTTCGTTCTGGATATCATCAGCTGAAGATTAAAACTTAGAATATTTCAAAGACTGTTTTTAGAACTCGGTACGGGCATTATGAGTTCTTAGTCATGTCTTTTGGATTGACTAATGCTCCTGCTGCTTTCATGGATATGATGAACCGTGTATTTAAGGAGTATTTAGATCAATTCGTTGTTGTCTTTATTGATGACATTCTCATCTATTCTAAAAGCCGTAAAGATCATGAGCACCACTTGAAGTTGGTACTCAAAAGCTTCGTGAGAACAAGCTATATGTCAAGCTGAAGAAATGCGAGTTCTGGCTTGAGGAAGTAGCATTTTTGGGCACGTGGTATCGAAACGTGGAGTATCTGTTGACCCGACGAAGATTGAAGCAATACAAAGCTGGGAGCAACCTAAGTCGGTGACCGAAGTACGAAACTTTCTGGGCTTAGCTGGTTATTATCGGAGATTCGTAGAGGAATTTTCTCGAATCGCTACTCCATTAACTCAGTTGACTCGGAAAGATACAAAATTCGTTTGGAGCGAGGAATGCGAGAAGAGCTTCCAAGAGCTCAAGAGAAGACTTATCTCGGCACCTGTTCTGACAATACCATCTGGTTCGGATGGATTTGTTATCTACAGCGATGCTTCGGACAAAGGGTTAGAATGTGTTCTCATGCAACATGGGAAAGTCATAGCCTATGCCTCGCGACAACTCAAAGAATATGAGAGGAATTATTCTACTTATGATCTAGAGTTGACAGTTGTCGTTTTCGCGTTGAAGATCTGGAGACATTACTTGTACGGAGAGAAAGTGGAGATTTATACGGATCATAAGAGCCTTAAATATTTCTTCACTAAGAAGGAACTCAACATGCGGCAACGACGTTGGCTTGAACTGTTGAAAGATTACGATCATACCATCCAATACCATCCTGGAAAAGTGAACGTGGTAGCTGACGCGTTGAGTAGAAGATCATATGTGGGAACGAGTGCGATGATGTCAAGTATACGCGTAGAACCAGCTTTGATTGATAAAGTTAAAGCTGCTCAAGCTACGAATGCGGAGCTGATGAAGATGATGAAGAAGGTGCAATTCTAGAAGCAAGAATCGATGAAAATAGAATACTTCGAGTCAACTTCAGACTTTGTGTTCCTAACGATTCTGACTTGAAGTATAGAATCATGATGGAGGCACACAACACACCGTTTGCGATCCATCCTGGGAGTACTAAAATGTATCGTGATCTTCGACATACATTTTGGTGGAGCAATATGAAGAGAGAGATTGCGGAGTTCATCTCGAGATGTTTATCTTGTCAACGTGTAAAGGCGGAGCATCAAGTGCCGAAGGGTCCATTGCAACCACTGGAGATTCCGAAATGGAAGTGGGAACACATTACGATGGATTTCGTTACGGGTCTTCCCAAGGTTTCTCAAGGCTTAGATGCGATTTGGGTTATTGTTAATAGATTAACCAAGTCTGCTCATTTCTTGCCGATACGAGAAACTTATTCCCTTGAACGTCTTGCTCATATGTACGTGAATGAGATTGTGAGATTGCATGGCATGCCAGTATCCATAGTTTCAAATCGTGATCCCAGATTTACTTCACGATTTTGGATCAGTTTGCAGAAAACTATGGGCACGGATTTACGATTCAGTTCGCCTTATCATCCTCAAACAGACGGACAATCGGAAAGAACTATTCAAACTCTTGAAGATCTATTGAGACTTTGTGTTCTAGACTTCAAAGGGAGTTGGGATAAGTATTTACCATTGGTGAAATTCTCCTACAACAACAGTTATCAGGCAAGTATAGGCGTGGCTCTATTCGAGGCATTGTATGGGAGAAAGTGTCGCTCTCCAGTATGTTGGAACGAGATGGGCGAAACAACATTGTTGGGACCGGAGTTAGTACGTATGACTACAGAAAAGATCTAAATAATTCGACAACGTATACAAACAGCACAAGATCGACAAAAGAGTTATGCGAATCTTCATCGAAAGGACGTGAAATTTAATGTTGGAGACCATGTGTTATTACGTGCTGCTCCGTGGAAAGGAGTTATGAGGTTTGGCAAGAGAGGAAAGCTCAATCCACTATTCAATGGTCCATTTAAGATTCTTGACCGAGTAGAAAATGTGGCTTATAGACTCGCTTTACCTCCAAGCATGTCTCGTGTTCATAACGTGTTTCACATATCTGTGTTACGTAAATATGTGAAGGATCCATACCGCATTATTGAGTTAGAACCAGACGAGATAGCTGAAGATTTAACGTACGAGGAGGTACCTGTCAAAATCTTGGATAGGAAGGAGCATGTCCTACGCTCGAAAATTATACCTCAAGTTAAAATTTTGTGGAGAAACCATGCAATTGAGGAAATGATCTGGGAGTTGGAATCGGAAATGAAAGCGAGGTATCCTCACCTTTTCAACATACCAGGTACGCACGTCAATTTCGAGGACGAAATTTCATAAGGAGGGGAGGTTGTAAGACCCCAACTTTTATGAATAAAGATTTAATTTTATTTATATATTATTTCAAAACAGTAAGGTGTTGTTTTGATAAATATGAAAGTTGTGAGTGAAATGTACAAATATTTTTAAAATGATCAAGTGGTTATAAAATATTCTTGTTGTCGGGGAATATTCGTTTGGTCGTGGAATATTCTTGTTGTCGGAGAATATTCGTACGACGGCACAGCTATTTGTGGGCCCCCACAACGGAATAACTGTCGGATATAAAAAGCGACAGAAATAATTTTTTTACAAAATAACGGCGTGGTTATTACTGTTAGTACTGTTGAAATACCCGGTGGTTAAAATACAGTGATACGCGGTGTTGCACAGTAGCACACGGTATTGCACAGTATTTCGAATTATTGAGTCTTACATGAGAAGGAACTTATTCAATTATTGTTACAGTAATTACTGTTCAATATTTTATATTATTGACTCAATAATTGTTACGTTGCTATTTTATATGATTGATTCAATATTGGCTACAGTTGATAGTTTGTATTATTGATTCAATAATTGTCATTGCACAGTGTTTCACATTATCAACTCAATAATTCATATTATTTAAATAATATTATTAGATAGCATTATTGACAATGTCTAAGGAAGTTCTGTCTAGGAGGGGTTATTTAATTGCGCGCCAGTAAGGAGAAGTCCTTATCGGAAGGCCCCCTCTTTCCTGGGAACGACCTGGTTGTCAATATTGTAGTTCTGTAATATTATTTGTGAATAATTAATTATTAATTTATATGATAAGGAAATATTTATTTTGTAGATATAAAATAAAGAATTAGCGCTGATATGTTTTTATCAGTATTTTGGTGTGGAAAATCATCCGTTTATGAATTTCGGATAATTTATGTTTGGAATTTGAAAAAACTTCATTCTACAAAGTTGTAGAGAATTAAATTTCCTATAAGAAAATATAGAATTTGTATTTTTCTGATAAAGGGGCTATTTATTATGAATTATTGAAGTTTCGAAAAATAAATATTTTTTATGGGTGGGCCCCACTTTTGTTGAAAATTCAAATTTTTGAAAAGCCGCCAGGCGGCGGAAGTTTTTTAAAAATAATAATATTTTATTATTTTAGTCTCCTTTGACATCCTAAGTTTTTCCTATAAATAGGGTGCTTAGGTTATAATTGAAAATCACACCAGAATCAGAAGTTTTCTCTCTCTATAATATCGAGCGTATTCTTGTGAGTATTTAGATACTTTGAGTGTTACTATTAAGTGCAAATTTTCTTCGGTATTATATCCGATATTCCAGCCAGAAGTGTTATTCTTTTGAGGTAAGGGATGCTATTTTCTTCGTAAATGATATTATTCTTTTCAATATCATTATACTAAAATATTGTCATGAATTTTATTATGAAATTCTTACTTTTTTCGCCGGGGTTACTATTCACGTATACGGCACTATTCACGTATACGATACTATTCACGGAAAAATTAAATTTTCTTCTATTTGTCCAAATTGTCTGTTATAGTTACTATCTTTGGTTGGATCTAAGTTTTGAGCTTCATTCTTGAATTTTGCTCCACAAAGTATTATTATGGAATATTCTTGAATTTGAATAAACTAAAATACGAATCCTTAATCTTATCCTTTATTTCACTGAATTCGTTATTTATATGATTTTTCATCATCCTCAGTTCTAAGTAGTGATATAACTGAATATCTTTGGCCTGTAGAGCAAAGATGAATGATTACCTGATGAATATCTTTGGCCGTAGTGCAAAGATGACAGGTGTTGAGATGAACATGACCACTGATGATACAAATGAATATCTTTGGCCTGTAGTGCAAAGATGAATATTGATTCGAGATGTATATTGATTGATGTTACAGGGATAAAATATTGATGATGGACTTTTAAATCATAGAAGATAGTAGACTTCATTCTCTACTTAACTCTTCTAATGAATTGTTATTTCCGCTGCGAATATTGATCTAAGATTAGTTGTCCATTATATTTTATCTGATTTATTGAAGGCTAACGATAATTTATTTTTCATTATCTTAGTCATAATATTCTTTAGTGAGCTAGTTGAGCTCACCCTTTTTATCTGTTGTCCTCTTCAGGAAATGAGGATGTTGCGGAAAATAGTCGGGGGACAGAGTGATGGTCCGAGTTAGAGCAGTAGTGGTCCTCACTATTTTTATGAAATAGTGGGATAATAATTGTAATGAATAAAGAATGAATTTGAATATTAATATTTCGTATTATATACGATTTGTATTGTCACTCACAGTTGTGTGGTCGTATTTTTGTACGACCGTATGATATAAAGTTTATATTTGAATTCTGTACCATGTATTTGGCGACTCAGAATGGGTTGGGTTGACTGGACCTATTCTGGGGGCGTCACATGTGCCTTAATTTATATACATTGAACTTGGACACTTTTGTTCCCATGTAGGTTTTAACTTTCTAGTGTCAATCAACTTCTCAAAAAGATCTTCTAGATAGACTTTTCTTTCTCTTGTTGGATTTGACTTGCACACCAAGATTGTTCACCTCTTTCCTTCTCCTTGCAGGATTCTTCTTGGATATTTCTTACATGAATAAGAGCATTAAATATCGCTTGATCACCAAGATTTTGACTTTATTGCAATAAATATTAAACCCTACAAAATAAAATAAAATATATTAATTTAATAAACTAATATAATTAAAATGACAAAATTAAGAATAATAAAATATATGAATTATGTGTCTATCAACGGCTAAATCTGAGATGAAGTCAAAAAGTTTGAATTCCCCTCTCTATTTCCGTTACACATATTTTTATTTGATTTAATTATAGGAGTAATTAATATAACTATATATATATATCGTTCTTATCAACATATTCAAGCTGATTATAACTTGAATTGAAACTTGAGGTATTTATTAATTTCTCGTTAGTCAGGAATCATTTTTCTATATGAAATCTAAAAACACAAAATTCTATTTTTGTTTGTTGTCAATTTCATACTTAGGTCAGATATCTTCCTTTAATTATTTCTAATAAATCTCACTCACAGTATTAGTTATAAAGATAACTACTCATAAATTAAAGTTATTATTTTATTAAGTCGTGATATTCGACTGTTTAGCATGAAAATTAAAAATGCATTCTTTTTTATTTTAAAAATCAAGAAGCAAAAGCAGTTTCTATCTTTCTTTTTAAAAAATTAAATTTCTGGAAAGTAAAGAACTTATTTGAAAATTTTCTCTTACTTATGGGCTAAATACATTTATGTTACAAGCATTTATTTACATATATTTTGCCGAATTTATATAACATAAATATATTTAGCCCCTTATGTAAAGAGTAGTATTATATTTTATTTTATTAAAGAAAAACAATCAAAAGTCAATCTACCGACCCTTTCAAAGTCAGCATTTGGATGGAAATTGTAAATTTTATAGTTGCAATAGTACAAGCATTTATTATGAAATTTGATATTTTTATAAATAAATTTAATAATTTTATAACATAATCTCTCACTTATTATTAATATGAGAAGTAACTTGTCAAATTATTAAATTTATTTGAAAAAATATCAATTATCTTTGTTATTAATTACTACTAATAATAATATGTATTTATTTACATATATTTTGCCGAATTTATTAGTGAGACAAGTCCACTTCTGTGCAGACATACTCTCTCTCTCTCTCTGTATTTCCCCAATCTCTCTCCTCCTCTCTTTCCCAGTTCTATCTGTACGTCGATCTCTTCAAAGCATTACAATTCGAATTCTTTCAAAAACTATACCTTTTTCTAACTCTATAAAAAATTAGGGTTTTGCTTTAGCTTACTAGCTTCATCCCGACGCCACTTGCACTTGTGGATCGCTGGTTAGTTTTACTTTTTTGTCGTTGTTGATATCATCCTAGTTTCGTGGAGTAACCTGAACTCAATTTAGTTATATCTTTTATTTCAATGTTCGTGTGGATCTATTGAAATGCTGCGTCTTTTAGTAGTCAAGATCAGGCTGATTACTGGCCTAAAAACTGAGAGATCAGTGATTTGAATTGTAAATACGTAATTATGTTGTTTGGTTGGTGAGGACATCGACAATTAAAGCAACTAAGAAGTAAAGTAGGTTTAAATAAATTACAATCTGAATTATGTGTTCATGGCGGTATGCTTTAGAAAATAATATTGAAAAGGATGTAATTTTAATAATGCAGGGACCAATTAAAACTCTAAAAACTATGTTTGAAAAGATTTTGCTAAAAAAAAGGAATGGAAAGAAGAATAGTCTTTTATAGTATCTTGGTGAGAGAGGCAAAGGAGCCAGGGAAGGGGCAAGGGGTTCACCCACTTTCACGAATTTCATAGGTTTAAGAGATCAAATAAGTTCTGTAACTGGGTTGTGTTTTCCAAAACTTGCAGTAATTTATTTTCACATTCGAATTGGAAATTACTGCAATGTCTTTAAGTTTTTGCCAATTTAGTTTGCTTTAGCACATGGATAATTTTATTCTCTTTTTAGTGCACCCGTTTCATTGATCTCATTAATACTGAGAAGGAAGAGGAGGGTAGATACGGGAAAGTGCTGAGGGATCTCTAGGTGGAGTATCACTCTACTTTCTTATAAGTGTGTGCACCTCCAACATTACAATAATGAGACAAAGAGCTATTGCCGCCAATTTTGCATCAGGATATGTGTTTAGAAATATCGAACTACTGTTTAAAAAATAAATAAATGAAGTTAGAGTAGTTGTAGCCTGGATGACATTCACATACTTTAAATGAATGACGAGTTGTAATTCTTGCCTTGTTTAACTCTTGCACTGAGGAATTCTGCCCAGTTAGTTTTGCCTTTTTATATGGACTATATTTTACTTTTCCTTTTCCGAAATTACTTGCCTCCTTGATGCACCAATGTTGTCTTAAAAGCTTTATAGCAGGGACTGTTGCCATGCCTGCCATAGAACATTTTTTAGTTCCCCTTAACTTGGTTCTATTTATGTTTACAAACCTTTATCACAAAGAATTGCTAGTCTAACTTCAAAATTTTTTTGGTTGATATTTGTTCCAACATTATTTATTTTAGTTTGATGGTTGGGTTTATTTATTTAGTGATATATTGAGGAGAGAGGTGGGGGATGGACATAATTTTAAATAAGTAAAAGGTCTATTGGAACTAGGGCTGAGCAAAAAACGGGTAAAACCGAACAAAATCGATTTTTTTTAACCAAATTTTTTCGGTTATTCGGTTTTTTTACTAAATTCGGTTATATCCGATTTTTATTTCAGTACTCGGTTTCGGGTCCGGATATTAAAATCAACCATTTCGGTTACCAGAATAACCGAGCCTATTCATTAAACAAAATTATACTTGTATGATGTATCACTGTATGTCTAAGTGTATGTCACTGCCCCTAATTCCTCTCGCCTCTTGGGTTTCATCTCAGATCTCATAAGACACACTTCTCATCTCCGTCATCCTCTCATCTCATCTCCGTCTTGTCGACCACTGTCTTACTCTCATCTCAGATCTCACATCTTCAATTTCTCTTTGATTTGATGGATCCACAGTCCACAGATCTAACTCTTTCATATCTTCCTCTACCGATCTGTCATATAGTTATAAGAACTTGTCATATAGTTATAAGAACTGGTTTAAACCCACTATGTATAAAGTTCTGTTTCTCTTCACATTTTTCCTTCACAAGTCGCAACACATTTCAATCTTACTGTTAGAGATTTGGGTCTTCCCCTTCTTTTTCCCCTGCTTCTAATACCGTTTCAATTTTCGGCCTATTCCTCTGTTTCTTCTGTTAATTAGCAAAGGAACTAGGAAGTTAGGAACACAATTTAGATTTTGAGACCAGTGTTTACACTTTTTGTCAAGCTTGATTTCTTGATATTGTAATATAGTTATATTAATATCAAACTTGTATCTGTGTTTGAGATTCTGTTTGTTCTCTGCGTGTTTATCAATTATTCTTAGCTTATCTCTGTTGTTTGGGTTTATTGTATGCACTGATGTACATGCATTTCATATTTCATAATTTGCCGATGCATTTCTTTACTTCTGATTTCAAATTTTTTCCTCCATTTGAAGTAGTATTTGACATTTGTAATGGGTTTTGTTTTGTTTGAGAAATCAGAATTTCGGTTATTACCCGAACAACCGAATAGTAAATTCGATTATTCGGTAATTCGGTTATTGGGTAATTCGGTTATTTGTTCGGATACCAAATTTGTATAAATTTCGGTTTTCGGTTATAACCGAATAGCCTATTCGGTTCGGTTATAACCGAATGATTAGTCCTAATTGGAACTGCCGATACCTATCTATATTCATTATTTAAGGAGAGTTCCCCCACCCGACCCCCCCCCCAAAAAAAAAAAAAAAAAGAAAAGAAGAAAGAAGGGATTAAAACAGTCAGGAAGAACCTTGTATAACGAATTATACAGCGAATATAACAAAGAAGATTTACGCTAGCTGTAGACAAGTTACACTCTCAAAAATCTCTTGTATTTTTCCTGTCCTCATGATCGAGAAAATGCATAATGAATGATCTTCTGAATAGATTTGCTTCTTTTCCTCCTCCTATATACAGGCCATTTCCCTCAGAATTTGGTATTACAAGACAAACCTAATAGAGAGCAATATATATATATCAAGAAAGAAGGATGCCATATTTCCTTTTTGTTTACACCATCTAACCTAAGTGTCATTGAGTTGAAATGAATCTTTCAGTACTCTTGTTTACTTTAATAAGAATAATCATCTTTTAGCTATTCCTGTTAAGTGAGTTACCTCGTTTACTAGAAATTGGAACAAAATTGTTTTTGACAGTAAAATTGTTTAGTTTGGATTTTATGTAGATTTAGATGACTATATATTATATAACTCTGAATGTGTGATTTTGTTGTATATATGTGCATGGAAATAAATTTTAGATATATTTCTTAATGTATAATTATCCAAATACCTATGATGTAGTGCCAATATTTTAGATAGAAGTGTAGGTACTAACCTTGACACATTTTAAGACATGTCAAAGACACATGTATAAAATTAAAATTTCATACTATAACTTATCAAAAAATATATATATTTAATACTCACACACACACACACATATATATATTATGTTTTTTAACTGTATTAATAATATATAAAAATATGTCTGTAATTGTGTTTTCATCCCATCTTAAAAAAGTGTCCCATGCTCAAAAAAAGGACAACAATTTGGGACGGGGAAGGAATATGCAATGATACACTCAGCTTGTGCCTTATAATTCAGATTGCCACTCATCAGAGGAAGTCATTTCTGCATAAAGAATTAAATTTATTTCGGAAAAGCTGTTGGAGAATGTTGTCTAGTCAGTAACTTCATGTACAGCTAATGTACATCAAAAGAATGATGATTTAACTAATTTCACTCCTGCAGAATGGTTCAATGATTCTTTTAATTTTTTAAGTCAGAAAATATGCGTTCATGGTGGGGAAAGTCATCATCAAAAGAAGCAAAAAAGAAACCGAGCAAAGAAAGTTTTATTGACACATTGCAACGGAAATTTAAGATCCCATCTGAAGGAAAATCTAGCAGTAGACCAGGAGCATCTCGGAGACGTTGCAGTGACACAGTTTCTGAAAACCAGTTTCTGTCTCGACCAGTATCCAGGTCGTCATCACCTTCCAAACATGTAGCAAGATGTCAAAGTTTTGTTGAAAGGCCTCAGGCCCAGCCACTTCCCCTTCCAGGTCTGCATCCTGCAAGTATAGCTCGTACAGATTCTGGAATCTCTGGAATGGCAAAACAGAGACAGGGAAAGGGTGTCAAACCATCACTATTTCTGCCTCTCCCTAGACCTGCGTGCATCCGAAACAGGCTAGATCATGCAGAGTTAGATGGAGATTTGGTTACTGCTTCTGTTTCTAGTGAATGTTCTGTTGATAGTGATGATCCTGCTGACTCAAGCCAGCGTAGTCCCCTGACATCTGATTGTGAGCTTGGGAATAGAACAGAGGCGAGCAGCCCTTCCAGGTGAGATTGTGCATAAAGAAAATACATCAACATTAATTATAATAATAATAATAATAATAATGGCATTTATTACTCATAAAAAGAAATATAGCTTTTCTCTCTGCCCCGTCCCTGAACTCTCCAAGTGTCTATCATGTCACACATGCATGGTTTTTAGATGTGATTTGTGGTAATGTCATTTTTTTAAAATAATTATAAATGTTATCAAGCTATCTTCTTTATTGTTTTTTTATTAGTATGTCTTTGACTTATCTACCTCATTTTCTCTGAAGCATGATGGTTAAAGATCAGTCACTAGTCATGAGAACAAATTCAAAGGAGATGCTGAAGCTGGCTAATCTTTCCTTCAATAATCAATCTCCTCAAAGGATACCTTTAAACAGTCATGTGCCAAATCTACAGGGTCCATATAATGGTGCATTATGCAGTGCACCAGATAGCTCAATGTCAAGCCCTTCTAGAAGCCCGATGAGAGCATTTGGCACTGAGCAAGTTATAAATTCTGCTTTCTGGGCTGGAAAACCTTATCCAGATCTTCCTTTACTTGGATCTGGTCAATGCTCCAGTCCAGGTTCCGGTCAGAACTCTGGGCACAATTCAATGGGAGGTGATATGTCGGGGCAATTATTTTGGCAGCCCAGCAGGGGTAGCCCAGAGTATTCTCCACTTCCAAGTCCTAAACTGACTAGCCCTGGTCCTAGTTCTAGAATTCATAGTGGTGCTGTCACACCACTTCATCCACGAGCAGGAGGGATGGCCACTGAATCACATAGTAGCAGGTCTGATGAGGGAAAACAACAAAGTCACCGGTTACCCCTCCCTCCCATTACAATTTGCAATATTTCACCCTTTTCTCATTCAAATTCAGCAGCAACATCTCCCTCTATACCACGAAGTCCAGGAAGAGCAGAGAATCTGACAAGTCCTGGTTCACGCTGGAAAAAGGGGAAGTTGCTGGGTAGAGGCTCCTTTGGACATGTTTATGTTGGTTTCAACAGGTAATAAATTATATGGATTTGAACTCTCTGTCTCCCCCTTTCTTTTGCTTATTCAACAGCTCCAAATTAAAGACTTCATTCTATCTTTAATTTGGAGCTGTTGTCAATGTTCAAGGATGACATCTATTAATTCTTTAATTATTATCACATGGGTTCGCTTATCACATCAATGTGATTGGTGACAATTGCATGTCTCTCTATCTCTCTCTATACATATATATATGTATGTATATATATGTTTTACTAATTCCTATGTGATGGTCACTGATGGTGTTTCTGCATATCCGTGCCTACATTACTGGTTTTTAGTGAAAGTGGCGAAATGTGTGCTATGAAGGAAGTTACATTATTCTCGGATGATGCAAAGTCAAAAGAAAGTGCAAAGCAGTTGGGACAGGTAAGTTTATTAGGCAGTAGATTTATGGATGTTACTCGTCTGTTGGATAAATTTTGTTGTGAATCAGGAGTGTTCCTTTCAGTGTAACTCTTACATATAGCTTTGAGACTGAGTTCTTTTTTTAACTGTTCTGATAGGAAATTGCGTTACTGAGCCGCTTACGGCATCCAAATATTGTGCAGTACTATGGATCTGAAACTGTAAGTTTGGCTACAGTTGACTTTGCTTTTGATAATTTTAATTATAGTTCAGTTTTATTCTCTTATTTATTTGATTACTTTTTATAACAATAAAGCAGTTAAATGTTTTGGCTTTCTGCTTATAAATGTTCTGGAATTTGACTGCTGAATATGTAGTGCTGTTGTCATTTTCCTCTGGGTTTTAATGTTCTAGTGCAGTTGTTAAGCAGTGATGTGCACATCTAATAGTATTATTTTCGTTTGACACTTGCAATTTTATATTCTTACTCCAAACTTTTGATTTTTGAACAGGTGGATGATAAACTTTATATATATTTGGAATATGTTTCTGGTGGCTCCATCTATAAGCTTCTCCAAGAATATGGACAATTTGGTGAATTAGCGATCCGCAGTTATACTCAACAGATTTTGTCTGGGCTTGCATACTTGCATGCTAAAAATACTGTGCATAGGTGAATTGTGTTACCAAGTTTTTGTCCATTTAATGAAGTTTTCTTACTTTCTTTTGTTGTTTCATGAAAAGCTGCTTTCTTTTAGGTTATATTTTTACTTAACTAATCATACTATCATTTTTTTGTTGTTGTATGCCATTTGTAGAGATATTAAAGGAGCAAATATACTTGTTGACCCAAATGGCCGCGTCAAGTTGGCAGATTTTGGAATGGCAAAGCATGTAAGTGTAGTCACAGACTTCCATCTGAAAAATAAATGAAAGAATAGATTGAGTTTTTGTTGACAGTGAAAAATAGCCGTTTTGAGTATTAAACGAATGCAACAGCTTTAATTAATGACTCGCTCTAAATAAAAGACTGAAGTGAGATTTTATTAACCCTCTCTTGAAAAATATACTGTACACCTTTCTATCTCCATCAGGTTACTATTTCAAGAAAACACCCAATACATGCTTTAAAAGGTTCCAGTAAGTCAAGTATCAGTAGTAAATTTATTTTCTCTTTAATGGATCAGACCAATAATTTAAAGTACAGGATAATCCAGTTCACATACTTTGAGTTAGATCTGGCAATTTGGTTTACAAACTGGTGGGTCAACCTAAATTAACTAGAACTATTTGGATTTGTTAACTGCATTAAGTTAATTGGGTTGTTAAAGTTTTGAGCCATATTTTTTAAAAGAAAAACAGGCCCAAACCAGTTATGGGCCCAAACCAGTTATGCTCCCAAAGTCCGTCATTCTAGGAGATAGACTTGGAAAGACCAGAGCTCTTCGGCCAGTTTTTAGTTTTCCTACTCCTTATTTTTTCTCCAGTACTTGACTTTACTATCATAGTGAGTTGAGATGTTAGTGATATATAAAACCAATAGATTTTTGCCACGCCATTGGCTTGCGTTGCTGCCTCTAAGGCACAATCCTAGTCCACATCTCATCTTCTATTCTTTGCTTCATTTCATGATATATTGCGTCATCTCATGATATATACAGTAATTTTATGTATCCTTTTTTTTTGCTAATTACGTAATTAAATATTACTGATGACTAATAAAAAAATATGTAATATCTAATTTTATGTATTTTGTTAGTAATTAATTAGTTTTGATTTTAAAAGCATGTGATTTGTTTCTAGAGAGATTAAAAAATTTAGAGAGAATGTATAAAAAAGAATTAGTGAGAGAAGTTAAAAGGAAGATATGAAATTAGTAGATTTAAGTAATTTATTTCATTGGGACATAATAGTAGCAAGCGGGTTGACTTATATTGGGCCCATAACCATTTTGTTCCAACTCATATAACTCATATTAAAAACAGGTTATATCCATAACCATATTTTGTAAACCATAACCAAACCAAAACCATTTTTTGCTAGGTCTACTTTGAGCAACTCCAAATTCAATGACCATCTTTTAGCAACTTGAGATACCTTCTTCTTCTATTTTTAAGTTGAGTACCTCCCTCAATCAAAAAATGAGACTCCCATTTGACCTTTTGACCCTTTTTAGGCATGTTAGGGTTTGCCCAAGACACACACATGTTCAATATTTTTCCCCAATAACAAGTTTAAGTCGTAAAATTCAGATTGACAAAAACATATTAAAAATAATGTGCAAGTGTAGCCTAGTAAAACCTTAAATGTGCTTTAAAAAGTCGGGGTAAAAAATCAAATAGGACTCATTTTTTGTTGGAGGAAAAAAACATGTTGCCCCCCTCCCCTTCTCAATTGATAGGTAAGTTAGGTCCCAAGTATGGGGAATATTATGAACACAATAAAATTTGTAACACCCCTCACATGAAGTTAGAAATTTTCCTGGATGATAGCCGTTTTAGTACCAAAGATCAACAGATACTAGAACTTAACCTTAAGGTTGCACCTTATTTAAGAAGAAAAACGAAAAAGAAAAAACTTAGCGTTAAAGTTGCACATAAAGATTTAGCTTTCTCATGAAACTCTTGACGACTACTCAAATTTGCAGATCACAGGGCAAGCGTGTCCGCTGTCATTCAAAGGAAGCCCTTACTGGATGGCGCCTGAGGTTAGGATGTAATTTTGGTCATGCCTGATCTTGTTCATATGCTCCTTTTATACAATTCTCATCTATTTCTTCCACCAATCGCTCAGGTTATAAAGAATGCAAATGGTAACCACCTTGCTGTTGATATTTGGAGCCTTGGGTGCACTGTTCTGGAAATGGCTACAACAAAACCACCTTGGAGCCAGTATGAAGGGGTTAGTAACTTAAACAAACAAATAAATAAAACTAAGCTCTTGAACCGAGTATAATGTATATAAAACATACACGGAGTTGAACAAAGGTCCCCGATTTGGCTTTTTGCTCATGTATCTGAAAACTGAAGCGTCTTGGACATAATTCATTAATTCTTAGCTTGCAGATTATTTGACAGAGATTTGTTTTGTTTCCTGTTATTATGGGATATATTCCAACTTTTGGCCTTACAGGTTGCGGCCATGTTCAAAATTGGAAATAGTAAAGAACTCCCTACAATTCCTGACCACCTGTCAGATGATGGAAAGGACTTTGTGTGGCAGTGTTTGCAGCGGAATCCCCTGCATCGTCCAACTGCTTCTAAGCTTTTGGAGCACCGTTTTGTTAAAAATGCTTCACCAATGGAGAAACCTGTTGTAGGTCATGAGCCCTCAGATCCTCCACCTGGCATTACAAATGAAGTGAAATCTATGGTATTATTTATGTTTATGTACTTTTTCTTTTGATTTTAGACAAGTTTTTATTCTTGGGCTTTTACCTCCACCAAGTTCAAATCGATGCGGTTTTTGTCTTTTCTTCGATGCTTCTGAAAGGAAATTAGATCATCTCTTGTGATACTGATAATTATTATATCCATAACAATTTTTGATAAAAGAAAATAAGAAATCCTCCTTCAACCAGTTTCTGCATTAGTCACTTGTTCTTCCTAAAAGGTCTTGAATTTATTGGTTCTGCCTACAAAAAATAAAGCTAGCACATTTAATCACTCCTAGCTTTTTAACGTCTTTACTCTGCATCTTTTTCTGATAGCTAGCCAGAACAAGGAGTAGTCAGTCTGCTGCTGTTAGTATCAAAATATATTTCCTCATCATATCTATTTAACAGACATCCAGGCATTTGGATGTCAATTGTCTTGCCAGAGGAAAGTATCTTGAGTTCTTGACCATCACCAATCACTTGGCGTCTAATTTTTTTTGATTATTTATGACATCTGGATCAATATCTCAGTATCTCACCCTAACAGACTCCTTTCTGACTGACTGCATATACCTCAGCATATTTGGTTTTTTTCCAATTTCATGGCTTCAACTTCGAAATTCCCTTCTTCTTTGGCAACATATCTCACTCTGGTAAATGTTACTACAGATTTCTTTAGGTCAAGTCCTTTAAGATTAAGCAAGTTTTCCATGGCCTTAATGATCTTATTTTGTGAGGGATGAAATACTTGTTCAGTGCACTTGAATGCTGAAAAGAACCGACTTGACGCGTTTTCATTGGGCGTGACTTAATGACTTGAGTTCTACTTCTCCCTGAAATTTACTATCTTATATGTGCTACTATGTAGGCTCTCTTAAGTGACGCAGAAAATAACCACTGTTATGGCCTCTGATTTTTTTTCAGGAAAAAGCACATGCAAGGAATCGTCCAACCTTGAATTCAGACAGGCTTGCAATACATTCCTCTAGGGTTTCAAAATCTGGTTTTAATTCCAGGTCTCTCTCTCTCCCTCCCTCCTTCCCTGGACAAAATGCTTTAGTGTGACTTAAGTTGATCTTGCGAGAAATCTGTATGAAAAGAATATCCTTTTATTATGTATGCCTTGACGATATACAAGAAACAGAACTAACAAAAGCAGCAATTGTTAGGCCTTATTGTCTGACTGCATTCTTGTTGCTTCCAGTGATATCCATATTCTACGGAACATATCATGCCCGGTCTCTCCAATTGGAAGCCCTCTTTTACAATCGAGGTCTTCACAACAGCTGAATGGAAGGATGTCTCCCTCACCTATATCTAGCCCTCGTACCACTTCAGGCTCATCTACCCCTCTCACAGGCACCAATGGTGCAATTCCTTTTCATAACCTTAATTATTCAGTTTACTTACAAGAGCTTCCCAAGCCCCTCCGCAGACCTTGTAAGAATGGCAACACTATTCGTGATCCTAATCCCGATTTTTTTCGAGGGATGCAATCAGGATCTCAGCCTTTTGTTCTTGGAAAGCAATTTGGAAGGCCGGCTCAAGGAGAAGTGTATGAAGGGCAGTCAGTCTTGGCTGATTGTGTGTCTCAGCAACTCCTGAGGGATCATGTGAACTTGAAACCATCCCTAGATCTCAATCCTTGCTCTCCATCTAGAGGCAACATCAAAACGTAATTCAGCCCCCGTCATTGAAGGAAAACTTGCTAACCATCGCTGTTTTGGGGGTTTACGACATGAATGTATTTAGCATTTCAGTTGTGAGTCTGAAGAAAGCTAGTTTACACAATAAGGACCTGGAATGGGAAATAGCTATGGAATAAGGTTGATATTTGGAGTATGAAATGCTCAAGGAACAAGGAGTGTTAGAAGTTCTTTGTGAGATTCAGCTGATGGTAGCAACTATTGAAGCTGCGAAATTCAACCAAGTGACATGTTGAGACAATTGTGCGCTATCCTAAGGTGGAGCTTCTTCCTCACAAATAGAAGATTTGTTGTTGGAAATATTTTTGATATAACACTACATCGGCTTGTACAGTGTTCGAGTGTCAAAGCCTTCATCCAAAACCGACTGATCTGAGGTATGAGTGAAAGGTCTGCTTCGTAAAGGGAGGGATATAGGTTCCGGTGATTATATGCAATCCCTTCCACAAAAACTGGTGGTATCAAAGAATCAGATAGTGTATCATCTCATAGAAGAAGAAAAAGTATGCCAGGTGAAAAAATAGCTTTAGGATTAATTTTTGGGGGTTCTGAATTTAATGTACAGGTAATGGGGAATTATCTGGATTTTTAGATTGTTTGTGGAGGAGCTGTTGCGGATTTACTAAGCTTTTGCTCTACTTTAAGAGAGCAAGCTGGCTCAGTTCAAATTGTCAAAATGTATCCTGATTTATTGTCTGTACATACTCATTTCGATGGATAAAAAAAAATCCTAGTGATTTAATTGGGTGTAATATCAAGTATTTATGTACTTGCTCCAAATTTAAATGAACCCTTCTCTATTTTGGAATGTCCCCAAATAAGTGAGCTCATTCCATCTTAACCATTCATCATTTCACGTCTCTCTTTATAATTGTAATTTCTCTATTCAATGATTATTATACTACTCCCTCTCCAAAGTTTTGATACAGAGATTAAGAAAGTCATTTAATACTAGTAAAATTTGTTTAAAATTTCATCACTGCCTTTTTATGAAAAATTAAAAACTATTAATACAAAGGAAGGAGAGAATTTATTGAGACAATGAGAAAAAATAGAATTAATATAAAAAAGTAAATAATTTATTCTTCTAGAAAATAGTAAACGACAAATATTTTGAAGCAAATTTTTTATTCTAAAACGACAATCTTTTAAGAACGAAAGGAGTAAATTGGAAGATTGAATCATATACTTTTGCCTACCAGATTTGCAGCTTCTGTATTCAGAGTTTGAATTTGACAAATAAAAAGTGGATAAACAACTCCTTTTCAGACGGCATAAATTCACGAGGTAAACTTCAATCTAAGAACATTTACTAATCAAACTTAAGCTGAAATCCCACAATTTCTTTGCCAATTCAGTATCATTAGCTTGTAAACTTGCAGTCAGATAAATATTTGCCACTTTTCCCTTTGACTTGTGGGTGCAATGCCACATAGCATGTAGTTGCCGCCCCCTGTAACCAAATCCACATAAAGTAGTATAGGTAAGAAAGGGAAGTTTCTGGAATAAAAACAGTGTGCATATTTCATACTCCCTCCATTTCACACACACAACAAAAAAGAGTCCCAATTGCAAAATTTAAGGATACGTTTTTCTTCCATGTTTATCCTGAATATAATGAGTGTTTAGATTAAAGTGATGACATGGTAGTGAAGTTGTATTGTTTTACTTGAGAATATTATGTTATTTTATATTTTTATACTATCATTGATAAAAAGAGGACTCTTTTTATTTTTGTTTTACAAATGAGACTGTGTGTGAAACAGAGGGAGTATTAACCGTAGAATGTCCTGATAATAGTGTAGACCTCTGTGGATCGAGATCTTGCATACATACACTGAATCAGGTGAAGAAATGTCAATGCCTTTGTTTTTACATTCAAAAGTTTTCTATTAAAGAAAATTAATATCCTAAGCTCACTGCATGTCAACATTCAAGACATGATTCACATGAAAGGGTGATAGTCTGCTAGATGATGCCAAAAGTTCCATATAAGGGAATCCATCAGTAAAAAACAAGTAAATAAAGCTTATTTATTTCCTTACAAGTATTTCATTACCTGCTGTACATTTTTAATCACATATTTACCAAAAAGATCCATAAAACCTGCATCAAACTCCAAGGAACAAGATATCAGTATAGGAAACAGGGAATTTCATCAGATAAGAACTAGTCATACATACTTCAATATACGAGAATACAAGCTACAAAGTTGTCAACTTGCCCATTAATCCGGGGCATTTTGAAGCTGATTCTCTATTTAAAATTGTGGATAGGCACTGCCAATAAATTAGGGAGATTACCACTAAAAAGACTGTGATAACGGAAAAGATTGGTTGCAATTGCTCCTGGATGAAGTGCATTTGCAGTTATACCCTCTTCCTGTTCACAGTAAATAACATCGACATTGTTTTAGAGAATATCACGGACACTACTAAGAGGACAGGCACTTGTGATATATTATTTTGCATTGTCCACGAGGACCACAACGTACTAATGTTTACAGGGTGACATCAGTGGCAATGTAGAAGTGCAGCATCAATCTTAAGCAGGCAAATCACTCTCATAGAAGTTTATCATTGATTCAGTTTTATGAGGATGTATACAAGTACTAAAATACATTCAAACGCCTTGCAAGTTCATTAGCATGCAGAACATTAGCAAGTTTTGACTGACCATATGCAGATAAACAGTTATACCTGTATATCACGAATTATGCACACATTAGATGAAGTTGACGCCACACATAAAAGAACAGTCATTTTCTAAAACATTAAGAATAGACAGACACAAATGAAACAACACACAGTGGCACACATACATCAATGTGTGCGAGAGAGAAGAATGCCATACCCTGATGGATCATTAATTTTGTCAAAGCGAAACCCTTCAGGATATGTAAACTGGTGGCGCCGTGATGAGACATTCAAAATTCTTCCTTCTTTGCTACTTTCACGTGTTGTTGTCTTCATGGCTTCCAACAATAGATTTGTCAAAAGAAAATGACCTGTGAGATGATAAAGAGTCTCAGCCGACTTACATCTTCTGCACTCAATCCAACTACGGTGGTTGCTAAGAAAGAAAAGATGACTAAACAGGAATCAAAAGTATATGGAAGACTTGTAATCTAAATCAAAGTATTTCTGAACAACGCTCAGACATGAAGGTCAACTCAACTGTGCCAATAAATCCCAGAGAAGTGATCATCTACCCAAAATGGTTTGTTGCAAACTGTAGCTCTATATTGTCTTTGGAAAATGTGAACGGGGTTGCCAGAACTCCTGCATTGTTACTTATTAGAGCAAAGAACATAAAATGTTCCATTTGATTAAACTCATTTTTTTTTTAGTCATTCAGATATAGTATGTACATACATTAATATAAATATATATATATATATATATATTAATATAAATATATGTAAATATTTATATTTATATTTACATATACATGTATATATAAATATATATACATATATATGTGTGTGTATATATTTATACACGCATATGAAGAAGGAAAGAACAGTTATGAAACAAAAATAAAGTATGCTTGCAAGCAGTATATCAAGATTCCAGACCAACGAATATGTAATCCTATAAAAACAGATTGTCAAAGAAATTTATCTTCTTATTCATGTATGCATCTTACATGAGGATATTCAAAGGAAGACCCGAGGAATTAAAGTCAACTGTGAAATTCCTAACTGATGCAATTGAACTGAGATCCAACTCCATGGCATCAATTTTTGCTGTTGGGATATCCTTTTGTGATTGTTTCTTTGACCACCATTCGAGCATACATATTTCTAACACCCATAACTACATGGACACCGCGCAATGCAAGAACTCGTGCAGTTTTGGTGCCAATACCACTTGATGCTCCTGTAATTGCGCAGCAGCCAGAAGAAGAAGGATAAGTAGCCGCTGCTTGTATAAATTGATTACCAGCTAAGCAAATTCATTTACTAAAGTCAATACAATAGATATAAAAACATTCCTATTTCCAAAATGATACTCCATTTCTTACAGAGTCTATGTTCATTTGTTAGTTATAGTACAAATCTTTCTATTACCCCTAATCCCAGTACAACTTAAAACAGGCAGAGTCAGGGATGTGGCTGTTGTTTTCTAGAAACAACTTCAATCTAACTAAAGCAACAATTTAATTTTGGGAAGTAAAATACAACTGGTGAAGGTTGCTTAAACTAATTTAAAGTCTCAAATAATAGCATCCCCAAAGAAAAACCAAGTTTTTACAAGAAATCTAGGAGGTTAATAATGATGACTATTCCACCCAGTTGGGGAGCCAAGATTTTTTGTTTAGTGGTCAAATAAATCTGATACTTATCTTCTTTTTTCCCACAAAATTAAGAGGACCAACTTCAAAAGCTGTATATATAATCCCGAAGATTATGTCACCAAATAATTTTTACTTATCCCAAAATATTATGAGTGGCTCTAGTGAAATGTGAAGAATATATCTCCGAAGAAAGCCATAAATCAAACAAACTGAAAGATTTTCAACCGACCTGTAACAATGGCAGTGAGACTGGTCCCGTCAATTCCTTGGGTAACTTCCTCAGCTGTTGAGCGGCCTGAAAACCCAGAAGCCCCTGTTTGGCTAAACCGCCACATTTACTTCCTTGCTTCAACGCTCCTAACCAAAAAGGCCAAAAGCACTCTTCGGACATTTTATAATCACCTGTTATCTTTCTCAAATCAATTTATAAAATGTTAAGATTTAAATTTTTTTAACTAAAGTTGTAGTAATATTTTAGAATTAAAAATTGATATCAGTTTATTTTAGTAAATACAACCATAATTAATGTAATTTATCTATAAAGTACTAATAATTACAAAATTGAAACAAGTGGTGGTATCATAAAATTGAAACAAGTTGTGGTACCACAAAATTGCGATATAAATGAGGCCCCAGAATAAAGTTAATAATGGCATAGCAGACCAGCTTCAAAGCAAAAGTTCATTGTCCACTTTCCATATTTAGTCTCCATAAAACCATCTAAACTAGAAGGAAAAGACTCCTGTTTAAAAAATTCTTCATTTTTTCTCGTTTTTATAAGGTCAAACCAGAGATCATAAGAACAATGCCTGCTTCATCATTTATCTTTCTTAATATAACAAGCCTGAATTTCGAATTTCCATAATGCAGAAAAAGGAGAAGCACCCTTATTTTCATCAAGTAAAAGGTAGAAAGCATATGTTTGTGTTTCACATATATAGAAAAGTAGAAAATTGTTCTATACTGCTCTTCTGTAAGCAATTAGAATGTCTCTTCAAAGCTCTGGAAAATTCCTGAGAACATTGATGAGATCGAAAAGCATAAAAAACGAGGGTGAGGGGAGTAAGGTTTCCCCATGCTCCCTAGTGTAGAAAATTTGACACCATATTAGAATGGGAAGAAAATTCATGTCAAGTTCAGAAGAAAGTCGCTAACCATTTCTTATATGTGAAAGTACTTTATAATGTCACTGAGATCTATGAGCAGAACATATACCTTTAAGCGTCTTGCAAGTTCATTAGCGTGTAAGACATTAGCAAGCTTTGATTGGCCATATGCAGCAAAGCTATTGTAACTGCACATGAACGAGTACAAGGCAAATTCTATTCCATTTAAAGAACACTTTAGAAATATAGACATTAAGTAACTCTTCCATGCAACTACAATAGTCCACTTGAGAGAGTTTGTAACTTTGTATACCTATCTAGTTCATGAGAGATCGAATCTGAGCAACCTAACACATGCTATGTTGCATACAACTACGAATCTTCTGCAGGTGTAAATGTTTTCAGAAGTTGAGGATTTACTACATGAAATAAATGAACAGAATTCGATACACTCAGTTTAGCAAAAAGCAGTAAAGAACCATAATGATTCTTGAATTATCATCTCTTGTGAACAATTTTTTGTCTCTATTATTTCATGTATGAAGCACGTTTTGTCTCTATTTTTGTCTTACATTAGAAGGTTAATTCAGTGGATGACCAGATGAAGTGTACTCTGATGCAAATTTCCTTATGGATGCCATTGAACTGAGATCTAGCAGCTACATTGCATCAACTTTGGCAGCAAGAATTTCTATCACAATTGCTTCTTTAGCCTCTTTGCCTGCAGCCATATTCCTGACACCCATGATAACATGCACGGAGTACCCAAATCTGTATTTCAGCAAAATCTGTAGAACTTGTAGATATACAAAGAAAGTTATTAACAGACTAATAAATATGAAATATGAAATACGAAATACGAAAAAAAAAATCACATACTTCTTAGTGAAATACCGACTCATAGGAAACTGAATTCGATGAAAACCTAGTATACAAAAAAGCGTGTATTATTAAAACAACCTTACTAAATTATACTTAGCAAAAGCGCGTTTATAAGTACCTATCTTGTAGCCATCAAACTCAAGAAATTAATATGAATTCCATTAAAAAACTTAAGGAAGAAGAAAACCCAACTCTTGAACAGTTTCAGGAGTGGTATTTACGTAGAATGGAACAATTTTACTGTGGTAGGCTGAGAAATGCATAGAAATGAGTGGTGAGTGACTTGTAACAATGGCGGTGAGACCAGAGCCGTCGATTCCATCGGTGACTTCCTCGGCTGTTGAAGAGTGTGAGAACCCAGATGCTCCCTTTCTGCTAAAAAACCACATCATTAATTTTCTTTCTGTGTCGGCCGGAAAGAATAGATGAATGACGGAGTCACCAATATGAAACAAACCTCTTCGATCTTCCCAGTACCCATTAATTTATTTCCACACACGTCTTTACCTGTTTGATTTGGTTAATCATAGTGTCTAGTTTGAAATAAAAATAATGCTACTATCACGTAAAAAAAATTACATAATCCTTACATACACATATATATACTGCGAATCCTGTATATTAAGCGGATCTTTGCAATATGCATATGTGTGTATGTGAGCATTATGTAAAAAAAAATTATGTAATAATAGCATTGTTGTTGAAATAATTATGTATGAATGAATAAATCTGCATATATTACACTAAAATAATACTAATACGTCTAATTACATAATTTATTATATTTATACGTTTTTTGTTTTTTTCATGTCTTGTATAAAAGTAACAACAAAATATTTAATTTGCCTTGTAAACATGTTCAATTAATCACTCCGTATAAATTATAAAAGTTTAAGCCTAACAGGTTAAATTTAATACTATTATTTTTAAGATCCTAAAAATATAACTATTAATTTTTAACCAAAATAAAACTCAATTATGATAGTATTTGTAGAATAGAGGCTCTTGGGGGGAAAACTTTTCGGGTTTTGGGTTTTAGAGGTTTTGGGACTTTAGTGGGAGCAGCAACAACTCTAGTTGGGTTGCGGCACATTTTGCTGCTAACTAGCTAGTAGAATTGTAGAACATGCAAAAGGAAAGATAGAGAGTCATAGGGAGAAAAAGAGCTAGCTTTAATTGGCTAATATATGTGTTTGTATGTGTGTATGTATATATGTTGCTAAAGTACTTCTACAGACTTGTACAAACCTATGAAGCAAAAAGTTTTATATGATATGGAGTGGAGACACACAGATAGTACGTACATGCACTTTCACAGAACATGCAAGATTTTAGGTAAAGTAAAAATCAAGTGAAAGTGCTTAGCAAAAAAAAAAGGTTAGAAAAATACAAAAGAGAGAGAGAGAGAGGCGGTGAGCTCCTAGGTATATGTAATGTGAGTTTACACTTTGGTAAAAAAGAAAAATAAGAAAATTTTAAGGTCTGTATGTATAATTCTTTTGTTTTTGAACATCTTAATGGACATATGTGTATATATATATATGTATATATATATATATATATATATAAAATATGTGTGACCATTTTTTTTGCAAATAATTTCCCTTCAAATAGATAAATTTAGATGAAAAATTAATTATTTTCACAAGTTTTATTATACTAAATGACATTTTATCTTTTATCATCTTTTTAAAACCCAAAATAAAATTTCGGCTTTTGGGTTTAGAGGTTTGGGCCTTTTGGGACTTTAGTGGGAGCAACAACGACTCTAGTTGGGTTGTGGTACATTTTGCTGCTAGCTAGCTAGCTAGTAGAGTTGTAGAACATGCAAGAGGAAAGATAGAGAGTCGATATGGAGAAAAAGATCAAGCTTTAATTAGGCCCATATATGTGTTTGTATGTGTGTATGTATATATGTTGCTAAAATACTTCTACAGACTTGTACAAATCTATGAAGCAGAAAGTTTTATATGATATGGAGTGGAGACACACAGAGAGTACGTACAGACACTTTCACAGAACATGCAAGATTTTAGGTAAAGTAAAAATCAAGTGAGAGAGCTTAGCAACAAAAAAGAAAGGTTAGAAAAATACAAAAGAGAAAGAAAGAGGTGGTGAACTCCTAGGTATATGTAATGTGAGTTTACACTTTGGTAAAAAAGAAAAATTAGAAAATTTTAAGGTCTGCATGTATAATTCTTTTGTTTTTGAACATCTTAATGGACATATATATATATATATACACATATATATAATATGTTTGACCATTTTTTTGCATACAATTTCCCTTCTAATAGATAAATTTAGATGAAAAATTAATTATTTTCACAATTTTATTATACTAAATGACATTTTATCTTTTATCATCTTTTTAAAACCAAAAAAAACTTTTTGGCTTTTGGGTTTAGAGGTTTTGGCCTTTTGGGGCTTTAGTGGGAGCAACAACAACTCTAGTTGGGTTGTGGCACATTTTGCTGCTTGCTAGCTGGTAGAGTTGTAGAACATGCAAGAGAAAAATAAAGAGTCGATAGGGAGAAAAAGAGTTAGCTTTAATTGGCCCATATATGTGTTTGTATGTGTGTATGTATATGTTATATATTATACCTTATTTTATACTTTGTGACTTATTATATGTTATATTTGAGTTTGATAAAACTTATTTGTGAACATAATTTAAGTAAGTATAAAAGGTATAACTTGATGTCCTTTATGTGGAGAATAAGAGAGAATTTCATTTGATTTGTGTAGAAATCATTTAATTTATGTCTATAATGAGACATTTAATAAGGTGCAAAGTTGTTTAATAAAACTATTTTTTTAGTTCCATTTAATAGAAGTTTGTTTTATTTTGGAACAAAAGGAAAATAATGAGACTATTCAAATTCTATTTTAACTCCTAGTTATTACTAATATGTAACTTACATATTTAGTAGTAATAAGTGTGGTTAAATATAGAATTAAATAGTATATTATGTAACTTACATGTATGTATATATATGTATGTATATATGTTGATATATATACATAAGGTAAGAGATATGCATAATAATAACATATAAGTTACAAGCAAGTTTGTGCACATGTTTTTCTCTCACTTTTTTGATCTTCTCCAATTCTTCTTACAAATAAATAACTACTACAAAGAAGTATTTAATTGGAATTTTTTGTGAATTGCTATCACGGATTATTCACTAAGGCTTGACATATATCCTGGAGGTATATCGTCTGCAACCCATAACAAACCGATCGTGGTAGGAGGCGATAAAGACCTTAAGGACAGGGATCACCCGTGTCACGTCTTTTACAACAATATTGACTCTATGAAGCTACGGTTCTAACAATCTTAAGGTCTTTATCATATTTGTTGGAGTCATGATTTTGGTGAGATGGAAGACAACGCGATTTTCAAAGATAAGTGATATTTTCTTATTTATATTTCACCGATAAAATTGTCATTATAATTAGTTATATTTTGAGATATTTTACTAATTATTTTTTATGACAACCATTGGTAGAAAATGGAGAAAAATGAAAGTGAAATTTACAAGTTTGTAAATTGATGTGGAGGAGACGAAGAGTCATCATGAAAAACACCAAATGTTGATGCCTAAATTTTTTTCCAAAGAGATTATGGTGTTCTTCGGATTTATTTCCAAAAGGTGTGTTTTTTTTAACATTTGCCTTTATTTTTATATATGATAATTGTGTATCATTTTGTATGTGTATATACTTGAAAGTATATATATGTTTTATGTATTATATCATGTGTAGATGATATTGTATGTTTGAGTATTATTTTACTTACATTTTGATTGTAATAAATTATTTAATTAGTTTTGTGGGATAATAAAAGTAATTAAATTTTGTTCATGATGGAATAAATTTAATTTTGTGCATATATATTTTGGTTATAATATTTTATGAGTAGATAAAATATTATGATATATGTATGAAATTTGAGACAATTATTTTTTTATACACTAATTATGATTAATTTATTATGAGAAAGTTGTAGTAAAATTTGAGAAGTTTACTTGTCTCTATGTATAACAAATTAGTTGTAAACTAATTTATTTTGAGAATAAAGTAAATTTATGTTCTTCATGAACAAAATTATGCATATAATTAAGTTTGAGGTAATATTTAGTGTGTAATATTACTTGATATTTGTATGCATGAATTTTGAGATAAATTACTTTGTTTGTGGATATACTAAATTAATTATCAACTAATAGTTAGAAGAGGTATTGTAGAAGTAAATTGGGTTGAGTAAATCTTGTATACAATATGATTATAATGTTGAGAAAATACTTAAAAATGTTATTCGTAGTGTTTTTGAGATAATCACAATTGGTATATGTTGATTTATTTTTATGTATACTTCTTGTCCAAGAAGTATAGTAAATTTTTAATGTGACCATATGAATTTTGTATATTCTAATTGAGATAAATATTTTATTTTTTGACTTTTATAAATATAGTGAAGTTCAAGTATTTTATATTATTATGAGATTGTCTTGAATTCTATATTTGTAATTGTTAAAGATATATTGTTTATGATATTTTTTATCCAAGTTGGGACAAGAAAATACTTGAGGATATACTAATTCATGTGTGTGAATTTATTTGCTTTTCTACATAAATTAATTTTGTTTGTGATAAATTAATTTCTTAGAAAGTAAATATAAATTTTTATATTTTATGACATATATGCAAATAAATTTGTGTATATAATGAGTTTTATACTATTTACATAGAGTCAACTGTTACATGTTGGTATACTTGAAAATTGTACATGTACAATTTTAAGTGCTTATCTTAAATAATTTTTGGATTTGAGATTTTATGTATTTCAAAAAATAAGAGCTTGTTTTTCTTATGCGGGGGTATTTTAAAAGATTATTATGTTGAAGCAATCTTTATATGAATAACTAATACATAAAATGAACAAGAATTTATTCTTAATTTTGAGAAGTGTTCCTTAATATTCTCATGTGGAAATAATATTTATAGGAACATTGTCACATAAAATGTCAATTAATCTAAAATTTATTTTAAGTAACGAGCATAATTTTGTGAAGTGATTATTCAATGAGATTTTAATTATTTAAAAGTGTGGGAGTGATTATTTAAGATTTTTATTTATGGACTAGATTTGACCTTTGAACTATTTGGAGCATAATTTTATTTATGTAAGAATAGTAATGCTTATGAATTTCTTGTTGTGAGATTCAATTTGGTTATGGAGTCCTATGAAATGAAAGTCTTTGGAACACAAACTTTTGAACAATATTGAAATATGAATTTATTTCACTTAATTAATTATCCCAAAGATCATATAGGAAAGACTTGCATCGATTGATTTGGCACTCTACGATTGTAGTGACATTACTGAGTTGTTACTCTACTATAGTAGAGTTGGTGCTTCAGCACTCTACTATCGTAGAGTTGGTGTTTTGACACTCTACTATTGTAGAGTTGGTACTTTGGCACTCTACTATCGTAGAGTTGGGAGGCACTCTACTATAGTAGAGTTGAGATTCTACATTAGTAGAGTTGGTAGCTCTGTAGCACTCTACATTTCATTTGACAGTATATATTCGCATTATAGTCATATGAATTGCTCGATGGTGGTGTAGTCGCTCTACGATCGTTTGGTGCAGGTCACTCTACGATTCATAGCGTAGACATATGGGTTATTCTAAAATTGTGCTTGAACCAGACAAATGGGCCTAATTCGTTATATAGGAATAAGTGATTTGAGGTTTTAAGCAAGAGAGTATAAACTATTTTAACATTTTAGCACTGATTATGATATTACTCCATGATTGAGGGAGTATATTGTGAATGAACAAGATGATTTGTTCTTTTCGATTGAGAGGCTAAAGTGTAAAACAGTTATGTACTTATGGTTTAATTAAACCTTGAACTAATATTTCAGTTTTTTCTATTTATCGGATAAAGAATTATTTACATTAACAATATAATTGTATAAACTATAATGTGATAGTTTTTGTGTATGCTAATGATATATTGATCATTTTACATAGTATTGTTAATGTAAATGAGTTTAAGACATCTATTTTTATCTTTATGTTGAAAGACTTGTAACATAGAATTTATCTTATTATCTTGTGAATACATAGTGAGAATTTCAACTAAACCAATTTAATTGTGATGACTAAGTTTGATAAACTTGAGATTGAAGAATTTAATAATTCTTTAATAGTAGTGGTGCACTGAAAGGTAATTTTGATATAGTTATTGCAAATCTAAAGTAGACATGCGCTAGTGGGAGTTTTGTGTTTGATATACTATGCACGAGATCATGTATTATCAACAGTTTTAAACTTAGTAGACTAGTGTGGTTTAAAATTAATTTTTGTTAAATTTCTCAATGTTTTAATAGATCACATAAATGTCATTTATATTTTAGTGAGGAAAATTATAAATTCACAAGTAGGTGAACTTTACCCGATCTTGAGTATTGTTTTTTAGATGAGTAAGAAACAAATGAGTATTTCTCATTCTATTGTATGGGTCTAATGTTATTATCTTGTGAGGTAAGCTAAATGGATAGAGTGCTGTGTTGATTGTCTGCTAATTCATTGTCTCCTATTTTATTATATGGTGCTAGTAATAATAACATTAAATACACATTGTGATCTTAAAAAAGTAAGAAAATATTCACAAGTAGGTGAATATATTCTTATATTTCCACAAGTAGGTGGATAGTATAATTTACTTGGAGTAGCAAATAATATTATTGCTTTATATGATGGAGAAAGCAAATAGAATCGAAATTTGTTGTTAGAACATCAAATTGTGGCCACTTCTATTGCTTAGTTCATTATGATGTGATAATGAAATTATTTTGTGTAGAGCATATATATGAGATTACCTTTAACGGTAAGTCTTGACATATTGGTCATAGACATAATTTTTGTTAGATAATTGATACAAGAATGTATCATAATATTTGTCTACGAGGAAGTTAAGTGACGACTTGATTTATCTTATTACTAAAACTTTGACGAGAGCTTAGTAAGTTTAACTACATGTGATATGGAACTTAAACCACTTTGAGTCAGGAGTGATGGGAACCCAACATTTTTCTAGGTTACCTCTAGTTTATAGGTTCAATGGGAAAAACAAGTCACAGTCACTGATTGTGTTACTATCAATGTGGTTTCATATGTAGTATAAGATAGTAACGTCTGTTGCACGACCGAGGCTGAGTTATACTCTTAACAAAGTTGTTGTGTTCTTAGCAACAGAAACACATGTGAAACACTTTGCCTATATGAACTAGAAGTGGAGGCGCTTCTTATATAGGATTGTGGTTTACTCTCTTAGAGGTTCATGAAACAGGGTATTGCGCATGGCCATATTAGCGCAAAGTAATTGAGAATACTCACCATGGTAGGAGGATTTTGTGTGTGTGTGACAGTTCCGATCATATCATATAGAAGTAGAGGTTCAATCTACGGACACCTTCAACTTCGATGTGACTTTGAGTTGTTTACACTAAGGAAAGGTTCAATGTTCGTCACACCCTCCCTTATGCACACATGTCTTGGAGTTGTTTGATAGAAAGTTGTTTGGATGAAAAATAATTTTTCCAAACAAGTGGGGGATTATTATATATTGCACCTTATTTTATACTTTGTGACTTATTATATGTTATATTTGTAGTTTGATAAAACTCATTTGTGGACATAATTTAAGTAAGTATAAAAGATGTAACTTGATGTCCTCTATGTGGAGAATAAGAGAGAATTTCATTTGATTTGTGTAAAAATTATTTAATTTGTGTCTATAATGAGACATTTAATAAGGTGCAAAGTTGTTTGATAAAACTATTTTCTTAGTTCCATTTAATAGAAGTTTGTTTTATTTTGGAACAAAAGGAAAATAATGAGACTATTCAAATTCTATTTTAACTCCTAGTTATTACTAATATGTAACTTACATATTTAGTCTTAATAAGTACGGTTAAATATAGAATTAAATAGTATATTATGTAACTTACATGTATGTATATATGTTGATATATATACATAAGGTAAGAGATATGCATAATAATAACATATAAGTTACAAGCAAGTTTGTGCACATGTTTTTCTCTCTCTTTTTGATCTTCTCCAATTCTTCTTACAAATAAATAACTACTACAAAGAAGTGTTTAATTGAAATTTTTTGTGAATTGCTATCACGGATTATTCACTAAGGCTTGACATATATCCTAGAGGTATATCGTCTGCAATCCGTAGCAAACCAATCGTGGTGGGGGCGATAAAGACCTTAAGGACAGGGATCACCCGTGTCACGTCTTCTACAACAATATTGACTCTATGAAGCTACGGTTCTAACAGTATATATGTTGCTAAAGTACTTCTACAGATTTGTACAAACCTATGAAGCTGAAATTTTATATGATATGGAGTGGAGATACACACAGAGTACGTATAGACACTTTCGTAGAACATGCAAGATTTTAGGTGAAGTAAAAATCAAGTGAGAGAGCTTAACAACTAAAAAGAAAGGCTAGAAAAATACAAAAGAGAGAGAGAGAGGTGGTGAGCTCCTAGGTATATGTAATGTGAGTTTACACTTTGGTAAAAAAGAAAAATTGTAAAATTTTAAGGTCTGTATATATAATTCTTTTGTTTTTGAACATCTTAATGGACATATATATATACATATATATATATATAATATGTTTGACCATTTTTTTTGCATACAATTTCCCTTCTAATAGATAAATTTAGATGAAAATTTAATTATTTTCACAAGTTTTATTATACTAAATGACATTTTATCTTTTATCATCATTTTAAAACCAAAAAAAACTTTTCAATTTTTGGGTTTAGAGGTTTTGGCCTTTTGGAGCTTTAGTGGGAGCAACAACTCTAGTTGGGTTGTGGCACATTTTGCTGCTAGCTAGTTAGCAGAGTTGTAGAACATGCAAGAGGAAAGATAGAGAGTCGATAGGGAGAAAAAGAGCTAGTTTTAATTGACCCATATATGTGTTTGTATGTGTGTATGTATATATGTTGTTAAAGTACTTCTATAGACTTGTACAAACCTATGAAGCTATAAGTTTTATATGATATGGAGTGTAGTCACATAGAGAGTACGTACAGGCACTTTCACAGAACATGCAAGATTTTGGGTAACAAGTGAGAGAGCTTAACAACAAAAAAGAAAGGTTAGAAAAATACAAGAGAGAGAAAGAGAGAGAGAGAGGTGGTGAGCTCCTCCTAGTTATATGTCATGTGAGTTTACACTTTGGTAAAAAAGAAAATTTAGAAAATTTTAAAGTCTGTATGTATAATTTTTTTGTTTTTGAACATCTTAATGAACACACACACACACACACACATATATATATATATATATATATATATATAATATGTGTTACCATTTTTTTGCAAACAATTTCCCTTCTAATAGAAAAATTTAGATTAAAAAGTAATTATTTTCACAAGTTTTATTATACTGAATGACATTTTATCTTTTATCATCTTTTTAAAACAATTTTTTTTTATACTTTAGACCATTTTTTAAAGAACGAAAAGATATTGACTAAACGCTTAATAAATTTAGAAATTAAATGTGAAATAAAATATATTTTTTGTGAATGAAAAACAACAACAGTATTTTACTATTTTTTATTTATTTATTTATTATAATTAATTTTTTTCACTATTTTTCAAATACAGTGTTATAGTTAAGAGTAAGAAAGGTGTACCTAAATTAATATACATGCAACTATGTATATATACATGGGATGGGATGGAGTGGAATGCGTGGGTGGTAATACTGCAGTCTGCAGAAGATTAAAAGGACCGTAGGTAGTCAGAATAGCCCAATAGTAGGCGTAGGCGTAGGCGTGGTTTAGGTAATAGGGGTATGCCTATATATTTGTTTCACTGATGATGAAAATTGGAATTGGAGGATTAATGTCAGTCCCATTTAATGCATGTACACTCCTCTGTATCCAATTTGAAGCGGCGGATTTTGCAGACAAACTCTCTGATCCGGTTTGCTACTAGTAGTACACTTTGCTCCTTCTTCATTATACTTTGCTTTGCTTATATTTATTTATTTGATAATATTATTTTTCATAATTGATATTGTTAAAATAATCAAATATTATATATTATTTAAAATATTAAATATTGTTCAAACAGTTACTAAATATATATTTAATTTTATAATATCATTTTGTTGTCATAATATCAATAATTTAATGTTTACTCGCAATATTAAAATAATAAACCTTTTCTCCCTGTTATTATGAGGGACAATATATGCATAAATGAGAAGATAGAGAAATTGAGGGGCTATTGTCATAGATACATACTCATATATATTAATGGGTCTTTTTAATATGTTCTAAGGTTACATGTTAAGCATACCGTTTAAAAAAATATTTTTTTAGTTATGTGCATATTTCCTTTATTTTTGTATTTATACCAAGTTCAAGAAAATATGCACACAATTCAAAAGAATATTCTCTTGAACTGTGTGCTTAGCATGTGCCCTAAAGGCACATGTTAAAAAATTCTTATATTTATTACCTCCATTCCATAATAATTGACTTTTTATAAATAAATTTTTTTCAATTTATTTATCGTTTACAACTTTTTAAGAGAATAAATTATTTATTTTCTTATATCACCCATCTTTTTTTATTGCCTCAAGAATTTTATTCCCTTGTATTAGAAGTTTTTAACTTTTCATAAAAAAAAATAATAAAATTGTATACAAATTTTAATTATTAAATAATAATACTAATTGTTTTTTTTAATTTATGTACATTAAGCTAAAACTATTACACCCTTCGTTCCTAAAAGATTATCGTTTTAGGAAGTAATTTTTCTTCCAAAAAGATTGTCGTTTTGAATTTATCATTACACATTAGTTATTTTTTTTTCTACTTTACCCTTATTTAAAGCATTCTTCTATTTAAAACTTTCTTCTCTTCCCAATGATTCTTATTCAATTCAATGCTATAATCCAAGTTGTAATTGATTGAATTGAATAAGAAACATTGGGAAGGGAATAATTGATCGAGACATTAATAAGTGTAGTATAGTATTTTCGCTAGGTATTAATTATATTTCTTAATCTGTATGCATTAACCTTAAACGACAATCTTTTATGAATAGAGTAAGTATTATAATGGAATGGAGAGAGTAATATACTAATACTTCAAGTTCCAACAGTTTTCAATGTGAAGTTTGAGCTTTAATTATTTAGTCTCTTTGTTTCTAAAAGATTGTTGTTTAAGGTTAATACACACAGATTAAAAAATGTAATTAATATCTAGCGAAAATACTATACTACCCTTATTAATTGTCTCAACTAATTATTCCATTTCTAATATTTTTTATTCAATTCAACCAATTACTACTTGGATTATAGCATTGAATTGAATAAGAATCATTAGGAAGTAAAAAAAGTTTTAAATAGGAGAAAATTTTAAATAAGGGTAAAGTAGAAAAAAAATAACTAATGTGTATTGATCAACTCAAAAAGATAATTTTTTTAGAACAAAAATTATTTTCTAAAACAACAATATTTTAAAAATGGAGAGAGTATCATTCTCGGCATTCCAATCATTATAATCACTCGACCCTTCAAAGCTTAGCAGAGTAATATTATAAATTATCTAAAATGTTGTAAGTTTTATTATTTTATAATTTTTAATGAATTATTTTAATTTTAAATTTAAAAATATTTTAAATTAATTTTTAAAAAGTCAATAATGATCAAATAATATGAAATTAAAGAAGTACAATTTTTAATCTTAATTTTTTAATATTATCTTCATTTATTAAATTTATTTTATTGAAAATAACAAGACATGCATAGAAAAAATAGCATCATTAATTTTGATATTGAAAGCACAACTACTCTATTTTTTTCCTCTTTCTATTTTTTCTATTATTGTAAGAAAAGAGTTATGAGATTAATTAAAATAAACAAAAAATACTAATTGATACTGGATAATTTGGAGATAAAAAAAATCTTATTAGGCATGTCATAATTCAAAAACTTTCTCATTGGTAAATTTATATTTACGGATGCAAAAACTTTGACTATCATTATTGAGTCAAAAGTGGCGGGAGTACGACTTTGATCTGGCAAAACCCAAAACTACTTTAGGGTTTTGTTCAGCAAAAATAATAATAATAATAATAATAATAGAATGAGGATCTTACACAAATTAAAACCAATTTTAATTATGTACTTTAAGGTCGTAAATTGACTAAAAAATTCGATTCAAGTTTGACTCAAAATATAAATAATTTAAATATGAGTATATTTTAAAATTCGATAAATTACTCGAACGTCTTCAAATTATAATATTTTAGTGATACTTGGATTATATTCGTTTGAAAAGGTTCAAACTGTTCGAACTCGATTTGAAATTATGCTCGATTCGGTAGCTAAACGAGCCTTAATCAAACTTTATTTTATACTCAATAAATTTTATGAACCAAGTTTGTGTTGGAAAAACTTCTCCAATTATAACTGTCTTTGAAAAATTAAATAAACCAGAAAATAATATCACAATAATAAATCAAACACAAGACACCAAATCTTACGTGGAAAATCCTCTAAAACTAAGAGGTAAAAACCACGGGTCGAACTCCGAACAATTCCACTATAATCAACTGTGAATACAAATATCCCTTCTAAGTTTTATAACTAAAAACTTGAAATATTAAGAAATTGAAAGAATACAAGAATACCTCAATTTGAGTGAAGCCTCAAATTACCTCACCACCAGAACCTCCGAATTAATTAAAGTCTTCAAGCAATTAATTGATCCGAAAAGATGATGACAACTTATGAATAAACCTTCACAAAAATCCTCTTAATTTACTCTTAATTCTTCCGAACACTCACTGCTGCTTTTTTCGAAACAGAGCACTCACTATTCTGATTATTATGAAATTCGTTCTATGTACTGTTGCTGTTTCTTCTCCTTTTTTTTCATTTTTTTTTCATGTACTTCTCATCAAGTCCATATATATATATACTACTCCTTTAATCCTCCAGCAAGTTAACGTCAGAAACTCTATTCCACCTGTACCATATATATATTAACTCCAAATTCAATTTGAGTTTGATAAAAAACCTCATTGCCAAAAAAATCAATTCCTAATAACTTTAGAAAATTATTCCTCACACGGAATTCTCTACCAATTCCTTTTCCAAATAGATTTTAGTCACCTCATGGATTTGGACCCCCACAAATCCAACAATCTCCCCCTCCAAATCCATGAGAGGGGGCTTCCACAGTGACCCCGTCACTTGGAGTCCATCCGAACCAACTCCTTGCAAAACTCCAGTTTATCGTGAGTTACAACCTTTGTCAACATGTCTGAGGGGTTCTCGTCGGTATGAACTTTCTTTATTTTCATCAATTCCTTTTCCATCACTTCTCGAAGTCAGTGATAACGAGCATCAATGTGTTTGGTACGATTATGATACGTGGCATTCTTTGTCAAGTCAATTGCACTTTGACTGTCACAATAAATCACATATTCATCCTGTGTCAAACCCAACTCTTGGAGAAATCGTTTCAACCATAACATCTCCTTGTCTGCTTCCGTAGCAGCGATGTATTCTGACTCAGTTGTAGATAAAGCAACACACTTCTGCAACTTGGACTGCCATGATACAGCTCCCCTTGCAAAAGTAAATAAATATCCCGAAGTAGACTTCTTCTCTTCAGAACCTGCCATGTCTGCATATGTAAAATCCTTCAAGACTGGACTCGAACCACTAAACCCCAAACACAAACCGGAAGTAGCTTTCAAGTATCTAAGAACCCACTTAACTGCTTCCCAATGTTCTCTACCAGGATTTGACAAATATCTGCTCACAACGCCAACTGCATGAGCAATATCTGGCCGTGTACAAACCATCGCATACATAAGACTCCCTACAGTAGAGGAGTAGGGAACTGTTGCCATATCATCTTTCCCTTGCTTAGTAGAAGGACACATGCACTTTGTCAACTTAATATGATTGGCCAGTGGTGTACTAAACCTTGTAAGCACTCGTTCAATACTTTTCTTGTGAGAACCACAACCTTTTAGCTTTTCTATCACGAGCAATCTTCATGCCCAAAATCTGCTTAGCCGGGCCTAAGTCCTTCATATCAAAGGACTTGAATAACTCACCCTTGAGCCTGCGAATCATATTACCATCTTGCCCAACTATCAATATATCATCTACAAATAACAATAAAATAACGAAGTTATCATCCGAAAACTTTTTAACATACACACAATGATCTGCAATTGTTCTGCTGTAACCTTGATCCATCATGAATGAATCAAATTTCATGTACAAGTGCCTTGGGGCTTGTTTCAGGCCGTACAAACTTTTCTTCAACCTGCAAACCAAGTGCTCTTTCCCTTTAACTTCAAATCCCTCTTGCTGCTCCATGTAGATTTTCTCCTTCAAATCACCATGAAAGAATGCAGTTTTCACATCTAGTTGTTCAAGCTCAAGATCCATACTAGCTACTAACCCCAACACTGCTCGAATAAAGGTCATTTTTACAACCGGAGAAAAAATCTCATCGAAGTCAATACCTTGCTTTTGAACAAAATCCTTGACCAC
This sequence comes from Panax stipuleanatus, assembly GCA_020205555.1. Classification (NCBI taxonomy): domain Eukaryota; kingdom Viridiplantae; phylum Streptophyta; class Magnoliopsida; order Apiales; family Araliaceae; genus Panax; species Panax stipuleanatus. Next base: position 157,370,022 of record CM035122.1, read on the forward strand.
TAATCGAGCCTTGTACTTCACTAGTTTTTCACTATCTTTTTTCAGCTTGAACACCTATTTATTCTTCAATGCTTTTCTGCCATTCGGAAGTGTAGTCTGCTCATAAGTGTGATTCTTGTGCAACGAATCCATCTCATCTCGCATAGCTCTCAGCCAATTGTTCTTCTCCTTATGAGCCTTAACTTCCTAAAACAATTTTGGTTCTCCCTCCTCAGCAACTAAAAGATATTCTGACGAAGGATACCTGACTGATGGCACATGTTCTCTCGTAGATCTTCTTAGCTGAGGTTATTCAATATCAAGTTGAGGGGGCTGCTCCCCCTGCTCAACACTCTCTGCATCTGATCCATCACCATCGTGCAACTCTGTATCATTCACATCTTCATTCTGACCTCCTTCTCCAACTGTGACATTCTGTAATGGCGAAGGAACTCCGCTGAGGTCTGAAACTTTATTTTTCCTAGGTTGTGTAACATTATCAAAATACTCATAATTTTGGTGCTCATGAAATACCACGTCTCTGCTTCTGAACAATTTTCTCTGAACTAGATCCCATAACCTGTACCCAAACTCTTCATCTCCATTGCCAACAAACACGCATGGAGTAGATTTGTCATCAAGCTTCGATCTTTGTTCCTTGGAAATATGTGTAAAAACCTTGCACCCAAATACCCTCAAATAAGAATAGGACACATCCTTACCACTCCAAATCTTCTCTGGAATCTGAATGTCCAACGGTGCTGATGGAGATCTATTAATCAGGTAACAAGCGGTACGAACAGCTTCACTCCAGAATGACTTAGGCAGCTTAGCCATTCTCAACATGCATCGGACTCGCTCAATAATAGTGCGGTTCATTCTCTCAGCCACACCATTATGCTGTGGGGTGCCAATAACTGTCTGTTCATGTCGAATACCGTGTTTCACACAATATGCTGCAAACTCCTTTGAAGTGTATTCCCCTCCGTTGTCACTGCGAAGACACTTCAATAATTTTTGAGTCTCTCTTTCAACCATAGCATGGAAACTCTGAAAATGCTGGAAATATCTGGTCTTTTATTTTTAACAAAAACACCCACACCTTACGTGAAGCATCATCAATAAACGTAACAAAATATCTATTGCCACCTAATGACTCAACTTCAATGGGACCACATACATCAGAATATACTCTCTCAAGTAACTCAGATTTTCTTTTAGAGGAACTGCTTAAAGAAACTCTATTCTGCTTATCAAACAAACAATAATCACAAGGGTTTAGTACAGTACCTTTAGCAAAAGGAATGAGGGACCTCTTTGCTAATATCTGCAACCCTTTCTCACTCGTGTGCCTAAGCCTTTTATGCCACAGATTCGATGAAGATTCATCTTCAATTGCATTAAACTCTCTAGAACACACCTTTACATGAGTTTTGTATAATGAGCAACAAGCAGTACCTCTAGCGACTACCATAATACCCTTGGTAAGCTTCCACTTTTCGCTGTCGAAGTGATTCTCATAGCTTTTCTTGTCCAAGGCCATACCAGAAATCAAGATGGGCGCAAATCTGGAACATGTCTCACATCCCTCAAAGTAATAGTGCAGCCTATATCTGTCTGTATGCAAACATCACCAATTCTAACAATCTTGGACTGATCAGTGTTACCCATCCTCACAAATCCAAAGTTTTCGACTTTGTACGTGGTGAAAAATTCTCTCTTGGGAGTAGCGTGATACGAAGCACCTGTATCAATAACCCAATCAATCTTCTGATCAACAACATGTAAGCATTCTTCTTCTCCGAACGAAATAAGCACAACATCCTCAGTAACTGTAGCTGCAGTATTCTTCTCCTCAATTTTTTCTTGCTCACCAGTTTTCTGCTTGGCTAACCAGATCTTGCAATTTCTTTTGAAGTGACCCTCCTTGTTGCAATGAAAACACCTGTATGTATCACCTTCTCTTGTCTTTGACTTGCTCCTATGATTTCTAAAAATTTTGCTTTTACTGCGATTCATGTTTCCCTTGTGAGATCCCTTGAAGTTATTTCTACCCCTGTTCTTTGCCACAAATGCTTGTGTCTCAAAATTCAAACCTTGCTCCTTTCGTCTTGTTTTCTCGTTGTGTATGCTGTCTTTGACCATCTGCATGGTTATCTTTCCTTCCGGAGCTGAATTGCATAGTGACACAACCAATGTTTTCCAACTGTTAGGTAATGAACTGAGAAGCAACAATGCCTGAATCTCATCCTCAAGATTCAACTTCATGGTAGACAACTGATTCACCAATCCCTGGAACTCACTCATATGCTCGGATACACTGCTACCATCTTTATACTTCAGGTTCACAATCTTTCGAATTACAAAGGTTTTATTCTGAGCATTCTTTTTCTCGTACATGGACTTCTAATGTAGTCCACAGTGTATAAGCATCCGTTTCCTGCGAAATATGGTGAAACACACTTTGATTGATCCACTGTCTGATGTGACCGATCGTTTTTCTATTCATCTTTTTCCAATCAGCCTCGGTCTTGTCCACTGGCTTTGTCTCCTTAAGCTTCGGTGGATCATACAAATCCTTGCAATAAAGGATGTTTTCCATTCTAGTCTTTCATATCAAAAAATTAGATGATGTCAATTTAATCATGGCGCCACTTGATTCATCCATTTAATTTATCAAAGACCCACCGCGCAAAGAACCTTGCTCTTGATACCACTTTGTTGGAAAAACTCCTCCAATTATAACTGTCTTTAAAAAATTAAATAAACCAAAAAATAATATCACAATAATAAATCAAATACAAGACACCAAATCTTACGTGAAAAATCCTCTAAAACTAAGAGATAAAAATCACGGGTCGAATTCCGAACAATTCCAGTATAATCAACTGTGAATACAAATATCCCTTCTAAGTTTTATAACTAAAAACTTGAAATATTAAGAAATTGAAAGAATATAAGAATAACTCAAGTTGAGTGAAACCTTAAATTACCCTATCACCAGAACCTCCGAATTAATTAAAGTCTTCAAATAATTAATTGATCCAAAAAAATAATAACAACTTGTAAATAAACCTTCACAAAAACCCTCTCAATTTACTCTTAATTCTTTCGAGCACTCACTGCTGCTTTTTCCGAAACAAAGCACTCAGTATTCTGATTATTATGAAATTCGTTTTATGTATTGTTGCTGTTTCTTCTTCTTTTATTTTATTTTTTTCATGTACCTCTCATCAGGTCCATATATATATATACTACTCCTTTAATCCTCCAGTAAGTTAACTTCGGAAAATCTATTGCACCTGTACCATATATATATTAACTCCAAATTCAATTTGAGTTTGATAAAAAACCTACCTGTCAAAAAAAACCAATTCCTAATAATTTTAGGAAATTATCCCTCACACGAAATTATCTACCAATTTTTTTTTCAATTAGATTTTAGTCATCTCATAAATTTGGACCCCTACAAATATAACAATCTGAAGAATTCAATACTCCACTCAATTTAATGTAGTGAAGAATTATCTGGCTGTCTTGTTATTGTTATTTTTTAATGAAATGGGATGCAACAAAAAGAGAAATGCAGAAGCATTAAATGAGTGATACAACAATTGACTTGACATTTCGTATTTAAATTAATTGGGAGGAAGGAAATTTGACGCCATTTTTGTGCTTCAAAGTACCCCAAGAAATTAAATATTGCAGCAAGGACAGATTTACTTCCAAAATATTGAAATTTGTTTAGTCCAAAACCAAACATGCTGCTGTTCATTCTTCGTCTTCTCCACCGTCCCTCTTCTGTCACTAATTTATACATTAATTTTTTTTCTTCTTTCTATATCAATTTTTCTGTCACCCACTCCATCTTTCATATCATTTTTCCGAAAACTGTAATTAATATGTAGCATGTTAAAACTACATTTTTTAAAAAATATTATTCCATCAGTTTTAACTTTAAAAATACATTTTTCTAGAATCAAAATATGTTTTTAATTATTAATCATAAAGTAACGTAAAATTTTTAGGATATCTTTAATTAAATAAATAATTGGATTGAAAATAATCATGTCACCATCAGTACCATTGTAATATATATTCTAGAATAATTCTGTGTATAAATATTATTACTCTATGGGCCTATTTGAGAATGACTTATTTTAAAATGACTTATAAATTAAAATATAAGTTATTTTAAATTCATACTTATAAGTAAAAATATTCGACATCAATTTGATTTATAAGTCAAAAATTAAATTAAAACAAGTTATGAAAGTATTCGGCTCATAATGACTTATAAATTAAAAAAATGTTAAGATTACTAAAAAAGACATTAATAAAAAGAGGGACAAAATAGACATTACATTTGGTCAAACTAACTTATTTTAAAATAACTTATAAATCATTTTTAAATAAATCACAAATAGATACTTATTTTTTTTTTTACTTAAAACTCAACTTATAAGTCAAAAAAAAAGTGGCTGTCAAACACTTGGACTGTGAAAAATAACCAAGTATGTTAGGTTTACGCTTGAAAAAAACAATAATATTATCATTAAAATTAATCACTTGAGAAATATATTTAAAATTTAAGAAAGAATATAATTTATTTTTACTAAGAATAAGGAAGTGCGGGACTGGGCATGGTGCACATTTGTTTATTCAAGCATTAAAGAGTAAAGACATTAGTATCATTTAACATTATAATTAAACTACGTTAAGGATTAATTTGGTTTGAACCTATGCTTCTCGCCAGAAAATTTCTTATTTATGGTTCGTGCCTATCTGGATTTGTTCGACGATTCACCGGTAATTTCTGGGGTGCTGCACGGTTTGGTCTTGGGTAGTTGCATCGTGACTCACGATCTGGGCTAGTTTCCTAGCACACGTTTCTGCAGGCTGGGGCAGTGGTTTGCTGATGCAATTGTTGGGGTTGTCAATCGGGTTCCATGTTTTAATTCAAAATTCAAAATTTGAATGCCGAATGTGTTTGAGTGGGTGTCTTGGAGGACCCACGGGTGACTCTTTTTGGATGATGGGATTAGGCTGTGCCTATTATTTATTGGAATTTCTTAACATGTGAGCACGTGTTAAACACACAATTTAAGAGAATATTCTTTTTAACTGTGTGTTTAGCATGTTCCATTAGGCCACATGTTAGGAAGACTCATTATTTATTTATAGTATATATATATATTATATATATATGATGATGATGCGAATCACGTGGGCTTGTTCCCTTACCTTGTGTATTGGGGCTGGGTTCCAAACAGTTTGCTGTTGTAGTTGCTGTAGTACTGTTCTTGTTTTTGAATTTTAAATTTCATTTTGTCTCACCCGCCTTCACCTTGGTGCTTAGGGGGGAAATGTTTGGCAGTAGGTTTTATTGTGGAAATTGCTAGTCTTTCCTAGGGTCATTTTTGGTTAGTTTGTCCAGCCTTTGTTTCTTTTGGGAAATGCCCCTTTGTCATTGTATTGTAATATGAAAACTGACCTTTCTCGTTCCCTCTTTTCTATGTATGAGCTTCTCCATCCCTTTTGGCTTAATCCATATAACAAAACACAGACATGCAATCTGCCTATTCTGACCGACTGACCCTAACCAAGTAAAAGTCTGGTCAGCTTTAATATATCTTTCTTTTAGGGTTGACCATTAATTTCTACTCCTTTTAATTAGTTTTGCTTTAGACTTGGTGGTGATCCATATATATATATATATATATATATATATATATATATAGTTATTGCTCTTTGTTTTGGAGATAGGTTTTCCTATTATTACTCATCTATTACTATTAGGCAGAAAGGTAAGTCATGTCTAACGCGCAGGTACTGTTTGGCTGTTTATCTAATACTCCAAAATAAAACAAGTTTCATGAAATGGTTGTGGATGTGATCATTTATGGTTTAAGATAAAGTCTTCGGGCTCTCTCAATTTTGTATTTTTGTGTTGCGTCTTATTTAGTTAATTTTATATTTATAAATTAGTTATCAATTATATTAAAATTAAATACAACTTTCGCTCTTTATTATCTCATTTTTTCTTCTTTTCATTTTAATTTATTAAAAATGAACACTACTTATTTTAATGCTACTAAAACTAATCAATTGATTAGTAATTATTTAAAATTTATAATCTTCAACTACACATTTTAATATTTTAAATATGCAAACATACACACGTTCTATCTCTTTATAATCTCTTTTGGATGTGTGATGCATTTTGGATTGTAATTAAATGAAGAGTGAATGGTGGGATATGTTTGATTTGGAGCCTCAGCGACATGTCTCTCTCAGTCTCTGTATTAGGTATATCTGTGCCTCGGGTACTAAACTATGTAAGGACTTCTTCACTTCCGTCTCTGCCTTTACTGCATGCCTACTTCCTAGAGTACAGCTAGTCTTGCTGCAGAAGTAAGCTAGCCGCCTGTCCATGCTCCCTCTTTTCTTTCTCTCTCTCTCTCTCTCTCTCTATATATATATATATATATGTATAACACGAACATAATTCCCAGCATACAATGAAAGTACGCTGCTGTCAACTTAATTGGAGGATTACATGGGAGAGAGTACATGGTCTTAATTTAATTTCCTATATAAGTAATAATTAATTTAATTTAGTCTATTACTATTATATCCCCAGCCCAACATGCAGCCGGGTTGCTGTATAAAACCTAACCTTAAACCTACTAGGCTACTACACCAACTCAAACTTTCTATTTCACATTCCCCCAGAAGCCCTAGTTCTCTCCAGCATGGAAATCAACACCCGAGTAGCTATGGTTACGTTGTTTCGGAGAGCTTTAACACTATACCAAGCTGGAGGATGCAGGTGGATTTGTATAGGAGCTGAGCCTGTGGCTGTGGAGGCTAAGGCCGTGGAGGGTAAGGTAGAATCGAAGGATGGGGAGGCTGCCGAGGCTGGTAAGGAAATCAAGGCTGTCAAGTCCGGGGGAGGGGTCAGGCAAGGCTGCCGATACTGGCGAAAAGGAAATCAAGGCTGGGGAGGGGCCAGTCAAGGCTGCCGAAGATGGTAAAGGCGGACTGATGAGACTAAGGCAAAGAGGAAAGCTGCAGCTGTTATTAAAAAGAATTTTTTCTGCAAGTATTGTCCGCCTCCGCCCAAGGTCTTACTACTTTTCAGTATTTTCATGATTAACTTTGTAATTATTGTCCGTTTCAGGTGTCTGTTTGACAATGGAGTTCAAATATCGTCACTCTAGCTGTCATAGCGCAGTTAACCGCTAGATTGACCGAGATCGTTTCAAACACGATCGACATAATTTCTTCGGATTATGTAAAAAAATTTCTACTACAAAGATATATAAATATTTCATTATTTATTTCGGTTTTGGATAGGTCGGATATGTTGGATTTGAATATTCAACATTAAGTACTATTGAATATGTTTATGTTTGATTTAGAGTATGAAAGAATAGGTTTGATTACTAAACTATGTAAGGACTACTAGTTTCATGTAACTTGATATAAATTTTTCTATGAGCAATGCTACTATTACATAAAAATTATCATATAACTCTCATATAAATTATAGTAGCATTATTTTTTTTTCTATGTTATGGTCTTCTTTTTCTCTCGTACAGCACCATACAGTGTTTCATATGATTCATTCAAAGTTTAGTTGGTTGTACATTTAATATAACATATAGTATTTATATATGTATCGAATAATATTAAATGAAATTACATCAAAGTTTAATATAAATTAATTTATACGGACTATAAAAAATTAAAATAACTCTTGGGCTATGATTGTTTTGTTATTGTATATCCTCCTTTAAAAACAAAAATGAAAAACAAAGATTTTAGCCTCAGTATGCACAAAGTGGGCTTTGTTGGTGCAAGTCAAGTCTTTACTATCTTTTGGGCAAAACCAGCTAATAATAAATGTTGTATAGTTCTGTAAAGGATTCCATAATAAACTAGTCATTGGGCCAACCAAATTAGTCGTGGGTTTCAAAACAGACAACCTGGACAGTTGAGCCCAATTTTACAAAATCAATTTCTCCTCCTTATTGGTCATTTCCCTTTTCAAATTATAAAATTACTTTTAAAAATTAATTTAAGACATTTGTAAACTCTGACAATTAATTGAAATTTTGCGAAAAAATAAATTTACAATAAGTAATGCTTAGATAGTTTACACATGTAGACTGGATGCAAATTTTTACACGAGAATCACTTATTAAAACTTCTGACACATGTAACTTGGATATGAATTTTTCTACAATTTTTATTTCTCATGTTTCTTTTAAACAATTCTGCAATTTTTATCTTCCTCTTTTTTTCTTTTTTCTGAATTCAATTTGATATCATTGATTTTAGGTACTTCTCTAATCATATATATTTTTTGTTAGTGGTCTTTGAGAAGGTTTTAAAGATTATCTCATAGAACATTGGTGCTTCAAACACATCCACCCATACGATTACAAGGGCTAATGATATACCAAGTAATTTAAATTCGCTAATTAATTAAAATATTAACCCTTTCATTTTAAAATTTGAGATACACTTGTCCTTTTTTAGAATTCATTTGTTAAATTTTAAAATTAAAAAAATAATAATTTTAATACAACAACTACAATAAATGTAAACTGACTGGAAAGTAATTAATATTTCCTTCATTTTACAAAAAGAACGGAGGGAATAGTACTTTGCAGAACAAATCATCAAGCAAAAATATGATTGATTGCATTAGGTTATTTTTCAACAAGTATTGATTAAAAATATTTATTTTTCGTTTTTGGATATCATGAGATTTTAACTTTTTGTAGATAAATGTTTTAATAACCAATTAGAAGAAAATATATTCTTATTTTAAGATTTTTACTTACATTGTTTGGTCTTCAAATATATTTTTCATTCTGCATATTATTATTATATCTTGATAATGTTTAAGGGTGTAAATAAACCTAGTCAAGTCGAATATTGAGTTGCACAGATTTGATTCACATATTTATCGAGTATAAAATAAGGTTTGATTAAAACTCGTTTAGCTATCGAGCCCGGCCCGAACAGTTTAAACTTTTCGAACGAATATGATCCAAGTATCAATAAAAAATTATAATTTGAAGGGATTCGAGTAATTTATCGAACTTTAAAATTTGTTCATATTTGAATCATTTATATTTAGAGTAGAGCTCAAATCGAACTTTTAGTCGAGCGAGTACGAATCGAATCCGAACCGTTTGCTAATTTTACAGCCTTAATAATGTTTTAATTTGACAGTATATTATATATTTCATTTATATGTTAGAGGTTTGCAACAATTATGTTCTTAAGAAAATTATGCCCTTCGTACTGTGTCCTTAAGACAATTATGCCCTATGTACTGTGCTCAGAGTTGAATTTCAGAAAGATAGCCTGTTAAGGAATGGGGGTGAGGAAAGGGGTCAGGGGAGTCTTGTAACCATAGAATTCCATCTTGAAAAATATATGTTCCTAATTTCATAACATATATCACCCAACATATTGAGGTATTGATTGTATTTAAAATCTCACTCTTTAATATATTAAAGTGACATACATTATAAAATCAAGTTCATTATTCTCTCAGGATTAAGAGTAATTGCACATTAATAGTAATTGAAAAATTATTTATAATAACAGTATTTAACAAATAATTTTTCGTAACGATCCAGTTCTATGTATTTCAAAAATACACCAATACACTAGATTAAAGTCTTCACTTTACATGACTAAGACAAATCATCCAATCAAGTGTATTACAATCTACTAGAATGGTTTGTCCATTTCTATCTAAGATTGAGAACAATATATTTCTTTAATTATACATAACATATAATTTATGTCTTCTGTATATGACACTCCTTCATATACATAAATTATAAAATGTATAATTATGGACAAAATTTATGACATATTTAATTATGCAAAATGAAATGAAATTTTATTATTAAAATAATAAAATAAATATCAACATTGGGTTTTTCTATGCTTAAAACCTTACAATCTTCCACTAGCTTTAAACCCAATCTACCATATGTTTAATACCCATCCCCTCAAGATGAAAATCAAAAACTTTAGAAGACAATGTCTTCGTAAAAGGACCAGCCAAATTTTGCGCAGAATCTATCTTTGAAACTATCACATCTCCTCGTTGAACTATATCTCAGATGAGGTGATATTTTCTTTCAATGTGTTTGCCTTTCTTGTGGTTCCTAGGCTCCTTTGATTGTCCATCGCCCCATTATTGTCACAAAACAGGACAATAGGAGATGATATTGAAGGTACCATTCCTATTTCTAACAAGAACTTCTTGAGCCATACGGCCTCTTTTGCAGCTTCGGAAGCAGCAATGTATTCAGCTTCCATGGTGGAGTCCGCTATGCAAGACTATTTAACACTCCTCCAACTGACAGTTCCACCTCCAAGAGTAAACACATAACCAGATGTTGACTTTCTAGAGTCTCTATCTGCCTGAAAATTCGAATCTGTATATCCTTTCCGGACAAGATCATCACTAGAATAGACAAACATATAATCTTTTGTTCTCCGTAGATACTTAAGTATATGCTTTACCGCTATCCAATGTTCGAGTCCAGGGTTAGACTGATATCTGTTGACCAGGCCTACTGCAAAACAAATATCTAGTCTAGCTAGTGCACAACATTGCATACATAAGACTTCCCACCGCCGAAGCATAAGGGATTGTCTTCATGCGCTCTTGCTCTTGAGGTGCCTTAGGACACTGCCCCTTAGTAAGAGGAATTCCATTTCTGATAGGAAGTAGTCCTTTCTTGGAATTTTGCATATTGAACCTAGCCAAAATTGTATCTATGTATGTAGCTTGGGATAGGCCCAACATTCTATTCTTGCGATCACGCCAAAGCTTGATTCCTAGAATGTCATTAGCTTCTCCTAGGTCCTTCATCTCAAAATTACTAGACAACCAAATTTTACGCTAGATAATACTCCCACATCATTACCCCTAAGCAATATATCATCCACATAAAGAACTAAGAATACCACTACCCCATCTTTATTCTTCTTGTACACACAAGATTCTTCTGGATTTTGTTCAAACCCATAAGATTTGATTGTTTGATCAAACCTTATATTTCAAGATCTTGATGCTTGCTTAAGTCCATAAATGGACTTTTGCAACTTGCATACCATATTTTCTTGGCTTTTAACTATGAAACCATCAGGCTGCTTCATATAGATTTCTTCATCAAGATATCCATTAAGAAAAGCAGTCTTGACATCCATTTGCCATATCTCGTAGTCGAGATGAGCTGCAATGGATAAGAGTATTCTGATAGATTTAAGCATAGCTACTGGTGAAAAAGTTTCCTCATAATCGATACCTTTTTTTTGAGTAAAACCTTTTGCTACCAACCGTACTTTAAAAGTTTCCACCTTTCCATCTACTCCTCTTTTTCTTTTGTAGACCCACTTGCACCCTATAGGTTTGACCCCATTAGGTGCTTCTACAAGTTCCCATACTTTATTTGAGTACATGGAATCTATTTCTTGTTTCATAGCTATGTGCCAGTTGGATGCATCTACATCATTAATAGCTTCATGGAAGTTAGAGGGATCCGACTCTACTTCTTCCGGGAAAAAATCATAAGTTTCTGCCACATTTCCAAAGCTCGAACCAAAACATACACCTCCTTGTCATAAGTAGGGTTGTCCCGCTCAATTTCTCACTAAAGTATGCTATTGGTTTTCCTTCCTGCATCAACACAGCTCCAATCCCTAATCCCCATTTAAAACCCACACTCTTCTTGATGACCACAATCAATGGTGCTGTAATTTCGCTGAAATTTCGAAAAAATTGCCTGTAAAAACTCGCGAGTCCATGAAAAACTTCGCACTTACCTCACATTGGTCGGACTTGGCCATTCTCGGATTGCACGTATCTTTTCCTCATCTACTTGGACTCCTTGTGAACTCGCAACAAAGCCAAGAAAAACAATTATATCCGAACAAAATGTGCACTTTCCCATATTAGCAAATAACTTTTCCTTACGCAGTACATCTAAAACAAATTTTAAATGCATGGCATGTTCTTCCAACTTTTTGCTATAAATCAAGATATCATCAAAATATACAACTACAAATTTCCCAATGAATGGGCGTAAAACATGGTTCATTAACCGCATAAAAGTACTTGGAGCATTAGTTAAACCGAAAGGTAACACTAACCACTCATAAAGATCATACTTAGTTTTAAACACAGTATTTTACTTATATCCCTCATACATCCTAATTTGATGATAATCGCTTTTTAAATCAATTTTTGAAAATATGCAAGACCCATGCAGTTCATCTAACATATCATCTAAACGAGGGATGGGATGTCGATATTTTATTGTAATATTATTTATCGCTCGACAATCAATGCACATCCGCCATTTACCATCTTTTTTGGGAACTAGGATCACCGAAACCGCACACAGACTCATACTTTCCCTCATGAACCCTTTCTCCATCAGTTCGTACACTTGTCTCTAAAGTTATTTCATCTCTTCGGGATTACTCCGATAAGCTGGACGGTTTGGAATAGAAGCACCGAGTACAAAATCAATTTGATGTTCAATTCCCCGAATTGGTGGTAATCCTTGAGGAAACTCCTCGAGAAAAACATCAGCAAATTCCTGCACAAGAGAAGAAATAACACTAGGCAATGAATCATTAGCGTTAGTATTCAAAAACGCCTCCTTATACCGAAGTATAATCATCGGTTGTTTAGAATCCAAAGCTCGCCTTACATCACTCTTTTTTGCATATATGTTGGTTTTTCTCTCTCCTTCTTTCTTTTTCTCTCTTATTTTTCTTTTCATAATTTTCTTCTTTTTTTGAACATCTTGTTGCAAATACAATTGATCCTCATGTACCTGTTGTGGTGACATAGGACATAAAGTAATTTTTCTATTTATTGTGTACAAAAGAATACTGATTAGAAAATCTGTCATGTTTAACTCTTCGATCGAACTGTCATGGCCTACCAAGCAACAAATGTCCCGCCTGCATAGGAACCACATCGCACAATATCTCATCCACATATCGACCAATAGTAAATGGAACTAGTACCTGTTTGGTCACTTTGATATATGCACTGTCATTGAACCATTGTAAACGATACGGCTGTGGATGCTTGGACGTAGATAATCCCAATTTCTCCACCATGGTAGTACTAGCCACATTAGTACAACTACCACCACCTATCACAACGCAACAAAACTTTCCCTTCACAAGCCCTCTAGTGTGGAATAGATTTTCCCGCTGCTTGTTGTTTTCGCCTTTCACCTGTGTACTAAGCGCTCTCCTCGTGACTAACATCTCTCCATACATAGCAACTTCCCTATCATCTACCTCCTCTAACGGTGGCATAGAATCGGTGTCACCATCTTCCTCATCGGTCTTCACCTCTCCATTGTCAAGCAATAACATAGTTCTTTGGTTTGGACATTGACTAGAATTATGTCCCCTGCCTTGACATTTAAAGCATACAATATCTCAATTACGACTAACAGAAGATGGTTCAGTTTTACCTAGCATTCTCTGATTATTCGCTCCTTGTTTAGGCTCTATTTTCGGTTGGCTCACAGCTGGTTTTGTGTCACGCTTGGCTACATTAGGCTTCTATGGCGCACTCGTGGTAGAATTTGCACGTTGTCCACCTCTCCTCTTAAGTTGCTTCTTTATCTTGACGGCCATGTGTGCCATATCATCCAAATCCACATAATATTGTCGCTTTACCTGATCGGCGATATCCCAATTTAAGCCTGCTGAAAATCGGGCCATCGTCGCCTCACTATCCTCATCAGTGTTAGCTCTAGCCATCAGTGTTTCCATTTCCTTGAAATAGTCCTCCACACTCCTACTTCCTTGTTTCAGAGTCTGCAAACTCTGGAATAAGCTACGGTGGTAGTGGCTTGACACGAATCTCTTTTTCATTACTACTTTCATTTTCGCCCAAGTCTCTAACTGTCGTTCCCCACGTCGTCTCCGACTGATCATCAACTGATTCCACCACGTAACTGCATAATCTAAAATTTTTATAACGGTCAGTTTGATCTTCTTTAGGTCTGAGTAGTTGTGACAATCAAATATCTACCCATTCCATATTCTTTTCCCATTCTAAATATGCCTCTGGATCGCTCCTCCCTTGAAAAACTGGTATTTTCATTTTAATGTTATCCAAGTTGTTGTCTACCCGATTTTGATATCCCCTATTTCTAGCTCCATGTCTCCAATGAAGGAAATCAGAATAATGGTCTTCCTCATCACTAAACTGTCTCTCATGGTAAGTTTCCTTTTTTTGTGCCCCACATTTCGGATGCTTACCCGAATGGCTCTGAGTTTGTCCCCCTCGGGTGTCACTCATCTGATCAATGCGCTCATGCACTTGCTCCATAGCCATTCCCAACTATCTGGAAAATTCTTTCATCCTAGCCTCTATCATGAACTTTGCTTCCAAATTTGATGTATGTGTCGTAGGCTCATCCATAGCTACTTTATCTTTTGACATAATTTTTACTGCAAAACAAGGTTAGTAGAAAAACATTTTCATCGCCACTCTTTTACGTGTTTCGCTCGAATTAATTTTCACTCGTGTATACTCACAAATAGCTTTTACCCTCAATTAATCTCATCGCTGAGCCTTTTACCTCTAATTATTCTCTCTAACAGGTTCTTTTCGAATTCACCTAGCAAATTTCTCAATTTTACTAATCAATTTAAAAAAACTTATCACGAAATAATTTATAGTAGATGCGACTCACAATAACATCAACAAATAAAAAATAAATTTATAAATTAAAATATATAATTTTTTTGTACTCACCAATTCTCCTTTCTTTTTTTTCCAACAATTCAAACAGAAATTGAAAGATAAATAACTTGTTAGAAGACCTTAGCTTTGATACCAAATGATAGACTCTATGGCACGCTTGCGTGAAGTGTTCATCGCCCGAATCGTTTTCTGACAAGTTGTAAGATCAATTGCTTGCAATACCTTAAACCCTCGTCAATATGTAGAGGGTAATCTTGGTACAATTGCTCGCGTTTGAGAATATGCGTTGAATTGACACCAACGACACATTGACCCCTCACTTATATTGAAGCGGTAATTTCAGTACAATCGACGATTGATGCAGTAGAAGACGTCACACACAACTATGTATTGTTGTATGATAAGTCAAATTGAATCTCAAAAGAAAACTAAGAAAACACTTAAGAATTCTTCAAAAAATCAAAAGTAGAGAATAATCTCACAAGAATAATATAAATCTTAAATAATAATAAAGTGTTATGAATTACATTCATAATACTTATTTATAATGAACTAAGAAAACCCTAAATTTCAATAAGGAATCAACAAGTGTTATTGGAATCAAAATCTATTCTAATATCCTAGTTATAATAGATACCTAGTCAATAACTGAAAATATTGAGTTTAGGAAACAAATCCACGCTCAAATATATCAAAACGCGTATGTCTCGAAAAACGCGCCAGCACTATTCACGCCAACCTGCCAGGGCGGGTGATTTTGCCCATGAAAACCCGTCGGGGCCGGCCTCGGCAGAGAGTTAAGCGCTTGGGGCGACTTAAGCTCGCCGGGGAGACCTTCGGCAGAGAGGAACGGGCCGGGGGCGGCTTCCGCGCCTGCCGGGGTGGGTGACTGAAAATTCAGGCTCTGACTTTTGCTTCCCTAGCTTGAATCGGAACGATCTGAAACGCAACCCTTGACCATGTTGATGAATTTAAGTATAATATCATCCTTCTTGGATCAAATATTCATATGTTCTCAATCCACATTGCTTGTACCAAACTCACAAGTCTTTCATCGAATCGCTTAACTCGTCCGTTCGTCACAGGTCCAACTGGTACTTACACTGGATCCGCTCCAAACTTATTACTCATGCTTGAGCTTCTAATGTCCTCATCAATATGAGACGGGTCCGAGGCGGGGGTTAATTTTATACTATTTTAATTTTATTAGAGAAAGTATAGGAGTGAATGTTGAAACATACCAAACTTTAGGACTTTAAATTAAGAAGACACTTTGAGAAAAATATTTGTAATTTGGCATAATTTTGGTATTATTATATAATAAAAGATGTGGGTTTATCGGCCATATCTTTAAGGATGAATTACATATTCTAGTACATTTTTAGAAATAATTACAACAACAGTACATTCATAAAATAATTACAAAAATAACAAATTTTTCCATATTTATTTACAAAATTAATGCATTTAGATATCCTTTAATTTAGGTGAGTCAATCGCCATTCTCTATCTCTACCTCTCTCTCTCAACTGTCTTATCCTCAATCTCCATTCTTCATCTCATCACCATAATTTTCTGTAGCAGTTCCATAGCCGATCTCTCCCTCATTGTTTTCTCTCTCTAGATATCTGATCTAGTATTTGTTTCCGTCATTTTCTCCCCTTTTTTTCTTCAGTTGAATGACAACTTTTGCACTTTGATAAAGACCCATCTATCTCTATATCTGGAAGAATCCTTCTTTTACATAGGTTTATTTGAGCAAATATATTCTCTTTTGTTGATATTTCTTGTCCTTATTTGATTTTCATATTGATAATGGTGAAAATTCATTTGTTAGGAGGTTTGGTTACGTTGATTTGTAAGTTTTATAAATACAACTTCTTCTTTTTGTGAAACTTGGAAATTCAAAAATTGTTTACCCAAAAACCCATGATTTGTCCTTTAGTAGACTTTCGATTAGTTGGCGTGATGGAGTAGACTTTATTAATTAGTTGGCCTGATGGCCTTGGTGGTATCAATTATTCTTTATACGTTTTCTCGTAAATTATTAAGTAGTGGGCCTCATGGACCTGATGGTAACCAAACTTTCATACCATCGTAACCAAACCTTTATACTAAGGTAACCAATCCACCCCCACACCTGCAGTTTTTTCATAATGCAGTTGGTAACCAAACCTTCATACCAAGGTAACCAAACATCCATACCAAGGTAACTAAACCTTCATATCAAGGTAACCAAACCTTCATACCAAGATAACGAAACTTTCATATCAAGGTAACCAAACCTTCATACCAAGGTAACCAAACCTTCATACCAAGGTAACCAATCCACCTCCACACCTGCAGTTTTTTCATAATGCAGTTGGTAACCAAACCTTCATATCAAGGTAACCAAGCATTCCTACCAAGGTAACTAAACCTTCATAACAAGGTAACCAAACCTTCATACCAAGATAACCAATCCACCTACACACTTGCAATTTTTTCATAGCGCAGTTGGTAGCCAACCCTTCATACCAAGGTAACCAATTCAGTTTTATTAGGTTACTAAATTATTTTGAATGTAATGCAGTTGGTAGCCAAATATTCATGCAGTTGGGTGCCAAACCTTCAGACCAAGGTAACTAATTCAGTTTTATTATGTTACAAATTTATTTTTAATGTGATGCAGTTGGTAGCCAAACCTTCATACAAAGATAACCATTTTAGTTTTTGTGGATAACAAAATCGTAAAAAAAAAAAATCAGAATAGTAACTCAGGTACTTTTGGAGATTTGCGACGGAGGAAGATGATGAAAGGGAGGAGATGGCGATAAAGGAGGGGTCGGAGGCGGCGAAAGAACAGAGAAGCGGAAGATAGGAAGAGGAGAGAAGGGGAGTTGGGTCGCCATGAAAATAGTATAAGAGGAAGATGACAACCAATGACCTATGAATTTTTCTGCTTAGATTCGCGGCGGAGGCAGCGGAGGAAGATGACGACGAGGGAGATGAATATTAAGCAAGAGAAGATAATTTTTTATTTTTCCTCCTTTTGATTTGAATTTTGAATTTTGAATTTATTTTTGTTGTTTAATCCCAAATATTTGAATTTGAATTATTAATTATGACAGTTATTTCTCCTTGATTTTAGGTGGTTTGAATTTATTGCGTTATTTTTGTAATTATTTTATTAATATACTGATATTGTAATTACTTTCTAATTATTTTAAAAGAAGTAGTTTGGGCTTGTTTTTGTTAAAAAAAAAACGAGTGGCCATTATTTTAAGAAAAAAGAGTTTGGGCTTTTATATATATTTTAAAAAAAGGTTGGGCTTTGCTTTAAAAAAGAGAGTTCGGCTTGCGTTTGAGAAAATGATTTGAACTTGTTTTAAAAAGGGATTTGGGGGTTATAACCGTAAAATGAGTACAATTTTTGGACTTAATTTATACTTATTCGATTAAAAATTAAATTCAAATCCGATTTACAATATAAATAATTTAAATATAAGTAAATTTCTGATCAACCCTATATTTTGTTTGGGGTATATTATAGCTGGATATCTGGGCGCTGCGCTTCTCCTCATCTTTCGCGACTATCCTATGGCAGCAAGAAAAGGATCGGGGATCACCTCAGGTTAGTTTATCTCCGCCCTTCTTCTCTGCTCTCCTCCTCCTCCTCCTTTATTCTTTTCTTCTATTTTCCTATTGCAAACTACGATGCCGAGTCTCGACGTTTTTGTTTCCGCCTAGCCCTAATTTCCGAGGTTGGGCTGACGCCGCCGCGTAGGCGGCCGCCCAGTCCGATTTTAAATAAATTTATTCACATGCACCTTATTCTATTAGCTGTACTTTCTAAAGGGTGGGTCTTATAATTACATTTGGATCAGAGGTTTACACTTTGAAGAATAATATTGAACCGTGGGAGTAATGGATGTCTATATTTATGTACTTTGTTTGAGATAGACCAGAAAGGAAAGGTGGACACTTAACTTGGGTCGAAAGGGAGTATTAATTTTGGATTTCTTTACGCACGAAACTAGAGAAGCCTTTTTGGTCCATATTTGGAGGATCCTCTTCCACTGTTTAATTTCTGTAAACAAAAATGTAGTGTCAATGTTCCCCCAGTCAAAACAAAAAATATTTATATTTGGCTGCTCATGGATTATGCCTACTACAGTACTACACTTCAGTGTTGCTATTTGTCGAGGCAACTGTTGGCGCAAGCTCTTTATGTGTACAATAATGTTGTGTTTGGTCTTATATGCAGCTGAGGAGAAGATGATAATGGCTGCTGCAGCCTCAAAAGGTTTTAATAGTTTGGAAGACTTTGCGTTCCACGTTCTATGTCAGACTCCTAGTTGGTGTGGGCCAGTGTTCTAAAAATCCCCACTTAGGCGCTATGCCCCCTCCTGGCGCCTCGCCTAGGCACTAGGCTCCCCTGGCGCCTCGCCTAGGCCTAAGGCGGCAAAAAAATTCCTTCAGAAAATTAGGCAGGGCCTAGGCGGAGATTTTTTTTTTTTTTAATAACTATCCAAATCAGATCTTGATATATTTATTTTTTTAATGATTTATCATATTCATAATGCAGTTCGTAGCATATCAAATCATAACAAGAAGTGAATAAGATCAAGTTAAAATGGATAATTTTAGTATAGTTGTAATTTTTTGAACTTGTATCAATTTCAAATTATATAAATGATGATACATTTGTAATATTTAGTTTAATTCAATATAATTCTTAAATTTATATTTAGTTTATTAAGTTTTAATATTGAAATGAATTCTTGAAATTTTAAATTTTATTATTTAATAGCAATCTTGTTTATGAATAAAACTAATACGTTAAAGATATGTTTGAACTTTAAACAATTGCATGTTTGTGTTTGAACTTTGACATTGACAATATAGATATGTGTTTGAAATTTAAGTAAATGCCTTTATTATATTTATTATAGATTGTTTTGCTTTATATTATTGTTTTGTTTGGATAAATGTAAGATACAATATTAAAATTGGCTTAAAATAAAAAATTCCGCCTAGGCTCCGTCTAAGCCCCTCCTGGCCGCCCGCCTCCCGCCTAGCGCCTTTTAGAACATTGGTGTGGGCATCTCTATGATAAATTTGCAAGGGTATATTTCTCTGTTTCCAATCTTAAGAATTCTATATGCATGATTTGAATGTCATCCACTCATCCTGCATTAGCTAACCTTTAGGAGCTTCAATGGCTAGATTTTTAAATTCTTAAAAATTTATATCGCTCAATATTGATATATTTCGATATGCTATCTGTTGGTATCATGAACAAAGAGAGTTGGTATTATGAATAAAGAGACTTTGTTTTGTGGCTAGGTTAAATCTTCAACCAAATCCCCAGCCTATTTGTGAGGTGTGCTTCATTTGTGGTGAAAGATGGGAGCTGATTAGATTTTGGGGTGATGTTTGTGTGGGGATAGAGCTTAGATAATGCGCTTACATATTTTGGTGGCGGATTAGGATGCAAAAGATAGTTGTTATGGTTTGGTGGTGGATGGTCAAATGGCCCGGCAACTAATTTTTAGGAGGATTTTCCATGATCGGGAATTAGAGGTGGTGCGGCTGTTATAGAATTGGGAGAGCTTGGGCATCTTAGTTCTCATGCAAATTCTTTGAGTTTGGCTCTTTGTCTTACTAGCCGCTTTTAAGTGAGATCCTACTATCAGCATTTGTCTGTAGGGCTACAGTTGCGTTTACGTGGTGGAGTATGTGGAAAGTGGGTACTCCTTGAAATGTGGTTCTTTTACATGGACAGCAATGCTTGGGCAAATTTTTGCTCAAGAATTGTTGTGGAGGAGAGGCAAGTTTTTGGTGAATCATTGCTACATGTGTTAGCGTGAAAGGGAGTAAGTGTCCCTTATTGCTTCATTATGCTTTTACTAGTTTGTTATGGACAACAATATTCTCTTGTGGGGATATCATGGGTCATTAGTCCAATTTTTGTGTGCTAGGAGAAGTGTGAGACTTTAAAAACATAACAGAACTAGGTGGGACATGATTCCTTATTGTCTTTAGTGGGTTTTTATGGAGGAAATGAAATGTGAGATATTTTGAGGAGAGGGAACGGACACCTGCGCATGTTAAATGTTTATTCGTGTATTCTCTTTTTCTGGAAAAATGAGGTTTATAGTCGGCTGGTTAATGCTTTTATTGACTTGTTGTATATATGCCATAGTAAGCCATGGTGTTTTTTGTACTCTTTTGATTGGTTGTACATGGGGTCATCCCATTGGGCCTACTTGTCAAAAGGGAAAAAAAAAGGTTAGTGACCGCATTGAATATTTGAACGGTAAAGAGTTCAGACTTTTTACTATGCTTTCATACTGTATAGAACTTCCATTTTGTGGAATAATGCATTTGTTATGGATACAGACAACTTATGGACTTAAAGATAATGCAAACATTTAGGATCACCATATATTTGTTAGTGTGACTGATTGGGATCAACCGTCATGACAACGTCATATAGCAGTGGCGGAGTTCATTTATTACTTCTTTTTTTATCGTAATTTCTTGGATTAAATACTTTTTAAGTATTTTTTTGTCCCACATCGATTAAAAAGTGTTTTGATGTGATATTTAATTTATTTGCACCAATCAAATCTCAATATCATTCTTTTGATTTTATTTATTATACATAGTAAGTAGTTATATTCCCATAATCTGGCTACTAAACATGTAACATAGCCTTATAAACTAATTAAGGTGCACGAATTTATGTCAAATATGAGTTGTGATAATTGTTATATCCTTTTATTGTCGATTGCAGACTTATCAGTGTGAACGTCAGAACAGTAGTCACAGGACTGAGCATGTTTTATTTTTAGATAAAAAGGTTAACGGTACTTGCTGTGAAATTTACAGGAATTTTTTGGTGTCTGATTGTAATGCTGCTTTTGATGGTACTTATTTTTTCCCCTTATTTCTTGCACTATTTTTAGCACATTCCGAATACTAATTTGACCTAAGTTGTTATTTATTCATGCAACTATTTCACATGAATTTAACAGTTGCAAATCATTGATCATGAACTATTAATTTGTCATTATAGCCCAATGGCCACAGATTTGATCTTGCTTTTGTTTGATTTGAAAGCCCGATGCTTTTAGTCTTCTGTGATTTAAGACTCCTTTGTCCATGTAAACAGAGATGGAGGACTGTTTTAAATAAAAGAGTTGAATTATTAATAGGTATGAGATTAGAACTGTGTTGGTTTTAGTGAGTTTCTACTAACATGCTGCGTAGATACGTCCTTAGCCTTCTTTCTCATTATTGACCTTTAATTCTATAGTCTAAGCCTTTTCTGAGCTCTGTCCTGCATCACCCTGGCCCTAAATTAATCATTCTTTAGTTCATTTCGTGAAAAAAATATAACATTGTATTCTACTCTCTTGTATGAAAGACTACTACCAAGAACCAAGTATGCAAAAATGCATCGTGGAAAAACTACTACCCCTGTGCTAGCTATTTTTTTGGAGAATCTACCTAGTTTACAAGTGTATAACTACCTTTGTTTGCTAAAATGGCTCTTGGAACAAATACCAACCTTTTCTTTCTTTCTTTTTCCTGTTTAATATGCTCGTAAGTGTTCAGTGATCTTATATTGTTAAACATATAATGATACGCTACTAACACAGTTTGGCCTCAAATTTTAACCCTCTTAGTTATTATCAGTTGAGCTATTAGACATGCCAATAGAAGCAAGGGTGGCATCGACGCTTGCAAGAATACTCTTCTATTTCAAAGAAACTAGCAAGCTTGGCTCTTTCGACTATATCCAAGGATCTCTAAGAAGCTTTAGATTTCTCGGGCTGCTATTTAGTGATTAAAGAAATAGATACAGACTGAGAGTTTAACAATGAAATTGCTATAAAAGCCCCTGTTGAATTTTTTACAACCTTCCCCTCTTTTCTTCTCAGATGACCCTGTTTAAGTTAATGAATATCTAGATGGAACACCGTGGTTGATGAAGAGCATTTATGATCTAGTTTTTCACATATACCTTTTTCCAGAAGTTTTACCTTTATCTACTTTGAGACTGCTTATGAAGTACTACCTCAACTGCTCTAGATACAATTCAAATATTAATAGGTGTAAAAACTTTTAATTAAACTGTTATAAATAATGTTTTGTTATTTTTTCTAATTTTTTTTGATTTTCACTCGGCGGTGTCTATTGCAAGGAAATCACTCTAGTTTCCAAATGAATCTCATCTTACTCAGAAGACATATCTATGTAAGTTCTCTCCTTTAGTTAGAACCAGCTGTTAAGTTGCATGGTCTATGCTGATTCCTGCCTTTAGCAGGGAGGGGAGGCTCAGGGTTAGAAGACTTGGGTAAAAAATTAGTGCTTCTGATTACTTGCAATGGGCAAAGAATGTGTAATATTTGAATAGGTTTTCTTATACAATTAAAACTTCAACCTGAAATCTTGTTTTCTCTTTCTTCATGCTTCACATGTCGCTGGGTTTTTGATGTATGTTTTTAGTAATTGACATTTTCTGATGCCGCCTTGCATAGAAATAGTGAAGGTGTTTGTATTCACCAACACCGTTACTTTTTTGCTACCACACTTGGGTAGGGGGAGTATATGTATGCATTGTTGGAACATTGATTTCATTTTTATTAGAAGATAAGACAAAATATGATCAAAGGATTCTAAGTATTAGGATTTTGGAAACCCCAAGGTTAGCTCAAAATGGTAGTGAGCCTAGTGATAAGTGCTTGGCAAGGCATCGGTCATGAGTTCAATACTCAAAGACATTGATCTCTTTGGAGCCACCCACACATCTTTCCATGGGATTACATGGTGTTCATGGTTTTCTGCATATTGTGTGCACCTGATGGTTTATCTAGTGCACACCCTAAGGTTAGTGGCTGCAGGTTCCATTGAGGTTGAAAAGAATAAACTAGGATTTTTGGCAATAGTGGATAAAAATTTTGGGTATTGTGTGCAGCAGATGGTTTATCTAGCGCGCACCCTAAGGTTAGTTGCTGCAGGTTCCATTGAGGTTGAAAAGAATGAACTAGGATTTTGGGCAATAGTGGATAAAATTTTGGAGTTGCGAGGAGTAACCAGAAACCATGGACGGATTTGGAGCCAGAAAAAGATTAAGGATTTTCATAGTATGGTAGGATTTAAATGAATTATCCTAACTCATCAAATTGATAGATTACAAAAGAGAGTTAAGAATGATAGCTTGTTAGGGAAATAAGGGAATAAAAGAGGAGAGAATGGGGGTGAGGAAAGGGGTCAGGGGAGTCTCGTAACTTGAGAGCTATCTTGGTTTTGAATATAATAAAATAAACATGAATTACAAACCATATGATTTGATATTTCATCCGGCTAAAAGCCCAGAGCAGGATGAAATCCAGGGTACATTTAGAAGGATCCATAGACCACACTAGGGAGAGGTGTTGAGAGCAAAAAGTATGATAAGGAATACGTGAATGCGGTAGACAGTGAGCTGCATAAGCTAAAATGCTGTTTTATGCAGTATGGTGTTGCCCAGAGGTAATTAGGTGCTCCACTTAGCCATTTGTATCCAGGTGTTGCACGGTTTTGGGGGATGGCCACATACATGCGTATGATGTATGGCTCTAAGCACTGGTTTACTCTCATAGTCCATCCATTATCTTGGAGATGGTTTGTGGTGCTTAAGTTTAATCTGGTTCACACATATTTGAACAAACTCTGCCAGAACTCACTCAAATTAGGGTCCCTGTCAGTTTATATGGAAATGGTATACACCGTGTAAGTTTGAATGTCTTATCAGAGAAGGATTATGCAAGAGACTTTGCTGAGAAACGGGTAGAAAATATGAGTACCTATTGAATTTGTGACCGAAAAGGGCCCGACTTGGCAAAACAATACAAGTCATGGACCTATCCTTGAACCGGGCCCGTTTCCCTAGGTCTGGGTTGGGACTGGGCCTGTATAAAAAGTCTGTAAAACTTTGCATAAAGATTTCCACAACTTCACAATTATCTTCTGGTGTCTAAACCATCTGCATGTCTGAGATCTTTATTATGAAATTCATTTCACATTTTTCCATAGTAAACAGATCATTGCTGTATAACATCCAGCTTTACATTTTCCATCTACTTATTTTATAAAATGTTTCCAAACAATTATGCCTGCGTTTATTTTTAATTTTGTTTCTCGAGAACCTTCGGCTTGAGGGTTTAAATTGTATGCATTTTGAGAAGTATGGTCTGAGGAACTTTCCATTTTTGTGAAACAACTAATTTAAATAACAAATCAAATGCAACAAGTAAATAGCTTCAAAAAAAATAACTACGTGACAATAACTTTATAATGCCAACAAAGTAAATGTTACCAACTTGAGTAAGTAACTTGATCACAAAAATTAATGAATTTTCCAAAATAAATACTTAAATCTTCAAACTTGAAATAACTGAATTTTGATAACAAACTTGAATTAATTTAATTTGAGAGAATTATTTAATTGAACTTGAGAGTTAAGATTATCAAAGATAGTTGGGATAATTATGTGATAAGAATGGTAAGTATCTCTATAGAATACTCTTCCTTTCTTCACTTCTCACTCCTCATTTCTTGACCAGGATGTATAGTAAGCTCATCATTATCCGGTTGTTTTTGTTTTAATTAGCCTGGGAGCTCAGTATCATCAATCATGGTGGCCTCCTGTTTATCTTCTGTTTTCAGAAGTTACCTACTTCGGTCTGTATTCATGCTGAATTAGGAGGGGTATATTTAGTGGAGTAAAAAGCAAAGATTTATGAAGATTTGGATGGACTGGTAATTGTGATGGTTTCGACTTATTATTAGATGATGATAAGTAGCATAATTAACAACATTAATATGAAATTAGTCATGTAATTGGCGGGTTTCCATTAAATTTCTAGCACTGAGAGAGAATCAAACTTAAAGATCAAAACAGCGAAACTGAGTTTGGAGTTTTGGGATTTGGTTGTTGAACGAGTGTCTAAGAGATTTGATTGTTGCAAGGGGCTTTTTTCCCCTTCTCTTGGAGGTAGGATTTCTTTGATTAGAGCCTTTCTGCCTAGTATGCCACTCTCTTTTAAGCTTAAATGAAGTTGCAAACTCCCTGGACCCGTATGTGCTTGTTTACTCCTGTATTGTATGCTCTGTAGTTTACTCTTTGGTGTTTCTTTTTTCAGTATATGAAGAAGTGCGAGAGATAACTGCAACTATGCTTGGTTTGACCATAAAAGAGTTTGAGGACCTTCGTGCCAAAAAATATGCTGAGAAGTGAAAGGTTGTGTCGAGGAATTTAGAAGAGGTATGTTTGTTTTTTTTTGTTTTTTCTAAATTTTTTATTTCTTTCATATTTGAATCATTAACGTGGTATAATGACTTATATTATTCTGAAAAAAATATCATAATAAACAAGTACATATTTTTTCTAAACCTAGTGCACAGTTCATACCAAGGATGGTATCGGTGAATTCTATTTCATGCACATCAACTTGGATAATTTTCACTTTTTATTTTGAATGTACCCTTCAGTTTGGGTGTGTTGAACATTTGAACAAAACCCTTCGATTTTGTTCTGAACAAATCCCTTCAGTTTGGTTTTGAATAAAACTATTGAGTTTGGTTCCGAACAAAACCTTCGAGTTTGATTCCCAACAAAATCCTTCAGTGATGTAAAATTTTTGGACTTTTGTGCTTGTACCTAAACTGGAACTCAGTGTTCTAAAAATTGTTTAGGCGGCGGAGGGGCCGCCTAGTGCTAGGCGGTGGCTAGTCATTATTTTAGGCGATTTCATCTATTTAATTTTCTATTCTATAAACCTGTTATACTATAGTATGTGTAATTTTTTTAAAATTTTACATGAAACATTACCAAAAAACAATATTTTAATGCTTAATAAATTTATTTAATAAGTATTGTATAGTTTCAAAGTAGATGTCTGATTCTAGTTAGGCGGGGCTTAGATGCTTAGCCAAATCAAGGCGGTCGAGGACCGCGTAGCGTCTAGGCGGGGATTAATCGGATCTAGGCAGAGAGCCAGAGATTTTTAAAACGTTGCCTGAAAGGAACAGTCCGTTGTAAAGTATATGTCCCTTGAGATATCTCGTGCCATTTTTTGATATTTGCTTCAATCGATTATGGCAATAAGTAATTTGAATGTTGGAGAGGAGCAGTGAATGTCATTTTTGGTGAGCAGTAAATCTTCGCACACGAACTTATTCATGACAACAACTCACGACCCTATCAAAAATAGACGCATGGATAACATAAAAAATGGTCACAGCTGTGTATCACTTCTTTCTGCTGAAAAATTTCTCCCCCACCCCCCCAAGTCTCCACTTCCTCTCTCATCCTCTCCGCTCCCCCCCTACAATAACTTCACTACCATCACCAGCTCCTCACTTCAGTCCCCCATCTAGGGGCACACCGCCAACGACCTCCGTGATACCTCCTAATCACTTGTGAAATCTTCTGTCCTAGGTCTAGTGTTGATGGAAAAGTTTTGGATATCAAATTGCGTGAGAAATGATATTTGTCTGAAAAGTTGTCGTCTTTTAGATTTATATATATTTTTTCCCCAATTGTTTCACTCTTCAGGTTTAATAACTGTGTTTGAGCGTTATTATTTATCGAGTCTGATGTTAGGAAGAGACCTGATCACTGATGTGACGAGGGAAAAAGCTTTATTAGGAGAAAAAAAAAATTTGGATTTCTGATTATGAATTTGTTGGGAGAAAAGTTGAAATTTGGTTTGCAGATTCAGAACTCCATTTATGAAGCTTCGAATGATTTAAGAAAAAATATGATTATGCAGTGACGTAGTTCACATGGAATTCCTATGATTTATACCACCTGTGAGCTAGGAAGAGAGGGCGAGAGAAAGAAGGCTTTTCTATTTTTGGTTCATAGAGGAGAGAAGCCGGAGTAAATCAGTTAATGGGTTCTTTGTTTAAAAAAAGAAGTGTGGGTCGCCAGTTTTCCTTTGTCATGTATTTATTTGTAAGTTGTTCGTTTTCCAAAATGTACTCTCTTGTAAAGTCACCAATTGTGTAGATTTCTTTTGTTTATTTATTTTATCTTCCCTACCCTACCCGAGAGTCAAAATGTTATAATATCATATCATTTGCAGTGTGTAAGGAAGTTTGGTCCTAACCACGTGGATTGCTATCTCAAACTAGATCTGATTGAAGAATATTGTGCTGTGAATGATGGTAGGAAAGGGCGTGACCATCTCATTCCTGCACCAAATTCAGAATGGATATTTTAGTTTTAGCGGCTGTTGCAAACTGGAAAAGGGACCAAGTCATTTATTTTTATTATTTTGGGGGTTCTTAAGAAATTTATGGTATGTTTTGCATTTAGCATATTTATTTATTACTCCTTGTGATAGAACTGGCCTTCCTTTTTAGTTGGTCGCAAGAAACTCAGAAAGAGTTCCCTTTCTGTGAATTTTAGAATGAAAAGATGATGTTTACCGAGTTGGTTTCAGAAAGTGTTGCGTATTATTTTAAACAGAGTTCAACTTCTTTAATTAATTTTTATGTTTATAAATAAGTTGCCTATTCTATTAAAATTAATTACGACTTCCTACAAATTTGTTTCCCACATTTTTGAACCAAGTACACCAAAATTTGGTAGGTATAATTTTTCGTATTCTTGTATGATAATTAAAATTGGATAGTGAAATTAAATTATATGAAAAAGATGATCTAAACTGTAACTTATCAAGTCTTAAAACTGCTTTTGTTTCAAAGAATAAAATAATCTCTACATGACTTTCTAAAGTCAATTGGTAGAATCTTAAAACTCAACTAATTATGAATTCATTTAATTTTATTTAATATAATTATCATTATCGTAAAATATTTAAAAACTACT
The DNA here is from genome assembly GCA_020205555.1 of Panax stipuleanatus. Classification (NCBI taxonomy): domain Eukaryota; kingdom Viridiplantae; phylum Streptophyta; class Magnoliopsida; order Apiales; family Araliaceae; genus Panax; species Panax stipuleanatus. Next base: position 157,398,662 of record CM035122.1, read on the forward strand.
ATCAATTATAATTTTGTTATTTTTAGTACTTGCATCAATTTTAAAACTTGTAATTTCTTAAACTGAGTTCAAGATTCTTTCTTTAGAACAAAAAAATACTTTACAAATAAAACAAAATTAGGAAAGTATACAAGTAGTGTAAAGGTGTTTTTTTGCCTTTTGATTATAGCTAGTAGTTGGTCTGTTCATGTGCCAACCCCATGATGGTTTGACATCAAATAATACCCTAGTCGTCCCTTAATATAAGTCATTTTAGAGTTGTACATAAGTATTAAAAAAATAATTATATAACATTAAATATAATATTAATTATCTATATTATCCTTATGTTGGAAAAAAAATGTGTTATTTATTTGACAAAGAATAGTGAGAGAATCAAAATTATATTTAATATTTAGGGTAATATTAGAAACTAAGCAAATTAATATTTACTTGAAATTCTCAAATAACAAATATTAAGAGATAAAAATATTTTCTCTAAAACAACTTATATTAAGAAACAAAGGAAGTAATTTAAATAGAAACTAAAAACCACGATGTGGAAGTGAAAATTGAAACACATGCAGTGTTGCAATTCTGGAAAGATAAAAATTGTAATACAAGGTTGCTACAAAATGAATACTATAATACCACTTGGGATGAGCATTCGGTTATAACCGAACCGAATAAACTATTTGGTTATAACCAAAAACAGAAAAACTCCATTTTTAAGTATCCGAACAACCTAAATTGAAAGATAACCGAATTATCAAATTTGTTATTCGATTATTCGGTTAATAACCGAAATTAATAGCAGAAGCATGAAGCATTGTAGCAGCCAACACTCAGCAGACAAAGCAAAAGAAATATACACAACACTTGGGCAACAACATGTAGGCTGCAGCACAGCAGAACCGAGTGATGATGAGTATTGTAGCAATAACTGGAGAATCGTGTGGTAGTGTTAGGCATAACGATTACTTTGATGTGTTAGGCTTGACAAATCAAAGATGCATTAATATTGTGGCACATACACCGTGAAAATATAGATGAAGCAAAAGAAAATACTCTGATTGACATACGGAATTAGAATCCAAGTATGAAATTATAATGCAATTCTAATTAAATAATATTCATAAAATAAAAACAACTTATATATATAGAAAAAACAAATATACAAAGATTACCAATTCTCAGCAATCAAACGGTCAGCTCAATAAAAGATATTTTTTATGTTTTAAAAAAAAAACAATAATAACAGAAGTCTCTCGTTTACAGTCGAGTAACAAAACAACAATTGTGATATCAATCCAAATCACCAATTCAATCACCAAAGCGCGTACAATCCTGCACAAAAACGGATAAACACCAAAAGCTTGACGGCTTGGGCCGCCGGGGGATAGCTCAGGACGCCGGGGGATAGCTCAGGACAATGGAGGTAATAAACTCTATTGCTGGAAAATAATAATATTGTGTGTGTACCTTAGGAATAGTCATGCCATGTATTTATAGTACCTCATATCCCTGCTAGAATTCATTTTCATATTGAATTAGGGTTCTCCCGTGTATCATTTTTATAATAGGACTACACCAAATCTCTCAAGATATAGGAAGCTTAATTGATAACTAATTCCTTCTTCCATTAATAGAATCTCCATATATTTAGGAGTTTCCTCCCAACATGGCCCAACCGGACCCAACCGAGGCCAAGCCCAATCCGGGTCTTGGACCTCAAATATTCGGGCCCCAACATTGCCCCCCAGTCTTCCATTAAATGGAACATTTGATGGAAGAATACATAAAATATAGCCCGACCATACAAAACATCCAGCCCATCTGTTAATAAGCCCAACAGGACCAAGATCTGAGACTCTCTGACCGAGCCCAGACCAATGACTGAAATTCACTAACCAAGCCCAAGGAACAATCCATCCGGCCTCGGCCCACCTCACATGGCCCAAAAGTCTGTAAACAACCCGCAAGCCTCCAAAATAGCAACACCCAAAAATACCCTTTACAACACAAACCCTTGGCATCCCCACGTGCCTCATCATTTCCACCATTAATGTGTCATCCCTAGGAATTCGGGACTAGCCCCCAACAATCGTATATCAAAAACCCTTTCCACGTTTATCATTTCCCCACCGATTTCCAAAAATACTCTCTCTGTAAATCTCCTCCTTACAAACACCTCAAGCTCAAACAATGGCAACCATCTCCAACTCCACCGACTCCCCACGTGTCATCACCGACCCCATCATCGCCACTCCGTTTTCCTCTATTCCAGCCCTAACGATACCCATTAACACTGCATCCACCACTGCTCAGACAGCCATCCTCATTGCCATCATTACCGATTCCACCATTGTAGCCACCTCCAGTCCAACCACCGCCCAACCAACCGGTCCGCCGGAAATCGACCACCAAAAGGCCCAACGAGAGTACTCCGATGTAGCCCAATTCCCACAAATCAACACCCCATCTCGACTTGTGAATGCTGATATGGACCTCATCCGCACAAGCTACCAGATTCCGGCCACCCACTCCTTAAGAGCCCCGACCGCCTCCCACCGGATGTCCACACCACCGATGGCTGGATCGCCGTCCCATTAACTCTGATAGGGAAGGGAGTTCGGTTTCCCCTCCACACATTCATCCTAACCCTCCTCGAGTTCATTGGCATCGGCTTTAGCCAACTGGTGTCGAACTCCTACATCCATATCATCGCCTTCATAGCCTTCTATAGAGTGAAGCCGAAGTGCCTCCTTCACTCGACTTCTTCTTCAACCTGTTCAGCCTGGCGGGAACTCACGAACCGGGCCTCAAAGTCTTCAGCAAAATCCCAAACAACCCAACTACCAAGCTGGAAAGACGACCCCTGATGAACGCCCCTTCCAGCAACAAATTTTGGTACAAGGACTGGTTCTTCATCCAAGGGCCGGAGACACTCCAACTACCGAACTGGGCCTCCCACAAACGAGCCAATGTCTCCCTGGGAGACATCCCTCCCGAAAGATTAAGGGAGATCACCAAACTTATCCCGAAGCTGCCCTGAATGGAACTACGCCCTTTTGACCAAGCAAGCTTGGTTTTTTGACCACCAATGTAAGTCCCCGAACTCCCTCCCTTTAATTACCAAACATTACATAACGACTTCTAACTCTCTTACCTTTGCAGTATCCTTCATCCGACCGACGACCTCCGAACGACGTGATCTGGACGAATAGCAATCGGACAAGCAACCTGCTCAAACTGTCGAAGCGCTTATCATTGCCGACCCTCCCACCCAAAGGCCAAATTTCCAACATATATATCATCGAACCTACTGAAGACGACGTCCCAGAAGTGTCATTAAGAGTCAGGCACAAAAAAAGAGCCTCCAAAGGGACTCAAAGAAAAACCAATCCATCCCCAACCATTCCCAAGAACATCATTGATCTGCCGGCGAGCGAACGAGCTCAAATTCTATGAGTCAAGCAAAGACGTGTCAAAGTCAAGCCTCTGACTGCTGATGATTTGAGAGTCTTCTCCTCCGAGGCCCCTATCCCTACTTCAGAAGTCAACACGAGCCTTGCCACGAACCAAAACCAGAAGCGAAAGAACGCAGAGGACTCAACATCCGAACCGCCAACCAAAAACCCCCATGCAGATGAGCCTTCTTCCACCAAACAACCTTCTCCTACTCCAACCGAAGAACGGTCTGACCAAAGTTCATTCTACAGATATGAGGCCAACAGCTACCCGATGGATGCTTTTAATAGCTTCAACCTCCCCGCCGACGACGACCATTACAAAGACATGTCGTTCGACGACCTTATAGTGACTGGCGTCATGCAACAAGGCCGGGTAAACTTTTTCACTTCTATTTCCTAACAATGTTATCATGATTTCTCTGCCTTAACCTCAAGATGTCCTCCTCGGGCCAATGCCACATGGAGTCGCGTCTCTAAACGGTGGAGTGATCGAGAAGCTGAAGGAACCCAACTGAGACAAGAAATTAAAATTGTGACGCCCCCAAATTCGGGTCTCAAACACCCGGATTCGATCATCACGATCTAATACAAACCTCTAAACAACATACAATAACTAAATGTGGAATAAAATAAACGTATGTCGTTCATTCAAAAGGTGTTACTAGTCCCAAGATTCGATAACCTTAATACAACCTTACAATCATACCCTAGAATAACCATTAGGGTTCAAATTACATAAACAGTAATCAAACTAAGCACAAAACCAAGTCAACTACTTGAAGTCTATTACTTCAACTTTTCTTTACCATTGTCATTTCCTGAAGTCTCGGGTTTAACTGCAATAGAAGTCATAATATAGCAAGGGTGAGCAACTAGTTTGCTCAACAAGTTTAAATACAGCAATCAAGGATATATCATGATTAAGGAATATATACAAAGAGGAATTCAACAATATGAATATCGGAAGCAATGAGAATGATTGCTTTTAGAATAACTGATAGACGAATAGACTTCGAACTATAAACTTCCAACAGAATCAATAGCTGATTGACCCTTTGGTTATTGGCTACAGAATATGTACTTAAGGGGATCAGCCTCGCGTACGCCATGTATATGCATAACATTCAACTCTGCTATTTGTATCTTATATTGGATACATGTGGTACTCCCCTATAATATAAGGGGTGTTCTCTTCAGTCTAAGAATCCCTACCATTAATTGTCCTGGATAGCTTTTATAAAAATTTCATGCAATTGTCTGACCGAACAAGGGTTCAGACTCTATCTGAAGCAGTTCATGAATTATAAAACTTTTAAATAATGTACAAATCCAAGACTGTACGAACTCAAGTGCACCAAGTGCGAATATCAATAAAATCGATGTGAAATAATTGTTAAATAATTAAACCACCTAAAGCATACTTTGAAATAAGGTTCAAGCTAAAATAAATAACTTGCAACACAATAGTAACCTGCTCAATACAATATGAGAAGGATAGGAAACTTTCATAATAAAGAGTATAAGTCAGGGAACTTGCACAATAAAGAGTGAAGTTCAGAAACTTGCATTCAATATAACAATCAAATGAAGTTAGAAAACTTGCACATTATATGAGTTTGTGTAAGTTAGAGAACTTGCATGTTTGCTCAGCTACAAATAATCTAGCTTTAATTAAATTGCGTTAAAACGACCTAATATTAACAAGTCGGTCTCTCCATTAGTATTGTGTAGACTGGTATGAGTTCATACTTACAAAAATCTAATCATCAGATAAGTCTATCACATAAGACCACAACTAATACCAAACATACCATATATAGCAAGTTATAGCGTCATAATACGTTCACTGTCAAAATCAGATTCAACCAAACTGTCCAGACCTGAAAGTGGCCTGGCGCAGCTGCGCCCTGGTTAAGCCTAGGGATGGCGCAGCTGCGCTGTCCCCTGGCCAGACCAGGTTTGAGCTTTTGCTCTGCTGCTTCTGACCAAACCATAAGTATTCATTGTCACATAGTGTATCTACATGTTAAAGAGTATTGCATGCTTACATAGTTGATAAGTACATAATATTCGATGATTATTATTCCTTTATATTTAGTTTTATTACATGTTTCATGTGGATATGGGCTTAAGTGGGGTGTTTATTGTTTCAGGCGAATTAAGGCGTAAAGGGCTGAAATGATGAAAAGGAATAAGTTTGTGGGTTTTTAAACCCAATTCGAAAATAGAATGTTCATGGGCCACACGTTCACCATCTTAGCATTCATAAGGAGTCTAGCAGCTTGTTTTTACATATGTCCAATTCATATAATGCTTGCTAATTCTATGTGGGCCACGAATTACAATAGCGAAGGAAGCCCACTTAAAGTCTAAGCTGCTCACGATTTTTATATATTCCAAATTTCAGCAACTTGATAATCCCAAATTGGTTATGGAATTGAATGTGGGCCACGTTAGCTTGCTTGCAATTCCTAGTCAATTAAAGCCAAGCACCACACTAGCAAATGCAAAGCATAGAAAGGAAACAAGCTGTCACGGTTTTGGTGATTTGCAAAAAGGGAATTCCTAAGTCAACAAGGAATCAATGCAAGACAATCATTCATCATGTGTGGGCCACGGTTCAGCCTTGCATGCAAACTAATTAGTATGTCATATATTAACAAGGGAATAAGCTGCTGGACAGTAGTCCAAACCGCTGGGGCGAGGAGGCAGAAAAATGGTCAGCTGCTGGAGTCCTTTTGCGAGACGGATTGGTATAGTAATTAAGAATAATTAGAGTTGTTTTCTTGGGTTATAAAAGGGGTTGATAGGAACATATTTAGGGGATCTTCTTTCATCTTTCATAATTAGATCTAGGATTTCTTGGAGTTATGAACTAATTCTTTCAATTCAGTTCGGAAGGGATGTTGAACCTTATTCATAATTAACGGTTTGATCAAGTTTATTTTCTTTATTCCTTCTTACATGAGATTTATTTTGATAATCTACTTTAATTTCTTGTATGCTATTCAATTTACTAACGTGATTCTGCAGGATTAAATTAGTAAATTGATATCATCTGCTAGATTAAGATTGGTATTACGTGTAATTGATATCTGTCTTCATCACAAGTAGTAATTAGTAATACCTGATTGTGGACAAGCTTTTGAGTATTGCTATGATTATTAGAAGGCAAGTTAAACAATCCGAGCTTATGTGTTTGTTGCTTGGAATAGTCTAATTCCCTAGTTCTTAATGCTGCTGTTATATTAAATCTAGAGAGCTTGTTCTAGGTTATATAATGGTTAGAATCTTGTGAAGAGCTTGTTCCATTGAGTGACAATCTAAGGGGAGTTTCGGGTAGCAGAGCTTGTTGTTACCTAGGGCTATTAGTTTCATTGAAGGGTAAATAATGTTACACTTGATTAATCCATAATTGTGAAAAGGTGATACTGAACTGAAGAACTGAAACTTTTTATTCATTGTTAATTCTTATTACTTTATTTTTGATAATTTAGTTTAATTAATTCAAAACCCCCTTTTTATTAGAAATCATAGAATAAATATAAAATAAATCACTCTCTGTGGGATCGATCCTTGCTTACTACTGTGCTAATTATTTAAATTCGTGAAGTGAAAGTGAGGTTAATTTAGGAGTGTAAACGACAGCTCCCAATAGTCTTTCTAAGTTCCACCTTTCATGCCATGATTCAAGATTAGCATTTTAAATGACTTAAGGTCATACAAGGTCATGCAATCCTATAGGCTACCATGTTCGTCATTTAAACACATAAGGTGGTTACATAACTTATTTTAGGCATGCTCACAAGTATCCACATCTCATACGTATAACTAGCATCGCTATTCGTTTTAAACAAGCTTAAATCATGTCTCCTTCATGCTTACTAACTTTCATGGTAACTTCATAATGTGTGCACATTCATGATATCTTAGTGCCGCTAAAAGTACTCTTACGTATGTTCAAAATATCAGAATACAATGTCATCATGTTCATACAACTTTAGCTTTCCAAAACGTCCAAGTTTATCCTTTGAAATCACCTTAAACTTCAATCATGTATGCTAGTGTGTGCTCAACGCTTTAGATTAACTTTTCATGTCTATTTAGACCATACGATCATGCTCACTAAGTCAGAATACACACATGATACGCACATGTCTAAGTTCATATCAAAAACTATAAGTTCATCTTAAAACCATAAGTTTCCTTCTATAATATATACTAGCATGGTCACAATCATGTATGTTGTATCAAGAAATATATACATAAGAGTTAAACCAGTTTTCATGCTTGTCCAAAGTGGTACCACATGCTAGCACATAACAGAAACTAACAGAAACAGGAAACAAAATTTCAGGGCCTGGAGCAGCTGCGCCGCACCCTAGTACAAATAGGGCGCAGCTGCGCCGGTGCTCGGCCAGAACTGAAGCAGCTTTCTGCTTTGACAGTTAACAAACCCAACTCAAGATTTCTCAACAAATCCGATTCTATACCAGCCACATAATATAACTAACATGTTTATAACCTTGTATAACACTTAACAAACATATTCCACAATTCAATTAACATCTAATTCACATAATCAAGAACTTAGAATTTCAGAAATGAGGAACATAGATATGGGAATATACCTCTGCTAAAGAATTGAGTTGCAATAACAATTCTTAGTCTCCTTCACAATATCAGTATACTCACTCTTTATAAATTCCTAGCAAATAGAACTCTCAGCAAATGCAATAAGGAAGAAAAGAAGCTTCATTTATAGAGAATTGGATATCCAGACAAAGCTTTCTTCCACTATATTAAACCAACGAATTGAAAGATTGTATAATGGCAAAGGGAGAGTTATTGAGAGTTGGTGAAATCCATTATGAAACCCACTCCCTTATCATCATTAGCTAGAAATGTTGAGTTTGAGGAGAAGAGTAGAGTAGGCTAGCCTCTTGAGTGTTCACGCGAGGAAGAATTGGGTCACTCATTATAGGACAAGCAATACTCAGCAACATGGTAATACAACACTTAAGCTATATATATTATGTACACTTAGGTTATAACAAATGTAATTTCTAATGAGCAAATAATATTACAATGTATCAAGTTAGGGTACATATATATATATATAATTCATGTACATTTCATTAATACCGAATATAATTCAATTGGATATTATCATATTACATTATCCCTACACTATTATTATAGTATACATTAACTCCCCAATAAAAGATTGAATTGGTTAATTAAATAAATGATCTAGTCTATTAGTATTAAATTACTAAATAGACTATTAACTATTAATATTACTATTGCTTACATTTATTAATTAATCTACACAATTAAATTCTTTCACTATATTCAAGTAAATTGAATATTTAATTACTAACAACCCTATCAATTCTTCTGATATAAAAACCTTAGGGCTAGTCCACTAATTTAAATAAACCATTAGTGACTCCCTTTAAATATATCCTAGCAATTATTGGCATAGGCTACAACTCACATAACCACACAAGGTTTAAATAAGCATACAAAAATAACTCATTAAATCTTATATTTAATTAATAATGGAGTTTAAAAATTCACGGTCATTACAGAAACACTCCGGGCAGCTTTACTTAACGAACAAATCGCTCATGCTGAGTCTGACCAGGCCAACAAGCACCTTCAGACCAAACTCTCCAGCCTGCGGAATGATAACTCCGGCCTAAAGAAGTACACCGATATGACGGACACGAAATGACAAATGCTCCTGGAGAAAGCTGAAGCTGATAAAGCAGAGATTTGTCAGCAAAAGCAGGACAACACCGCCCTCCTACAACAGATCTTCGACTTGACGAAGCAGGAAGAAGACGCCCGTCAGTTGTGCAGTGTTCTGGAGAAGCAACTGTCCGAGCACAAAGCCTCCGAGCCAACCATTATCAAAGAGCTTCGGCTTCAAGTCATCAAAGAATATCGAGGATCGGCCGAGCTGAATGCTGAAATGGCTAAGATGTTCTTTGAGGGATATGAAGCTTGCCGAAGAAAAGGCAAAGCTAAGATGCTCGAACACTGTGTTAACCCTGCACTGTTTGAGACTTCGGACTCCAAAGAAGATGCCAATGAGGACACAAATGATGATCCTTCTACTTCAGATTAGGAGTCTTTGTATAAAAATCTGAAGTTTCCTGTAAATGTTAATTCATCAATGAAAAAATATCTATCTTTTCACATCGTTTCCCAAACGGCATTTATGTCAAGCATATATAACATTCAATCCATGAAATAGTTATAAACAATTAAAGCATAAAAATACTCTTTGCCCCCTAAGGCTACATAAATCCAACCTTATAACTGGCAACCTCGTCCTCTCTGAGAGCCGAACAAGTTCAACAAAAAATATTCACTTCGCTAAGCAGAGATGAAGGAATCCAACCTTATACCACTGGTGACCTTCTTTCTCTCCGAGAGCCGAATAAGTTCATCCAAGATTATTCACATACGCTCCGAAGATGCAAAGGAATCCCACCTTATAACTGGCAACCTCGTTCTCCATGAGAGCCAAAAATATTCACTTCACTACGCAGAGACGAAGGAATCTAACCTTATACCACTGGTGACCTTCTTTTTCTTCGAGAGCCGAATAGGTTCATCCAAGATTATTCACATATGCTCCGAAGAGACGAATGAATCCCACTTTATAACTGACAACCTCGTTCTCTCCGAGAGCCGAACAGGTTCAACGAAAAATATTCACTTCGCTACGCAGAGACGAAGGAATCCAACCTTACACCAAAAATCTGGTCCACTGGTCGGACAGATGTAGTCTGGTCCGTTGGTCGGACAGATATAGAATAAACACAAAGAACAATACTGTTGAATAGAAAAATGCTTCTTTTATTGATAATTCCTGGCGCTTATTACAGACCCTCGACTCTGACTTCTGCCCTACTGAAGATTTTTACTTCCCTACTGGAAGTATTTCTCGAGTTTGGCTGCATGCCAAGTATTCTGGATGTCTGACCCATCCATTGCCCGAAGTCGATAGGTGCCAGGCTTCGGTACCTCGACGATCTCATACGGTCCTTCCCAGCTCTGCATCAATTTCCCCTGATTCTGAGGCATAGAAGCTTCCACTTCCCGAAGGACAAAATCCCCGACCTCGAACCTTCTGAGTTTTACTCCCTTATTATAATACTTCGTCACCCTTCGTTGATATGTAGTGAGCCTCACCAGGGCGACTTCTCTGACCTCTTCCAGTAAATCTAGGTTTGCCCGAAGTCCATTTTCGTTGAACACCTCCTTATACTGACTGACTCGAAGAGAAGTGGACCCAATTTCCACCAGCACTAAGGCATCTGTAACATAGGCCAACCAAAACGGTGATTCGCCGATGGTGGACTGAGGTGTGGTCCGGTAAGCTCATAGGACACTGAGCAGTTCTTCAGGACATTTTCCTTTTGCCTCATCAAGTTTTCTCTTGATCCCGTTCAGCAGTGTTCTGTTTGTAACCTCAACTTGCTCGTTCGACTGAGGATGTGCTACCGAAGTCTTCCTATGTTGTATGCCCAGTTCTGCTAAAAATGCTTCGAACTTGGCCCCCACGAACTGTCGACCATTATCTGAAACAACTGCCATAGGTATTCCGAACCGGAACACAACACATTCCTTCAGAAATTTCAAACACTTCTGTTCTGTAATAAGTTTAAGGGGTTTGGCCTCCACCCACTTGGTCATGTAGTCAATGGTAACGATGACGAAGCTAACTTGCCCCTTAGCCTTCGGCAGCGGACCCAAAATATCCACCTCCCATACTACGAATGGAATAGGTGATAACACCGAGTGTAACTCCTCTGGTGGCTAATGAGTGATCGGATTGTTAAGCTGACACTTCAAACATTTTTTCACATACTCAGTTACCACCTTGAATATTGTAGGCCAGTAATATCCCTGCCGAAGCAACTTATAAGCCAATGACTTTGCCGCCATATGATCTCCGCATATTCCCTCATGAACTTCCCGAAGGGCATATTCTGCCTCTGATGGCATCAGACACTTCAGTCACTGGGATGAATAAGCCCTTCGATATAGATCTTCGTCTATCAGCCTGAATATGAAGGCATTACACCATCAAATAGATACTCTAGATATGAAGCCATCCAGCTTGTTGACCGTTTCAGGCATATAACCTCAGCATGCTGAACACTCGGCTGATTCAAAATCTCCAAGTAGACCGATCCACTGAATGTAGTCACCTCAGCCGTAGCCAACCTCGCCAATGCGTCGGCTATCGTATTGTTCGACCGATCTACCCCTTGAAACTCAAACGATTCGAACATCTGCAACCGATCCTTTGTCTCTGCCAAATATTTTACCATTCTGGTCCCTCGAGCTTCGTATTCCCCTGAGATCTGCTTAACGACCAGTTGCGAGTCGCTGAAGATAACCAACCTCTGCACCTCAGGACTCTTCGCTAACCGAAGCCCTGCCAGAACTGCTTCGTATTCGGCCTCATTGTTCGTGGCCTTGAACCTGAATCTGATCGCCTGCTGAACCTTGAACCCTTCGGGGCTGGTCAAAATGACGCCGACCCCACTAACATCTGAAGTAGTCGAATTATCCGTGTATAATTTCCAAGAGTTCTGCCTTGGCAGAATAACTGCAACTGTCCGCTCGGTCCCTTCGGTCGGTTCCATGCTGTCATCCGCTTCGGAGAATGAACACTCCACCACAAAATCTGCCAAAGTCTGCCCTTTAATAGCTATCCGAGGGTGGTACTCCAGTATGAATTGGGACAACTCCATGGTCCATGCTGCAAGCCTTCTTGAGACCTCTGGCTGACCCAGAACTTTCTTCAACGGCTGATCCATGTATACCACTATCAACCGACCCTGAAAATATTGTCGGAGCTTCCTGCTGGCTATCACTAAGGCATAGGCAAATTTTTCCATGTTCGAATACCTTGTTTCTGCATCCTTTAGGGAATGGTTTATGTAATAAACCGGGTGCTGCTTACCCCCAATCTCCCGCACCAAAACAGCTTCTACTGCCAATGAACTTGCCGCCAAATACAAGTACAACGGCTCTATAGGAACGAGTTTCACCAGCAAAGGCGCCGAAGACAGATACCTCTTTATCTTTTGAAAGGCATCTTCACACTCCGATGTCCACTGAAAGTTCTTCGCATTCTTCGGCCCTTTCAAAGTATCAAAGAACAACAGACATATTTCTGCCGATTTAGACATGAACCTCCTCATAGTTGCTATTCGACTCGTTAGACACTGGACGTCTTTGTATGACTGGGGAGACTTCATATCAAAGATGACTTTGATTTTCTCAGGATTCGCCTCTATCCCTCTCTGGCTGATCATATACCCCAAGAATTTTCCTGCTCCCAATCTGAAGGTACACTTAGTCGGATTTAGCCTCAAGTTGTAGTGCCGAACTATCTGAAAGCAGTTCTCCAGATCATCCAGATGGCCTCGGACTGACATGTTTTTGACAATCACGTCGTCCACATAAACTTGGATACTCCTCCCTAACTGGTTTCGGAAGACGTAGTTTATCATCATCTGGTACGTGGCTCCCGCGTTTAGCAATCCGAAGGTCATCTTCTTGTAGGCATATACCGACCGATACGTAATGAACGCCGTCTTCGGTTTATCCTCTTTACACATCGAGATCTGATGATATCCCGAGAACGCATCCATGAAACTGAGCAGAGCATACCCCGAAGTCGCATCGATGAGCTGGTCGATGTGTGGCAGAGGGTAGAAGTCCTTCGGGCATGCCTTGTTCAGATCGGTGTAGTCGATGCAGATACGCCACTTGCCATTCTGCTTTTGCACCAAAACCACGTTGGCCATCCACTCCGGATAGTCTATCTCTAAAATAAAATCTGTTGCCAGCAGCTTCGCTATCTCCTCATCAATTATCTTTTGCCTCTTTGGGGTGAAGATCCTCTTCTTCTACCGAATCGGCTTCTTTGCTCGATCCACGTGCAGCCTGTGCTAGGCAACCTTCAGATCTACCCCTGGCATGTCATTGGGGACCCATACGAAGACGTCTGCATAGCTCTATAGCAACTCTACCAGGTGGGCCAGAAAGGGTTCTGAAAACCCTGTCCCGATCTTCACTGGTACCAACTCTATCTCTTCTGTCTCCCCTGCTGGCATGACCAATGGCTCCTGGATGCTCTCTATGAAGGGCTCGATCTCTATCGCCATTGTTTGCTTCTACTTGCTGACCCCTACCCCTGAGGTGATCAGCGAGTTTTGGTAGCACCTCCTTGTCAGATCGAGGTCCCCTGCTACTTCTTTGACCCCATGCTGAGTAGGAAATTTGATTTTGAAGTGGGGTATGGAGGTCATTGCTTGGAGGGCCGTCAGAGTAGGCCTCCCCAGGATTGCGTTGTATGCCGAATCCACATGCACCATGTAGAATCGGCACATGATCTCCACCTGCTGTGGAGCCGTCCCAAAGATCATTGGCAACTCAATGGTTCCAGCAACTTTGACCGGTTCGTTGCTGAAGCCGTATAATGGAGATTCCTATCCGATCTCCATCTTTCTCCCATCCAAACTCATCCTTTGATAGGCATGAGTGTATAAGATATTCACCGAAGACCTGTTGTCTATCATCATTCTTTTCATATCGACCGACCCCACCTGTGCTATGATCACCAACACTCCTTCGTGTGGATCGATCGGCTCTGTGGGAAAGTCTTCGTCCGTGAATGATATGACAGAACCCGGGTAAGGTCTCTCGGGTCTCACGAATTGGTTGGCCACTGACATCACCGAATCTAAGTAGCCACACCGCTTCTTACCAGAGAGATTTCCCATCATACCGTCAGTGATAACGTCCACCACATGGCGAGCCCCCTGAGTCTGGTTCTGCTGTGGTTGTTGGTCGGCCTGGGTCGAAGCATTATTCGTCTGTTGTGCCTTCGGGGCCTCCCTTCCAGACACGAATTGGATCAGACCACCATGTTGTACATTCTTCTCAATCAGTTCTTTCAAGCCCCAACAATCCTCGGTATAATGCTCCATACATTCATGGTACTCGCAGTATCTGTTGGGGCGTCCCGTACCGGGTCTGAAGTCATCATCTGTGTAAGACCCCAAATTTTATGAATAAGATTTAATTTTTTATATATATTATTTTGAAATAGTAAGGTGTTGATTTGATAAATGTGATAAGTTATGGGTGAAATGTGTAAAGTTTACAAAGTAAGCAAGTGGTTATAAAATATTCGTTGTGTCGGGGAATATTCGTTTGGTCGAGGAATATTCTTTTTGTCGGAGAATATTCGTACGACGGCGCAGTCATTGGTGGACCTCACAACGGAATGAATGTCGGATATAAAAAGCGACAGAAGTAACCTTTTTATAAAAATAACGGCAAAACTGTTACCGTTAGTACTGTTGAAATACCCGGTGGTTAAAATACAGTAATGCGTGGTGTTGCACAGTAGCACACGGTATTGCACAATATTTCAAATTATTGATTCTTACGTAGGAAGACACTTACTCAATTATAGTTACAGTAATTACTGTTCAATATTTTATATTATTGATTCAATAATTGCATAATATTTTATTGGTTCAATATTTGCTACGTTGATATTTTATATCAATAAGTGCTACTTTGCTATTTTATATTATTGATTCAATAATTGTCATTGTACATTATTTCAAATTATCAAATCAATAATTCATATTATTTGAATAATATTATTAGATAGCATTATTGACAATGTCTAAGGAAGTTCTATCTAGGAAAGGGGTTGATTAATTGCACGCCAGTAAGGAAAAATCCTTATCGGAAGGCCCCCTCTTTCCTGGGAATGACCTGATTGTCAATATTATAGTTACGTAATATTATTTGTGAATAATTAATTTTTGATATATATGATAAGGAAATATTTATTCAATGTGGATTTAAATGGAGGAATTTTTAATATGTGACATTTGTTGAAAGTTGGTATTTTATATTGTCCGATAAAATAATTTATTCAAATATATTATTATAATATTACATTATAGTAGTATGATGTGATTATATAATAGTATGATTTTTATAATTTGAATGGTAACATTATTATAGTAAATTCATGGTATAAAAGTTAAACGTGCTGGAAGAGTGCAAATTGAATTTGAACTCTTATGATGCAAGCAAGGATGTCATCGGAGCGATGAGGTAAGCAATGATGTCATAGGATCGATGATGTAAGCGATGATGTCATAAATTATGACAAAAAGACTATTTTACCCTTACTCTGCCAAGCCTATAAATAGAAGCTCATTTTTTCATTATTTCTCACCAATTCACTAAAGCTATAGAGAGAGAAAATATAGAGAGAATAAGAGAAAGAAAAAGAGTATTCTGCTATTACACTAGTGTAGTCTCCAAATTTTTAAGGTAAGGGGTATTATTTCTTTTGTATTCATGAAGAGAGTTATTTTCTTTCAATACTCGTAAGGGTTGTTATTCCATTCTTTATTATTCTGTTGGAATAACCTGTCTACACGGACTACCGCATGCATGGTGAAATCCTGTTGTTATTCTATTCTTTATTATTCTGTGAGAATAACCTGTCTACGCGGACTACCGCATGCCTGGTGAATAACCCTTCGTATTCAGTTGTTATTAAATTATAGAAATAATCTGTCTGAGCGGACTACCGCCAGACGGGTAAAAATCCAATTGCAGTTTCGTATATTGTTTCATTTCAGATTCCTAACTCTAAACTTACTACGGTAAGTATTGCTTCTATAATTCCTGAAATGATCAGATATTACTTGAGTTTTGCGCTTCATCTAATATTATTTCAGTGGAATATTGGTCTGAACTTTCTTGTGAAATTTTTATCTTTTCATGTCGAGTTACTATTCACGAGATACTATTTACGGTAAAAAAAATTATTTTTTTCTTTCACATCATCTTTGATTGGATTCAGGTTTTGATCTTCATTCTTGAACTCTTGATAAATTCTCTAATATTTGTCCTTTATCTCACTGGATCTGTTATTCGTATTATTTTTCATCATCCTCAGTTCTAAATGGTGATATAACTGAATATCTTTGGCCTGTAGTGCAAAGTTGAATAATTACGTGATGAATATCTTTGGCCTGTAGTGCAAAGATGAATGATTATCTGATGAATATCTTTAACCCGTAGTGAAAAGATGGACAGGTGTTGAGATGAACATGACCAACTGATGATACAAATGAATATTTTTGGCCCGTAGTGCAAAGATGGATATTTGATTCGAGATGTATATTGATTGATGTTACAGGGATAAAATATCGATGATGGACTTTTAAATCAAAGAAAAAAGTAGACATCATTCTCTACTTAACTCTTCTAATGAATTATTATTTCCGCTGCGAATATTGATCTAAAACTTGTTGTCCATAATATTTTAACTGATTTATTGAAGGCTAACGATAATATATTTTTTATTATCTTAGTCATAATATTCTTTACTGGACTAGTTGAGCTCACCCTTTTCCTCCATTATTCTTTTCAGGAAATGAGAATATCGCGGGTACTAGTCGGGGAATGGAGTGATGGTCGGAGTTAGAGCTGTAGAAGTCCTCACTATTTTTTTTATTTAAAATAGTGTGATAATAAATGTAATGAGGACTTAGTTTGAATGTTAATATTTTCTACATGTCTGTATTGACACTCACAGTTGTGTGGTCGTATTTTGCACTACCGTGTGATATGAAAGATTGTATTCGAACTTTGTTGAGTGTATTTGACGACTCAAAATGGGTTGAGTATTGAACCTATTTTGAGGGCGTCACAATCTGGATTCTGATAGCCAGATTGTGTCTTAAGGTGCTCTAGGATGGCGGGTCGGCCGGTGTTAAGCCGAGTGTAGACTCTGTGGACCTTATCTTTTGACGGTGGAGGGCGGCTCCCTCCCGAATTCTTGTTGTCGTTGTAACGCTTCTTGTAGTTGTCTGATCTGTCGTTCCCATACCGCTTCGAATTCCCATCGGACTTGTCTTTCTCCTTCTCCTTGTCTTTAGGCTTCTCTGTAAAGCCTCACTTCAGACTTTCCATGGCCTCTTCCATCACTATGAAGCCCTCTGCCTTCTCGAATGCTTCAGCTAGGCTCCTCGGATGGTTGAACATGAGCTTTTTCACCAACTTTTCCGATCTAACCAGATCTAGCCCGTTCTGAAAAAGTCCTACCGCTTGTAGGTCATTGAGGTCTATCAACTGACCCACAGCCTCTCTGAACCTCTTCACATATTGACTCAGAGTCTCAATGGAGCACTGTCTGACCTGGGACAACGATCCAGTTGGCCTTCCTCTCCTTTTATTGCTTCCGAACCGAGCATGGAACTTGTCACACAACTCCTCCCATGACGAGATCGTGTTCGGGGCCAGTGTTGTCATCCATTATCGGGCGTCCATCCTCAAGGTTGTGATGAATGTATTGCACTTTGCCGCTTCAGTGTAGTCGTAGTAGTCCATTAACCTGTCGTATGTCTGGCTGTGCTCACACAGGTCGTCCGACCTATCATAACTCTCCATGTATTACAGCTTTTTGGAGAGGTCTGCCTTCTCCCGGAGGATCTCTGCCGAGAACGGTGAGGCTTTCTTTCCCTAACTGACTTTCCCTTGCTGAGTCTCTATCAGTTGCTTCTGCATATCCTCTAGTTTCTTAGTCAGCATCTCAATTCCTGCGAGGGTCGATTCGGTATTCTTCCTCGAAGATATTCTCTCCCTTCGATACCTTCGATCTCAGTGGTCCCTGCGATCCTTTTCATCCTCCCAGTCGGCTCGGGAGGGGCTTGTGTGATCTCTGCCTCTGTTCTGCCGAGGGCTATTCTGACGATTGCCCTTCGGTTTCTACTTTAATGGTTCAGCCTCCTGATGAGGCCCTTTCCTGTGAGATTCTTTCCCATGGGGGCTTACTCGCCTTTGATCTCTGCGATCGTTGTCTCCAGAACGGTCCTCTCGTGAATGGATTCATTGCCCTCGCTCGTCGTGCCAGGGGCTGTTGGAGCGATGTGCTCTCGAACGCCCCTCGGTCCGACGACCTCCAAATCTGCTCCTATCGCGAGAGCGGCTCCAAAGCCTATTCTCGGTTCTCCTCGTGTCATCAGCATGTCTCCCCCTGGGTTGTCTGTCTAGAGACCTCCTCCGTTCTCTGTGGCGAGGGTGGCTGGAGCCACCTGTTCGGCGAGCTCTTCTTTCTGCATCAGAAGGACCTTCAGTGCCAGCTCTGTCTCCTCTATCTCCTTTGTTTTCTGGGCCAGAGCTGCTTTCTGATCCTCCAAGAGTTGGGTTCGAGGCGGTGTGCATCCTCCCCTCCTCCGATTTCTTTCATCTTGGCTGGCTGTGGTGAACAGCTTCCGCCGCGCATCGTCCTGGTCCCTACTTGGGAACCTCCTGAGTTGGTTTGAGGGCCCAGTCGTGTATGGATGCTCGACGACCCCAATATGTCTTTCACCGACCTCTTCTGCTGTGCGGACGCTGCTGCCGACGGCTGTCTCTGCCAGAAACTGTCTTGCTATTCACCATGTTTTCCGACGTGGTGATCTACTGGTTGTGATTGAATAAAAGCACTCCTTCTAGCGCAAATGTTAACGCCAAGATCCATCCACGCGCTACAATCACCAAAGCGCGTACAATCCTGCACAAAAACGGGTAAACACCAAAAGCTTGACGGCTTAGGCCGCCGAGGGATAGCTCCGGTGTGAGAGTAAGTACAGGCTGACAAGGTTAACAATGAAGGTAATAAACTCTATTGCTGGAAAATAGTAATATTGTGTGTGTCCTTAGGAATAGTCATGTCATGTATTTATAGTACCTCACATCCCTGCTAGAATTCATCTTCATATTGAATTAGGGTTCCCCCGTGTATCCTTTTCATAATAGGACTACACCAAATCTTCCAAGATATAAGAAGCTCAATTGATAACTAATTCCACTTCCTATAAATAGAATCTCTATATAATTAGGAGTTTCCTCCCAAAATGGCCCAACCGGACCCAACCATGGCCCAACCGAGGCCAAGCCCAATCCGAGTCTTGGACCTCAAATATTCGAGCCCCAACAGAAACCATAGTCAACTGAAAATATACAAATTATTACCCAAAAGAATAAGTAATCTATTTCTGCAGGACTTTTAAGGGAACTGAAACACAGACAACAATAGCTATACTACCACCAGTAAGATAGCAATAATACTAGTGTAACAATAGTCAGCAGCAGCATAAAATCGCAGGGTTTGTAGACAATAGTTGTCTTTCCCTATTATGACTTCTTTGTGGATGGACATATCTCCGGATGAAGTTTCCTCCACCGTCAAAGTTCTATTGGAAATTGCCCCCGATAATCTCTCGTAGTATTGAGCTAGGGTTGCTGTCGTTACAAAATTGGTGGATCACGTGCTAATAGATTGTAATATCTAGAAAACACAAAGAGTAAGATCAAAGAGTTTGTATACGTCAATTCAATCAACTACTTACAACATAGTAGTTTAAAAAACCTTTTGTCAGTATAAGGTGTTGTCTACAAACCCTGCGATTTTATACTGTTCACTATTGTTACACTAGTATTATTGCTATCTTACTGGTGGTAGTATAGCTATTGCCGTGTGTGTTTCAGTTCCCTTAAAAGTCCTGTAGAAATGGATTACTTATTCTTTTGGGTAATAATTTGTATATTTTCAGCAGACTTGTCCACAAATAAAAAATATATTCAACAGACAGACATCTATTAGCATATAATAAAAGCAATATGAATGGAAAGTAATGAGATCCGAAATGATTTTGCAGTATATTGCTTTCGATTTCGACGGAGCAAGTTGTGCTGGAGGCGGGGCGGGAGTGCATCGGGAAAAATGGCACTGGACGGGTCTAAAACGTATTTGTCCTCCTAATTTGTTTTTTTTTCACGGACGAATCCGAAACTAACTCCACAACCTCATCTCCCTCCCCATTTTCTAAGAGGGAATGACATGTTAAAAATGGGGGAGGGAGAGACAAAAAGAATATATATATATATATATATGAATGATGAAAATATACCTTTGATTGATTTGATAAGGACTGACGACCTCTGCAACACCATACCAGTCTTATTATTTTCGAGTATTGAACACTATAGCAGTCTTATTATTCTCGAGTATTGAATGTATTGACTCTCATCATTGTGTATTGTGTGTAACAGTATAGCTAGGAAGAGTTGTTGTAGCAGCTCTATTGGCTTAAATGATTTTTCAGTCACTGTATTATAGGTTAATTTATAAATGAATAATTAAATTTTCTTTTTTACAGTCAACTAACTGTACTCGATTTTTCTAACACAAAATAAAAAAAACAATTAAAGTCTGTTGACTATAACGGAAATGCCACGCAAGCAGCTGACTTGTGCAAAAAAAAAACTTATGTGGCGAGAATTATCCTACGTAGCCTTGCTTATGTGGATTTGAAAGAAAAAAATTAGAAAGAAAATAAAAGAATTATTTTAAAGTATAATATAAATTAGAAAATTTAGCCAAAAAAATAAATAAAAAATATATTTAATTATTTTTGTAATTAATATCAAATAATTTTTTATTTAATTCTTTACAAATATATTAATATAAATTAAAAAAATTTGCCAAAAAACAAGAAAATAAATGAAATATATATTTAGTTATTTTTGTAATTAATATGAAATGAATGTTTATTTATAATTAATCCATTTATAAAACATAAAAACTAAATGTACTAATTAAAATTAAGGGGAATATGAAATACATTTTAAAAAAATGAAAGAAAATTATAATAAAATCAAAAAATTTAGCAAAAAATACATGGTGAAAATTAAAAAATAAAAAGAGTTATATAGTTATTTTTGTAATTAATAGCAAATATTTTTTTAATATAGTTAATAACAAATATAATTGAAGAAATTATAAAAATTATAAAATTAAAAATCTTAACAAGTATAATTATTTAAAAAATTATAAAAATATACATATTTATAAATTTGTTTTTACAATTTTTATTTATTTTATATAGATACATATTTATAAATTTATTTTGACATTATAATTTTTATTTGGCAAATTATTAAATTATGTGTAATAAAAATAATTTTTAATTAAATTTTAACATTTAAATTAGCTAAATTAAAGGGAGAAATTACTACCCATCTTCTTCTCCTTCGTATTCAATTCGTATTGTTCATCTTCTTTATACCACAAACCAAAAATTAAATTCAAAAATCGATAGCAGATCTGAAAATTTCTAATAGATAAAACCCTAGAGAGAGAAATCGGCGATGGTACCGACTATACCTCCCCGACCTGACCTATGCCGTTGTCGGAGATGGTACCGACTTCTCATGTCTGATGAGGAGGAGGAGTTAGAAGAGGAAAGAATTTCAAATTCCTCCAACATAACCTCTAAATTCCTTTCCTTTAACCTTGCTTGCACGACCCTCACAATATCTTCAGGGGGACCACCGCAGTCTATGTACGCCATTAGGTCTCCTGTCGAGAGTGTCGCGATGGCAGCAGCCACCGTCTCGTCGCAGCCGGCAAGGGTGAAAGGAGAGATCTCACCGATCAATATTCCATCATCATCCACCACCCCAACAGAAGTTTGCTCCGCAAGAGAGTGTGAAATGGCTTCTATGGCCTCTGAGGCCGGAGAGTGATACCAAATGAACATGAATTCGGAGGCGATGATGCCGAGTGATTCAATGGTCAGGGGCTCAGGGCTGGAATTGGGGAAAAAAGGCCAAGTAAAAAAAAACCAAATCAAAAATGTTACATCCCATTTCCATTTCTCCCCTTTTCTTTTCTCCGAAAATGAAATTCAAATATTTTTTCATTATATATATATAAGCTTATAGACATACCTCACGCCATATTTCTTTGCTCTGGACATACATATCTTCCTATCTATTTTGGTGTGTATCTAATTTCACATTACTCAAAGAAATCAAATTTTGAAGAACTGAAACAACACAAGGACAGAGAAACACAGGGGGCACATACTGAGGAGGATGAACATGCCCTCAGTTCTTATTAGACCTCCTCCTACCAGATCTTAGTGTTTTTCAAGATTTCTCATTTGGGTTTTATTAAATCGGATGGGTTTTTGTCAGTACTGTGATCTTGGAGAGGGTCTTTGCTAATATAATTAAATCACTGTTGATTTCTATTTTTTTTCTTTATTTATCAGGAATATTGAATTGTTGTTTAATTGATCATCCAAGGATCCGATGTTCTTTGATTGAATCCGAGAAAATCCAATTAGTATCAGACATATTATTTTGTGATTTTGTTGTTATTTTGTAATTATTAATTTGCCAAGTAAAAATTATAATGTCAAAACAAATTTATAAATATGTATCTATATAAAATAAATAAAAATTATAAAAACAAATTTATAAATATGTATATTTTTATAATTTTCTAAATAATTATACTTGGTAAGATTTTTAATTTTATAATTTTTATAATTTCCTCAATTATATTTGTTATTAATTATATTAAAAAAACATTTGCTATTAATTACAAAAATAACTACATAACTCTTTTTATTTTTTAATTTTCACCATGTATTTTTTGCTAAATTTTTTGATTTTATTATAATTTTCTTTCATTTTTTCCTAAATGTATTTCATATTCCCCTTAATTTTAATTAACACATTTTTAGTTTTTATGTTTTATAAATGGATTAATTATAAATAAACATTCATTTCATCTTAATTACAAAAATAACTAAATACATTTTTCATTTATTTTCTTGTTTTTTGGCAAGCTTTTCTAATTTATATTATTATATTTGTAAAGAATTAAATAAAAAATCATTTGATATTAATTACAAAAAATAATTAAATTTATTTTTAAATTTATTTTCTTATTTTTTGGCTAAATTTTCTAATTTATATTATATTTTAAAATAATTCTTTTATTTTCTTTCTAATTTTTTTTTTCAAAATCCACATAAGCAAAGCCACGTAGGATAATTCTCGTCACATAAGCTATTTTTTTCACAAGTCAGCTTGCGTGGCATTTCCGTTAAAGTCAACAGACTTTAACGGTTTTTTTAACTTTGTGTTAGAAAAATCGAGTACAGTTAGTTAACTATAAAAAAAAATTCAGTTATCCATTTATAAGTTAATCTCTAATACAGTGATTGAAAAAACATTTAACTCTAGCTCTATTTATAGGGAAGTAACAAGGTTTGTGTGAGGAGAAAATTTTCAACAGATTTGATGTGAGTGGTCCCGCAAAAAAAAGTAACAGAATCTCTACGTCCCAAACTAGACGTGCCACCACCTTTTTAATGTGTGTGCAAATAATATTTTTGAGAAACGGAGAGGTGTAAAAGAATTTTAGACATTTAAACAAAACTATTTGAGAAATCTGAACTGATTTCAGATAATGTAATTGCTCCGTATCTTTATTTTAGTGAACACTATATATAAATCAGCGCGTTGCGGCGGGATTATTCATTTTATTAATAATAAATTTATACATGTAATTAATAAATTAAAATATAATAAAAAAATGATAGATTATTGTAGAATTTCAAATTTTGGTAGCATAGGTTAAAAGACCTTTTTTCCTATTAGAGATATAAAAACAAACGACACTTTCTTTTTCCATAAGAGGTTAGTTTTTTTCTTCTTCTTTCTTTCCCAATTCTTTATAAATATGGAAAGTATTTAATTATTTCAAATTTAAATAGTACTTATAATAATTTGAATAGAAAAGAAAAGGCTGAACAAAAAATTTGTAAAACCAGATTTGTGCTTCTAATTATATTATAGATTATAGATTAGTAAAGTATTTGAGATGGGTCCGAGGAAAGGGTTAATTTTATATTATTTTGAATTTTATTAGTGAAAGTATAAGAGTGGATGTTGAAACATACCAAACTTTACAACTTTAAATTAAGAAGACACTTTGAGGAAAATATTTGTAATTTGGCATAATTTTGGTATTATTATATAAGAAAAGATGTGGGTTTATGGGCCATATCTTTTAAAGAAATAGTTTGGGCTTGTTTTTTGTTAAAAAAAACGAGTGACCATTGTTTTAAGAAAAAATAGTTTGGGCTTTCATATATATTTTTTTAAAAAGTTTGGGCTTTGCTTTAAAAAAAGGAACAATTACATATAATAGTACATTTTAATAAAATATTACAAAAAAAGTGCATAAATAAAATATTTACAAAATTAATGCATATGCAATACTTAATTACAAAAAGAGTGCAATCTTATCCCTTTAATTATGGCCACCATTATCTCCCTTATCTCTCCCATGATTCTCTCCACTCCATTTCCGCCTCCCATCTCCTCCTCCTCCTCCTCCTCCTCCTCCGCCGCCCCACCCCCTCCCTCTCCCTCCGCCTCCCATCACTCTCCCTCTCCTCCCGCCTCCTTTTCTCCTCCTCCCTCCCCCGCCTCCCGCCTCCCGCCCCCTTTCTCCTCCCCCTCCTCCTGCCCCCTTTCTCCTCCTCCCGCCCCCTCCCTCTCCTCCCGACCCCTTTCTCCTCCCACCGCCCTCCCCCTCCTCCCGCCCCTCCGCCCCCCCTCCTCCCGCCCCCCCGCCCCCCTTTATCCTCCTCCCGCCCCCGCTCCACCACCTCCCCTCCCTCCGCCTCCCCCTCTCCCGCCCCCCTTTCTCCTCCCCCTCCTCCCGCCCTCCTTTCTCCTCCCCATCCCACGCCCCACCCATCCCCCTCCCTCTCTTCCTCCTCCCGCCTCCTTTCTCCTCCCTCAGCCTCCCATCGCCACCGGTCCATTTTTCACCTCCACCGGTAACCAAACCTTTATATGTTGGTAACCAAACAGTTATACCAACGTAACCGAACCTTAATATTAAGATTTCCTTAATATGAAGGTTCGGTTACCTTGTTATGAATGTTTGGTTACCTTGGTATGAAGGTTTGGTTACCTTGGTATGAAGGTAACCAATTCATTTTTATTAGGTTACCAATTTATTGGTAACCAAAATTCATGCAGTTGGTTACCAAACCTTCCGATAAGGTAACCAATTCAGTTTTATTAGGTTACTAATTTATTTTGAATATGATGCAGTTGGTAACCAAACTTCATGCAGTTGGTTACCAAACCTTTTGATAAGGTAACCAATTCAGTTTTATTTGATTACCAAATTTATTTTGAATGTGATGCAATTGGTAGCCAAAATTCGTATAAAGGTAACCATTTTAATTTTTGTGGGTAACCAAATCGTCAAAAAAAATTCAGAATAGCAACTCCGGCGATATAGCGGTGGCGGCGGTGGCGACGACGATTTAGCGGCGGCGGCGGGAGGCGGGGGAGAAGAATGATGAACAGTAACTCTTTCATAATTTTTTATTTTTAATTTTCTCATTTTGATTTAAATTTTGAATTATGAATTTGAAATTATTGTTAGATCTAAAAGATTTGAATTTGAATTATTAGTTATCCTTGATTTTAGATTTTCATATTTAATTTAAAATTGAATGGTTTGAATTTTTGCACTTTTTTGTAATTATTTTATGAATGCACTTTTTTTATAATTATTTTGTAAAAGTTGTATAGTTCTGTAAAGGATTCTTAAAAAAAGGAGTTCGGCTTGCTTTTGAGAAAATGATTTGACCTTTGTTTTAAAAACGGATTTGGGGGTAATACCGTAAAATGAGTATATTTTCGGACTTGATTTATATGTATTCGATTAAAAATTAAATTCAAACCCGATTTACAATATAATAATTTAAATATAAGTAAATTTCTGACCCTATCTTTTGTTTGGGGTATATTATAGCTGGATATCTGGCCGCTGCGCCTCTCCTCATCTTTCGCGACTATCCGATGGCAGCAAGAAAAGGATCGGGGATCACCTCAGGTAAGTTTATCTCCGCCCTTCTTCTCTGCTCTCCTCCTCTTCCTCCTCCTCCTCCTCCTTTATTCTTTTCTTCTTTTTTCCTATTGCAAACTACGATGCCGAGTCTAGACGTTTTTGTTTGGGCCTAGCCTTTCCGAGGTTGGGCTGACGCCGCCGCGTAGGCGGCCGCCAAGTCCGATTTTAAATAAATTTATTCACATGCACCTTATTCTATTCGCTGTACTTTCTAAAGGATGGGTCTTATAATTACATTTGGATCAGAGGTTTGCACTTTGAAGAATAATATTGAACCGTGGGAGTAATGGACGTCTATATTTAGATACTTGGTTTGAGATAGACCAGAAAGGAAAGGTGGACACTTAACTTAAGGGAGTATTAATTTTGGATTTCTTTATGCACGAAACTAGAGAAGCCTTTTTGGTTCATATTTGGAGGATCGTCTTCCACTGGTTAGTTCCTGTAAACAAAAAATGTAGTGTCAATGTTCCCCCACTCAAAACAAAAAATATTTATATTGGGCTGCTTATGGATTATGCCTACTACAGTACTACGAATGTATTGCACTTCAGTGTTGCTATTTGTGAGGCAACTTTTGGCGCAAGCTCTTTATGTGTACAATAATGTTGTGTTTGGTCTTTTATGCAGCTGAGGAGAAGATTATAAGGGCTACTGCAGCCTCAAAAGGTTTTAATAGTTTGGAAGAGTTTTCGTTCCATCTTCTACGTCAGACTCGTAGTTGGTGTGGGCATCTCTATGATAAATTTGCAAGGGTATATTTCTCTCAGTTTCCAATCTTAAGAATTCTATATGCATGATTTGAATGTCATCCACTCATCCTGCATTAGCTAACCTTTAGGAGCTTTAATGGCTAGATTTTTAAATTCTTAAAAATTTATATAGCTCAATATTGATATATTTCGATAGGCTAACTGTTGGTATCATGAACAAAGAGAGTTGGTATTATGAATAAAGATACTTTGTTTTGTGACTGTTTAAATCTGCAACCAAATCCCCAGCCTATTTTTGAGGTGTGCTTCATTTGTGGTGAAAGATGGGAGCTGATTAGGTTTTGGGGTGATGTTTGTGTAGGGATAGAGCTTAGATAATGCGCTTACATATTTTGGTGGTGGATTAGGATGCAAAAGATAGTTGTTATGGTTTGGTGGAGGATGGTCAAATGCCCCGACAACTATTTTTTAGGAGGATTTTCCATGATTGGGAATTACAGGTGGTGCGGCTGTTATAGAATTGGGAGAGTTTGGGCACTAAGTGAGATCCTACTATCAGCATTTGTCTGGTAGGGCTACAGTTGCAGGGCTACAGTTGCGTTTACATGGAGTATGTGGAAAGTGGGTACTCCTTGAAATGTGGTTCTTTTACATGGATAGCAATGCTTGGGCAAATTTTTACTCAAGAATTGTTATGGAGGAGAGGCAAGTTTTTGGTGAATCCTTGCTACATGTGTTGGCGTGAAAGGGAGTAAGTGACCCTTATTGCTTCATTATGCTTTTACTAGTTTGTTATGGACAGCAATATTCTCTTGTGGGGATATCATGGGTCATTGGTACAATTTTTGTGTGCTAGGTGAAGTGTGAGACTTCAAAAACATAACAGAACTAGGTTGGACATGATTCCTCATTGTCTTTGGTGGGTTTTTATGGAGGAAATGAAATGTGAGATATTTTGAGGAGAGGGAACGGAAATCTGCGCATGTTAAATGTTTATTCGTGTATTCTCTTTTTATAGAAAAATGAGGTTTATAGTCGGCTGGTTAATGCTTTTATGGACTTGTTGTATAGATTCCATGGTAAGCCATGGTTTTTTTTTACTCTTTTGATTGGTTGTACATGGGGTCATCCCATTGGGCCTACTTGTCAAAAGGAAAAAAAAAAGAGTTAGTGACCGCATTGAATATTTTTAACGGTAAAGAGTTTAGGCTTTTTATTATGCTTTCATATTGTATAGAACTTCCATTTCGTGGAATAATGCATTTGTTATGGATACAGACAACTTATGGACTTAAAGATAATGCAAACATTTAGGATCATCATATTTTTATTAGTGTGACTGATTGGGATCAACCGTCATGACGTCATATAGCAGTGGCAGAGTTCATTTATTACTTCTTTTTTTATCGTAATTTCTTGGATTAAATACTTTTTTAAGTATTTTTTTTGACCCATGTCGATTAAAAAGTGTTTTTGATGTGATATTTAATTGATTTGCACCAATCAAATCTCAATATCATCATTTTGTTTTTATTTATTGTACATAGTAAGTAGTTATATTCCCATAATCTGGCTACTAAACATGTAACATAGCCTTATAAACTAATTAAGTTGCACAAATTTATGTCAAATATGGTTGTGATATTGTTATAACCTTTTATTGTCGATTGCAGACTTATCAGTGTGAACGTCAGAACAGTAGTCGCAGGGCTGAGCATGTTTTATTTTTAGATAAAAAGGTTAACGGTACCTGTTGTGAAATCTACAGGAATTTTTTGGTGTCTGATTGTAATGCTTCTTTTGATGGTAATTATTTTTTCCCCTTCTTTCTTGCACTATTTTTAGCACATTCTGAATACTAATTTTACCTAAGTTATTTATTCATGCAAGTATTTCACATGAATTTAACAGTTGCAAATCATTGATCATGAACTATTAATTTGTCATTATAGCCCAATGGCCACAAATTTGATCTTACTTTTGTTTGATTTGAAAGCCTGATGCTTTTAGTCTGCTGTGATTTAAGACTCTCCTTTGTCCATGTAAACAGAGATGGAGGACTGTTTTAAATAAAAGAGTTGAATTATTAATAGGTATGAGATTAGAACTATGTTGGTTTTAGTGAGTTTCTACTAACATGCTGCGTAGATACGTCCTTAGCCATCTTTCTCATTATTGACCTTTAATTCTTTAGTCTAAGCTTTTTCTGAGCTCTCTGTCCTGCATCACCCTGGCCCTAAATTAATCATTCTTTAGTTCATTTCGTGAAAAAATATAACACTGCATTGAAAAAATATAACACTGTATTCTACTCTCTTGTATGGAAGACTACTACCAAGTACCAAGTATGCAAAATTGCATCGTGGAAAAACTACTACCCGTGTGCTAGCTATTTTTTTGGAGAAGTCTACCTAGTTTACAAGTGTATAATTACCATTGTTTACTAAATTGGCTCTTGGAACAAATACCAACCTTTTCTTTCTTTCTTTTTCCTGTTTAATATGCTCGTAAGTGTTCAGTGATCTTATATTGCTAAACATATAATGATAAGCTACTAACACAGTTTGGCCTCAAATTTTGACCCTCTTAGTTATTATCAGTTGAGCTATTAGACATGCCAATAGAAGCAAAGGTGGCATCGACGCTTGCAAGAATACTCTTCTATTTCAAAGAAACTAGCAAGCTTGGCTCTTTCGACTATATCCAAGGATCTCTAAGAAGCTTTAGATTTCTCGGGCTGCTATTTATTGAATAAAAAAAATAGCTACAGACTGAGAGTTTAACAATGAAATTGCTATAAAGCCCCTGTTGAATTTTTTACACGAGTTACTTTCCCATCTTTTCTTCACAGATGACCCTGTTTAAGTTCATGGATATCTAGATGGAACACCGGGGTTGATGAAGAGCATTTATGAATTGGTTTTTCACATATACTTTTTTCCGGAAGTTTTACCTTTATCTACTTTGAGACTGCTTATGAAGTACTACCTCAACTGCTCTAGATACAATTCAAATATTAATAGGTGTTAAAACTTTTATTTAAACTGTTATAAATAATGTTTTGTTATTTTTTCTAATATATTTTTTATTTGCACTCGGTTTCTATTGCAGGGAAATCACTCCAGTTTCCAGATGAATCTCATCTTACTCAGAAGACATATGGCGGTAAGTTCACTCCTTTAGTCATAACCAGCTGTTAAGTTGCATGGTCTATACTGATTCCTGCCGCTAGCAAGGGAGGCTCAGGGTTAGAAGACTTGGGTAAAAAAATAGTGCTTCTGATTACTTGCAATGGACAAAGAATGTGTAATATTTGGATAGGTTTTCTTATACAATTAAAACTTCAACCTGAAATCTTGTTTTCTCTTTCATCATGCTTCAAATATCGCTGGGTTTTCGATGTATGTTTTTAGTAATTGACATTTTCTGATGCCGCCTTGCTTAGAAATAGTGAAGGCGCTTGTATTCACCAACACTGTTACTTTTTTGCTGCCACGCACTTGGGTAGGGGGAGTATATGTATGCATTGTTGGAACATTGATTTTATTTTAATTAGAAGATAAGACAAAAGATGATCAAAGGATTCTAAGTATTAGGATTTTGGAAACCCCAAGGTTAGCTCAAAATGGTAGTGAGCCTAGTGATAAGTGCTTGGCAAGGCATCAGCCATGAGTTCAATACTCAAGACATTGATCTCTTTGGAGCCACCCACGAATATCTTTCCATGGGATTACATGATGTTCATGGTTTTTTGGGTATTGTGTGCACCCGATGGTTTATCTAGCGCGCACCCTAAGGTTAGTTGTTGCAGGTTCCATTGAGGTTGAAAAGAATGAACTAGGATTTTGGGCAATAGTGGATAAAATTTTGGAGTTGCGACTTAACCAGAAACCATGGACGGATTCGGAGTCGGAAAAAGATTAAGGATTTACATAATATGGTAGGATTTAAATGAATTATCCTAACTCATCAAATTGATAGATTACGAAAGAGAGTTCAGAATGATAGCCTGTTAGGGAAGAAAGGGAATAAAAGAGGAGAGAATGGGGGTGAGGAAAGGGGTCAGGGGAGTCTCGTAACTTGAGAGCTATCTTGGTTTTGAATTTAATAAAATAAACATGAATTACAAACCATATGATTTGATATTTCATCCTGCTAAAAGCCCAGAGCAAAATGAAATCCAGGGTACATTTAGAAGAATCCATAGACCACATTAGGGAGAGATGTTGAGAGCAAAAAGTATGATAAGGGATACGTGAATGCGGTAGACAGTGAGCTGCATAAGCTAAAATGCTGTTTTATGCAGTATGGTGTTGCCCAGAGGTAATAAGGTGCTCCACTTAGCCATTTGTATCCAGGTGCTGCGCGGTTTTGGGGGATGGCCATACATGCGTATGATGTAGAGCTCTAAGAACTGGTTTACTCTCGTAGTCCATCCATTATCTTGGAGATGGTTTGTGGTGCTTAAGTTTAATCTGGTTCACACATATTTGAACAAACTCTGCCATAACTCACTCAAATTAGGGTCCCTGTCAGTTTCTATGGAAATGGTATACACCGTGTAAGTTTGAATGTCTTATCATAGAAGGATTATGCAAGAGACTTTGCTGAGATACGGGTAGAAAATATGAGTACCTATTGAATTTGTGACCGAAAAGGGCCCGACTTGGCAAAACAATACAAGTCATGGACCTATCCCTGAACCAGGCCCGTTTCCCTAGGTCTGGGTTGGGACTGGGCCTATATAAAAAGTCTGTAAAACTTTGCATAAAGATTTCCACAACTTCCCAATCATCTTCTGGTGTCTAAACCTTATGCATGTCTGAGATCTTTATTATGAAATTCCTTTCAACATTTTTCCATGGTAAACAGATCATTGTTGTATAACATCCAGCTTTACATTTTCCATCTACTTATTTTATAAAATGTTTCCAAACAATTATGCCTGCGTTTATTTTTAATTTTGTTTCTCGAGAACCTTCGGCTTGAGGGTTCAAATTGTATGCATTTTGAGAAGTATGGTCTGAGGAACTTTCCATTTTTGTGAAACAACCAAGTTAAATAACAAATCAAATGCAACAAGAAAATAGCTTCAAAAAAAAAACTACGTGACAATAACTTTATAATGCCAACAAAGTAAATGTTACCAACTTGAGTAAGTAACTTGATCACAAAAATTAATGAATTTTCCAAAATAAATACTTAAATCTTCAAACTTGAAATAACTGAATTTTGATAACAAACTTGAATTAATTTAATTTGAGAGAATTATTTAATTGGACTTGAGAGTTAAGATTATCAAAGATAGTTGGGATAATTATGTGATAAGAATGGTAAGTATCTCTATAGAATACTCTTCCTTTCTTCACTTCTCACTCCTCATTTCTTGACCAGGATGTATAGTAAGCTCATCATTATCCGGTTGTTTTTGTTTTAATTAGCCTGGGAGCTCAGTATCATCAATCATGGTGGCCTCCTGTTTATCTTCTGTTTTCAGAAGTTACCTACTTCGGTCTGTATTCATGCTGAATTAGGAGGGGTATATTTAGTGGAGTAAAAAGCAAAGATTTATGAAGATTTGGATGGACTGGTAATTGTGATGGTTTCGACTTATTATTAGATGATGATAAGTAGCATAATCAACAACATTAATATGAAATTAGTCATGTAATTGGCGGGTTTCCATTAAATTTCTAGCACTGAGAGAGAATCAAACTTAAAGATCAAAACAGCGAAACTGAGTTTGGAGTTTTGGGATTTGGTTGTTTAACGAGTGTCTAAGAGATTTGATTGTTGCAAGGGGCTTTTTTCCCCTTCTCTTGGAGGTAGGATTTCTTTGATTAGAGCCTTTCTGCCTAGTATGCCACTCTCTTTTAAGCTTAAATGAAGTTGCAAACTCCCTGGACCCGTATGTGCTTGTTTACTCCTGTATTGTATGCTCTGTAGTTTACTCTTTGGTGTTTCTTTTTTCAGTATATGAAGAAGTGCGAGAGATAACTGCAACTATGCTTGGTTTGACCATAAAAGAGTTTGAGGACCTTCGTGCCAAAAAATATGCTGAGAAGTGCAAGGTTGTGTCGAGGAATTTAGGAGAGGTATGTTTTTTTTGTTTTTTTTTCTAAATTTTTTGTTTCTTTCATATTTGAATCATTAACGTGGTATAATGACTTATATTATTCTGAAAAAAATATCATAATAAACAAGTACATATTTTTTCTAAACCTAGTGCACAGTTCATACCAAGGATGGTATCGGTGAATTCTATTTCATGCACATCAACTTGGATAATTTTCACTTTTTATTTTGAATGTACCCTTCAGTTTGGGTGTGTTGAACATTTGAACAAAACCCTTCGATTTTGTTCTGAACAAATCCCTTCAGTTTGGTTTTGAATAAAACTATTGAGTTTGGTTCCGAACAAAACCTTCGAGTTTGATTCCCAACAAAATCCTTCAGTGATGTAAAGTTTTTGGACTTTTGTGCTTGTACCTAAACTGGAACTCAGTGTTCTAAAAATTGTTTAGGCGGCGGAGGGGCCGCCTAGTGCTAGGCGGTGGCTAGTCATTATTTTAGGCGATTTCATCTATTTAATTTTCTATTCTATAAACCTGTTATACTATAGTATGTGTAATTTTTTTAAAATTTTACATGAAACATTACCAAAAAACAATATTTTAATGCTTAATAAATTTATTTAATAAGTATTGTATAGTTTCAAAGTAGATGTCTGATTCTAGTTAGGCGGGGCTTAGATGCTTAGCCAAATCAAGGCGGTCGAGGACCGCGTAGCGTCTAGGCGGGGATTAATCGGATCTAGGAAGAGAGCCAGAGATTTTTAAAACGTTGCCTGAAAGGAACAGTCCGTTGTAAAGTATATGTCCCTTGAGATATCTCGTGCCATTTTTTGATATTTGCTTCAATCGATTATGGCAATAAGTAATTTGAATGTTGGAGAGGAGCAGTGAATGTCATTTTTGGTGAGCAGTAAATCTTCGCACACGAATTTATTCATGACAACAACTCACGACCCTATCAAAAATAGACGCATGGATAACATAAAAAATGGTCACAGCTGTGTATCACTTCTTTCTGCTGAAAAATTTCTCCCCCACCCCCCCAAGTCTCCACTTCCTCTCTCATCCTCTCCGCTCCCCCCCCTACAATAACTTCACTACCATCACCAGCTCCTCACTTCAGTCCCCCATCTAGGGGCACACCGCCAACGACCTCCGTGATACCTCCTAATCACTTGTGAAATCTTCTGTCCTAGGTCTAGTGTTGATGGAAAAGTTTTGGATATCAAATTGCGTGAGAAATGATATTTGTCTGAAAAGTTGTCGTCTTTTAGATTTATATATATTTTTTCCCCAATTGTTTCACTCTTCAGGTTTAATAACTGTGTTTGAGCGTTATTATTTATCGAGTCTGATGTTAGGAAGAGACCTGATCACTGATGTGACGAGGGAAAAAGCTTTATTAGGAGAAAAAAAAAATTTGGATTTCTGATTATGAATTTGTTGGGAGAAAAGTTGAAATTTGGTTTGCAGATTCAGAACTCCATTTATGAAGCTTCGAATGATTTAAGAAAAAATATGATTATGCAGTGACGTAGTTCACATGGAATTCCTATGATTTATACCACCTGTGAGCTAGGAAGAGAGGGCGAGAGAAAGAAGGCTTTTCTATTTTTGGTTCACAGAGGAGAGAAGCCGGAGTAAATCAGTTAATGGGTTCTTTTTTTAAAAAAAGAAGTGTGGGTCGCCAGTTTTCCTTTGTCATGTATTTATTTGTAAGTTGTTCGTTTTCCAAAATGTACTCTCTTGTAAAGTCACCAATTGTGTAGATTTCTTTTGTTTATTTATTTTATCTTCCCTACCCTACCCGAGAGTCAAAATGTTATAATATCATATCATTTGCAGTGTGTAAGGAAGTTTGGTCCTAACCACGTGGATTGCTATCTCAAACTAGATCTGATTGAAGAATATTGTGCTGTGAATGATGGTAGGAAAGGGCGTGACCATCTCATTCCTGCACCAAATTCAGAATGGATATTTTAGTTTTAGCGGCTGTTGCAAACTGGAAAAGGGACCAAGTCATTTATTTTTATTATTTTGGGGGTTCTCAAGAAATTTATGGTATGTTTTGCATTTAGCATATTTATTTATTACTCCTTGTGATAGAACTGGCTTTCCTTTTTAGTTGGTCGCAAGAAACTCAGAAAGAGTTCCCTTTCTATGAATTTTAGAACGAAAAGATGATGTTTACCGAGTTGGTTTCAGAAAGTGTTGCGTATTATTTTAAACAGAGTTCAACTTATTTAATTAATTTTTATGTTTATAAATAAGTTGCCTATTCTATTAAAATTAATTACGACTTCCTACAAATTTGTTTCCCACATTTTTTAACTAAATACAACTTTCGCTCTTTCATTATCTCATTTTCTGTACTTTAGGACTCATATCTTACTTTTATTTTATGATAAATGAACGTTACTTATTTTAATGTTGCTAAAACTAATCAATTGATTATTAGTTATTTATAATTTATAATTTTCAACAACACATATTTTAATATTTTAAATATACAAACACACACATTAACTATTACTATTTTATCCTTTTTATTTAAATATTTTATATGTTTTTATTTAATCCTCTAAATTTAATCATGAAAAATTTAATGTATATCTTCTTTATATTTAGTCTTTTAAATTTAATAAAAAATTTATTTTACTTCACATAATTTACATACACAACGCGTGTGCCGCATGGTGTTAGTATTATTAAGAACTTTATCTTTTCTTTCAATAATGGTGATTGTTCGTAGACACTGTTTTTCTCTATACGGATATACTGTCTCGGGCAATGTCAATGTTACCTTCTTTTTTTCTCCCTTTCATGTTTACGGTACACTTTTTTCGATTGTGATGTATTACCAGGTGCACAAGTACGACAAAATTTGGTAGGTATAATTTTTCATATTCTTGTATGATAATTAAAATTGGATAATGAAATTAAATTATATGAAAAAGATGATCTAAACTGTAACTTATCAAGTCTTAAAACTGCTTTTGTTTCGAAGAAACAAATAATCTCTACATGACTTTCTAAAGTCAATTGGTAGAATCTTAAAACTCAACTAATTATGAATTCATTTAATTTTATTTAATATAATTATCATTATCGTAAAATATTTAAAAACTACTATCTATTATAATTTTGTTATTTTTAGTACTTGCATCAATTTTAAAACTTATAATTTCTTAAACTGAGTTCAAGATTCTTTCTTTAGAACAAAAAAATACTTTACAAATAAAACAAAATTAGGAAAGTATACAAGTAGTGTAAAGGTGTTTTTTTGCCTTTTGATTATAGCTAGTAGTTGGTCTGTTCATGTGCCAACCCCATGATGGTTTGACATCAAATAATACACCCTCCTCCGTTACTTAATATAAGTTTTTTTAGAGTTGTGTATAAGTATTAAAAAAATAATTATATATTATTAAATATAATATCAATTATCTATATTGTCTTTGTATTTGAAAAAAAATGTGTTGTTTATTGGACAAAGAATATTGAGAGAACCAAAGTTATATTTAATATTTAGGATAATATTGAAAACTAAGCAATTATGTTGCCTTTGGATTAAAGGAATGGAATGGAGATTGAAATTATTCATTCTATTCTAGTTGGAATGAGTTATTTCATACTCTCCCTCCCCCAATACCCTCATGACTCAATGATAAAAAAACTACTCATAAGACTTTGGATATGAAATCTTGGGCAAAAATGTTAAATTTCAGTTGAAAATAGAAAAAAAAAATGATGGTTCAATTCATTCCAATAGCAACCAAACATAATTTTTTTTATTCCATAAGAATGAGTCATTCTATTTTTACCTTTATTTTTTCAATCCAAACGCGGTTTTATGTTTACTTAAAATTCTCAAACAACAAATATTAAGAGATAAAAATATTTTATCTAAAACAACTTATATTAAGGAACAAAGGAAGTAATTAAATAGAAACTAAAAACCACGATGTGGAAGTGAAAATTAAGAACACATGCAATGTAGCAATTCTGGAAAGATAAAAATTGTAATACGAAGGTTGCTACAAAATGAATACTATAATACCACTTGGGATGAGCATTCGGTTATAACCGAACCAAATAAACTATTTGGTTATAATCGAAAATCGAAATTCTCCATTTTTAAGTATCCGAACAACCAGTTCCGACCTTGAACATAAGCCCAAAAGGCATAGGCCTAGAGCCCCAAAAATTTTTGATCCCCAATTTTTTTTTAATATGTATATAAAGAAAAAAAAGTGATATCTATCAAATTGAAAAGAGAAAAACACACGATGTAATGCACTATTTGAAGTCTATAGATAATAATAGTTTGATGGACTATTGTTAGAATCTTGAAGCTTTGTTAAAAGATGGTGATGTCTCTGATGTTAATAGAAGTGACCTATTCCATGAGTTGAGCTACTTGAAAGGAGTTATACCAAAAGAGGCAAAGAGGGCAGTGGATGTATTGCACTATTTGAAGCAAATGGAAGAGTGTTACCCAAATGCTTGGGTTGCTTACAGAATTCTATTAACCATACCAATTACTGTTGCCTCTGCTGAGAAAAGCTTTTCAAAATTAAAGTTGATCAAATCTTATCTTCGATCAACTATGTCACAGAAAAAATTGAACGGTTTAGCTTTGTTGTCGATTGAAAAAGAGTTGGTTCATAAGCTTGACTATTCAAGCTTAATTGAAACTTTTGCGGCCAAAAATGTAAGAAGGGTAGTTTTTCAGTAATCAAGTACTGATCTTTGTAATTGTAAGATTTTTATTTGAACTCAATAATATCCTATTAAGTGATATTGAAAATTGTAGTCCTTTTTTTATCATTTGTTGCTCTTGAAGAAGTGACTTTTTTTTTTTAATGTAAGGAGCCCCAAATTTTATCTTCGCCTATAACCTTGAAAATGTCAGGGCCGACCCTGTGAACAACAACCTGAATTATAAAAAGTAACCGAGTAACCAAATTTGTTATTTGATTATTCGGCTAATAACCGAAATTAATAGCAGAAGCATGCATGAAGCATTGTAGCAGCCAACACTCAGCAGACAAAGCAAAAGAAATATACACAACCCTTAGACAGCAACATGTAGGCTGCAACACAGCAGAACTGAGTGATGACGAGTAATGTAGCAATAACCCGAGAATCGTGTGGTAGTGTTAGGCATAAAGATTACTTTGATGTGTTAGGCTTAACAAATCAAAGATACATTAATATTGTGGCACATACACCGTGAAAATGTAGATGAAGCAAAAGAAAATACTCTGATTGACATACAGAATTAGAATCCAAGTATGAAATTATAATGCAATTCTAATTAAATAATATTCATAAAATAAAAATAACTTATATATATATAGAAAGAACAAATATACAAAGATTAACAATTCTCAACAATCAAACGGTCAGCTCAATAAAAGATTTTTTTTATGTTTTAAAAAAAAACAATAATAACAAAAGTCTCTGGTTTAACAACAATTGTGATATCAATCCAAATCACCAATTCAATTCAAAGAATGTTAATTAAAATTGCTTAAAAGCTTTGAAACCATATCTAAACTCCATCAATCCACAAAGCAAGACAATTAAAAATACTTAAAAATTACATAATCTTCACAAACAGTAAATCAATCGCCTCATATCAGACATAAAGCAACTAAATTAACAAATTCAAGTTTCAGAATCACTCAAAAACTACAACACATAGTAAGTATATGTGTGATCAAATCAGAAAATGAGAAAATAAAGCACAAACATGCCGGAGCCAGGAGGCGGAGCGGATTTGGGGAATGGGGCTTTGGTTAGGGGCACTAGGGCAGAGAGTGAGAGATGAGAGATCTGTTTTAACTTTTTAAGGGTTAATTTTTATTTTTATTTTTGGAAAATTCGGTTATTCGGCCGAACTACAAAATATTTAAAACAAAACTCGAACCTGAAAATCGAATAATAAATTGAATATAACCGAATTTCAAAAAATAACCAAATAACCGAAAAAATTGGTTTAAAAATTTTCGGTTCGTTTCGATAATTCGATTTTATCTGTTTTTTGTTCAATTCTAAATACCACCAAGACTCTTTTGGTACATTGGTTAAGCCAACCTCTTAAGCACCAAGAGGTCTTGGGATCCATCCCTTCCAAAGACAGGAATGTTAAATTTGGTCTAAACTAACAAAAAATATAATTAAATACTATATATAATACTTTGAATTATTACAGTAACTATTTTCTTTTCAAAATTCTAAGTTCTGAAATTATACAAATCATAAAAATTATCTCCTACAGTATCTAACCTTAATCATCAAATCTGCAACCTCATTCCCTCTCTTCAGAACTGGTAAGTTGACCTTGCCTCTTCAAAACATTTATTTTACTTGATGAATTTGATGTACAACTCATTTTAAAATTAAATATCATTTCTTTTTATTTATTTATTGAATTGAAGAGACTGATGAGACACAAAATATTAAAATAATAAATAATGCTTTTCAAATTATTACGTAGATCAACAAACTTCAAATTATTTTTTTTTTTGCTGCTACTACTGTTGTTAGAGATGCTCTAATATTAATGCAATTCATGAACCAAATCCGCATGCACATGTAAGTTCTCCAATTTATAACATGAGGAATTCAGAACTTTAAGTAAAATAAAGAAAGCCCAATAATTCTATCCAATCAACGCACTCAACAAAAAAAAACATATAAAAACTTTTTGTTGAGTAACAAATTAAATAATCAAAATAGAAAATAATAAATTTTGAAGCTTGAGTAAAATAAAGAAAGCCCCATAATTTCCGAGGCTCAATGATATATAGCTTTGCATACCTAAAAGATGAGGCTCAATGATTGTCATCCGTAGTGGTGATGTCCTTACAGTCAAATTGTAGTTTTTATTGTCTTTTGTTTCATCTCTTGTTATCTCATGCATGGTAAGTTTTTCGTGTAGCATATTTCTTAGTGTTTTGTGCAAAGAGAATTATTTTTGACTTTGCAACTTGACTTGACTATAAGTTTGTTAATCTCAATTATTGTTTTATTTTTTGAAAAAATATGCTCACTCCGTTCCTTAATATAAGTCGTTTTAGAAAAAGTGTTTTTGTCCATTAATATAAGTTGTTTGAAAATTTCAAATAAGCATTAATTGCTTAGTTTTCAATAGTATTCCAAATAATAAATATAATTTTGGTTCTCTCACTATTTTTTGACCAATAAATAACACTCTATTTTTTCAATACAATGGCAACATAGACAATTCATATTATATTTAATACGATACAATTATTTCCTTAAAAACTCTAAAACGACTTATATTAAAAGACGTAGGGAGTACTTAATTATATATTTTTAGATTTTGAATTATTTATTAATATCAAGAGCTATTAGTGGTTCATGAATTTGAACTTTGTTGTGCT
The DNA here is from genome assembly GCA_020205555.1 of Panax stipuleanatus. NCBI lineage: Eukaryota > Viridiplantae > Streptophyta > Magnoliopsida > Apiales > Araliaceae > Panax > Panax stipuleanatus. The sequence goes on from CM035122.1 coordinate 157,439,174, forward strand.
TTATAAATGGCCTCTATTTTCTCTTCGGGATGGGGTTGTCATAGAAATGCGAAACAAACAACATTATAAATGAGACTATGTTTATGAAATGAAATGATGATTCATTTTTCTTACGTTTTAGAGTAAAAGTAAATAATATTTCGGTATTGTATCTATATATATTATTAAGAGATATGGAAGAAAATATCCGTAAATCTTGAGGTAGCGTTATAAATTTCTTTCTCATTTTTTTCCTTCAAGTTTTGTTTCATCCTGCAAATTATTACTATATATTGATAACGTTTAAAAATATAAATAAATTGAGTCAAGCCGAGTATTGAGTTACACAGATTTGGTTGACAAAATTTATCGAATATAAAATTAGCACAAACTCGAATAGAGCACGATCTCGAGTCAAGTCCGAACAGTTTGAACTTTTCGAACGAATATGATTTGAGTATCAATCGAAAATTGTAATTTGAAGATATTCGAGTAATTTATCGAACTTTTAAATTTGTTCGTATTTGAATCATTTATATTTCGAGGCGAGCTAATCAAATCGAACTTTTAATCAAGTGAGTACGAATAATTTTGGCAAATTTTCAACACACTTTTAGTTGCAAATTGTAATTGCTTTTTTCAGAGTTGTATTACTTAATTCTTTGTTTGGTTAATTTAGTTGAAGGAGCAGATTGATTCAACTAAAATAACAATAATAATAATAATAATTAAACACTTTAGTTTCGTTGTTTATGCATCCTGGGTGTAAACACATAAAAATACAGAAGCACATTGATGGTAATTCCGGTAAATAACACTGAAAAGGTCTATTATTAGCACTGTGGTTGTCGACTTGTACGCATTCGGTTGCTGAACTTTAAAAAAATAAAATTGGCATATTGTTCTTGTTAAAAACTATTAATTACCCCATTTTGTTAACAGACATTATATATTTTCTTACATGGCATTGAAAAAAATATCAAAAAATAATTATTTTCTTGTGTGGCAACACAAAAAAAATAAAAATATTAATTATGTGACAAAAAATAATAAAAATAATAAAAAAATTAATATTTTAATTCGTTTTCTTTATAATTTTTTTTTCTTTTATTTTAATTATTATTTTTATTTTAAAAATTAATATTAATATTAATACAATAAAATCATTAAATTTAGGCTTAAACATAAAAGAGACATACTGTTAAAAATATTAAAACACTTCAAATATCAATTATTATTTATTAAAAAAAACTCAATTTTCTAGAGTATTCTGAAGACATAATAACGATAACCTAAATTCTTTCCTATCTAACAGAACCCAACATTCGTTCACATCATGAATCAGAACTCAAAATTTGTACAGATCAAACCAAACCTATAATTCATTCACATCAAATCAAAATTCACATCAAACCCATAACATTGTTGCTTTTTGGGAATCCTTAATTAGCAGCGAAACTGTATCAATGATGGGGCTTAAATGACAACAAATGAACAAGTTAATGGGGATTGTTAAAGAGGGAAAGAGAGATCTGGTCCACCTTGAAGCTGAAGAGACATTTGTGGCGAGCAATTCCACTAAATCAGCTCTTCTCGGTACCATCAACAACCACAACTTTGATCGTCAGAACTCGATGGTGATGGATTTACATGGTAAATAAGAGAGAGATAAAGAGAGAAGATGAATGAGAAGATTTCCTCAATCTCTACATCATCATCTTCTTCTAGTGTTGTTGCCGAAACCCTAAGTTGAATTAAGAAGACGCGGCTACGAGGCACACATGTTCACGATCTGTAACTACATATCCAAAATTGAGAACGAGCTCTCCTCGATCTGCGATGGCATTGAAACTTCTCGATTCCAAGCTCATAGCCGCAACTTCCACCTGTGATTCGAAGGTGTTTTATCTAAAAGATGAAGAAAACGGAGAGAAAGATGAAAAAGAGAGAAAGAAAGATAAAAATATAAAATTATATTTATTTAGTAATATCTCATGTGGCTACTAATTTCTTTTCCATGCCATTTTCTTTAATTTTTTATTTTTATAAAAATGCCAGGTAGATAATTAATAGAGGGACATCCAATTAATTTAACAAAATGTTATAATTTTTAAATTTTTATTAGTTGAATGAATTAATTTCATATTTTAAAAATTTAATGGCCAAATCTTGAAAAACGACAACCGGATAAAGGTGCTTTTTATTAAGTCTTTTTCCACTGAGTGGGCAATCTTTTAAAGAAAGAGTTTGGGGTTGTTTTTTGTTTTAAAAAAAGAGTGGCTATTGTGAGCCAAATTTTCATGTAATTGGTAACCAAACTTTCATAGTAAGGTAATTAATTCAGTTTTATTAGGTTATCTTCATAGTGTAGTTGATAGCCAAATTTTCATTGCAAGGTAACCAATTCAGTTTTATTAGGTTACATTCATAGTTCAGTTGGTAACCAAACCTTCATACCAATGTAACCAATTCAGTTTTATTAGGTTACCAATTTATTTTGAATGTGATGCACTTGGTAGCCAAACCTTCATGCAGTTGGTTGCCAAATCTTCAGACCAAGGTAACCAATTCAGTTTTATTAAGTTAAAAATTTTATTTTTGAATGTGATGCAGTTGGTAGCCAAACCTTCATACAGAGGTAACCATTTTAATTTTTGTGGATAACTAAACAGTCATAAAAAAATTTCTGAACATTAAAAGTTACATCTATTTGTTTTCAAACTTATGTTTGTAGGACGAATTTTCTTCTTCTTCTCGTTGGCAGTGTTATACTTTTGTTGAAGTTAAATGAAACATAATCTGACAGTTCATGCATTGCTTTCCACCCCTTTCTTTTTTCGCAGGATCTGAAACATAATCTGACAGTGTGCAAGCTTAAGATTCGCGGCGGCGGAGGAGGAAGATGATGAGGGAGGAAGATGACGAGAAAATAATTTTTCGTGGTGGGGAGATTCGCGGCAGCGGAGGAGGAAGATGACGAGGGAGGAAGATGACGAGAAAATATTTGTTTGTTTTTCATCTGTTTGATTTGAATTTTGAATTATGGCAGCCTTGATTTTAGGTTCCTTATTAATGTAAAATTGAATTGTTTAAATTTTTTGCGTTATTTTTGTAATTATTTTTTGGATGTACGAATTGTATAATTATCTTTTAATTAAATATTGTATAGTAATGTAAAGGACCCCTCTTTTTTTAAAACAAAAAAACAAGCCCAAACTCTTTTTTTAAAAGATTGCCCATATGGCCGATAAACCCACATCTTTTCTTATATAATAATATCGAAGTTATGCCATATTACAAATATTTTCCTCAAAGTGTCTTCTTAATTGTAAGTCCTAAAGTTTGGTATGTTTCAAACTTCACTCATATACTAATAAATTTTGTAATTACTATATCATTTTTGAAATTAAAATAAAAAATAAAAAAATTATCCTATGTTTTGAGAAAAAGAAGTAATCCTTCGTCCGTTCCAAAATTAGAGATACAATTTGATTTTTAAGGTTAAACGACGGCATATTGAACTTTAAATTTATGTGAATTTATTTAATTTTAGTTGATACAATTATTATATTTGTATAGTATATAACAAAAACTATTAATCACAAAATTTATTTTATTCTAAACTTTTATAATTATATTTTTAATATGTCGTGGTTGGACATCAAAGTCAAATTATATATCTTATTTTGGAGCGGTTGGAGTATTAGATTACATAATTTTGAGTTTTGACTCTTTAACGTTTGAAATATAGGAACGTGTGCTTAAAAGAGAGACTGACTTCCCCATGACGGTACTTACAAGCTGAATAACCCACGGTCATTTTTTTAACGAACATGTACGGGCTGAATAAGCACAATGCCTTTTTCTCTTTTTCATTTCAAGAGCTGGGCGGCCCCCAACACTATCAACTAGCCCATATTGATGCTTTCTTGTTTAGCCTTCTCCAATCTGGTTTATTGGATCAAAGTTCTTTATTCTTTTTTATCCAATAAACTGTGACATTAATTTTTAAGTTTCTTATGCTATGTTTGGTTCGGTGGAAATGAGAGAGAGAATAGAAAAAGTTATTGTGCTGGAATAAAAAATACCTTGTTTGATTTCTCCATTCCGAAGGAAAGATGTTTTCTCGTTGAGAAAAATCAAAAAATCGTTCTCAAAGGGGAAGGCAAAAATGGATCATTCCATCTCTTATTTGAAGTCGATTGACAGATATACCCCTACATGAAACAAGGCATTTATATCGATCATTCCATTGTTTCATTTGCTAGAGAGAACGGCGAGAGGAGGAGGAAGATGAGGGCATCCATCAACACCTTCATTGATATTGCTAAAATTACACAATCTTTTTCCTCGTACCTCCAATCATCGATTTTTATTTTAAATCTCTGCTAGTGTTGGAAGTTCAAATCTAATCGTAGGTTTTTTTTTCTCCGGGTAATTCGAAATCTGTCCAATTTTTTTGAATTGAATCAAATATCTTTCAAATCTCACTAATTTATGTTGTGATTTTTGATTATATGTATATTTATATATATAAATACAGCCCGGTTTTTCAACGAACGCGAACAAACAAACATGGATATACCATCGCCATATCCCTTGTTCGTTTGTTACCGTTCGTTAGAGAAGGGTGCTATATATAAATAATATATATATATATATATATATATATATATATATATATTTTAAGAGGATCGATCCATAGCTAACGTTGTTAAATTAAAATTATCTTTACAACAGATCGTGAGCGTACATCCGATAAACCAACGATTTAATAGAGTTCCCGTCCGCAGTTTAGTTTCAGTATTCCGCAGTTTAATACTGCGAACAACACATATGTCCAAAATACCTCTCATAGAGTAAGTCTCTCATCCACAATATTACACTGCAGAGCTTAAAAAACTAAAAAGCAAATTGACATCTGGAGTATTAAAATGCGAAGGCAGTAAAACTTTAAATCCAACCCGTTTCCCTATAACCTCAACTTGTTTTTCAGCTTCGTTATCTAAGTTACCATCATATAATTTCCCATCACTATGGAAGTTCCCCTCTGTTTTACTAGATGTACTTCCAACTGCATTGTTACTCGCGTATTTTTCCAACTAAAAATCACAACCAACTTTCTTCAATAAATCAGAGCTTGAAAGAACAGAGGTGCATCCCAAAAAATGTATAGTATTTATTTCAACTGTAATTTTTATAGAAAATAATATTTTAAGTGTTTAAATACATACAAGAAATAGGGTGTATATACTGTTTCTCAAAATGTGGTATTACAATCAAAAGCTACCCGGTTCTTCACTGCAACCGAAATGATGATTAAAGAAAATTAAAAATCTTTAACCCTCACGGACACAATCCATTTCTATCTTCTTTTTCTTTACTTTTCACAACCACCATCACAACATCCCATAACCTCATTTGCAACAAAAAAAAATTAACAATAGTTCATCCATTATATATTTAAGAAAAAAAAATGAAAAAAGACACCTATCCAGTAAAGCTTCAGCAATCACGAATAGCCACAAAAAAATCCATCTCCAAGTTGTAAACCCAAATCTCGAAAACTAGAAATGAAGAAACTTTGAATTCTTCTTCTTCCACCTCAATTTTTATTTATTTTTTAAAAAAAAGCAACTCTTAATTTGTGCAGAAAATTTTGGAAAGAAATAGACGTAGAATATATTGAGGCTTCATACCCTTGTAGAACGTAGTTTCCTCAGAGATGATTAGATCGATCTATGCAGATCTTCTACAACTCTATATTATCTAGAATAGATCTTGATCGATCCATGGCTATTGTGGCTAACAGTGGAGGCGGATAAATAGTTTGAATGAATAATTTGAAATCATAAAAAGTTTTGCAGGGTTAGTTAGACTTGAAGGGTTTATCCCATCAAAAGCTTTGCATCCATAAGAGCCCTTGTGTGGATAAACAACAGAGCCCACCATGGATCCTCCATAATCATGAACTCCAAAGTTCTCAATTGCAGAATTAGGCTTCTGTGACCGAATATCATAAGGAGAAATAACACTTATCCTACTCTTTTCCACCACAAAGAGGCCATTTACAACACAAATATTCAATATAAAAACACATAAACCCACAAAAAAATCTGTTGCCATTAAACCCATAAACATAAATTGGAGATGATGAAGTGAAACAGAAGTTGAAGAAAATATAAAGGAGAAAAATGGGGATATGAGTTTTATAAAAGAAAGAGTGTTGGGTTAAGAAAGTGGTGGTGAGTTAGTTGCAGAGTTTTTAGGGAGGGAAAAGTAAGTGGATTAAAAGAGAAACATAGGAGGATGTCAAAAAAAATTTAATAAAAAATTTTCAGGCTCCGCAGTTTAATATTACGGACGGAAAACTTGTATTAGGAGGGGTATTTTGGACACATGTTCCGTCTGCCGTATTTTCTCCTTTTATTAAAATAATTCAATATTAGAAATTATTTTAATATCGTTTATTAGAAATATATAATTATCATTTCTCTTTCTTTTCTATAAATCGTCCCCAAAATATTTTCTTCAAATATTAAATATTCATTTAAAATATAATAATTTTCATCTCCCTTTAATAACGTATGTATATTTATTAACGCTATTCGCACGTCAAACTTTCTCACATATTACCATTCTAAGTAATATATATAAAAAGTATCAACTATAATTTCATATCCAACACATATATTAATTCACTCCTTTACTTAAGTAAATTAAACACTGCACCATATCATTAAGGTTCAATATTAACATTATATTATTTCATAATATAACTCCCAACTTAAATTAACTAATATTTATTCTTATTAGCTAATTCCCTTAACTAACTCATGCTTTACTATCCCAACCCATTCACGGATAGCTTAAGTACTATCAATAACCTATATTATAAACATACTAGTTATTAATACACATACACAAGAATATGGTGATTATACATTAAGAATATTTAATGTCACCAACTTACTATGATAAAATAATTCTATAAATTATTTAATATCGATAGAAATTTATCCACTTCCTTTATCTTAACTGAATCGTCTCTACGCTAAGTAACAAATATATATTAATAATATATTTATAAATCATAAAAACACATATTACATAGTCCATATTACCCTATGTAATATAATACCACATACCTCATATCACACACACATATATATATATATATATATATATATATATATATATATATTCTTATTCGAACCCATCTCACAGTTTAAGAATTTTATTTATTAAATTCTTATTTAATAATATCTAAAAATTCAGGTTCTTACACCTTTTCCCCTGGGGGCTTATTCGCCTTTGGTCTCTGCGACCGTTGTCTCCCGTACGGCCCTCTCGTGAATGGCTTCTGTGCCTTCGCTAGTCGCGCCGGGGGCTGTTGGAGCAATGTGCTCTCGAACGACCCTCGGATCGTCGACCTTTAGATCTGTTTCTGTCGTGAGAGCGGCTCCGAAGCCTACTCTCGATTTTCCTCGTAACCTCAGCATGTCTCCCCCTGGGCTGTTTGTCTGGAGACCTCCTCTGGTCTCTGTTGCGAGGGTGACTCGAGGCCTCGTCCTCTTGATCGACCATATGCACCACCTGTTTGGCGAGCTCCTTTTTCTGCATCAGAAGGACCTTCAGGGCCTGCTCTGTCTCCTCTATCTCCTTTGCTTTCTGGGCTAGAGCTGCTTTCTGATCATCCCGGAGTTGGGTTCGAGGCGGTGTGCCTCCCACCTTCCTCCGATCTTTGCTGTCTGTGTGGAACAGTTTCCGTCGTAGTCCGTCCTGGTCCCCTACTTGGGAACCGTCTGAATTGGTTTGAGGGCCAAGCCGCGTATAGATGCTGGACGACCCCAACCTGTCTTTCACCGACCCCTTCGGCTGTGTGGACGCTGCTGCCGACGGCTGCCCCTTGTCAGAAACTGTCTTGCTATTCACCATATTTTTCGACGTGGTGATCTGCTGGTTGTGATTGAAAAAGCCCTCCTTCTAGCGCCAATGTTAATGCCAAGATTCATCGACGCACTCCAATCACCAAGCGCGTCCAATCCTGCACAAAACGGGTAAACACCGAAAAGCTTGACGGCTTGGGCTGCCGGGGGATAGCTCTGGTGTGAGAGTAAGTACAGGCTGACAAGGTTAACAATGGAGGTAAAATACTCTATTGCTGGAAATAATAGTATTGTGTAAGTGTACCTTGTGAATAGTCAAGTCATATATTTATAATACCTCACATCCTTGCTAGAATCCACTCTCATATTGGATTAGGGTTCCCCCGTGTATCCTTTTCATAATAAGATAGTATCAAATCTCCCAAGATATAGGAAGTCCAATCAATGTCTGACTTCTCTTCCTATAAGTAGAATATCCATATAATTAGGAGTTTCCCCCAACATGGGCCAACCAGACCCAACCATAGCTTAACCATGGCCCAACCGAGGCCAAGCCCAATTCGGGTCTTTGTCCTTAAATATTCGGGCCCCAACATTTCCCCTCAGTCTTTCAATAAATGGAACATTTGAGGGAAGAGTATAAAGACTATAGCTCAACCACACAAATCTGTCCAGCCCACCTGTTAAGAATTGACACTCTCTGACCGGGCCCATCAAAACCAAGAACCGAAACTCTCTGACCGAGCCCAGCCCAAGGAACAAACTAACTGGCAGTGGTCCTGATGTGTTTGATGTCATATAAGTGTGGTCCATATATATTTTTTAAATCATGTTTGTGGTATTTTATTGTAGATCCTTGTTAGTGGAACTCCACCATGGGGGTTTATTTGGGTTACATCCTGTTTTGCATTATGATTTTGGAAAAATTGATAAGTTTCAAATTGACTATTTTGAATTGGATTTTGAGAAGCTAAATGCAAGGTGTGAGGGTTTTGGGGGGATATGTCATTGGTATATATTACAGATTTCCTGGAAATATATGTGGGCAATTCACAAATCTTAGAAATGAGGATAACCTAAATATAATGTTAGATGGTGTTATAGATTATAAATATGTTGAGCTTTATCTTGAGCATGATTGTGAAGGGGGTAAACAGGGTACACAGGCTAAACAGGGTGGGGATAGACAGGCTAAAAAGGTTAATTTGTCCACTGATATTGGGAGAGATGGTGATGTGGTGGTGGAAGAAATTAGTGAGGACTCAAGTTCTGCAAGTGATAGTGATATTCTTGATGAGGAGGAAGAAGAACTATTTCTAACTGATGATGAAGAAGTAATTGAGGCAAGAAAAAGAACTAGAGAATATAAAGAGCATAAGAAAAAAGTCAAACAACCAATAAATGTCACTCCAGAAATTAATGATGAACCAAGCATTGAGCAACATCAAACAGCTAGCAACCAAGAACCAGAACCAAACATTGAGGGCGATCAAACTAGTGGCAATACTGTTCAGGTAGAAGAGCAAAGTTCTGAGAATGTTGATGATGATACAGATGATAGTGAAACATATAGTGATAATTCTGAAAATTATGACTCTGATCAAGTAGAAAATGACAGCCCTGAGGAAGCTGACTCTAAGGATGATACACTTTTATGGAAGCAAAACTCTTTCCCAGTGTATAACCCCAACACCAAAATCATGGGGACAAAGTTAGAGTTAGGAATGTTATTTACAAACAGGAAAGAATTCAAGAGTACAGTGGTTAATTGGTCATTAACAACTGACTTTGATTTAAAATTTGTGAAAAATAAAAAACATAGGGTCAAAGGGAGGTGTATGAATAACAAAAAATGTCCTGTGAAAGTATGGGGAAATCAAGTTCAGTTTCAACAAACTTTTCAGCTTAGAACAATGAGGAAAAGACACAGATGTTCAAAAACTTTATTAAGTAGGCAGGTTAATGCTAAGTGGTTAGCAAAGAATTTAAATACAAAACTTAAAGAATTCAGGAATTGGAGACTGGTTGATATTCAATCTTATGTGAAGAAACATTTTCTAGTTAATGTGTCAATCGACAAATGTTATAGGGCTAAACAGTTTGCTTTGGAAGAGTTGATAGGGAACATGAGAGAACATTATGCCAAGTTGCATAGATATATTGAGGAGTTAAGAAGGTCAAATCCTGAGATTACAGTTGACTTGTTTCAAGTATTTCATTCTGGTGCCCCTGAATTCAGAAGACTTTATATTGGATTTAAGGCTTTTAGAGTTGGTATGCTAGTTGGTTGTAGGAAAATAATTGGCCTAGATGGTTGCTTTCTAAAAGGGTGTTGTGGTGGGCAGCTTCTAAGTGCTGTGGCTAGAGATGGAAACAACCAAATGTTTCCAATCTCTTGGGCAGTTATAGAGGGAGAAAACAGAGACTCATGGGAGTGGTTTCTAGGCCTGCTCAAAGATGACTTGAAGTTAGAATATGGTGACGGGTGGACCTTCATGAGTGATCAACAAAAGGTAAATTTAAGCTTTTCATTTTTTATGTTTGTTATACATTAACTTATACTGACTAATATATGTTATATGTTAACTTATTATTTGTGTTTGTATTGCAGGGATTAGAAGGTACATTAGCTTATCTCTTTCCTTTCGCAGAAACCAGAAATTGTGCAAGGTATTTATGCCAATCTAAGAAAGAGGTACAAAGGTATAGCTTTGAAGAAAACTTTCTGGAGGGCTGTAAAATCCACAACTACTGTTGACTTTGAGGATGAGATGGAAAGAATTAAAGAGTTAGATGAAGGGGCTTATGATTTCTTGATGGCTAGGAGTCCTAGGAAATGGTGCAGGGCATTTTTCAAGATAGATACAAAGTGTGACATTGTGGAAAATAACTTATGTGAGTGTTTTAATGGGTACATACTTCAATCAAGAGGCAAGCCATTGATTGAGTTATTGGAAGACATCAAACAACTATTAATGACCAGGCTACAACAAAAGAGAGATATAGCCATCAACAAGAAATGGGACATTTGTCCTAGGCCCAAAAAAATTCTTGACAACAACATTGATGAATGTTTTCAATATGTTGTGCTATTCAATGGTGATCTGCAGTTTGAGGTTACCTCTCGGTTTGCATCTGATGGATACACAGTTGATTTGAAACTTTGCACCTGTGCATGTAAGGCTTGGGATCTTAGTGGAATTCCGTGTGCACATGCATGTGCATCTATGTTCTACATGAGATACAATCCAATAGATTATGTATCAGACTGGTTTAGGGTACAAACATATGGGAAAGCATACTCAAAAATGTTAGAGGGGAAAGATTCTGGCCAAAAATTAATGTCACTCCACCATTACCTCCTCCATTGAGGACAGCAAGATGAAGGCCACAAAGGACCAGAAGAGGGGAGATGCACAAGGAGTCAAATGCAGCTAGTTAAAGCAATTAGAAAAAATGTAAGTCATACAAATTATCTAGGAAAAGCACAATTATCTCATGCAGTACTTGCAAGACAGCTGGCCACAATCGTCTCACATGCAAGTTAACTCCACAAACAACACAAACGAATGTAAGTTACATGTGTATTGATTTTATTATTGGTATTGGTTAGAAATGTTAAGTTAAATGCTATAAATTATTTGTTTTAGGAACAACTTGGACAAGAAAAGGGACAGAGTGGCAAGAAGAGAAAACAAAGCTGCAAAGGGAAACAAGACAAGGTTTTTACTGCAATTGGGGAAAATTTTATATGACATATATTTATGTTAAGTTAACTAATTAAATATTTATTTTCACTTTTAGGAACCACTTCCACAAGATAAGGGAGAGGGTAGCAAGAAGACAAAACAAAGCAACAAAGGGGAATGTGTCAAGGTATGGGACAACACAGGTTTCTTTTCATGTTATGTTACAATTATTAAATAACTAAACATATGTACACTGTTTTAGGAACATGTTAGAAAAGATACAACTGACATGGGAGATAAGACTGAATCAAGTCACAAACAGGTAATTTACTTATGTTTTATGGCTACAAATGTGACAGAGACAAGTTGTTTACTTATGAATTGTCAAGCATTGTTTATTTATGTTTTATTTTATTTATAGACAAATGTGGCAGAGACAAGTTGCATAGATAAAGTTGTTAGAGAGACTATACAAATTAAAAGAAAGACATTAGTCTCTGCTCCCAATATTGCTAAGAGACCTGCAAGAAGAGAATGGGTTCCTCCTGGTTTTAGTTGTTTCATATCCCCAAAAACTGGCAACACTTATACTTCAGTAAGTAGATTGAATATTGTTTGTGTAGTTAACAGTTTTTCAACAAAGTTGAATATTATTACTGATCCTGATATATACATGTGGTCGCTACAACTATGATATATACGATAATGTAGACAACAGCTGGGAGATGTTACTTAGCTGGAGGTGGCCCCAATACTGCACCAGTTCAAGCACCTTTTCGCCCACCAAAAAGTGTTGCACCAAATGGGAATGACCATGGCAGAGGGAAGATAGATGCTATACCAACTAGAAATCAGAAAGGAAAAGAAAGGGCAATTGAACCCAAAAAAAGAACTACAACTAAGGATAAGGCTGCAAAATTGATGTCCAGTGCTATGAGGGCTGCAGTTGAAACCGAGGATCAGTTGATGGCTCAAGCATTGTATAACAGCTTCAAGGAGACTAGAGAGGGAGGAAAACCAGAGGGTGAAGGACAGTCAAGTGGAGTGTCACCTAACTTACCCAACACAAGTGGAACTCAAGAGAGTGTGAATAAGGAGTAGAAGATACCAATCTACTAATCTATATTTTGTGTCTGTATTTGACTAATATTTATGGTATTTTGGGGTTTGTACTTATCTCAAAAAAAAACTGATGGACAAGATTTTTTGGTGTTTGTAATCCTTCACAATGGTGTTCAGTATTTTGTACAAATGGATGGTTAATTTAATTTAATACTACCTCCGTCCCATAATAAGTACTTTTTTAGCTTAAATCACACATACCAATACACAAGCTAAAATAACAAAAATACCCTTAATATACTTTCTTTGTTTTGTTTGAAACTTTTTTTATTACCTTTTGGTCTCTCTTTCTCTTTCTTCAATCTTTCAACTTCCCAATAAATACGCAATAAATACCATTGGTTGCACAAGGGCATATATGGAAAAATATTATAAAAATTGTATTGGAGTCCTAACACATCACTTATTTTGGGAAAAAATATCAAGGCTAAAAAAGCACTTATTATGGGACAGAGGTAATAGTTTGTTTCTACACATGGCTAGTGCTCATGTATGTGTACATATAATTTGATGCTTTGTTTTACAAAACATGGCTGGTTAATTTAAGAGTTACATTATTGTTAATATTGTTATTTAATTCACTAGATTAAATATAAGTCATAATAATAAATAATAAATTGGTGTTGCAAACTCATGTAGCTCTGGCGTACAAAACAGGGTTAGAATCATTCAATTCATAAGCACCAATACAAAGAGTTTACAGAAGATTGGGTGCTACAACAATAATTAAAATCATTAAAACAGAGTTACACCAATACAACTATAACTAGAACATGGTTTTTAACATGCTCACACATAAAACAAATAACACCCCAATTACAAGCATCAACCACTGCTCCCTAGTTTGTAACTTCCTTATTTCTTCTTTTAAAGACTTCAAATCATTCTTCAATTTGAATTTCTTCTTTTCCATTTTCGATACTTTTACTTCCAAGTCATGCGCTTTGTCCTTCATCATTTATAGTTCAATTTTAATGCTCTTCAAATTAATCAGACCGAAAGAATTCTCAGCATCTTCTAACATATTGATCGAGTCAATCCATTGAAAAAAACCACAAAATGATTGCGTCTGCACAAAATTAAACTAATAGTTATAACTATAGTTTGAAAATAATTAACATTTTATATCAGGGTAAATACAATAACTTACACCATAATTTGAACAACCGTAAAACTTCCTCCCTACACTTTTTCCCTTTGCAAAGGTACAAATTCGTTCTCGTATCCCACACCCACGATACCTTTGTGTTGAAATCCCACTGAATCCAGTAGAATTTGAACCATCCCCAAACATTTGGTTGCTATTTTCTATAGTTTGCTTTCCCTTTTCCATACCTCACGAATTTCTGAGATGATGACCACTGAACGCGAATGATGAGAGAAAGAGAGACGACTATTAGTTCGAACCCTAACTTAGGGTCTCAATTTATCGAACCCTAACGTTTGGATATCTCAAATTGATTGAGCTTTAGATGAGTGAGAGACGACAATGTACGAGCCCTAGGTTTTCCCTTTAGAGTTCGAGAAAGAATGAACAGAGAAGGATCTGTTATGTCTTAATCTGAAGGATCTGTTATGTCTTAATTTATTTGGGGGAACGAAAGTGTTTCCTGATAAATGTTATTCCTTGCGATATATGAACAGCAAGTCCCGTGGTGCTCAAGTGGTCATGTGACCTAGATTCCAAGTTGGAGGTTTTGAGTTCGAATCATGGGCTGACCAAAATTTTGGGATTTAATTGTAAAACGGCCACGTCAGCAAAAACACGTGAAAATTTAATTTAAAAAATGCGATGTCAGATATTCCACGTAGGCGCCGCGAGTGCCACATAGGAAGTCAACGCCTATGTGGCGCCTGGGGGCTTAATACCCAAATTCTCGAATAAAAAGGGGTGCATTGACTAAAAGAAGGGGGCTCAATACCCAAATGATCTTAAGTTTAGGGGAAACCCGTGCGTTTTACTCTATATTTATAGTACCTCACATCCTTGCTAGAACTCTATATTTATAGTACCTCACATCCTTGCTAGAATTCACTCTCATATTGGATTAGGGTTCCCCGTGTATCCTTTTCATAATAGGATAGTATCAAATCTCCCAAGATATAGGAAGTCCAATCAACGTCTGACTTCTCTTCCCATAAGTAGAATCTCCATATAATTAGAAATTTCCCCCAACATGGGCCAACTGGACCCAACCATAGCCTAACTATGGCCCAACCGAGGCCAAGCCCAATCCGGGTCTCGGTCCTCAAATATTCGGACCCCATCAGTTACAAATTAGATCTTGCAAACTTAAAATAGTCCACTTGAGAGAGTTTGTAACTTTGTATACCTATCTAGTTCATGAGAGATCGAAACACATGCTATGTTGCATACAACTACGAATCTTTTGCAGGTGTAAATGTTTTCAGAAGTTGAGGATTTACTACATGAAATAAATGAACAAAGATAATGACTAGAAGGACAAGAGAGTATATTAGCCGTGTAAATTGACATTATTTTCGATTTCGAGTTTTTTCTTTTCTTGGGGGAAAAAAGAAGAAAAAGAAGTCATATGTGTAATGCATGTTGTGCTAATTAATAAAGAGAAAAAGCAAATGTTCAGGATTCTAATATATCCAGGGACACTGAATAACCAATAATTTAAGAGGAATTTTTGGTGAAAAATATATTTTTTTGTCACGTATTCATATTTTATATAGATTCCTAACTCATAAATGCAATGAAATATTTCTTCACTAGTACTATGCCAAGCAACATATTTTGGCTAGTCAACTATATTTCTGCATTAAAATCATGTTAAGTTCAAGGGACGTTTTTAGATAATATACGTCTTCATGAAAAAGAGGTGTAGACTGTATCCCCACGCCACCCCCACGCCCACCCCACCCAACCCCACCAAAAAAAAAGTGATGGGCTACATAGGTTTCTGCATGAAACATAGTACATTACAACGAGACTGAGAAAAATGAAATTACATAACTCTGTTCTTAATTCTATACACTCAGTTTAGCAAAAAGCAGTAAAGAAGCATACTGATCCTTGAATTATCATCTCTTGTGAACTATTATTTCATGCATGAAGCACGTTTTGTCTCTATTTTTGTCTTACATTAGAAGGTTAATTCAGTGGATGACCAGATGAAGTGTAGTCTGATGCAAATTTCCTTATGGATGCCATTGAACTGAGATCCAGCAGCTCCATTGCATCAACTTTGGCAGCAAGAATTTCTATCACAATTGCTTCTTTAGCCTCTTTGCCTGCGGCCATATTCCTGACACCCATGATAACATGCACGGAGTACCCAAACCTGTATTTCAGCAAAATCTGTAGAACTTGTAGATATACAAAGAAAATTATTAACAGACTAATAAAATATGAAATATGAAATATGAAATACGAAAAAAAAATCACATACTTCTTAGTGAAATACCGACTCATAGGAAACTGAATAAAGCGTGTATTATTAAAACAACCTTACTAAATTATACTTAGCAAAAGCGCGTTTATAAGTACCTATCTTGTAGCCATCAAACTCAAGAAATTAATATGAATTCCATTAAAAAACTTGAAGGAAGAAGAAAACCCAACACTTGGAACAGTTTCAGGAGTGGTATTTACGTAGAATGGAACAATTTTACTGTGGTAGGCTGAGAAATGCATAGAAATGAGTGGTGAGTGACCTGTAACAATGGCGGTGAGACCAGAGTCGTCGATTCCATCGGTGACTTCCTCGGCTGTTGAAGAGTGTGAGAACCCAGATGCTCCCTTTCTGCTAATTAAAAAACCACATCATTAAATTTCTCTCTGTGCCGGCCGGAAAGAAGAGATGAATGATGGAGTCACCACTATGAAACAAACCTCTTCGATCTTCCCAGTACCCATTAATTTATTTCCACACACGTCTTTACCTGTTTGAAATAAAAATAATGCTACTATCACATAAACTTTTTTACACAATGCTCACATACACATAAATATACTGCAAGCCCCGCATATTAGACGGGTCCCCGTAATATGTATGTGTGTATATGAGTATTATGTAAAAAAAATATGTAATAGTAGCATTGTTGTTGAAATAATTATGTATGAATGAATAAATCTGCATATATTAGACTAAAATAATAATACGTCTAATTACATAATTTATTATATTTATACGTTTTTTGTTTTTTTTCATGTCTTGTATAAAAGTAACAACAAAATATTTAATTTGCCTTGTAAACATGTTCAATTAATCACTCCGTATAAATTATAAAAGTTTAAACCTAACAGGTTAAATTGAATACTATTATTTTTAAGATCCTAAAAATATAACTATTAATTTTTAACCAAAATAAAACTCAATTATGATAGTATTTGTAGAATAGAGCCTCTTGGGGGAAAAACTCAATTATGATGGGGGGAAAACACATATTATATATATATATATATATATATATATATATATATATATGTGTGTGTGTGTGTGTGTGTTTGTATGTGTGTATGTATATATGTTGCTAAAGTACTTCTACTGAACTTGTACAAACCTATGAAGCAGAAAGTTTTTTATGATATGGAGTGGAGACACAGAGAGTACGTACATACACTTTCACAGAACATGCAAGATTTTAGGTGAAGTAAAAATCAAGTTAAGGATTAATTTTCACACACTTAATTCCCATAGTCTATATCTACTATATATAGTAATTCAATTACTCTACTAAAATAATTGAAATAATATGTAAATAAAAAAAATATATACGGAGATTGACAAAAAAAAACAATAGGGTAAACAAAAAAAAAATGAGTTGACCTAATTTTGGCTTTAGGTTCTGATATTTTTTTCATGCATGAAAAAGAAGGGATATATATATATATATATTATAAGCAAAACGAAACAAACAAAACTACAAATTAAACTTATGAAAAACATATAAATTATACATATATATATGTGTTTGTATTTATACATATAAATTGTACTGTGATAGTATTTGGGGTTTTTGAGGGAAAAACACATATATTATACATATATATATATGTGTTTGTATGTGTGTATGTATATATGTTGCTAAAGTACTGCTACATACTTGTACAAACCTATGAAGCTGAAAGTTTTATATGATATCGAGTGGAGACACAGAGAGTGTACAGACACTTTCACAGAAGAGGCAAGATTTTGGGTGACAAGTGAGAGAGCTTAGCAACAAAAAATAAAGGTTAGAAAAATACAAGAGAGAGAGACAGAGAGGTGGTGAGCTCCTCCTAAGTATATGTCATGTGAGTTTACACTTTGGTTAAAAAGAAAATTTAGAAAATTTTAAGGTTTGTATGTATAATTCTTTTGTTTTTGAACATCTTAATGAACAAACACAAACAAACACACACACATACACACACACACACACATATATATATATATATATATATATATATATATATATATATATATATATATATAAAATATGTGTTACCATTTTTTTTGCAAACAATTTCCCTTCTAACAGATAAATTTAAATGAAAAAGTAATTATTTTCACAAGTTTTATTATACTAAATCACATTTTATCTTTTATCATCTTTTTAAAACAATTTTTTTATATACTTTAGACCATTTTTTAAAGAACGAAAATATATTAACTAAACGCTCAATAAATTTAGAAACTAAATGTGAAATAAAATATATTATTTGTGAATGAAAAAAAAACACAGCATTTTATTCTTTTTTATTTATTTATTGTAATTAAAGTTTTTCACTGTTTTTCAAATACAGTGTTATAGTTAAGGGTAAGAAAGTTGTAGATAAATTAATATACATGCAACTATGTATGTATACATAGGATGGGATGGGATGGGATGGGATGGCGCGGGGCGGGGCGGCGTGGGGTGTGTGGTAATACTGTAGTCTGCATATGATTAAGGTTGTGTTTGATAAACCTGAAAATTAAGATCTGAATGATTATGATGTCTTAATAAATTAGATCATTTGAATAGTTATAAGGTTTGAATTTAAAAAACTGTTTGATAACTAAAAAGTAAGTTGTCTCTTAATGACACTATTTTACCATTTTAAAGGGTAAAATTTTATTTAATAATTTTAAATATTTAATTTAATAAAAATGAGTGAATAATATTATTGAATATATTTATATAAAAAAAAATTATCAAACAAATTTCATTAAGAGGTACCTCTTAATTATTAAGATTTTATTTTCTGTCTTACCGATTAAGAGGCATTCAGAGGTAACAAAAAACAAACAAACAACATCATGCCTCTTAGCGAATAAGAGGCAGTCCATTAAAAGACAATCAGATGTAAACAAACAGCACCTAAAAAGACGAAAGGAAGCCAGAATAGCCTAATGTTAGGTTTGGATTGGAGTAATGAAGGTGGGAATGAAATGACTCATTCATATAGAATAAAAAAAATTGTGTTTGAGTTGCGATTATAATGGATTGAATCATTTTTATTCCTCCTAAATTTATGAATTTTATTCCTTGAAGAGAGAAAGTATAAAATAACTCATTCCAATTAGAATAGAATGAATTATTTCACTCTTCATTCTATTTCTTTAATACAAACGTAGCATAAGAGTAAGCGTAGGCGTGGTTTAGGTAGCAGGGGTATGCCTATATATTTGTTTCACTGATGATGAAAATTGGAATTGGAGGATTAATGTCAGTCCCATTTAATGCATGTACGCTCCTCTGTATCCAATCTGAAGCGACGGATTTTACAGACAAACGCTCTGATCCGGTTTGCTACTTTTTTGAAAGCATGATCCGGTTTGCCACTAGTACTCGAGTAGTACTACTTTGCTCTCTCTTCATTATACTTTGCTTATATTTATTTATTTGATAATATTATTTTTCATAATTGATATTGTTAAAATAATCAAATATTATATATTATTTAAAATATTAAATATCGTTCAAACAGTTATTAAATATATATTTCATTTTATAATATCATTTTGTTGTCATAATATCAATAATTTTATGTTTACTCTCGTAATATTAAAATAATAAATCTTTTCTCCCTGTTATTATGGGGAACAATACATGCATAAATGAGAAGATAGAGAAATGGAGGGGCTATCGTCATAGATACATACCCATATATATTTATTGTGACGCCCCCCAAAATAGGTCCAGTCAATTCAACTCATTCTGAGTCGTCAAATACATGATACATAATTCAAATACAAACTTTATATCATACGGTCGTGCAAAATACGACCACACAACTGTGAGTGTCAATACAAATATGTAGAAAATATTAATATTCAAACTATGTCCTCATTACAATTATTATCACACTATTTATCAGAAATAGTGAGGACTACTACTGCTCTAACTCGGACCATCACTCTGTCCCCCGACTAGTTCCCGCAACATTCTCATTTCCTGAAAAGGACAACAGATGAAAAGGGTGAGCTCAACTAGCTCAGTAAAGAATATTATGACTAAGATAATAAAAAATAAATTATCGTTAGTCTTCAACAAGCCAGATAAAATATAATGGACAACCAACTTTAGATCAATATTCGCAGCGGAAATAACAATTCATTAGAAGAATTAAGCAGAGAATAAAGTCTACTATCTTCTATGATTTAAAAGTCCATCATCAATATTTTATCCCTGTAACATCAATCAATATACATCTCGAATCAAATATTCATCTTTGCACTACAGGCCAAAGATATTCATTTGTATCATCAGTGGTCATGTTCATCTCAACACCTGTCATTTTTGCACTACAGGCCAAAGATATTCATCAGGTAATCATTCATCTTTGCTCTACAGGCCAAAGATATTCAATTATATCACCACTTAGAACTGAGGATGATGAAAAATCATATAAATAACGAATCCAGTGAAATAAAGGATAAGATTAAGGATTCGTATTTTAGTATTCAAAAATACTTCGTAATAATCAATTGTGGAGCAAAATTCAAGAATAAAACTCAAAACTTAGATCCAACCAAAGATAGTAACCTTGACAAACAATCTGGACAAATAGAAGAAAATTTAATTTTTTCGTGAATAGTGCCGTATACGTGAATAGTGTCGTATACGTGAATAGTAATTCCGACGGAAAAAGTAAGAATTTCAACATAAAATTCATGTCAATATTTTGGTATAATGATATTGAAAAGAATAACATCATTTACGAAAGAAAATAACATCCCTTACCTCAAAAAGATAGTACCTCTGACTGGAATATCGGATATAATACCGAAGAAAACTTGCACTGAATACTAATACTCAAAGTATAGAAATACTCACAAAAATACGCTCGATATTATAGAGAGAGAAAACTTATGATTCTGGTGTGATTTTCAATTCTAACCTAAACATCCTATTTATAGGAAAAGCTTAGGATGCCAAAGGAGACTAAATGAATAAAATATTATTATTTTTAAAAAAAATTTCGCCGCCTGGCGGCTTCCCAAAATTTAGATTTTCAACAAAAGTGGGGCCCACCCATTAAATAATATTTATTTTCCGAAACTTCAATAATTCATAACAAATAGCCCCTTTGTCAGAAAAATACAAATTCTATGTCCTTCCATAGGAAATTTAATTCTCTACAACTTTGCAGAAGGAAGTTTTTTCAAATTCCAAACATAAATTATCCGGAATCCATAAACAGATGATTTCTCACGCCAAAATATTGATAAAAACTCATCAGCGCCAATTCCTTCTTTAATATCCACAAAATAAATATTTTCTTATCATATAAATCAATAATTAATTATTCACAAATAATATTATAGAACTACAATATTAACAACCAGGTCGTTCCCAGGAAAGAGGGTGCCTTCCGATAAGGACTTCTCCTTACTGACGCGCAATTAAATAACCCCTCATAGACAGAACTTCCTTAGACATTGTCAATAATGCTATCTAATAATATTATTCAAATAATATGAATTATTGAGTTGATAATGTGAAATACTGTGCAACGACAATTATTGAATCAATACTACAAAATATCAACTGTAGCCATTATTGAATCAATCATATAAAATATCAACGTAGCAATTATTGAGTCAATAAAATATCAATGTAAAAATTATTGAGTTAATAATATAAAATATCAACGTAGCAATTATTGAGTCAATAATATAAAATATTGAACAGTAATTACTGTAACAATAATTGAGTAATGGCTTCTCACGTAAGACTCAATAATTCAAAATACTGTGCAATACCGTGTGCTACTATGCAACACCGTGTATCACTGTATTTTAACCACCGGGTATTTCAACAGTACTAACGGTAATAACCACGCCGTTATTTTGTAAAAAAAGTTATTTCTGTCGCTTTCTATATCCGACAGTTATTCCGTTGTGGGGGCCCACAAATAGCTGCGCCGTCGTACGAATATTCCCCGACAACAAGAATATTCCACGACCAAACGAATATTCCTCGACAACAAGAATATTTTATAACCATTTGCTCAAAATGTTTGCACATTTCACCCATAACTTTCATATTTATCAAAACAACACCTTACTGTTTCGAAATAATATATAAAGAAAATTAAATCTTTATTCATAATAGTTGGGGTCTTACAACCTCCACTCCTTATGAAATTTCGTCCTCGAAATTGACATACGTACCTGGTATGTCGAAAAGGTGAGGATACCTCGCTTTCATTTCCGATTCCAACTCCCAGGTCATTTCCTCAATTGCATGGTTTCTCCACAAAATTTAAACTTGAGGTATAATTTTCGAGAGTAGGACATGCTCCTTCCTATCCAAGATCTTGACAGGTACCTCCTCGTACGTTAAATCTTCAGCTATCTCGTCTGGTTCTAACTCAATAATGCGGTTTGGATCCTTCACATATTTACGTAACACGGATATGTGAAACACGTTATGAACACGAGACATGCTTGGAGATAAAGCTAGTCTATAGGCCACATTTCCTATTCGGTCAAGAATCTCGAATGGACCAATGAATCGTGGATTGAGCTTTCCTCTCTTCCCAAACCTCGTAACTCCTTTCCACGGAGCAACACGTAATAACACATGGTCTCCAACATTAAATTTCACGTCCTTTCGATCAAGATCCGCATAACTCTTTTGTCGATCTTGTGCTGTTTGTATACGTTGCCGGATCATTTGGATCTTTTCTGTAGTCATACGTACTAACTCCGGTCCCAACAATGTTGTTTCACCCACCTCGTTTCAACATACTGGAGAGCGACACTTTCTCCCATACAATGCCTCGAATGGAGCCACGCCTATACTTGCCTGATAACTATTGTTGTAGGAAAATTCTACCAATGGTAAATACTTATCCCAACTCCCTTTGAAGTCTAGAACACAAAGTCTCAATAGATCTTCAAGAGTTTGAATAGTCCTCTCTGATTGTCCGTCTGTTTGAGGATGATAAGCCGAACTGAATCGTAAATTCGTGCCCATAGCTTTCTGCAAACAGATCCAAAATCGTGAAGTAAATTTGGGATCACGATCCGAAACTATGGATACTAGCATGCCATGCAATCTCACAATCTCATTCACGTACATATGAGCAAGACGTTCAAGGGAATAAGTCTCTCGTATCGGCAAGAAATGAGCAGATTTGGTTAATCTATCAACAATAACCCAAATCGCATCTAAGCCTTGAGAAACCTTGGGAAGACCCATAACGAAATCCATCGTAATGTGTTCCCACTTCCATTCCAGAATCTCCAGTGGTTGCAATGGACCCTTCGGCACTTGATGCTCCGCCTTTACACGTTGACAAGTTAAACATCTCGAGATGAACTCCGCGATCTCTCTTTTCATATTGCCCCACCAAAATGTATGTCGAAGATCACGATACATTTTAGTACTCCCAGGATGGATCGCAAACGGTGTGTTGTGTGCTTCCATCATGATTCTATATTTCAAGTCGGAATCGTTAGGAACACAAAGTCTGGAGTTGACTCGAAGTATTCCATCTTCATTGATTCTTGCTTCTGGAATTGCACCTTCTTGCACCTTCTTCATCATCTTCATCAGCCCCGCATCCGTAGCTTGAGCAGCTTTAACTTTATCAATCAAAGCTGGTTCTACGCGTATACTTGACATCATTGCACTCGTTCCCACATATGATCTTCTACTCAACGCGTCAGCTACCACGTTCGCTTTTTCAGGATGGTATTGGATGGTATGATCGTAATCTTTCAACAGCTCAAGCCAACGTCGTTGTCGCATGTTGAGTTCCTTCTGAGTGAAGAAATATTTAAGGCTCTTATGATCCGTATAAATCTCCACTTTCTCTCCGTACAAGTAATGTCTCCAGATCTTCAACGCAAAAACGACAGCTGCCAACTCTAGATCATGAGTAGGATAATTCCTCTCATATTCTTTGAGTTGTCGCGAGGCATAGGCTATGACTTTCCCATGTTGCATGAGAACACATCCTAACCCTTTGCCCGAAACATCGTTGTAGATAACAAATCCATCCGAACCAGATGGTATTGTCAGAACAGGTGCCGAGATAAGTCTTCTCTTAAGCTCTTGGAAGCTCTTCTCGCATTCCTCGCTCCAAATGAATTTTGTATCTTTCCGAGTCAACTGAGTTAATGGAGTAGCGATTCAAGAAAATCCTTCTACGATTCTCCGATAATAACCAGCTAAGCCCAGAAAGCTTCGTACTTCAGTCACCGACTTAGGTTGCTCCCAGCTTTGTATTGCTTCAATCTTCGCCGGGTCAACAGATACTTCACGTTTCGATACCACGTGCCCAAGAAATGCTACTTCCTCAAGCCAGAACTCGCATTTCTTTAACTTGGCGTATAGCTTGTTCTCACGAAGCTTTTGAAGTACCAACTTCAAATGGTGCTCATGATCTTCACGGCTTTTAGAATAGATGAGGATGTCATCAATAAAGACAACAACGAATTGATCCAAATATTCCTTAAATACACGGTTCATCATATCCATGAAAGCAGCAGGAGCATTAGTCAATCCAAAAGACATGACTAAAAACTCATAATGCCCGTACCGTGTTCTGAAAGCAGTTTTTGGAATATCCTCAGTTTTAATCTTCAACTGATGATATCTAGAACGAAGATCGATCTTTGAAAAGAATTGCGCTCCTTGCAATTGGTCGAACAGGTCATCAATACGAGGTAACGGATACCTATTCTTGATGGTGACATGGTTCAACTCCCGATAGTCAATGCAAAGTCGCATACTCCCGTCTTTCTTCTTTACGAATAAAACAGGAGCACCCCAAGGAGACGTACTAGGACGAATAAAACCGATATCTAACAACTCTTGTAATTGGATCTTTAACTCCTGAAGTTCAATAGGAGCCATTCGATATGGGATTTTAGAAATGGGTTTTGTACCGGGCTCAAGGTCAATAAAGAATTCAACTTCACGTTCTAGGGGTAGACCGGAAAGTTCTTCGGGAAATACATCAGGAAACTCATTAACAACGGAAATATCATTCAAATCTGATGTATTCTGGTTTAGATCAGTGATATGAGCTAAGAAAGCTTGACATCCGTTTTTCAATAAACGAATAACTTTATGACTTGAAATGATATTGACTGATTTTAGTGGTTTGGTGATTTGGATTCGTACAACAGGTTGATTAGGAATATGAAAACTAACAACCTTACGAAAACAATCAATTCTGGCATGGTAATTGGTTAACCAGTCAATTCCTAAAATCACGTCAAATGCAAGTATTTTCAAAGATATAAGATCAACAGGTAAGGTAAGGGTACCAATCTGAATCAAGCAAGATTTGTAAACTGTGGATGTAACAAAGGTTTCTCCTAACGGAGTTTCAACAGATAAGTCAAAGTCTAATTTATCAGAAGTCAAGTTCAAACGTTGAGCACAAGCAGGTGAAATAAAGGAATAGGTAGCACCGGTATCTAACAAGGTATAAACTTTTCAAGAGTTTATGATCAGCTTACCCGTAATCACCTCGTGTGGATTCCTCGCGTTTTGGGCTGTCACGACAAACGCTCTTCCAGGAATCACCGACTTTGACTTGTCTGCAACCGCCTTTGGAATCACCACCCCCGCTGAACTTGGTTTCGTAACAGGACAATCTCGAGCTATATGTCCTTCTTTTCCACAGTTATAGCATCCTTTGAATTGTTGTGGACAGTTTGGGCTGATATGTCCCTCTTTCCCGCACTTATAGCATACGACTGGTGGTTGTTCTCCCCCCTCGAAACAGTTGATGCTGGTGCTGATGTTGACATCTTCGCGTTCTCATTGTTATACCTTCTCTTTTTAAAATCTCCTCCCGATTCGCTTCTTCTACCATCATGGCCACGATTACCACCGGAGTGGTTACCGTTTCTGTCATACTTTCCTCCTCGCTGGTTGTCATTGCTCCGATGACTGCTGCCACCGGTACGACCTTGGTTGTGGTCCCTCAGTTGAACATAATCATTATCTCGTTCTAATAACTGGGCCCTGTTTACTACATCCAAATATAAAGAAAATTTATGAGAAATGAGGTATTGACGTATTTCGGGTTTCAAACCTCTTAGAAACATCCGCATCATACGTTCCTCATTCTCCACCAAATGAGGTGCAAACCTGGACAGCTCCGCGAACTTAGCCTCGTACTGGGATACCGTCATGTTGTTTTGCTCGAGTCTGATAAACTCTACTTCCTTCATATAACGAATACTTTCAGGAAAGTACTTGTCATTAAACAGTTTTTGGAACGTTTCCCAAGACATCTTGAGTGCGGCAGGCTGGGTACGTTTTACGGATTCCCACCAGTAATTTGCCTCTCCACGAAACATAAACGTGGCGAATGGAACCTTCTGTTCCTCCGTGCATCCCAAGACATCAAATATCTTGGTAATTTGTTTAATCCACGTCTCCGCCTTGATCGGATCTGGCTTTCCCAGAAACTCTGGTGGTCCCAATTCTTTGAACTGCTTGGCAGTGACAATTCACGAGTTGTTATTATCTCCACCTGTATGTTGCATACGAGTCTCCCTTGTCTGATTTTGCATGAACTGCAAAAAACTTCTAAACATCTCATCGTTTATCGTTTGACCAGCGTTGTTTTCAGGATGAACATTGCCTTCTTATTGCACGTTCTCCTGGTTAACGATTAAAGGTGTCTCCACGGTCTCATTCACTTCGTTGTTAACATTCTCAGCTGTCATTCTCAAATACTGCCATAAAACAAGGGTTAATTAAACAAATCAACATATCACATATTAACCCTATGCTCCGACTGACCAATTAAATACCACATAAGCTTAGGTAGGACACACTAGCGAAGGATTTACTCGTCTCTCCCCTCCTAGTTCTATTCCCCGATCTCCGCCAGAGATCATATCCCTAAGCTCTGATACCAACTGTGACGCCCCCCAGAATAGGTCCAGTCAACCCAACCCATTCTGAGTCGCCAAATACATGATACATAATTCAAATACAAACTTTATATCATACGGTCGTGCAAAATACGACCACACAACTGTGAGTGTCAATACAAATATGTAGAAAATATTAATATTCAAACTATGTCCTCATTACAATTATTATCACACTATTTATCAGAAATACTGAGGACTACTACTGCTCTAACTCGGACCATCACTCTGTCCCCCGACTAGTTCCCGCAATATTCTCATTTCCTAAAGAGGACAACAGATGAAAAGGGTGAGCTCAACTAGCTCAGTAAAGAATATTATGACTAAGATAATAAAAAATAAATTATCGTTAGTCTTCAACAAGCCAGATAAAATATAATGGACAACCAACTTTAGATCAATATTCGCAGCGAAAATAACAATTCATGAGAAGAATTAAGCAGAGAATAAAGTCTACTATCTTCTATGATTTAAAAGTCCATCATCAATATTTTATCCCTGTAACATCAATCAATATACATCTCGAATCAAATATTCATCTTTGCACTACAGGCCAAAGATATTCATTTGTATCATCAGTGGTCATGTTCATCTCAACACCTGTCATTTTTGCACTACAGGCCAAAGATATTCATCAGGTAATCATTCATCTTTGCTCTACAGGCCAAAGATATTCAATTATATCACCACTTAGAACTGAGGATGATGAAAAACCATATAAATAACGAATCCAGTGAAATAAAGGATAAGATTAAGGATTCGTATTTTAGTATTCAAAAATACTTCGTAATAATCAATTGTGTAGCAAAATTCAAGAATAAAACTCAAAACTTAGATCCAACCAAAGATAGTAACCTTGACAAACAATCTGGACAAATAGAAGAAAATTTAATTTTTCCGTGAATAGTGCCGTATACGTGAATAGTAATTCCGACGGAAAAAGTAAGAATTTCAACATAAAATTCATGTTAATATTTTGGTATAATGATATTGAAAAGAATAACATCATTTACGAAAGAAAATAACATCCCTTACCTCAAAAAGATAGTACCTCTGACTGGAATATCGGATATAATACCGAAGGAAACTTGCACTGAATACTAATACTCAAAGTATAGAAATACTCACAAAAATACGCTCGATATTATAGAGAGAGAAAACTTATGATTCTGGTGTGATTTTCAATTCTAACCTAAGCATCCTATTTATAGGAAAAGCTTAGGATGCCAAAGGAGACTAAATGAATAAAATATTATTATTTTTAAAAAAAATTTCGCCGCCTGGCGGCTTCCCAAAATTTAGATTTTCAACAAAAGTGGGGCCCACCCATTAAATAATATTTATTTTCTGAAACTTCAATAATTCATAACAAATAGCCCCTTTGTCAGAAAAATACAAATTCTATGTCCTTCCATAGGAAATTTAATTCTCTACAACTTTGCAGAAGGAAGTTTTTTCAAATTCCAAACATAAATTATCCGGAATCCATAAACAGATGATTTCTCACGCCAAAATATTGATAAAAACTCATCAGCGCCAATTCCTTCTTTAATATCCACAAAATAAATATTTTCTTATCATATAAATTAATAATTAATTATTCACAAATAATATTATAGAACTACAATATTAACAACCAGGTCGTTCCCAGGAAAGAGGGTGCCTTCCGATAAGGACTTCTCCTTACTGACGCGCAATTAAATAACCCCTCATAGACAGAACTTCCTTAGACATTGTCAATAATGCTATCTAATAATATTATTCAAATAATATGAATTATTGAGTTGATAATGCAAAATACTGTGCAAAGACAATTATTGAATCAATACTACAAAATATCAACTGTAGCCATTATTGAATCAATCATATAAAATATCAACGTAGCAATTATTGAGTCAATAAAATATCAATGTAACAATTATTGAGTTAATAATATAAAATATCAACGTAGCAATTATTGAGTCAATAATATAAAATATTGAACAGTAATTACTGTAACAATAATTGAGTAATGGCTTCTCACGTAAAACTCAATAATTCAAAATACTGTGCAATACCGTGTGCTACTATGCAACACCGTGTATCACTGTATTTTAACCACCGGGTATTTCAACAGTACTAACGGTAATAACCACGCCGTTATTTTGTAAAAAAAGTTATTTCTGTCGCTTTCTATATCCGACTGTTATTCCGTTGTAGGGGCCCACAAATAGCTGCGCCGTCGTACGAATATTCCCCGACAACAAGAATATTTCACGACCAAACGAATATTCCCCGACAACAAGAATATTTTATAACCATTTGCTCAAAATGTTTGCACATTTCACCCATAACTTTCATATTTATCAAAACAACACCTTACTGTTTCGAAATAATATATAAAGAAAATTAAATCTTTATTCATAATAGTTGGGGTCTTACATTTATTATCTTCATTCCATAATAATTAATTTTTTAGAATAATTTTTTTTAAATTTATTTATCGTTTACAATTTTTTAAGAGAATAAATTATTTATTTTCTTATATCACCTCTATCTTTTTTTATTGCCCCAAGAATTTTATTTTCTTATATTAGTAGTTTTCAACTTCTCATAAAAAAAATAATGATAAAATTTTATACAAATTTTAATTATTAAATGATAATATTAAATAATTTTTTTAATTTATGTACATTAAGCTAAAACTATTATTACTCCATCCGTCCCTTAATATAAGACGTTTTAGAGTAGTTTTTTTGTCCCTTAATATATGATGTTTTAAATTTTCAAATAAGCATTAATTGCTTAGTTTCTAATATTACCCCAAGTATTAAATATAACTTTGGTTCTCTCACTATTTTTTGTCCAATAAATAACAATCTCTTTTTTCAATACAATGACAATATAAATATTTAATAGTATATTTAATGTTATATAATTATTTTCTTAATATTTATGCACAACTCTAAAAAAATTTATATTAAGGGACTCAGGAAGTATAATGGAATGGAGAGAGTAATATACTAATACAGTAATACTTCAAGTTCCAACAGTTTCCAATGTGAAGTTTGAGCTTTAATTATTTATCATTCTCGGCATTCCAATCATTTTAATCACCCGACCCTTCAAAGCTTAGCAGAGTAATATTATAAATTATCTAAAATGTTGTAAGTTTTATAATTTTATAATTTTTAATGAATTATTTTAATTTTAAATTTTAAAATATTTTAAATTAATTTTTAAAAAATCAACAATGATCAAATAATATGAAATTAAAGAAGTATTATTTTTAATCTTTATTTTTTAATATTATCTTCATTTATTAAATTTATTTTATTAAAAATAACAAGACATGCATAGAAAAAATAGTATCATTAACTTTGACATTGAAAACACAACTACCCTATTTTTTCCCTCTCTCTATTTTTTCTATTATTCTAAGAAAAGAGTTATGAGATTAATTAAAATAAACAAAAAATACTACTCTCTCCGTCCCCGGATAAAAGTCCTGGTTAACTTTTTGCGCCTATTAAATAAGAGAATAAAATGATAAAATTGTCCATATTTAAATTCTTATTTAATTGCATAATTTTTTGCACATTACTAGTGATATTTTATAAATATGCATAGAGAATAGAAATATAACAATTAATAATAAGGGTATTATAGGCAAATTATTATAAAAAATAGATCATTTAAGATAAATAGATATTTAACTTGAGACTATCTGAAATAATAATAAAAAAATTTATCCTGAGATGGAGAGATTACTGGTTGATATGGATAATTTGGAGATTAAAAAAAAATCTTATTAGGCATGTCATAATTCAAAAACTTTCCCATTGGTAAATTTATATTTACGGATGCAAAAACTTTGACTATCCTTAATGAGTCAAAAGTGGAGGGAGTACGACTTTGATCTGGCAAAACCCAAAACTACTTTAGGGTTTTGTTTAATTTGAGTAATAATAATAATAATAATAATAGAATGAGGATCTCACACAAATTAAAATTAATTTTAATTATGTACTTAAGACCGTAAAATAAACAAATAATTTGGACTTAATTCGTATTTGTTTGACTAAAAATTCGATTCAAGCTCGATTCGAAATATAAATGATTCAAATAAGAGTAAATTTTAAAATTCGATAAATTATTCGAACGTCTTTAAATTATAATTTTTTATTATTACTCGGATTATATTCGTTTGAAAAAGTTCAAACTGCTCGAACTCGATTTGAAATCATGCTCGACTCGGTAGCTAAACGAGCCTCAATCAAACTTTATTTTATACTCGATAAATTTTATGAATTAAATCTGAACAATTCAATACTCGAGTCGATTTAATTTATTTACACCTTTATATGTAGTGAAGAATTATCTGGCTGTCTTGTTATTGTTATTTTTTAATGAAATGGGATGCAACTAAAAGAGAAATGCAGAAGCATTAAATGAGTGATACAACAATTGACTTGACATTTCGTATTTAAATTAATTGGGAGGAAGGAAATTTGACGCCATTTTTGTGCTTCAAAGTACCCCAAGAAATTAAATATTGCAGAGCAAGGACAGATTTACTTCCAAAATTTTCAAATTTGTTTAGTCCAAAACCAAACATGCTGCTGTTCATTCTTCGTCTTCTCCACCATCCCCCTTCTGTCACTAATTTATACATTAATTTTTTTTCTTATTTCTATCTAAATACTCACAAAAATACGCTCGATATTATAGAGAGAAAATTTTTGATTCTGGTGTGATTTTTAATTCTAACATAAGCACCCTATTTATAAGAAAAACTTAGGATGCCAAAGTAGACTTTTTAATAAAACAATATTTTTTTTAAAAAAAAATTCCGCCGCCTGCCAAAAGTTATCAGCCACCAGCCACCGGTGGGGCCCACCTCCCATTAAAAAAATATTTATTTTTTGAAATTTCAATAATTCATAATAAATAGTCCTTTTGTCAGAAAAATATAAATTCTATGTCCTTTTCATAGAAAATTTAATTCTCTACAACTTTGCAGAAGGAAGTTTTTCCAAATTCCAAACATAAATTATCTAAATTTCATAAACGGATGATTTTCTACACCAAAATACTGATAAAAACATATCAGCACTAATTCCTTCTTTTATATCCACAAAATAAATATTTTCTTATCATATAAATTAATAATTAATTATTCACAAATAATATTACAGAATTACAATATTGACAACCAGATCGTTCCTAGAAAAGAGTGGGCCTTTCGATAAGTACTTCTCCTTACTGGCGCGCAATTAAATAACCCCTCCTAGACAGAACTTTCTTAGACATTGTCAATAATGCTATATAATAATATTATTCAAATAATATTAATTATTGAGTTGATAATGTGAAATACTGTGCAGTGACAATTATTGAATCAATAATACAAAATATCAACGGTAGCAATTATTGAATCAATCATATAAAATAGCAACGTAGCAATTATTGATATAAAATATCAACGTAGCAATTATTGAATCAATAAAATATCATGCAATTATTAAATCAATAATATAAAATATTGAACAGTAATTACTGTAACAGTAATTGAGTAAGTGCCTTCTTACGTAAGAATCAATAATTCAAAATACTGTGCAATACCGTGTGCTACTGTGCAACACCGCGTATTACTGTATTTTAACCACCGGGTATTTCAACAGTACTAACGGTAACAACTACGCCGTTATTTTATGAAAAAGTTATTTTTGTCGCTTTCTATATTCGACAGTTATTCCATTGTGGGGCCCACAAATAGCTGCGCCGTCGTACGAATATTCTCCGACAATAAGAATATTTTACGACCAAACGAATATTCTCCAACAACAATGAATATTTTATAACCACTTGCTTATTTTGAAATATTTACACATTTCATCCATAATTTTTCACATTTATTAAATCAACACCTTACCATTTTGAAATAATATATAAAGAAAATTAAATCTTTATTTATAAAATTCGAGGTCTTACACTCGATTTGAAATCATGCTCGACTCGGTAATTAAACGAACCTTAATTAAATTTTATTTTATACTCGTTAAATTTTATGAATTAAATCTGAACAACTTAATACTCAACTTGATTTAATTTATTTATACCATTATATGTAGTGAAGAATTTTCTAGCTGTCTTGTTATTGTTATTTTTTAATAAAATGGGATGCAACAAAAAGAGAAATGCAGAAGCATTAAATGAGTGATACAACAATTGACTTGACATTTCGTATTTAAATTAATTGGGAGGAAGGAAATTTGACGCCATTTTTGTGCTTCAAAGTACCCCAAGAAATTAAATATTGAGCAATGCTACTATCACATAAATTCTATCACATAACTCTCATATATACACACATATATATTGTGGGTCCTCGCCTGACATGCGGGACCCACAATATTATTGTGTGTATGTGAGAGTTATGTGTAAGAATTTATGTGATAATAGCATTATTTTTAAATATTGCAGAGCAAGGACAGATTTACTTCCAAAATATTGAAATTTGTTTAGTCCAAAACGAAACATGCTGCTGTTCATTCTTCGTCTTCTCCACCGTCCCCCTTCTGTCACTAATTTATACATTAATTTTTTTTCTTCTTTCTATATCAATTTTTCTGTCACCCACTCCATCTTTCATATCATTTTTCCGAAAACTGTATTTAATTTGTAGCATGTTAAAACTACATTTTTTAAAAAATATTATTCCATCAGTTTTAACTTTAAAAATACATTTTTCTAGAATCAAAATATGTTTTTAATTATTAATCATAAAGTAACGTAAAATTTTTAGGATATCTTTAATTAACGTAAAATATGTTCATTCTTCATTTTCTCCGGTCTCCACCATCCCCCTTTTGTCATACTCCTCCTACAAACTACGTACTCACTCACTGACAATTTTCTAATTTATACATTAATTTTCTCTCTTCTTTCTATATCAATCTCTCCACCTGTCATATCATTTTTCCAAAAACTGTATTTAATTTGTAGCATGTTAAAATTACATTTTTTAAAAAAATATTATTCCATCAGTTTTAACTTTAAAAATACATTTTTGTAGTTTTTTTTATAGAGTCAAAATATGTTTTTAATTATTAATCATAAAGTAACATAAAAATTTTAGGATATTTTTACTTGTATAACTAGTTGGATTAAAAATAATCATGTCACCATCACCATTGTAATATATATTCTAGAATAATTCTACGTGTACAAATATTATTACTCTATGGGCCTATTCGAGGGTAACTTATTTTAAAATGATTTATAAATTATTTTAAGTTTTGACTTATAAAAAAAAATATTTGGCATTAATTTAATTTATAAGTCAAAAATTAAGTTAAAACAAATTATGAAAATATTCGGCTCATAATGACTTATAAATTCAGATAAATGTAAAGATTACTAAAAAATACATTAAAAAAAAGATGGACAAAATAGACATTACATTTGATCAAACTAACTTATTTTAAAATGACTTATAAGCCATTTTTAAATAAGTCACACATAATTACTTTTTTTTTTTGACTCAAAACTCAACTTATAAGTCAAAAAATAAGTGACTATCTACACTTCAACTGTGAAAAATAACTAATAACTTGGTTTAAACCAACTTATAAGTTATTTTCGAACAAGGCCTATGTATGTTAGGTTTACGCTTGAAAAAAATAATAATATAATCATTAAAATTAATCACTTCAAAAATATATTTAAAATTTAAGAATGAATAAAATTTGTTTTTACTAAGAATAAGGAAATGCGGGACTGGGCATGGTGCACATTTGTTTATTCAAGCATTAAAGAGCTAGTAAAGACATTATCATGTAACATTATAATTAAACTACGTTAAGGATTAATTTTCACAACTTAATTCCCATAGTCTATATCTACTATATATAGTAATTCAATTACTCTACTAAAATAATTGAAATAATATGTAAATAAATAAAAATATATACGGAGATTGACCAAAAAAAAACAATAGGGTAAACAAAAAAAATATATGAGTTGACCTAATTTTGGCTTTAGGTTCTGTTATTTTTTTTCATGCATGAAAAAGAAGGGATATATATATATATATATATATTATATAACCAAGACGAATCTACTGTTTGTGGCTTAAGGTTCAAACGTTGTTGAGTCTATTTCTTGAGTTCAGCTGAATAAAGCAAACAAACAAAACTACAAATTAATTAAACTTATGAAAACTGACCTTTCTCGTTCCCTCTTTTCTCTGAGCTCCCCCATCCCTTTTGGCTTAATCCATATAACAAAACACAGACATGCATGCTGCATATTCTGGTCAGCGTCATCAATATATCTTTCTTTTAGGGTTGACCATTAATTTCTACTCCTTTTTAGTTTTGCGCGCTTTAGACTTGGTAGTGATCCACACACACACACACACACACACACATATATATATATATATATATATATAGTTATTGCTCTTTTGTTTTGGAGATAGGTTTTCCTATTATTACTCCATCTATTACTATTAGGCAGAAATGTAACTCATGTCTAACGCGCAGGTACTGTTTGGCTGTTTATCTAATACTCCAAAATAAAAAAGTTTCATGAATTAAGAGTTGTTCACTTGCTCTTCTAGAGATGAATAAAATTGGTTATAGTTTTGGCTATTTAGAATCAAGCTGGTAAACAGTGACTTAAAGTTGATTCTTACTTTTTCTTTTTCAAAGTTGAACATATATATTCTCATTATTTTCTAATGATTTACTAAAAATTTTAGCCATCTTAAAAAATAAATAATGTTATTTAGAATTTAATAATGATAAATGCACTCCATAAGTTTACATAGTCCAATCTTTACCGGTTACTCTAATACTAGGATTTGTCCAGTATTGTTTATAAGTTTGTGTCTTATTTTGTATTTTATTTTATTTGTAGTATATAAAAAAATTGTCACTTCATTTATTGTCTCCTGGGGTGAGGCTTTTTTTGAAAGAAAATGTTTCCCCATATCTGCAAACTGTGGAAATGGATAGTACTAATTTGATGTCTACTGTCATCCCATTTCCCTGTTTCGATGGGACCATGCGAGTAGGGGAAACCAAAGAATAATAAATATAATTGAAAGGAATGATTTATAGCCGAATCGATTCCAAACTCAACTAATTTTAGCTCTAAATCTTATATAATGTTACTTGAGTTTAATTTGCTAAGATAATAATTAGTTCAGGTCAAGCTCAAGATAAATAAGTCTATCTAACAATTTTCTCCAATACATATGAGCAATATAAATATTAATTTTAACACACCATCTATTGGCAACAAATTATACTAGTCGCTTATTATTTCTAATTGAACTACAATGCAATATAGTTAAATCACGATATACAATTATTTTAAATATATTCGCCAAACTATATATACTTACGAATAATATACTTAATAGTTTGCAAAATCGTTCTTGAATTATTTATTAAATCATCGAATTCATGCCATAAATAGTGCATAATGCTACAATATTTTGTAAATTTAATACTTTACATGTTTCAAAAATATAAGATTATTATAAAAAATTTGAAGTTAATTAGAGATATTTAATCATATTGACATAAAAAGTTAATTTTAATTAATACAGTACAATGATGAATATTATAAACTACGTACTAAATTATAACAAGTACTACTTATAATAATAAGATTTATTGTTTCATCATTTTAAATAAATATTATCCATTTTAATTTTGAAAATGTCTTAATTTGAGTTTCAAAGAATATATTGAAATATGTTTAAATCGGCCACCTATCCAACCATGTCAAAATAATCAATCAATCTCGTTAGTAGCCTTAGGCAAAGTAAGAATTAGATTATTTTTCTTCAAAGTAACAATGTAGCAAATAATTTGCTTAAATTTACTTTCAATCAATTTTATTCGGGTTGACCGTGTTTATGTAAATACTGTAACAATTTTATTTGCTCAAGTTTTTATTTGTTAAAACTAAAATAATTCAACAAACAACAGTTACAATGAATTTCATTTATCTATCTCTCTCTTTCTTACTTTTTGCTGTACCTACTACTAACCAGTATGAGTGCAACAGCAAACGTACAAACCCTAGTTTCCCCCTATATAAATAATGCTATTATCACGTACTTTCTATCACATAACTCTCACACATATATATATATATATGTATATATTATGGGTCTCGTATGTCAGGTGCGAACTCGCAGTATATACGTGTGTATATACGTGTATGTGAAAGTTATGTAATAGAAAAGATGTGATAATAGCATTGCTCCCCCTATATATAATCCTATAGCTAGCCAACCTATTAGATAGTGTAAAGAGAGATGGTTCAGTCGATATTTGTCCGTTCAATAATTAGCGGCAATACGAGTGCTATGATCAGAGCTATGGTTGGGGGTTCATGTCAAAGAGCTAGAACAGTACTGTCTATCAACTCAGGTAAAATATAATTTTTTAAATATTTCTTTATCTTATATATTATAGTGTCTTCCACATTTAACTCTCTCCCTCACAGGATATCATGTTGTTGGAAGAAAGCTGTTTGGTGCTCATATGTTGGGTGAAGCTGGTGCTCGTGAGGGTGCGGGAGGCGCGGGTGGTGAACCTACGGGAGGCGCGGGTGGTGCTCATATGTTGGGTGAAGCTGGTGAGCCTGCGGGAGGCGCGGGTGGTGCTCAAATGTTGGGTGAAGCTGGCAAGCCTGCGGGAGGCGAGCCTGCCGGAGCCGAGCCTGCGGGAGCCGAGGTTGCTGGTTCTGAGCCGCCTGTGGGTGAAGGCCGGAAAAAAAAGAAAATCCTAAGAAGAAGAATGAGGAATTTATGCCGTTTTAGGCCAATGGCCTGTAAGTTTTCCGGATGCACCCCGCCTCCACCACCATCAAAAGTTAAGGTATCCTCCTCTTCTAAGTCTAATTAAGTATGAAAAATATAAGATAAGTTTCATTTTCTTTAATTTTTTATGATTTGTGTTTCAGTTTTTGGCCCAGTTGGGCACCAATATTGCTTCTTTAGCAACCCTGCTTCAAGTGTATGTGAAATTTTCTGATGCTACGAGTGAAGACCCTGCGAACGGACACAACGGGCTGACTTTAAAGAAAGTTGTTGGGGGCGCTGATTCGGAGAAATTGGATAAAATTCTTGGTATCCTGAAGAACTTGGAAAAAATGAATTCTCAGAGGGGAGGTGATGGTGGTGTGAAACCAAAGTCCAATATACTTTGGACTGCGTTTGAACTTTTCAAAAAAATGTTTTGAACTTTGCAGGGAAGATAGTTTCAGTAATATGTTTCAGTAATTTCAGTAATATGTTTCAGTTTGTACAAGCTTTCTTATCATTGTGACTGTTAAACTAGTGAACAATTTAGTAGGCTAGACCATGATACATTTTGATGCTTTAAGAAAATATTCTTGTTTCAGAAGCATGAGTATACTAAAGTTCTGCTCTTCGTTAGGTTCCTCGAGCATGCTTGTGCTTATATGACATTGATTCAGACTGGTTGAATTATTGAAATACTTTTGTAATTCATAAGTTTATACTCTTTAGTTCAATTAATTATACTATTAATTTTATATAAGTATTTAATTATAATGGTGCAATACTAATACTAATACTAATACTAATAATAATAATAATAAAAAACATAAACATCATCATAATTCCATGAATAAATAACAATTATTCTTTCAAAATTTAGTCTACAAAAGTTTTCGTATTTTACTTTTACAAATTTAAATGTAACACTAGTTAGGCATGTGTGTCCCAAAACCCTAATGATATTAAAGTGGATCCACTCCTGTTAATTCCACCGCAAGATCCGTGGTAATTTCATGGTCCAACAAGAATTAGACACCCACCTGTTCAATCTCAAAAACCCATCTCCCACTTCTCTTCTTTCATTCTCAAAATCCATAAAAATCCCATTTTAATTCTTGCCTCTAATCTCCACATCTACCAAAACAACCAAGAAAACTCCACCAATTTTGACCTGATTCAGTATCCGAGAGCTCAGCTTCATTGCCATTGGAAGCTGAAACAATTGAGGAGGAAATACTTGATGACCCAACTGCAGAATTGAGCTATTTGGACCCGGAAATTGACCAGCAACAGACTGAAAACTCGAAGCATTTCCCCATTAGCGTCATTTTTTTAGTACACGTAATTTGAGACAAAAAAAGCCGTCTCAAAATTGGCAGCAACTAATATTCTTGCAAATATTTTGAGACGAACACCATCTGTCTCAATTCCGTTTCAACTTTGGCGCCAATATCTTTTTAGAGCGCATATTTTGAGACGGACAACAACCGTCTCAAAATTCATGTCAACTTTGACGCCAATATCGTACTTTCTTTGAGACAGAAAGAAGTCGTCTCAATTCCATCTCAATATGTTTAGTAATAACAAATTACAAATATTTTCATGATTTAATTTCAAAATCTAAAAATAAATATGTTCAAAGTCATAATGATAATTACTAAACTATTATTTAGACATTACTAGATAAGACATTTAGCGATGAGTTTACAAATATCCTATGAAAGATAAACGTATTACAAGTCTCACAAAATACAACAAAAGTAACTTTTAAAAGCTATTGCTTTAAAGCTCAAAAATATGTATAATCACATGTCTTCAACCTCGATGGTAAACAAAAATAACTTCTAAAAAGTACTACCTACAAGATCAATATGCATATATAATCACAAGTCTCCATCCTCATTACCATCGCCTGAATCTTCATCATGCTCATCCTCGACATCAACATTCTACAAGTAGCAATACAAGGAATGCATGTCAAATATATGAAATGAATGTATGCATGCATTCTAAACATACGACCAAGAAAACTGATTTTATACTATGAACAAACATGGGCAACTTGCATATTGCACCTTATTTAAGCAATAATCTCAGCACAAGTTTATACATGAGGTGCAACAAACCAACGAAATAAGAAACCAATGATAAATTCTAGTTGGGTAGAGTACTTCCATATATATTAGAACCAACTGTAAAAGAACTTAGAATCCTATTTCCACAAGTACTAAAGCCACAAAAATATGTCAAGAATGATAGATTCTAGTTGGGTAGAGTACTAGATGCAAAGTGAAGGAAGCCCAACTTGCTCTATTTACAAATTGGCCGGATATACTCTATTTTTATGCTGGTCCACAAGGAAAATTGTTTCAATTGCTTGATTTTGTTTTTTTATTTCCCTAAGCAAAGCCCTCTAAAGCATCTATCATCTCTGTCTGTAATATATCACTCTTCTTTCATAACATTTCTGTCCTTCACATGGTAAACAAAAATACTGAATGTGGTGTACTATATTGGTGTACCTAGGC
Organism: Panax stipuleanatus; assembly: GCA_020205555.1. NCBI lineage: Eukaryota > Viridiplantae > Streptophyta > Magnoliopsida > Apiales > Araliaceae > Panax > Panax stipuleanatus. The sequence goes on from CM035122.1 coordinate 157,479,539, forward strand.
TGAGTGAGGCTATAGTTGTTGTAGTAACAGAATTTGGTTTTGCTAGAGTCACATCTTGGGCATTTAAGGGCTTGTTCTGCTGGCCTTGGTTTCTTGTCTTGTCCTGCTTTTGAGCAAACCAAAATAATTCTTTTTACTTCTTTCCTACAAGGCATTTCAGGCAACTTAGAATCCACTATTTGCTCAAAGCTTTGTGCCATAACCATGGAGTTTAGCCAGTCAACCAAATATGCCTGCACTACCAAATCCATCCACCCAAAATTAATAATAGATAAATATTTTGAATTTTTGAGGTCAATTATGAAAACATCCAACTCCAACTAATAATAAAAAAGATCAAAATAAATCTCCATAGAAATCAACCAAATAATTCAAAACGAACCACCTCTACTTCATTTTCACTGCTCTCCACAGGGATTTTTCCGGATATAATCTCCATGATAAGTACTCCAACACTATAAACATCAGTCTTCTCATCCAAGACACATGTACTAGCATATTCTGGTGCTATGTATCTGAAAAATGAAATTATTTTAAAAAGCAAAATCGAATACGTTAGGCATTAATTAATGAAAGCAGAAGAATAATGCGATTTCCCCACCAAACAAAAAAACTAACCCGGACATTCCCATGGCCGGAGATAAGGAAAGACTCCATTCGGGTCCTAAAAGCTTGGGAATACCAAAATCGGATACTTTAGGGTTCCATTGGTGATCAAGCAGTATGTTGCTTGATTTTATGCGCTGGTGAACTATTGGGGGCTCACTGTCCTCGTGAAGGTACACCATACTGCACAAGTAATCATCAATTAATAGCATATATAATACTACTAGTAATTGGAGTACGTTTTTTATTTTTTAATAAAAATAAAAATGAATGGCGCACACCATTTAACAATTCCAAGGATAATGTTGATTCGCATATTCCATGTAAGAGGGCTAACTTTCCCTATGGTTCCATGAAGCCAGTGCTGAAGATTGCCATTGTCCACGTATTCATACACCACCATTCTAATAGAAGATTGAAGGTCTAAAATTAAGCAAAATTACGTAGCTAGATTATGAATGTTGCCATATATAAAGAAGAAGAAGAAGAAGAAGAAGAAGAAGAAGAATTGGTGCCTGTTGGTTCCTTCAATGCAGTATCCAAGCAACTTCACCAGATTCTTGTGTCTCACACACCACATTGCCTCCACTTCACCTATCAAGTCCTTCAATCTACCACTGTACGTAGTAAATAACATATATAAATAATGACACATGCAATTAACCATCGATGAGTCTAATAATTTGATGTTCTTCTGCCACAATTTAATAGTCATGTCCCTTTGGACCGGATCCGGTTAGGGTGAAATTGACACAAACCTCATTCGTAAGTTTTGTCCCTTGTTATTGCATTAGTTATAGAAACTATATATTGCGCTCATCAAAAGTTCTGCAGCTTTTTACTTACAATGGTTAATGCATTAATAAGTTCAGTTGAGATATTCTTATATGTCACATGTAGATCAATAGATATCCAACTAAATAAATTAGTAAACATTGTATTATCTAATAAAACATTCACGTCAATTTTAAATTTTTATAATATTGAAAAAAAAAATCAAAAATTAAAGTAAGTATATATATATATATATATATACCTGTTACCTATCAACTTCTTGACTGCAACTCGTGTATGATCATATAACAAGCCTCGGTAAACAACCCCATAATCTCCGCTCCCAATCACATTTTCATCAGCAAATCCATTGGTGGCGGTTTCAATTTCCCTCAGATTGTATTGTATGTCCAAAGGCTTTGTCTCAAAATCAGTGGCATGGTTAGTAGTACTCTTTGTTGACGACTGGGGCGGGTACATGACCACCTGTGGCTCCCGCGAGTCAATGCTCAATTCAATATTGTCCCAGCCATTACGGGATAGAAGCCTTCTGTCCATTGACGTACCAAACGGAGATTTAGTGGGCTTGTGGCTGCGGCGTCGGGAAAGGCAAAAGATTGACAACATGGAAAGAAGAAAAACAATGAGTAATGCAATGCATACGAGGACTGCAATCCACAATTTTACGCCGAAGAATGAGGTGGGCTTGGAGAGCTGGTGCCCAATAGACGATGACGATGACGATACACCAAAAATCATGCTATTGAAATGGAATTGAGTAGTAGTAGTATAAATTAGCAAGCTAATGGGATTGGGATTGGGATTGGGAGTGAGGAAAATAAATAATAATAAAAGGAGGAGGAGGAGGAGGAGGTAGGAGCAATAAGCTGTAGTGAAAAAGAGAAAAAGGCATTGTGCATATTCAGCCCGTACATGTTGGTTAAAAAAATGACCGTGGGTTATTCAGCTTGTAAGTACCGTCATGGGGAAGTCAGTCTCTCTTTTAAGCACACGCTCCTATATTTCAAACATTAAAGTGTCAAACTCAAAATTATGTAATCTAATTCTCCCTTTGGAACCGTTCCAAATAAGATGTATAATTTGACTTTCATGTCCAAAATATAATTATAAAAGTTTAAAATAAAATAAATTTTGTGATTAATAATTTTTGTTATATACTATATAAATATAATAATTGTATCAATTAAAATTAAATAAATTTAAAATTCAATATACCGTCGTTTAATTAAGTTGTATCTCTAATTTTAGAACGGGTGGAGATTCTTACTTACATCATTAAGAAGCAAGTCACGAGGGTGAAGCATATGGATGATGTCTCCCATTTTGGGCCTATTTTGAACATCTGGATCCACACACCGAAGAGCAATCAAAATGATTCTTTTTACTTCTTTCCTACAAGGCATTTCAGGCAACTTAGAATCCACTATTTGCTCAAAGCTTTGTGCCATAACCATGGAGTTTAGCCAGTCAACCAAATATGCCTGCACTACCAAATCCATCCACCCAAAATTAATAATAGATAAATATTTTGAATTTTTGAGGTCAATTATGAAAACATCCAACTCCAACTAATAATAAAAAAGATCAAAATAAATCTCCATAGAAATCAACCAAATAATTCAAAACGAACCACCTCTACTTCATTTTCACTGCTCTCCACAGGGATTTTTCCGGATATAATCTCCATGATAAGTACTCCAACACTATAAACATCAGTCTTCTCATCCGAGACACATGTACTAGCATATTCCGGTGCTATGTGTCTGAATTATAAATTATTTTATTATTATTTAAAAAAGTAAAATCGAATACTTTAGTCATTAATTAATTAATGAAAGTAAAAGAATAATGCAAATTCTAAAAAAAAGAAAAAAGCGTGAGAAAACTAACTTGGACATTCCCATGGCTGGAGATAAGGAAAGACTCCATTCGGTCCTAAAAGCTTGGTAATACCAAAATCGGATACTTTAGGGTTGTCTGATCTACACTAAAGAGATCCTCCCTAAAGTTTTTGTTCTTACGTTCTTTCCGTTTAATTGTTCTTATTTTCTTCTTTTATGGAGTTTTATTTTTCCTAGTTTGGATTATTTTTTTTCCAATCTATGTAGTATTTTCTTATCCTAGTTCGAGATTTTCTCATTCTACGGACGTCGAGAAAGTTTGATTGACATTAATTGGTAAAGTCAAATCTATTCAGAGATTTGGGTATGAAATTATCACGATGACCTTTTTTTCGTTACTCGTGTTAAAAAACTAAGCAAAATGAGTAATTAAGAAAAATCCAAAGAAATACCATAAAATGAATATACATACATCGATTGATACTTTTTGCCGCAACAAAAAAGTATATGTAATGTGAGTTTACACTTTGGTGAATAAGAAAAATTAGAAAAATTTTAAGGTATGTATGAATAATTCTTTTGTTTTTGAATATCTTAATAAACATATATATATATATATATATAATAAATATGCGTGACCATTTTTTTTGCAAACAATTTCCCTTCTAATAGATAAATTAAGATGAAAAATAATTATTTTCACAAGTTTTTTTATACTAAATGACATTTTATCTTTTATCACCTTTTTAAAACCAAAAAAAAAAATACTTTAGACCATTTTTTAAAGAACGAAAAGATATATAATAACTAAACGCTCAATAAATTTATAAACTAAATGTGAAATAAAATATATTCTTTGTGAATTATTAAAACAAGTCTAATGCTCTGCCTGCTACTAGAATACCCACTGAGAGCTTTGGACTTTGAATAGTAAGAGCATTCTAGTCCTATTACTCAACAGAATTGAGTAAACTCAAAATAGCAGCATTTTACATCAGTACAACCCATTTCAGAAAACGGGATGCAACAAAAAGAGAAATGCAGAAGCATTAAATGAGTGATACAACAATTGACTTGACATTTCGTACTTAAATTAATTGGGAGGAAGGAAATTTGACGCCATTTTTGTGCTTCAAAGTACCCCCAAGAAATTAAATATTGCAGCAAGGACAGATTTACTTCCAAAATTTTCAAATTTGTTTAGTCCAAAACCAAACACGCTGCTGTTCATTCTTCGTCTTCTCCACCATCCCCCTTCTGTCACTAATTTATACATTAATTCTTTCTTCTTTCTATATCAATCTTTCTGTCACCCACTCCACCTGTCATATCATTTTTCCAAAAACTGTATTTAATTTGTAGCATGTTAAAACTACATTTTAAAAAAAATATTATTCCATCAGTTTTAACTTTAAAAATACATTTTTCTAGTTTTTTTATAGAATCAAAATATGTTTTTAATTATTAATCATAAAGTAACGTAAAATTTTTAGGATATCTTTACTTAAATAAATAATTGGATTGAAAATAATCATGTCACCATCAGTACCATTGTAATATATATTCTAGAATAATTGTCTCTATTTTTGTCTTACATTAGAAGGTTAATTCAGTGGATGACCAGATGAAGTGTAGTCTGATGCAAATTTCCTTATGGATGCCATTGAACTGAGATCCAGCAGCTCCATTGCATCAACTTTGGCAGCAAGAATTTCTATCACAATTGCTTCTTTAGCCTCTTTGCCTGCGGCCATATTCCTGACACCCATGATAACATGCACGGAGTACCCAAACCTGTATTTCAGCAAAATCTGTAGAACTTGTAGATATACAAAGAAAATTATTAACAGACTAATAAATATGAAATATGAAATACGAAATACGAAAAAAAAAATCACATACTTCTTAGTGAAATACCGACTCATAGGAAACTGAATTCGATGAAAACCCAGTATACAAAAAAGCGTGTATTATTAAAACAACCTTACTAAATTATACTTAGCAAAAGCGCGTTTATAAGTACCTATCTTGTAGCCATCAAACTCAAGAAATTAATATGAATTCCATTAAAAAACTTGAAGGAAGAAGAAAACCCAACACTTGGAACAGTTTCAGGAGTGGTATTTACGTAGAATGGAACAATTTTACTGTGGTAGGCTGAGAAATGCATAGAAATGAGTGGTGAGTGACCTGTAACAATGGCGGTGAGACCAGAGTCGTCGATTCCATCGGTGACTTCCTCGGCTGTTGAAGAGTGTGAGAACCCAGATGCTCCCTTTCTGCTAATTAAAAAACCACATCATTAAATTTCTCTCTGTGCCGGCCGGAAAGAAGAGATGAATGATGGAGTCACCACTATGAAACAAACCTCTTCGATCTTCCCAGTACCCATTAATTTATTTCCACACACGTCTTTACCTGTTTGAAATAAAAATAATGCTACTATCACATAAACTTTTTTACACAATGCTCACATACACATAAATATACTGCAAGCCCCGCATATTAGACGGGTCCCCGTAATATGTATGTGTGTATATGAGTATTATGTAAAAAAAATATGTAATAGTAGCATTGTTGTTGAAATAATTATGTATGAATGAATAAATCTGCATATATTAGACTAAAATAATAATACGTCTAATTACATAATTTATTATATTTATATGTTTTTTGTTTTTTTTCATGTCTTGTATAAAAGTAACAACAAAATATTTAATTTGCCTTGTAAACATGTTCAATTAATCACTCCGTATAAATTATAAAAGTTTAAACCTAACAGGTTAAATTGAATACTATTATTTTTAAGATCCTAAAAATATAACTATTAATTTTTAACCAAAATAAAACTCAATTATGATAGTATTTGTAGAATAGAGCCTCTTGGGGGAAAAACTCAATTATGATAGTATTATGATAGTATTTGGGGGAAAAACACATATTATATATATATATATATATATATATATATATATATATATGTGTGTGTGTGTGTGTGTGTGTGTGTTTGTATGTGTGTATGTATATATGTTGCTAAAGTACTTCTACTGAACTTGTACAAACCTATGAAGCAGAAAGTTTTTTATGATATGGAGTGGAGACACAGAGAGTACGTACATACACTTTCACAGAACATGCAAGATTTTAGGTGAAGTAAAAATCAAGTTAAGGATTAATTTTCACACACTTAATTCCCATAGTCTATATCTACTATATATAGTAATTCAATTACTCTACTAAAATAATTGAAATAATATGTAAATAAATAAAAATATATACGGAGATTGACAAAAAAAAAACAATAGGTAAACAAAAAAAAAATGAGTTGACCTAATTTTGGCTTTAGGTTCTGATATTTTTTTCATGCATGAAAAAGAAGGGATATATATATATATATATTATAAGCAAAACGAAACAAACAAAACTACAAATTAAACTTATGAAAACTGACCTTTCTCGTTCCCTCTTTTCTCTGAGCTTCCCTATCCCTTTTGGCTTAATCCATATAACAAAACACAGACATGCATGCTGCATGTTCTGACCGACTGACCATAACCAAGTAAAAGTCTGGTCAGCTTCAATATATCTTTCTTTTAGGGTTGACCATTAACTTGTACTCCTTTTTAGTTTGAGTCCTTCTATGGGGACATAGAAATGGGATATGGAAATTATACATTTCTAATTATTTATTTTTGATTTTTGTTGTGATTCCTAAAAAATGTATAGTATTTATTTCAACTGAATTTTTTTTAAAAAATTATTTTAGTTGTAATTTTGATATATATACAAGAACAGTGTTATACAGACGGTACAATACTGTTCTTGTATATGTATCTAAATTACATCTAAAGTATTTTTTTTTTTGTAAAAATTCCAGTTGGAATAAATACTATACATTTTTTACGAGTCACAATAAAAACTAAAAAAATAAAAATAAAAAATAAATTGAAAATGTCCAATTTCCATGTGTGCCTAGACTTATTGTTTTAGTTTTGCTTTAGACTTGGTAGTGATCCATATCTATAATAATAAAACAGGTCCTTTTTTGAATCCTTTCCCACTTCAAAAATTGACAAAGTACAATAAGGGTTCAGATTACATCTCACTCCTTCTAACTTAATCCAAAGGCTAACATCTCATCTCACCCTAAAACAATTCCTGCCTAGTAAAAAAAATATCCCTCCCAGTGAGGAGGGCTGAATCAGAGGTTCCTATATTCAACAACTTCCATAAACCCCTCTTTGCCTTCTCTCTTATGGCCAACTCTCCTTCTCCTACTAGGGTTTTCGCCTTCTCTACTGCTTCACCTCCTCCTTTGAAGCTCTTGGCTGCTTCATGATTCTTTGGCGCTGAAATCGTTAGAACCCTACTTTGACATCTTTGGCCTATTCGGAAGGCTCAGCTGCCAAAATGCTCGATTTCATATGTTTCTGGCAATGAAAACAAAACTCATTTGGGTGATTCCAATTTGAAGAAACAAATTTAAGGTACGTGGTGGTGTTTTAGAGTTTTAAACCTGCATTAATGGAGTACTTATATATATACGTGTCATTGTGTGTATGTATATATATTTTTGTATGTATGAAAAATTGTTTGATTGACAATTGGTTGCAGGGAGAGGACCCTCCTCCGAGTCTTTGCATTTGGGCCATCTCATCCCTTTCATGTTCACGAAGTAACTATAACTATATCTTTTCTTTTTTATTTATCATCTCAAAGATTATATTTTTGTGTTTGTTTGTTTGACTTGAAGTTAAGTAAAGCGTCTTTGGATGGAATTTATGTCAACAATGCTGGTTGGATACATTTAATTCTTTTACTTCAAATACTCCGTCCATTCCAAAATTAGTACATTTTCCTTTGTAGTCATCATCTCATAAATTTCAAAACGCAATTGGGAATTGAGAATTGAGAGACTGAGATAGAAAACAGGATGAAGAAGCTCAAGACAAAAGCGTTAACGAGATTTAGACACGAGTTTATTTGTCATAAGACAAATTTGGGAGTTGTTTTTACTCTATTCATTTGCAATGAAATATATGTTTGAGCTTATTAAATTTGTGTAACACCGGTTGCAGATATTTGCAGGATGCTTTTAAGGTTCCTCTTGTGATACAACTGACTGATGATGAGAAGTGTATGTGGAAGAATCTATCAGTGGAGGAGAGCAAGAGACTGGCCTATGGCTTTGACATCACAAAGACCTTCATCTTCTCATATTTTGATTATGTTGGTGGGTAAGTAGTATTCATGATTAAGTGTGGAATTTCTTACTTTCTCATTGTGAAGCATTCGGAACTCCTAAATATGACTATGAGTGATTCATATTTTAAGCTAAGATAATGGTGATGTTGTATGGCCATGTTTACTTGATTAATTATGGTCTTGACAAGTTGTATACGACTGTCTATTTTACTTATTCCAGTGAGTCTTAGTTCTTGGTTACTTCTCAGTCAACTGATTGAAAATCATGGTTGATAATATGTATATAATATAACCATGCAGTAAAACTTATGGCAGCATAACTTATGATTGAGTATCTTAATATCCCAGTGCATGTTGGTAGAGTACTGCACATACTAGGTTTATCCTGTTCAGCATAAGTTGTGCAGGTTCCACCGTCATAAAAATAAAATAAAATATAGGCATTGAAGTATCTAATTAAAGATTATGTAATCTGGGGAATGCTTTGAAGGTTTATAAGGTATAATGCATATTATGATGGGAAAAACTTGGATTTGAGACATTGAGAAACCAGTACCTGATCTCATAGTTTAATAGTTGCTCTTTTGGAGAGTTATTCAAGTCTAATAGATAGCATTCTGAGTGCTTTCATGGGTTACAATAGATTTTGACATTTTGCTATGTGTTTCAGATAGGATTTCTGTAGGTTTCATTGATGGATCCTTTGTGTTGGCATTACCTAGAATTATTTTTAATAGTGCTTTGAAGGAAACAGTGCAGTTACAGGTGAAAGGCTATATAGCCTGAGGTGGATGGTTAAAAAAGGGTATTTCCCAAGTGAAGTGAGGCGCTAATATTTAAAAAAGCGTAAATAATTTCCTAAACAATTTTCTAACTATTTCAAGTTAGCCAGTTATCATTGTCATTAAAATAAAACTCAATTCAAACTTTTGAAGGAACAGTAAAGAACAAAACTAAATTAAATTGCAAGAAACAAACACAATTATAGAAATGCAGGGTAAGGTGGGGAGCCCATCTTAGCTGTGCGTGCAAAAGACCTAAAAGAGAAGAGTGAGTTCTGATTGTGTGAGAATAGTGCTAGGGATACAGAGAGTGTGAGGTTTACATGCTCATGAGGCTACAGAACATATGAAGAAGACAAATAATGGCACGGTTTCTTGCGAGTGCCTTTCACAACACTAGAAGTATAATTAAAAAATAAAATGCTATACGACCTCAATTGTTTTAACTGAGTTTGGTTTGCGACAAAAAAAGTTCCTTTTTACTGTCCATCATACCATATGGAGAATAGGTTTGATAATTACTCACTATTGATATGTTGCTCTCACTACTACTCTTACGTGAGAATATTCGGTGCAGTTCCTTCTACGAGAACATGGTCAAGATTGCAAAATGTGTAACATACAATAAGGTGATTTACTACACTATTTGATATTCCCAAATAGTGAGCAATTATATTCGATTTGTATCTATTAATCTAAGTTTTCAACACAAAAATAAACATTGGTTGTTGCTGCGCAGGTCGTCGGTATTTTTGGTTTCATTGGGGAAGATCATATTGGAAAAATCAGTTTTCCGCCTGTTCAGGTAAAAACTTTCATGTATTGTAAATGATCACTTGCATCTTCTAGGGTACTCAGATTGTAGGTGAAGTCTTAAATTTTGTGGAATTGTTGGATAGTTGCAATTAATGGAGTACTTACATATGTATTCTTTATTTATACTGCCCCTGTTTAATTTTCGTTAATTTCAATTTTTTTCATAATTAGAGACATGTAGAGATGAATTTGGGGATTTTTTTTATAAATTTATTGGTGTGGGTTGAAATCCAAAACAAGTTAATGCTTGATCCATTGTCAGTAGATTTCGGCGATGGTGCACCGTAAGAAACGAACCGTCGAAGAGCTCTACAATGCGACTGTGATGATTAAGAAACTGGAGGCATGTAATTTATGTTTCCAATCCTTTTCATTTTAATTTCCCCTAATGTTTTCGTAATTGATCACTTCAATTTTCTGTAATTAATTTTGTTATTTGCACAGTTATTATTATTGGGATTTTTTTAATTTTAATTTTGATGTGTTTTTGTTGGTAATTTATAACTTCAGTAGCCATGTATAAACAAGCATATTTTATTCTTATCAGTTATCATGCTTAGGATGCTAGGTGCTTTAGGTGGCATCACTATGTAATGTAGACATGGTTTCGAAAATTAATGTAAACATTTGGCTAATACTTTTGGGCACAGTAATTGATGTTGTTTTGTTTGCTTTCTAGATCACCCCAGTTTTGAGTGGTAGCTGTCGAATGCAAGGGTCAGTTAATGAAACAGACAACGGCGATCAATTGAATACGGTGAGATTAGGTGTGTTCTGGGGGTTAAGGAAGTCCATGTACATGACCATGAGATTAATATGGAGGAGTTTTCTCAAGTATTGGGGTATTCTGGGGAATTTTAATAGTTGCATAACTTGCACTAGGTTTGTATAGATGTTTTCTTGAAAGCATTTTTGTGGACCACTTCAGTAGTATCTCTGTCGAATTTTTTTGAAATTAGTAGCAATTTGCTTGATGTTTTGGTGGTTGGATATGTGTTGATGATTGAGTGTGTATTACTGATTGTAATATTTTTTGATTTGTAATCTAATTTTTTGTTACGTCGTGCCTTCAGGAACGGACAATTACTAATGTATATATATATATATATAACTATGCATTTTGGATTGTAATTAAATGAAGAGTGAACGGTGGGATATGTTTGATTTGGAGCCCCAGTCTCATGTCTCTCTCAGTCTCTCTATTAGGTAACTGTAGCTCTCTTTGTCTCAGGTACTAAACTATGTAAGGACTACTCCTTCCCTCTCTAACGGCATGCCTACTGCCTAGAGTACAGCTAGTCTTGCTGCAGAAGTAAGGTAGCCGCCTGTCCATGCTCCCTCTTTTCTTTCTCTCTCTCTCTCTCTCTCTCTATATATATATATGTATAACACGAACATAATTCCCAGCATACAATGAAAGTACGCTGCTGTCAACTTAATTGGAGGATTACATGGGAGAGAGTACATGGTCTTAAATTTAATTTCCTATATAAGTAATAATTAATTTAATTTAGTCTATTACTATTATATCCCCAACCCAACATGCAGCCGGGTTGCTGTATAAAACCTAACCTTAAACCTACTAGGCTACTACACCAACTCAAACTTTCTATTTCACATTCCCCCAGAAGCCCTAGTTCTCTCCAGCATGGAAATCAACACCCGAGTAGCTATGGTTACGTTGTTTCGGAGAGCTTTAACAGTATACCAAGCTGGAGGATGCTGGTGGATTTGTATAGGAGCTGAGCCCGTGGAGGCTAAGGGTAAGGCTGAAGAATCTAAGGATGGGGAGGCTGTCGAGGCTGGTAAGGAAATCAAGGCTGTCAAGTCCGGGGAGGGGTCAGGCAAGGCTGGCGATGCTGGGGAGGGGTCAGGCAAGGCTGGCGATGCTGGCGAAAAGGAAATCAAGGCTGGGGAGGGGCCAGTCAAGGCTGCCGAAGATGGTAAAGGCGGACACAATGCTGGGGAGACTGACTAAGGCAAAGAGGAAAGCTGCAGCTGTTATTAAAAAGAATTTTTTCGTTAGAAGGTGCCCTTTCAGGCCCATCCATTGCAGGGTGCAAGTTTGATCGGTGCAAGTATTGTCCACCTCCACCCCTGCCTCCGCCCAAGGTCTTACTCTTAACTTTTCATGACTTTTCAATATTTTCATGATTAACTTTGTAATTGTTGTCTGTTTCAGGCGTCTATAGCACAATGGGGTTCAAATCTCGTCACTGTAGCTGCCATAGTACAGGTAACTGCTAGATTGACCGAGATCGTAACAAACATGGTGGAAGTAATTTCTGAGGAGCAAACTTCATGCTGTTCACGCCAGGGGAATCAAAAAAGATGGACAGCATTGAAAAGCAACTTCAACAACTGATCAACCAAAAGTCTGATTCGGAAACGGTCCCAACGGTCAAGGAAAATGGGGACGACGGACGAGTGTACCGTCTCTTTCGGACAGTAATCGAGTTTGTGAAGGATTTCTTCTAGGTTGTGGGTGCTATTGAACTGATTTTATTGAACTGAGATGTTGGATAGGTTGATATGTTGGATTTGAATATCCAACATTAAGTACTGAATATGTTTATGTTTGTGTTTGATTTATGTTTATGTTTATGTTATGAATTATGAATTAAAGCATTTATGGTCTTCTTTTTCTCTCTTACATCTTTGACAAATGTGGGGCAGATTTAAGTTTGTTAGAGAGCAGACTCAAGTGTTCCAAACACAAAAATAATAAAGAATCTTCATCCATCTCCATATGTCACATTATTTACAACAAATATAAAGAAAATGTAATATCGAGTAACCTTTAAATTTACAAGTTTCAAAGTTAATCCAAGCTGTGAACAAACATTAGTACTTACTGATTTTTTTGAAATCCGCATATTTAATTGTTAGGACAATCACATAAACTAATAATATGATATGAAAGGACAACAGGCAATCAAGATCCCTGAAATCCAAAGCAAACAGCCATAGGACTGATTCATCCCCCAGTTTCTATTATCAACAGCAGCAATCCCTGGCTTGAGAAACATAGCCATCTTGTCCCATTTTCAACTGCAGCATGCACCTCCTTGAGAAGCAGCACCATCTCTTCCTCCTGACGGCCCTGGGACGCCACCATATCCAACTTTTATACCGTAAGACTGAAAAATAAAAGAAAACGAGTGTAAAATTAACCACCGGAAAAAATTACTCCCGTTAGGAAACCATTGGCCTTCAACCTTAGATCCGTATAGCAAATAACAACCAGGTGTGAGTAACTGAGTACTAATATTAAAAACTATGCATATCATGCGTGTCATGCACAAGAAGAAATCTTCATTTTTTTTACAGCATAGACCTGTCCAAAAAATTGGAGGCGGATAATATGCAAAGATGAACAGGACATGCCTCATTTGATACGTCAAAAACTCCATCCTGAATCTTCTTATAGATTGTTGCTGCTGTGCTTATAAATGCCTGCAAATTAATGTTTCGGTTAGAAAGAAAGAAGACTGGAATCCACGTCGTATTTGGTGATCGGGACAGACATTTAAAATCCATCGGCAAGTAATTAGTTCATCACCTCCTCAACATTTTGAGCAGTTTTTGCAGAGGCCTCCATGAATATTAAGCCATGTTCCTTAGCAAACTGCTCGCCTTCCTCTGTGCTTACGGCCCTCCTGTGAGCAAGATCGCTCTTGTTTCCAATAAGCATAATAGTCATATTTGCCTTTGCATGCTGCCTAGCGTCCTCCAACCAACTCGCGAGATGATTGAAAGTTTCTCTCCTGAATTTGAAAAAACAGAAATGAAAAAAACACACAGAAATACTAGCACATTCAGCGTCACATGACAACTACAAGAAAGCTTGTAAGACCAACACATTCAGACACAAACTGATGAAAAGGAGAAGAAAAGATTAATTATAATAATGATATATTATGATTTAGAGATAAAATACTTGCAATTATAAATTATGTTTTATTTTATTAGGTAGACTATCTTTAGATTTTGTATATACTGTTTGAGTATTATTAGGGATTTATTTCCTTTTAAGAAAAGGCAATTTTACTTGGTAGTTAAGTTTAGGGTTTTTTAATGGGAGACAATATTTTTTGTTATTTTCACAATAAAAATGTCGTTATAGATATATAGCGATAGTGAAAACTGTCTCTATAGAATTTATAGCGACACTTTTGTTGTGAAAATAATATTTTTTATTGTAAATTTAATAATTTTCTTTTCTAATTGCCTTGTGTGAGCACTGTAATCTTTACTAGTTAATTCATATACTGAATGATTAATTATTTTTAAATTAAACCTTGCGCTTTGTGGCCTTTTAGCCAAATTATCTTCTTTTAATCCCTTTTATTCCTTCTTGCATCCTTGTCCTACATTATTTGGTATTAAAGCCAAACCTAGAGACTAACCTAATTTCTTACTAGCCAGTTTTTCTGGCCTGCATATCAATGGTCGAAGTTCGCTGGATAGAGTCAACAACAACTTCCAAGTCAACAAGTCAAAAAACGTAGCCTAAAATCTATTGAAAACTTGAGACAACAACGTAGTCTCAAATAAACCAAAAAAAAATAAATATGTTGTGCATCATCATTGTCATCACTTTCATTCTTGTCCTACATCAAAAGGTATCAAAGCCAAACCTAGTGACTAACCTATTTTTCTTCCTAGCCAATTTTTTCTGGCCTGCATATCAATTGTCAAAGCTAGCACAAAATGACCTTTGGAAACGGATTTAAACCGTGACTATTTATTTTTAGATACGGGTTTTCGTTTTACAAGTTGTGTGTCTACAGGTATCGTGACTAATTTTTGATCACGGTGGTGATTCCACCGTGTCGTTTTTTTTCTTTAAACCGTATCTAATTTTACCACGTGACTAAAATGATGATCAATAGAAAATATATGTAAGTATTGGATACGGTGGTAGTTATAACACCGTGACCAAGATTTATGTTTATAATTATTTTGTCACGCGAATATTATAAAAACCGTATCTAAAAAATTACTGTTGTAAGGTTATGGTCACAGGTTGGAAGATCAACCCGGGACCAATATGAATGTAAGATTTTTTTTTTCGTCACGTGAATTTTATAAAACCATATCTAAATTACAAAAATGGTCACAACAATGAATTAAAATGCGTGTCTAATGGTTAGTAACCAATTTTCAACCGTGACGAAACAAACATTGGTTTCGGTTTTTCACCGTGTCTAAAAGGTTCCATTTTTTTTAAAAAAAATTTAATTTTTGTGACACAATGTCAATCGCCAATAACAACCTACAAATGAACATGAATCCAAAAGCAAACAATATATATAAGTCTGGAAACACCTTAATCCAAATCGATACATTAAACCATTCATACCATTAACTTATTCATTCATTTTTATTAAAATATTTGTATATAACATCTTTAATCAAAAGTTAAAACTCATAATAAAATATATATACATGCATGTAGAACCACCCTAATAATTCATTAACTTCTCTCCAAGTACGGAGTTATGAAATTGATCCACTCCTCTTCTTGCTTTCCTTGTACAATTTAGAACATTCATACCCAAATAGTACTCCCAGTGCAATCATATGTACTCAGTCAATAAACACGTACATTAAGTAGAGATAATAGAAAGGGTAATTTTCACATATATACCTATAATAAATTGAGCACCCAACCATGTGCTACAAACCACTAAATCATTATGCAAAAATCAAAATGAACAACTTATAAATTACTCTTTAAATAAATGAATGAATGCATACACACTTGTGTGTATATCAAAACACAAGCATGTCAAACATATACAGAGATGACCAAGGCACCAACCAGGGGCTGACGCATTTCACATTTTGAAGTAAATCAGGCTCATCCCAGGTGACCTGCAACAGATTGCTTGATAAGAGGCTTCATGATATCAAAAAACATAAATTATGAAGCACTCTTGCTAATCATAAAAATAAAAAATCCATGATACTATAACTCATCCGTGATATTGTGATGGAGAAGCCAGCAGTAAACTTGTAGTTAAAAATTCTAAATGAGGCCTTGTAATTGAAGAATAGCCGCAACTGTTGCAATCAGTAAAGACGTACAGGGATCAGTGTTTCACCATGATTTCCAGGGCAAGAATAACTTATTAATTTATTTTTCTCCCTGCAGACTTCTCCATTTAATTTTACACATCTCATGTATTTTAAGACATAAATTAACGTGTAATAATGCTGGAACCTAAACTGATGGAGGACTAACCTCATATTTCTCTACATCGAAAGAATGTACTTTCTGTGAAACCCGTGGTATTTAAGCAGGGCAATACATAAGACTAACAGCCACAACTTCAGTGTATTATTACAAGGAAAAAAATAGCACTAAGCATGACACAACCATCTTATACCTCAAAATCTAGAAATTGCATGATTTTGAAAGCACGCCAAAAGACCTATTACTGAAATGTAAAAGGCATCTAAATTTAACCTTTAATTGTAGAATTATAAATAAATTCACATCAAATCATGTGAATAGGACAGGCATAACTTTCTTATTAGAAGGAATAGGACAATTGAAATCATATGAACAGCATTATCTTTAGGTAGAATAGAGAGGATACACCATTTATAAGGAAATTTCCAAGGAATTTATTTTCAAGCACATTGCATGACATTAAATTCCATCATCAGAGGAAAAGTAACCCACGCATATCAGAAGAAAATAATGTAAAAGATACCATTGAGGGCCAGGTATTGTTGAAAAAAAAAGAGCATATCAAAGAAGTGTAGTACCTGCAAAAGCCTCCAAGGTGACTCACGCCAGCGAATGGGATCCGCAATCTGGACAGAAATACCAGAAAAGGCATCATCTTCGTATCCTAAAAGAGCTGAAAATCAGAAATTTTGCGCAGGTACTCCTATTTGGATCATAACTAATTAAAAATTTAATCTTATGGCTTCAATTTCTCCACAAAATCATAGTTGATTATCAGAAAAAACCCTAACTCCACCAAATAATGGCCTCCTGAGAGAATTTTACTGGCGTAAACAACTAAATTACCAGAATTCTGGTTCAGACAACGAAAAACTAAAATCACATCTTCAAACGAAAACGCTACCTGATTAATTCTCTCTCTTCAATTCCAAAAGTAAATATCAATTATATGCTACAATTAGATCAAAACCACAGCCTAACAAAGACTGAAAATTCCATCAGGACTTCACTCCTGTCATCTTCAAGCACTCGAAACAACAAAATCCATGACCAACACGCAAAGATTTCCTAAAGATTCATTCAATATTCTTTCTCTCTCACTCACTCTATCGGATCCATACAAAAAGTCCACACTCATCACTACCACAATAAAGCTCATAAATATATACTTCAGTCACTATTTCTCTTTCTGTATATATATATATATATATATATATATATATATATGTATATGTAAAGCAGGAGTAGTACTCCAAATCCAGACAAGAAAAATTCTCATAAATTCTGAACCCAACTTAATTGCTAAACAAATGCAACAGTTTATAACTGAACCCAACTTAATTCAATTCTCATAAATTCGCTTTTAGACTTATTTTGACTCAACCAAACAACTTGATTTACTTCATATTACATGTACATATGACACCTTGCTCACAACATAGGCAAATTTTCAATTTTAAGCATCACAGCCTCTAAGAGGCATTTTATCAAACATGTTATATGCACTGTTTTAAAATCTGATTTCATAGATGTTTGTGTGTAAGTCTAACCAAAAATAAAAAATTCCTCCCTTATTACTCCACATAACCTGCATAACACCTCCTTCATACTTATTCACAACCAAATAATTCAATTACATCAATATTCATACATATTTTCATTTACTTTTTATAAACATAACATGAATGTATAATTTACCTTTTATGTGATGAATCCTTTGAATCCTCGCTTGATAATGGATGCATTCAACCACTTCTCGTTGTTAATAACCTCTAATTCCCCTTCTCATCCACTGCTAACTTTAATTTTGATTCCTCCATTGACAAGAGTTTAACGTAATCCTCCTTCCATTTCCATTGCTAACTTTAGATTCTAAGGAATTTAGATGGCTTCTTTGATTATAAAACAGAAGTGTAACACTGAAGATATGAGAGGGATGGAACAAATGATTCAGAAAAGGAATGAGAAACACATAGAAGCTGTTGAATTCCAAACTATACATAAATCAAAATATTGATAGCCAAAATAGGTCGCTTGCGAAACTCCAGACTTCCAAAAGATCTTTATAGACTTAGGATCCCAAACTCAATTAAATATGAAATATTTGCCAGAGATTGAACAATATAATTTGGCTGGTTCACTACTTTGAAGATGAAGAGCCCGTACAACACAAGAGGCAACTTCAAATCCCCTTTTCAAAACCAAATAAAAATTATAACTGCTAGGTATGTACAGTATATGAATTTTAGTAGGTACAGAGAGGGTAATGGAGTAAATCCTCCAATAGCTCGTATAGCAAGAAGAGAAAGAACAAAAAAAATAAAAATAGGATGAGTACCTACAGGATCGTTAATGGCGGAGTTCCTCACTCGTACAGCAATAACCTACAAAATATTTTTCCAAAACGAAGAGAGAAAGATAGAGAGATATCGTGTAGCTAAGGAGATAGTATAGAAATCGTATACAAAATTAAGTTAGAAAAAAATAGGTTATATTAAGTGGGCGCAAAATCACAAACGCGAAGTTACTTGATAAATATTTTGAAATATACACGGTTGCTTTAATCCGTACCTAAATATTGGCCTATAAAAAAATTTAGATACAAATGCACTACTGTGTCTAAATTACAGACTCTACATTGGTCACATGAACAAAGAACACCGTGCCTCAAAAAATGCAAAATTAATCACGGCACAAATTTTTCCCGTGACAATAATCTAGTAGTCACAATGAGCAAATTATATTTAAATTCATAAATAAAAATAGTCACGTTAACTACAAATCACCGTGACAAAAAAATTACATATCGATATTTAGTCCCGGTGAATCACCGTACCTAAACTTGACTATCTAATCCTGTGACCATTACCCTTAAAAAAAAAATTTGTCACGGGTTTTGCTGCCACCGTGTCCCTTTAATTTTTCTCAACCGTGTCCAAAGGTCATTTTTGTACTAGTGTAGAGAGTCTGCATCAACATCCAAACAGATGAAATTTGCCAATTGCAAATATTAAGTGTCCCATTTGTAAGATTTGCGAATATTAAAGATATAATTTTGTTCCACGCATACTCCTAAAAATAATGAGTTGATACTTTAGGGGGGGTATGATAATGAATTTATAATGATAAACTTGATACTATTATGTATTTTATACTACTATCAGTAAAAAGTGGACTCTTTATGGGGAACAAAATAAATTGATAAATGAGACTTCTTTTTTTTGCAACAGAGGGAGTATCATTTTATGTTGATGAGTTAAATGTGCATATATTATTAGTTCAACACTGAAAGCATTTCAGTGTGTTATGGTCTTATAGTTGTTGTTTGACTTGTTTCACTACATTTATTGTATATGCATCATAGAAAGCAGCATCTCATAACTAACATTGATAACATTTGACATAGAGAAGTAGTCCTTGACTTATGGTACAAGTGTTACAAACACAGTGGTTCAAAATTTCACATATCATGTTACAAGGTTTTTTACTTCCTTTTCCACTAATTTTCTTCGTATTGCACTCACAAAGGTGCATTATACCATGATTATTGACAATACGGGATGTACAAAATCATATCAATGAGCATAGATACAAGTTCACGAGTTGAATTCCTCAACTATATCCATTAGATTGCATACAACAATTCAAAACATGTTTACCTTGTGATATCGTAAACTAGCAATGCACCAGCAGCACCTCTATAGTAGGACCTTGTGACAGACCGGAATGATTCTTGACCCGCCTATCATATAGCAAATCTTATATCAATTGTTCCGCCATGCAAATTGATAGACCCAATAGAAGAAAAATGGTTCAAGAGAATTTCACACCTCATCCTTATATTTCACAGCAGTTCAGTTGAGGTCAGGTCCGGATGATCGAGCAGGCCATATATAGGCCGCTAACAATTGGTACATTAATTTGGTTTTGAATCTCTAGCTTGAAGGGGCTATATATATATATATATATATATATATATATATATGGAGATGAATGAATAAGAAGATGAAAGTGAGATGGATCTGCCTGGCTCCCTGGATGCCATCTAAGAAAAGCATTGCCAAAATTTCTTGACTCTCTTCCTAGTTGGCACCAGAGGAGACAGGCAGACAAACACCAACTCCAGTATGAACCAACCAACTTGCACAAACAAACTTACAAACAATAATGCATGTCGTTACAGGTTTAATCTATCTATCTCACTTATTTTTGTTTTATAATTAATCAATTACGGGCTTGTAATTTTTGCAAATATTTAATTAACATTGAAAAATAATTATATATATTTATCCCCCGCCCCCGCAAGTTACAGTTTAATTAATTCTCTACGGCTATCTAAAACAAATAATAAAAATAATAATACTATGTAGCAACGCATCTGATTCTTACAATTTAATTTAATCTAATCAACGATAACTTTAAACATGATCTCTAATGATTTAAAGCATGCATATGGAGGTTATCAAGATTTTTCACAACAAGGACAGAGAATTTGTAAGGGGATGAAGATGGTTTATATATAGCCAGCCTACTGATGAGACCGTAATACAAATACTATATATGAATATGCTACACTACTTAAATTTATTTTATGCCTTAGTTTTTGTCTGTCTGTCTGTATAACGGCATTCACCATGCAAACCAAGTTTTTTTTTGGGGCAGTACTATTAAAGCATTCCTATTATATTACCTTTGATTGAAACCCAAGCCCTAACCACATGCATTCCTACTCCAATTAAACACATCAGCCCAGCCAGCCCCACAAAATGATCGTATACGTTTCTCCATACGATTTACTCCCCCCCCACCCCACCCCCACCCCCACCCCCACCCCCACCCCCACCCCAAAAAAAAAATTACTACTTATACCTTACCTTTCTAATAATTAACAGACGTTGAGCTATCTAGGTTTTTTCCCAAATGCGTACCTGTTTGATATATATATACATATATTAATATATATATTATTGCCTTAAATATAAATTAATATCCTAAACTATTAACGACCTTTCAATCTTTTCAATCAAATTATTAAATTATCAATTTTTTCTACTTTAGTTTAATTGAACATGTCACGTCATAAGTTGATAACGTGACTTGAACACGTAGCATGTACGTAAAAGATAATGTGTACTCAAATTGTAATTAATTTAAGACTTAAATATAAATTATTACCTCAAACTATTGATCTGTTTCCACTTCGGTGATATTTAGTAGACTTGTTATGTTATGTTGTGCATGGATCAGTATATTTAGTATATCGATGTTTTATAGCTTCAAGAGTTTTTATACATAAATACAACAACACACCACAGACAACACAACCTATTCAATAAACCTATGATATATGTCACTTTCTCTTTTTAAGTCATTTTGTAAATGAAGCCTTATTCCGGGATTAGTAACTGTTAGAATTATTGGATTACAAACACACACGATTATAGAGAAAATAACACAATACAATAGATTTACGTGGTTCCCCAATTTGGGTACGTTCACGGGAGAGACGTTCTTTTTCTTATTCAGAATGAGTTAGTTACATAGAGTTATACAATAGGCATTATTTATACCCAACAATCCTATTCCAACTCTATTCTATATTATGGTATATTGTCCCCATAATATCCCTTCTTAAGCCAAGTAAGAATCCCGACCAAAAACCAAGTCGTATAAGAAATTCTCTCCCAGACGCTTCCGCGCCTTCCCGCCCCAGCGGGGCTTCCATGCCTTATCTCCCCGCCCCAGCGGGGCTGCCAACTGTCCACCAGCGATGACTCCCGCCCCGACGGGTGATTCGCCCTTCCGGGCACCACCCCAGCGGCATTTATGAGTCACAAAGTCTAACAAACTCCACCTTGATGAATAACCTCGCCCATTCAGAAGTTCAACCACTTGTTCCACTCAAACCAGGGGCGGTGTTTCCTCCTACTAACATTCGGAGTTATTAACCAAGTCCAAGCAATGTTTGAACTTGTCCGCGCTCACAGTCTTTGTCAACATGTCAGCTGTATTTTCAGAAGTGTGCACCTTTTCCAATATCACATCACCCACAGCAATTAATTCTCTCACCTTGTGATACCTTACATTAATATGCTTGGTCCTCGCGTGATAAACCTGATGCTTTGCCAAGTAAATGGCACTCTGACTATCACAATACAACTGTACTCCACCTTGATCTATGCTCAGCTCCGTCACAAAACCCTTTAGCCACAACGCTTTTTTCCCAGCCTCAGCCAAAGCCATATACTCAGATTCAGTAGTCGATAGAGCTACTAGAGATTGTACCATGGATCTCCAACAAATCGGTCCACCTGCTAAAGTGAACATATACCCTGTTGTAGATCTCAAGTCATCCAACCTTCTAGCGTAATCCGCATCTACATACCCCACCACTGATATCCGATCTTGCCTTGAAAACATAATTCCATGATCCGCAATACCCTTCAGATATCTGAATATCCACTTTACCGCTTTCTAGTGTTCTCTTCCTGAATTTCCCATGAACTTACTCACTGTGCTGATTGCATGTGCCAAATCCGGTCTTGTACATACCATCGCATACATCAAAAAACCAACTGCACTCGCATAAGGCACCTTTGACATATCCTGAATCTCTTCAGCCTTTTCCGGACACTGTGCTGTAGACAACCTGAAATGACTCGCCAATGAAGTTCTGACCGGTTTAGCATTAGCCATACTAAACCTCTCCAACACTTTCTTCACATAAGTCTTTTGGGACAACCATATTTTCCCCACTGACCTATTCCTGCGAATCTCCATTCCAAGTATTTTCTTCGCAGCACCCAAATCCTTCATGTCAAACTCCTTTCCCAACAAGGCCTTCAACCTGTTGACTTCACCCATACTTTTCGCAGCAATAAGCATATCATCCACATAAAGTAACAGAAAAATATGGGAATCATCCTCAAGACTCTTAACATAAACGCAACAATCATACTCACATCTTGTGAACCCAATCCGGATCATAAAAGAATCAAATTTCTTATACCATTGTCTTGGAGACTACTTCAGCCCATATAAAGATTTCTTCAATCTGCAAAACATGTGCTCAGTCTCCGGCTGCTTGAACCCCTCAGGCTGCTCCATGTATATAACCTCCTCCAAATCATCATGAAGAAAGGTTGTCTTCACATCGAGCTGCTCTAACTCTAGATCATAGCTTGCCACCAATGCCAATATAATCCTGATTGAAGTATGCCTCACTATCAGAGAAAACACTTCATCGTAGTCAATCCCCTTCCTCTGTGAATATCCTTTTGCTACTAACCGAGCCTTGAATCTTTCCTTTTCCTTTTCTGATACAGCTTCCTTTTTCTTGTATACCCACTTGCACTCCACTGGTTTCATCCCCTCAGGCAATTCTTTCAATTCCCAAGTCTTGTTCTTATTCAAAGATTTCATCTCTTCCACCATGGCTTCCATCCATCTGTCCCTTTCAGGACTAGAAATAGCCTCCTGAAAAGTAGACGGATCCCCACTAGTGGTAGAGAGTGCATATGCAACCATATCATCAAACCTGTACCTCTCCGGTGGTCTGATGGTGCGTCTGGGTCTCCTTGCGGCTATGCTCTCCTGCTGTTGCTGGTCAACTTGTTCTTCTAGCGGTGGATTGCTATTGTCAGAACTTTCCAGCTCAACATGTATGTCCTGCTGGTGTCTTCCCCAGCTACGTTTTTCTGAACTTCTTGATACGCCTTAACCATCGAAGCTTCATCAAAAACTACGTCCCTACTGATCACCACCTTCTTTGCTTTCGGATCCCAAAGCTTGTACCCTTTCACACCTTTCTTATACCCAAGAAAAATACACTGTTTGGACTTCGGATCAAGCTTGGACCTCTCATCACCGGGAACATGAACATAGGCTGGACACCCAAAGATCTTCATACCAGAATAGTCTACCTCTTTTTCTGTCCACACCTCTTGTGCTACCTTATTATCCAAAGCAGTACTCGGCGACCTGTTTATAATGTAAACTGCCATACTCACTGCCTCTGCCCAGAAATCCTTTGAAAGTCCTGCATTCAACCTGATGCATCGGGCCCTCTCTGCTATAGTTCTGTTCATCCTTTCTGCCACCCCATTCTGCTGCGGTGTCTTCCTTACAGTCCAGTGCCTTTGAATCCCTTGCTCTTCACAAAACTTCACAAATGGCTCATACTTGTACTCCGTTCCATTGTCTGATCTGAGACACTTTAATTTCTTCCCTGTTTGATTTTCCACACCTTAAATTTCTCAAAAACTTCAGACTTGTGTCGCATGAAGTACACCCAAACCTTCCTCGAATAATCGACAAAAATCAAAAAATGCAGTGATCCTGCTTTTGAAGCTACCCTCACTGGTCCCCAAACATCAGTATGAACATAATCAAGTATCCCCTTAGTTTTGTTCGCCGCACGCTTAAACGGCACCTTACACTGTTTTCGCATAACACAAAACTTGCAGAAATCAAGCTTGCCCGATTTCACCCCTTTCAATAGGTTTCTCCTATGTAATTCCAGCATCCCACGTTCCCCCATATGCCCCAACCGCATATGCCATAATGAAGTATCATCAGTATCATCAGCTGTAGTGACTGCAGCTCCACCTACAACTGTACTCCCTATCAAACGATAGATATTTCCATTTACCTTCGAACCTTTCATAATCACTAGCGCACCCCTTGTCACTCTCATGGCTCCACCATCTGTTTTACACTCACAGCCATTAGAGTCTAGGGTTCCCAATGAAACTAGATTCTTCCTCAATCTTGGTATGTGCCTCACCTCAGACAGAGTTCTCACGACACCATCAAACATCTTGATCTTCACTGTGCCAATTCCAATAATATTGCACGAAGCATCCATCAAAACGGTACCACAGTCCACAGATATGTATGTGTCAAACCACTCCCTGTTAGGTGACATGTGAAACGAACATGCTAAATCCAGAATCCAAGAATCTGCCACGTCTGTGTTTGTTGAAACTGACAACATATCCCCATCTTCCGATGACTCTTCCACAACGTTTGCCGATTTTGTCGATTCTGTCTTCTTTCCAGTCTTTGTTCCATCATCCTTATTCATCGAACAGTCTTTCTTGAAGTGACCTGTCTCGCGACATTTATAACATCTATACTCCCTATGCCTAGGAGTCTTTCCTCTAGATTTAGATTTTCCACGCGTTCCTGATTTTCCCTTTTCCGATTTTCTGCCACGTTGCTCTCCCCCTTTTACCATCAGCCCTTCACCCGAAACACCCTCGGGAAGTCTTCGCTGATTAAACATCAGAAGAGCGGATGTGACTTCCTCCAATTTCAGAGTCTCTTTCCCCCATAGCAGAGTTGTAACAAGATTCTCCATGAAACCCGACAAGGAACACAGTAACATCAACGATTGGTCTTCCTCTTCAAACTTCACCTCAATTCTAATTAAATCACTGATAATTTGATTGAACGTGTGAATATGTTGAGTGAGTTCTGAACCTTCTCTCATCTTCAACCCAAACAACTTCTGCTTCAGAAACAGCTTGTTTGTCAGAGACTTAGACAT
Source organism: Panax stipuleanatus (assembly GCA_020205555.1). NCBI lineage: Eukaryota > Viridiplantae > Streptophyta > Magnoliopsida > Apiales > Araliaceae > Panax > Panax stipuleanatus. Next base: position 157,505,336 of record CM035122.1, read on the forward strand.
ATACCTGGATTCGAGTTTACTCCATACCCCTATGGCGATTCATCACCGATCACGTGATACATAACCTCGTCTGCAAGACACAGACGAATTGTACTCACCGCCTTTGCTTCGAGTTCCTCCTAGTTTTCCGCTGTCATAGCCTCTGCTTCTTTTTCAACGCCTTCACCAATCCCTGCTGTACCAACAGATCTTTGACCCTCTGTTGTCATAACCCGAAATTCCCTGTTCCATCAAACTTCATCACGTCGAACTTTGAAACAGACGAACTTGATGCCATCGTTCTTCGTGTTCAATCCAACCAGATCTAACAGATCTAACCTAGCTCTGATCCCAATTTGTTAGAATTATTGGATCACAAACACACACGATTATAGAGAAAATAACACAACACAACAGATTTACGTGGTTCCCCAATTTGGGTACGTCCACGGGAGAGGCGTTCCTTTTCTTATTCAGAATGAGTCAGTTACATAGAGTTATACAATAGGCATTATTTATACCCAACAATCATATTCCAACTCTATTCTATATTATGGTATATTGTCCCCATAATATCCCTCCTTCTTAAGCCAAGTAGGAATCCCGACCAAAAACCAAGTCGTATAAGAAATTCTCTCCCAGACGCTTCCGCGCCTTCCCGCCCCAGCGGGGCTTCCATGCTTTATCTCCCCGCCCCAGCGGGGCTACCCACTGTCCACCAGTGATGACTCCCGCCCCGGCGGGTGATTCGCCCTTCCGGGCCCCGCCCCAGCGGCATTTATGAGTCACAAAGTCTAACAGTAACTATACAAAAGAGCAATGAGAAACTAGTATATTAACACTATAAGCAACCTTCCTTTGGCAAGTTTGTGTTATTGTGATGTACTTGTAGAAACTGATTGAACGGGTCCAGAAGCAGCCAGATGGCTGCTCAAAGTCTGCATCAGGAGCTCTTTCTTGTAAAGCATGCATTTTGACCTTTATCCTGCAGCAAATATAAATTCAGTCACTTTCATTTATCTCATTTTCCTTCATATAGGGGTTTATTCATGCATCCTGATATCATGGCTCCAAGGGTTAACAGTTCCATTAACTAACCTGTTGTGAATGTTTACATATTCGTCAGTTTCATCAAGTATCTCCTCCTGAGTCCTGACAAACAAATAAGTGATAGGTCAGAATGTCAGATCAGGAAAGTACCTACATAAAGCCATAAACCACAATCCAACTGTCATAAAGCGATTAACAAAATTGAGGCCTTCTCGAAACCAAAGGGAGAAATGCCATTACAAGGCCAGTTTAAGTTTATTAAAATAGACAATGGAATATCTATTTAGTTCAACTACCCACTAGCTCCATGTCAAAGTGCTGGAAAAGGACAAAAAAAGGAGGGAGGATGTAGACAGAGCTGAAGCAGCGGGCCAAAGAGTAAAGCAGAGTATTTGACAACCATAGTTGAAATCTAGAGAGAGAAAACCCCCCCATAATAATAGCCTTAATGAAATTTTCAAATATCAATCATATTGAAGTAGATACACATGGTATGTTTTGGCCTAGTGGTAACTTGAGACAGCAAGGAAATATTGTATATTTTCCCGGCGTTTTTTAGTATTTTACAGGAAAAATGCAAAAGGAAGTGCTTGGTGCACTTCCTAAAAATTTAGATACGCCTTAATCCTTGTGTACCAATTTATTAGTCCTTCTCACTTCTTGAAGATGTTTTAGTAAATGAATACTTCCTTTCAGAAGTTAATCTACCAAATCTAATGATATTTCGCATGCAGTTTGACAAGCTCAATTAGGATCAGTTGAATCTGAATATGTGGGTCTATGCTGACATCCCCCAGTAAAGGGGATTATTATCATCATTATCATTATCATAATTGGTTTATGATATTTAAGCAAGGTGCAGAAGAAAATTACATGCAGAAATCATGATCAATATACTAAACAATTTCAAATGTACCTGAAGAAGCTCCTCAATGACATCCTCCATGGTAATTACACCAACAACTTCTTCATTAGATGGAAACTGTGGAATATTTTCTAAATACAAAACGAACAACCTCTGTGTCTTTTCTTGAATGCAGGAGTAGCTGGGGTACTTTTCTTAATCGGTTGTACGCCGTCAGTCTTATCAGCAGCATGCGCGGCGGATTTACTAGCCATATTTTGTGTAGCTGCATTAAAACCGTATACCAACCACACGAAGACATAAATTCACTGGAACATGATCATGCAACAAAACCATATAGGTTAAACCTGACTACCAGTAACTAATTCATAATTGCACCAAAAAAAAAAGGAGTCATAATTAGTGAAAATGGTACAATCAGCAGCAGCTGAGACATTTGCTGAGAACTGAGAATTAAAAAGGCTATTGTAGAAAGCCCCGAAGCTAAAATTTACTTTAAGAATTAGAAGAGGGAGTAATAAACAAGTTTAGGTTAAAAGGAAGCATGTTCAAAACTAGGATTTTTGAAGGGAAACTTAAATAGAATAGACGGTTGGATGCAATTCTGCTTTCTCTTAAGATATTTACCGTCTATAGTTTTCTTTGGTAACTCTTTTGTCTCATTAAGATCTTTGTATACAACAGCAATGTGGCGGTGTCCCTTCTGAAATTCATTTAGAATATCATAAAGAGGCATGTTTTCTGAAACCCTGAAATACATGAAGGAGCATGAGAAAAATAAATAAGTTTGTTAACAATGCAGAAAATGATATTAAACAAGCCATTCTGTGCATTTATTCAAAAACCAAAGATCATAAAAATGTTAGATTCCACTTGCACCAATCCACTCATGCAAGTCTAAAGTGTTCTGATGAAGTGACGATACATAAACTACTGAATGTTTTTATGCAACTTAAAGAAAATATGATGATCGTTTTAGTAAAAGGAAAATTGATGACAATTAGCCTAAGGGTGCTTTGATTTGAACAAGTTTAAAGCTTACTCCAGGCAGAGATGGTTCATTAGAAGACATAGTAAAATCGGCATACCAATCGATCAATAGAGGAAATTTTAAATGTTATAATGTCTAAAGGCGCAACTGAACCCAACAGAGATTTATCCTGACTATATGGAAGAGCCCTTCACTGGATTTCTGCTATTAACGGGAGAACTCTCCTTTGTCGTAAAAGTATTTATCTCAAGTACACAAGAGAAATGCAACCTGTGGTCTTCCTTACCGAGGAATTTTTCTTATCATCATTTTTCTCAAAGGAACAGCATCTTCTGGGTCAACTGTTAAGAGATTTTTCACCTGCCCGAGATGGATAAAATTAGGTAAGGAAACCATGAGAGTGAGCACAAGTTGTTTCCTACCTCCGTTCTTAAAAGATTGTCGTTTAAGATTTTGACACATGGATTAAGAAAAGTCATTTAATACTAGTAAAATTTGTTTGAAATTCCATCACTACCCCTTTATGGGAAATTAAAAACTATTAATACAAGGGAGAGAATTTATTGGGATAATGAGAGAAGATAGGGGTAATATAGGAAAGTAAATAATTTATTCTTCTAAGAAATTGTAAACGACAAACATTTTGGAACAAATTTTTTCTTCTAAAACGACAATCTTTTAGGAACGGAGGGAGTATCACAAGTAGAATGCATGAAAGCAAAAGTAAAGAAATTTAAAAAGTTCTCCTCTCCAATCCCTATACAAAGCAGAAGTAAAAAGACCATGAAAAGCACTCAACGAGGCGAAGAAGTTTGTTCACATTAGATTGCTCAGTATATCACTTGTTACTTTTTTCAGTCCTCCATTATAGTATTTACTAATTACCTTGCAGACTCAACTTGTCACATACTAAATATGAAGGGGAGTTTCAAGGCGATGCACACTTTCACGTCGAGATAATAAATACGTAATACATGGAGTAACAAAGAAAGCAACCTTTCTTGAAGAATGAATTTATCTCAAATGATGGCAGACATGTCATAAAATTGCAGTTTGCTTTACTTACGCAAATATTATGATCATGTAACAGAAGAAAAGGAATTACCAGAATAATTAATCCCGATGATATTTGTTGGATTTTTAGAATACACAGGAACTCTACTATGACCCATTGTCATGATAGCATTTAATTTCTCCCTGTGTAGAGAGTGAGAGTAAAGCTTATGTGCAAACAACACTGATAAAATAAACGGCAAGCCATGAACCCACAAAGAAAGAGTTCCATCTAGATCAATGGAAAATGCCTCCGATATAGGTGTTGTGGCATACGATCAAGAGTGTGCAAAGCAATAGGTGCGGATTATTCTTCACCACTGGAAAAAATTTAGCTGCCCACCAAAAACAAATCAGGGCAATTAATTAACAATTGGTTTTCTTTGTGACAAACTACATGCTAGCCAGCTCAAATTTTCATCAGTGGATCAATCTAGCTCCCAAAATCATAACAATCCCCGTAACACTGGTCATTAAGTTTCATATACACAGGGTCAGCTTACACAATCTTCTAGTTAATTCAGTGAATTTTAACAAGGTAAATTAATATTTTTGTATGAAAATTAGCCTTAGACCCAATTGAGAAGAGAGAAAGAGTACCAGCATGGATACGATATTGGGGACGGCCGGACTTGATGAGAACCTCAAGGTCTACGAGACCAAGTGACAGAAGACCCGCAAAAGTTACCAACCCTATAACTATATATCAAAACATATAGGTATGTACGTACGTAATAATAATATGCTTTTGCTCAAATAAAAGATGAAATACAGAATTTTATTAAAACAGAACTCTTATTTTGCAACAATGGAAAAACAGATTGTTCTAGGTATAAAATTAAGGGTGTTTAATTAGGTATAGAACTGTTCTAGGATATGATGCTGTTCGGTGTATAGATTTATAAATCCGATCCTTCATGCGTGCCGCGGTGCTCAAAAAAGTTACTCATGTTCAACTTTTTTTAATCGCTTTTAGGTGTAATTATGCAAAGCGATCGCTCTACCATTTGAGCTACATCCCCGAATGATAAACATGGGATATACTACATATAATGAATGATTCAACACTAGCAAGCAACAGCATAGAAAACCTGAAAAAGAATGCTAAGGAATCTTAACTATCAGAGCGAGGCTTCGATCTGGGACCTGTGAGTTACGGGCCCACCACTTGCGCTGCGTCACTCTGATTATTGACAATAGTTTAATTGAATAGATAGTAACATCATAAATTGAAGGAAAAAAATTCTTACTTTAAGATGATGATATTATGACTAGTGTTCCACACTAGTGTGCAGTTAAAAATATATTGAAGAGAAAGTTGAGTCGATTAGAAGTGGGCCAGTGGGGTATAGAAAAGATAGGAATGAAAATTAAATTTTAATCAGTTTATGATATAAGTTAAATCATAATGAAACAGTATCAAAAAGAACTTTAACTTTTCTTCTCCCTTAATTATAATATACTCCTACAAATAGAAACATTTTCCTTTATTTTATTTTAGACCGTTAAATTGAAAAAGTTATATGTCACACATTAATTGTGTTTTTGAGAATTGTAATGTACAGCTCACTAATAATATATCCTACCTTGAAAATGGGCTGTTTGATGCGGAGTTGCATATACCAATAATAGGAAAGAATAATAATATTGGGGCTCAGCAATAATAATCTATCGTCCTGGGGTGAGCAACAATTAGGAGAGACATGCAAAAATGTTTTTGGTAGATACTACAAAATATTGTAAATCTTTAAAACTAACGACTTCTTAAAATATAAATAAGTGCTTTTACAACACTATAAATAAGTTTTTGACTTTTATATTAAGAAAATTGATATTTTCACATAATCCTCCCTCATATGAGAAGAAAGTGGTTCTTACCTTAATATGATGGGGGACTATGTGAAAATATTAAAAACTCATGCAAAAATAGTGTTCCCTTCCTATCAAATATCCTAGAGCTCTACGACAAGACAATAAAAATAAAGGATTAATTGAATATTTGACCTCAAAGTATACATTATTTTACTCTTCATACCCCCATGATAAACAAAAAACAAATTCTCATCACACTACGCGAAGTAATGTTAAGTAAACAAAACACACCTCATGTTATTTTCGACAAGAAAAGTGGTCGGAATTGTCACGTGTTCCGGTAATGGGTGTATATGTGACACCCCCAAATTCGGGTTCCTCTCTTTCCTCGGATCCGGTGCAGTCACGATACTACTATCGTCGAACTATTACATCTTTTAGTAATTAGTAAAAGAATATAACTTTGTTTATTACAATTTAGAATGTAAATTTTATTCATATCTAAGATCTTGTATAAAGACTCCAAACCTTTACAAGTTTCAAATCCCGGTCACATACCGTTCCTGTCTATACATCATATCCGATGTTACTAAAATGCGGAATAACATAAACTTTTTCAATTCTCTTGAATAAAATCTTTTATTGATTTCTTAATCTTGAATCGATTACATAACATTGAATCATACTATTTTATGATTCGCTTTACACAAATTTTTGTATAAACGTTTACAACTCAACTTGATATCCTCTATGTATTAACTAGTACATCTTTTACAATACAACAAGTATTAAACATCATAAGCATATATCAAGTACACTCCTAGAACCTAAACAGGGTTCAAACGATAATCTAAATAGTATTCTCCGTTGTGATACTATCTATCTTTATCAATCAAGAAGCACGAAATCTTTATCGTAAGTCCTTAACCTGCAAAAATGATTATTTGCAAGAGTGAGCTCGACAGCTTGGCAATTCTAACAGTTTTCATGTATCACATAGCATATAACATCATACTCAGTTCATGCATTCATAATCAATTTATATTTACTAAGCATGTTACTTCTCACATAACAAACATATTATCAAAGATCAACTTTCAATCTCATATATATCTCATATACAGTTCATATATAAGTTCACATCATCACAGCATAATATAATTCAACTAACAGTTATATATAAAATATGAAATGAAAGACTTGCCTGATTCGTAGTTTAACAACTACGACTTAACTGCTTAAGAATATCTGCACTTTGTGTAATCCTACACAGTTATATTAATCATAGAGATCACACTTATCAGTTATACACTTCCATACATTCTCAATATAATAATTAGTATTGCATTATTTTCTAACTTGGTTCTTAGAACCTTCGTCTTACTTATCGTATTCTTAGAATAACTATGTACGTATAAGTATACTATAACCATACGTACTTACTACCATTCTTCATATACACATGCTCGCCTACCAGTATTCTATTTACATATAGCTAGTGTAGTTCATCCTTTGAGTTAATCATATATCACTACTAACACATAAGACCATAACAATTAGCAAACATACTCTATTAACAGTCGAAATCGGATTCAAGTATTAACATATGATCTTACATAGCATGTATACATATTAAAGGATACTTTCATGCTCGTTCAACCTTTTCACGTTCAATTTACATGATATAGGTTCTAAGTTAATACCCTTAATAACTTAAGTCTATTCAAGGTTATAAAGTCACACATTGTAACATGCTCGCCTTTTAATCACATGAGGAATTCTTATACTTTGTATTAGGCATACTCATGAATAATTATATCACATTCATGCAACTAACACCGTTTTGTTTTGAAAACATGTTTCGTTTATGCTTCACTTGAATCACCACACCTAATCATAGTATATATACATATAGGATACATGATCGAGTCTACGAGTACTATCACACATTTTTATAAATATCAGAATTCAATTCTCAATATACATGTCAAGACTCACGTGCGAAACGTATTCTTTCACTAGTAAATCTCACTAATAGGGCCTAACACGTTCATGCTATCTAGATTCATATGTTAACATGTTTGACACGTATTTCTAAGTCACATAGACATGCTTGCAAATATTAGAATGTATATATGGTATTTACATGTCAATAGCCACCTTCAAAACTTATATTTTCGTTAGAAAGGTTCAATAGTGGGGTTCGTATGTCCATGTCACATTATAAAGCACATACACACAAGTCGACATGCTTTTCATGTCTTTCTAAGTCGTACTAACATGCTTGTAAAAATCAGAATGTCAACATAGTTCACATATGTCAATTTGTTTTCAACACTTTTCGTTTTCTTCAAAATTATAAACCTTTACGAATCATGCATGCAATCATGGTAATACATGTTCATTTTAGATCTACATATCCCTCTACACAAATTATTCATGCTAATATACTTGCCAAATAAGATATTACACGATAGCCCAAAAAATTCTGCAGCAGAAAAAAATAAAACCAAAACAGGCTGCTGGCGCAGCTGCGCAGCGCCTGGGTATAAACCCGGCGCAGCTGCGCCGTGTGCAGTTCCTCTCTGAAGTCTTCCTGCTTCGGCAGGGTCCAACCCATATCACCAAATTACTTCACGAATTCGGTTCTAATCAACCACATTCTAGTTTAAACATGCTTATATGCTTATATAACAACTAATTAACACTATCCAATAAAAATCATGAATTCCAACTATTATCCAGAATTTAAGAAATCTCAGAGAATAATCATAAAGGACATGAGGATGTGATTATACCTTTGTTGTGCAAATAAACTTGCTGCTACTGAAATCTCCTACTACTAGAATGATATTACTAATGTATATATATATATATATATCTGCTCTCAATCTCACACTTAAGCCATTTTCAGTAAATTGAAATGTGAAGGAGAAGGGCCATATATATAGCAAAACCAAGACATAGATATTGTCATTCTCCACCAAATCAAACCAACAGAAATGAGAAGAACACATTGGTTCATAGGGAGTAGTTGAAACTAATTATGAGAACCACTCCTCATCCACTCATTAACTACCTTTGTGAGGAAATTGAGAAGAAGTGTAGCTAGTATAGGCTTTATGAGCTCACGTGAAGGAGAAGAAAAGGACACTCTTTGTTGGACAATGCTACTAACTTTCAGCAAATGAGCAACAAGACATACATATAACAATTATGTTATAATATATACACATTACCCATCATGTATACTTAAACTATATACATGAACATTTTAAACACTTAGGTTCAAAAATAGAGTTATAATGTAATCCCAATAAATAGATAATACTACCATGAAGTAAATTTTAACTTGCACATATATAATCCATGTACATTATCACCGAATATAATTCAATTGGGTATTACGCATTATAAAATGGTTATTATTTCAATTATAATAACTATTAAAATTATTATCAAATAACAATTATTTATTGATATTGGTATATGGTAATAGGGTATATCTCAAGGTCTACCCACCACTATTCAGTCACATAAGCAATATTATTATGTAACTCTCTTAATTCAACCAATCATACTATATAGTTTATACATCTAATATAGTCACATTAATGTTACACTACACTTTATATAACATATGTGTAACTACTATATGTTATATTTTTAATATCGCATGTTTGCACATAAGAATTAATAAATTACTTATCTTATCAATTAATTAATAATAATATTAATTAACTCATTCCTCATAAATCAATGAAATTATTAATCTCTATAACAATTTATATGATTAATTATCACATTTTAAGTAAATATAAATCTTATTATATTTATAATTCATTTATTCATTAATCAACATATTATCAAATAATTACTTGATAATAGCATATTGCCCATAACGATTATAAGACAATATATCTCATTCTTCATCAATACAATTCCGATTATATTTATAATCAATTTTCTTATTATTATACTATTACTAGCCACAATAATAAATCAACATATTATTATAATAACAATTAATATAGATTAATTGTTTAATTAATAATTCTTCCATCCTCGAATCAATTCATTACCGAATCTATTATCGTGCCACACAAGGCATTTCTCACAAGCTTAATCTCAAGCTTATTATTATTCTCATCACTTACTCATCTCCCACCACATTACTACTTATAACATGTTCAATATAATTAGAACTATTAAGTCACAAGGTTCACATATAAATATATTACGAATAGAAATATTCAAATATTATTTATAACACTTACGGTACTATAGCAACTCAAGTTATTAAAATAACTTAATTTCCTTTTATAAATTAAACTCCCTTACAAAATACCTTAGAAATTATGTATTTTGCCATAACATAAAATATTATGTTTTCTCCCAATAAGGACATTCATTATTAGAAAATAATTTAATTATTGTCTCAAGACAATATTCTTAATATAATATCAAATAACTATATGTACGACACATGTACAGATATTATATATAGTAAATACATAATAAGTTTATTCTCTATTATAATAAATTATTTCCATCAATTTATTTACATATAGCAAATAAGTTTTAATATATTTACTATATTAATTAATCATACCTATTACCTCATACAAAAATATATAAGGAAATATTATTATTCAAAAATAATATTTTCTCCTTTTATTAAAATAATTCAATATTAAAAATTATTTTAATATCCTTTATTAGAAATATATAATAATCATTTCTCTTTCTTTTCTATAAATTGTCCCCAAAATAATTTTTTCAAATATTAAATATTTATTTAAATAAAATAATGATTTACATCTCCCTTTTTAATAACGTATATATATTTATTAACGTTATTCGCACATTGGACTTTCTCACATATTACCATTCTAAGTATTATGTATAAAAAGTACCGACTATAATTACATATTCAACACATATATTAATTCACTCATTTACTTAAGTAAATTAAACTCTGTATTATATCACCATAGCTAATTAAGGTTCAATATCCACATTATATTATTCCATAATATAATTCTTAAATTAACCAATATTTATTCTTATTAGTTAATTCCATTAACTAACTCATGCTTCACTATCCCAACCCATTCACGGATAGCTTAAGTATTATCAATAACCTATATTATAAACATACTAGTTATTAGTATACATACAAAAGAAAATGGTGATTATACATTAAAGATATTTAATGTCACCAACTTACTATGATAAAATAATTCTATAAATTATTTAATATCGATAGGAAATCTTATCTACTTCTTGTTAATTCATCTCTACAATTTATAATAAATATATAATAAGAATATATTTATAAATCACAAAAATCACATATTACATAGTTTATATTACCCTATGTAACACAATACTTCCTACCTCATAACACACACATATATATATATTTGAACCCAATACATGCCTTAAGAATTTTATTTATTAAATTCTCATTTTATTAATTTCTTAAAAATTCGGGTTCTTACATCCTCTCTCCCTTATAAGGATTCCGTCCTCGGAATCACCGAAACTTCCTCTACTTCGGTGCTATTCCGATTATTACATATTCTCTTGAATAATTTTATTTATTCTCTTTTCAGAAGTGTTATTAGTATAACCTTCTCCATCGCATTCTATCACTTTCTCCTTTCTAAGGAACATTCCACTTACTACTTTCATCCTTCAGAAGAATAAGAATCTTTCACGATTTTTTAATAATCGGGAAGTAGTATGAATAACTCAGATTTCAAATTATGCTGAGGGGTCACACAAGACCGCGAACTTTTCCATATTTACAATTGTCTCAACACGAGTCTCCACACTGTAAACTAGAGTGTTTATCAATCACAAGGACTGAAAACGCTCTTTACACGTACACTAGGTGGCTACCCTATTGTACTACTATGTTGGGCCGCAACGTAGCGTGTTGAAATGACTATATGAGTCATGTTCGTGACCACTGTCTCCGAAAATAGGTTCCCGTTATAGGATTGTTCAACTCACCTTCTCAATTTCTATATCCGCACCAGAGCAATCTGATTTGACGCAAATACACAATAATGCTTGAATTCTATAATCACTTTTCAACAGTCGCCTAGCCGAACAATTAGGTTAGACTCTTATCAATAATTCGGACATCAATCGAAATAATTTAGTCAACTTTTCATAATTAGAACGAAAACCAAAAATCGTTTTATGACGTCAAAATGCCGCACCCACTTAATAGTACGTGGAAGATTCCGTCATTTTGCGACTTTACCATACTACATCATACCATAATGGGCTGACGATCTTACGATCACTTCCGGCACTAGGTTCGATTACATTGATGACTCCATCGTTTACCATCATACACCATATCAAATGATGTATACGGTCAAAATACATTTTGAAAGATTTTCAAATTATTTTTGTCTTAGCCGAAATAAGTAACTTAGATATACGAATAACGGTGTTGTTTTTAAAACTCATTGGTTCAGTCACTTGACCCAATGTTTTTCTCAAGAAAACAGAAGTGCAAACACTAGCACAAAGTCAATAAATATTGAAAATCTAGCGTAGCTAGAGGATTTAGGAAAATCCAATTTCTCCATCACTTCAATCTCTTACCACCATCAATGCTCACTATTCTAAAACTCTTATATAATATATTTATTCTCAGTACAGTTCACGAACTTACCACACCGTGGAAGTTCAGGAACTTAACACAATCATATGAGTTTAGGAACTTATCCTAGTAAGACCAAAGTCGTCCATTCGCTGAGGGGTCCCACCATACGATTATGAGTCACGAACTCGTCATAGGCATGAGTCTTAAGAACTCGCACCTAATCTTAGTATTATCTAAATTAATCTTAGAAATCTCTATCTATCAAAATAAACATGAGAAAAGAATCACCTTTCCGCCATATGTATAATGATACCGCGACACTAACATTCCAACGATTATCAATGTGACGCACTCAGTGCAAGCACAAAACTTCTGCCCATACAAAAGTTTGTACAACTAAGCCATCACATGAGTCCTCAATGGAAGTCCAACACTTAACTCTATCTTACTCTATCACTTCCTCGTTACGAACTTTCTAGGTTTCACCACATACAACTCCTCATGAGTTCATCTCGTACTTTTTAATAGTACATTCTCTCATAGCACCAAGCTATAACCACTTAGTCGTTATCATAGCTCAATCTGATCACGTCGTGATCATTGATTTACCTTAGGGTTCTTTCCCATTATCAACTAAACTCCATTTCGAGTTCATTCTTAATATCTTTATCATATTTATCTTATAGACATCGTCTTAACATTTTTATTACCGGAGTTAGGTAACTCCTGATTCTTATTCTCTAGATACTTCAAGATTCATCTTTGAATCTTCTTGTATATATATTCTAATCTTATCTTTCTCTTTCTCAGGCTATAGTCTAAGGTACACTTACCTAAAGTTTATAACCTACAGCTTTGATACCAACCTGTGACGCCCCCAAATCTGGGTTCCTCTCTTTCCTCGGATTCGGTGCAATCACGATACTACTATCGTTGAACTATTACATCTTTTAGTCATTAGTAAAAGAATACAACTTTGTTTATTATAAATTAGAATATAAATTTTATTCATATCTAGGATCTTGTATAAAGACTCCAAACCTTTACAAGTTTCAAATCCCGGTCATATACCGTTCGTGTCTATACATCATATCCGATGTTATTAAAATGCGGAATAACTTAAACTTTTTCAATTCTCTTGAATAAAGTCTTTTATTGATTTCTTAATCTTGAATCGATTACATAACATTGAATCATACTATATAGTTTATACATCTAATATAATCACATTAATGTTGCACTACACTTTATATAACATATGTGTAATTACTATATGTTATATTTTTAATATCGCATGTTTGCACATAAGAATTAATAAATTACTTATCTTATCAATTAATTAATAATAATAATAATTAACCCATTCTTCATAAATCAATGAAATTATTAATCTCTATAACAATTTATATGATTAATTATCACATTTTAAGTAAATATAAATCTTATTATATTTATAATTCATTTATTCATTAATTAACATATTATCAAATAATTACTTGATAATAGCATATTGCCCATAACGATTATAAGACAATATATCTCATTCTTCATCAATACAATTCCGATTATATTTATAATCAATTTTCTTATTATTATACTATTACTAGCCACAATAATAAATCAACATATTATTATAATAACAATTAATATAGATTAATTGTTTAATTAATAATTCTTCCATCCTCGAATTAATTCATTAACGAATCTATTATCGTGCCACACAAGGCATTTCTCACAAGCTTAATCTCAAGCTTATTATTATTCCCATCACTTACTCATCTCCCACCACATTACTACTTATAACATGTTCAATATAATTAGAACTATTAAGTCACAAGGTTCACATATAAATATATTACGAATAGAAATATTCAAATATTATTTATAACACTTACGGTACTATAGCAACTCAAGTTATTAAAATAACTTAATTTTCTTTTATAAATTAAACTCCCTTACAAAATACCTTAGAAATTATGTATTTTGCCATAACATAAAATATTATGTTTTCTCCCAATAAGGACATTTATTATTAGAAAATAATTTACTTATTGTCTCAAAACAATACTCTTAATATAATATCAAATAATTATATGAACGACACAAGTACATATATTATATATAGTAAATAGATAATAAGTTTATTCTCTATTATAATAAATTATTTACATATAGCAAATAAGTTTTAATATATTTACTATATTAATTAATCATACTTATTACCTCATACAAAAACATATAAGAAAATATTATTATTCAAAAATAATATTTCCTCCTTTTATTAAAATAATTCAATATTAAAAATTATTTTAATATCCTTTATTAGAAATATATAATAATCATTTCTCTTTCTTTTCTATAAATTGTCCCCAAAGCAATTTCTTCAAATATTAAATATTTATTTAAATAAAATAATGATTTACATCTCCCTTTTTAATAACGTATATATATTTATTAATGTTATTCGCACATTGGACTTTCTCACATATTACCATTCTAAGTATTATGTATAAAAAGTACCGACTATAATTACATATTCAACACATATATTAATTCACTCATTTATTTAAGTAAATTAAACTCTGTATTATATCACCATAGCTAATTAAGGTTCAATATCCACATTATATTATTCCATAATATAATTCTTAAATTATCCAATATTTATTCTTATTAGTTAATTCCCTTAACTAACTCATGCTTCACTAGCCCAACCCATTCACGGATAGCTTAAGTACTATCAATAACCTATATTATAAACATACTAGTTATTAGTATACATACACAAGAAAACGGTGATTATATATTAAAGATATTTAATGTCATCAATTTACTATGATAAAATAATTCTATAAATTATTTAATATCGATTGGAAATCTTATCCACTTCTTGTTAATTCATCTCTACAATTTATAATAAATATATAATAAGAATATATTTATAAATCACAAAAATCACATATTACATAGTTCATATTACCCTATGTAACACAATACTTCCTACCTCATAACACACATATATATATTTGAACCCAATACATACATTAAGAATTTTATTTATTAAATTCTCATTTTATTAATTTCTTAAAAATTTGGGTTCTTACAGTATAAATAAAATTTGACCACATTTTTAAATATTTAAAATCAGGTTAATTATATTAAGTAATAGATTAATAATTCCTAATACAAATCAAATTATACTTTCAAATACATTTCAGTTGAGCTGAGAAAATACAAATTCTTGAAGAAAATTAAGAGATCATCAAACCCACCACAACAAGAACACCAATACATAACAAAAAAAACACAACACCAAACCTAAAAACCAAAAAGAAAAAAAATAATAAATTCATTACTTTAACATATACTAGAAGATTTGGCGCTTCTCATTAGACATTCATCACATCTAAAAAATATTGCTTGAAACAAACCCATGTTGTGAACAAAAGTACTTATTCAAATCTTAAAAATTCACAATACAAAATTACATCTTCAAAATGTATAAATTAAAAAAGTAAAATAATTGCTAAAAATGAAAGTAACAAAATTGATGTGGAGACCGAGACTGCGCTGAACAACCGAAGAATCATTTGATAGGTTCATTTTTGATCAATCTCCTAAATCGATCAATCTTCGTGGCAACATTGATAGTTTAATTTTATCAACTTTTCGGTAATAAAATTCGCCGATATTCTAAAAATGATCCATCATACTTACTTAACATTACATTGAGTAGCGAAATGTGTGAGCTTTTATACTTCATGTTCTTGTAAAAAATGTTCTTCAATTGTTTTTTTCTAGCATAAGCATCTCTCATAAGTATATTAGTTGAGCAAAACATAGTAGTGTACAATGAAATGATGTGATATTTAATAAAAGAGACAATAAAAAGGAAGATAACAAAAAATATTATAATTTATATTCATAATATTATTAATGGTTATAAATATTATATTTCA